>SMMW01000575.1:4977500-5577500 GCA_004794655.1 Marisa cornuarietis
GTAGAATCATGAGAGAAAGTGTTGTGTTCTTGTTTAACAATTAATATAATGTGTACATGAACAAAATCTGTGTAACCTCTTCAGTAACCTACGTAATCTACCTAGATCGACAAAATTACATCAATGGCGATTTTTTTTTCGCTTTTTAATATGTAGAACTACTCGTGTTGGCCTGAACAGATGATCAATATAAGTTCGCGATTGCAGGGTCGAGGGTTCAGAGACCCATATCTCGTTGTGTGCGCCTTGTGCGTGTCGACAAACGCTTTATCTTTCTAGAGGCCAGCAGCACGGACGGCGACAGTACTGACATCAGGAAGCGTATGGAGGTGAGAGGCGCTGCTTCAGGAATGACGGAAGCATGTTTGGTGTCACTACGCCTATCTCACGCTGTCGAAAGGCTAGCCGGCACCGGGACTTCGACTGTCTACGCACCATTCTATCTTGCAGGTCAGTCACGAACACACGAACGCGCGGGCACGTGTGTGTGTGTGTGTATGGTAAATGAGTGACTGTCCACGTGATGCAACTATACATACAGCAATCGTGGTCGTCTTATTTGTACTTACCACTTTCTGTCTATCGAGAGAGAGATCCAATCTTTATTTACGAGGGTAACAGAATAAGCAAAGCTTATACTTCTTTTTTTCACATCTAGCCATCGATCTAAGGGGAACAAAATGAACTACATTACTATATAAAGAAAAGGCACTACGACAAAACATGAGGGAAAATTAAACTATGTATATACAAAGGTGGGGGAGGGGTGATGTCTCATTTGACAGGGAATTTATTTTTTGACCAATCAATAAGTAACATAGGTAGTGTGTGTATTTATTTTCATCGTTAGTAATGAGTGTTTACGCTGAGTGGGAGGCCTCTGTATGCGATCAAGGGTTTAATATAAATGTTTGAGGAGTCCTGCTGTGTACAGACTGGTTTCCGTTTGTTGGAGGTGTAAAGGAAGGCTGTTCCAGGAAGTAAGGCGGAGAGAGAGAAAGAGAAGGAAGGCGGGGGAAGAGATCGTGTGTGTGTGTGTGTGTGCGCGCGTAAGTGTACAAGCTCTCCTTCGCACTTCATTATTTTCAGCTTTCAGAAGTTTGACTATAATAAAGAGTTTTGGATTTTTTTTTAATGAGACAGAAAAAAGTAGTGTGCGGTCTGCACTCCCTTTGCATCGTGTTTTGCGTTTGGGGTCGAGGTGCCCTGCTAGACTTTGATACTGTCTCGTTGTTTGAGGGAACTTTCAAACTGAATGATGGGATATATTACAATAAATGAAAATTGATTTTGTGAAAATTGGACTAAAATCGCTGATAAAATTATACGCCTTAATAACAAGTTTCAGCATAAACAACCATTATACCAATAACGCCTTTCAGTCCACTACGAAATATAATAATAATGGAGATTTATACAGAGCATTTCAAAGGACACAATTGCGCTTTAAACAAACATCTAAAGACTCAATAAAATGCTGACAACACACATTCAGATGCACGCCAAACATATCAGCAATATATATATATATATACGGAGACATGGAAACAGGCAGAAATATAAAGTTGTAAAAAAGATAATCATGCGCCTGGAAAAAATGCACTTCCTCAAAAGGAATATCAGTTCTTCACGGAAGTCTACTAGACTACAGTTGTGTGTTGAGCGAGTTGAAGGACACTCTCATAGTGCGCACTACTCAAGACTATTATCATTGTATAACCACTAGAAAAGCATCATATCAACATGAAATGCTAAGAAAGAGTTCAGACTTCGGGTTTATCATCGGCACGAAAGCGGCGCCAACAGCTTCTTTTTTTTGCATGCTTACTTCCCTTGCAAAACCTCTTCTGCAATTTTGTTGCGTTTCACGGGTTAGCTCCCGGATGTAAACAAGATGGCGATTGACAACACCTTCTATCACTATGAAACAAACTTTGATAAGTCATAGTAGGTGGATATGGCGTATTTTCCGTCATTAAAATCCTTCTATGATCCCGAAAAAGAGCAAGAAGTTTATAGAAAAAGAGATGGAAGTTTGAAAATACGCAGTCGATCCCCTAGTCCACCAGAGGTGATTGTACAAGGTGCCGATCCAGGCTCGGAAAACGAAAGACCTCTGTAAGACCTCTGCTTTCCATAATTTTTCGTAGTCTTACGCATAAAATATAATGAAGTCCCAACATGTTCAAAGCGGACACATGATATGATACTCTGTCAGCGTCTTTTTATTTTTATACCATGCTGTACATATTTTTTTGGTATTTTATTATCAGGTTTTTAAAATTCAAGATTAAATATAATTTTGTTGCAGATGTAATCCCGAGTTTAGAAAGATTTAAATACTAACAAATTCAAAAGTTAATAATTGATTTTAAAGTAAAAAATGAGACTAATGATTCCATCCAATACATCCATTTATATCAAAGTAGGCCTACATTAAATATTAAATGTTCAGTTACATGTGAAATGCAATTTTCATTAGAATAGAAATATATTGTTTAAAAATATGTACAATCGACTTGTGTATATGATTTCAAATTTTGCATCACATTACAACATTTATTTTTGTCTTATTGTCAGTAACTGTTGATATGTATATAACGTACGAATGAACAAACATGTATAGAGAGAAGGGGGCATTATAAAGTGTTCATATTTAATTTGGTTTTTTTTTGTTTTTCTGTTTTTTTAAAGCAAATTAGAGCCTAGGTGGACTCGCCATGTACTACAAGACCAAGGAGACCTGTTCTACATTGATGCAGGTTCCAAGTCTGGAATTAAGGAATATTCTTCACCAGACTATCATGCCTCCAGGATTACACCAGCAGCACATTCTGGAGTTAATGGTCTGCTTCACCAAGATGTTGTGCAAAATAGTAATGGTGCTTATCCTTTTACAGACTTTTCACAAAGCAAAACTGTTGAAGAATATGAAGGAAAACTGGTGCAGACACAAACTGAAACACGTAAAAAAAGTGAACAGCTACGACAAAACAAAAAGGAAAGAGCAAGTGATAAAGAGATTATATATCATGGAAACTTCAGAAACATTATTCAGACAACAAAGGGTATATCAGAATGTAAAGTTGGAAAGGAAAATAACTCGAGAGCTTTGTTACGGGAGAATGGCACTCTCTTTGATGCCACAAATAATAAGACGAACTGTAATGACATTGATATAACACACTCTGAACAGCCTCAAAAACAGCAGCGGCTAAATGAGAGACAACTTAAAGATATTTCTCTGAGACCAGATTTGTCAAAAAGAAAATTTGATTTGGGCAATGGCAAAGAGAAAGCGAGTGGAGCTGAATTGTTTGAGCTGCTTTTTGGTATTGTTTTATGCCGTTACAATCAGCGACCAACCAGTGGGACAGGAACATACACTGGTATGAATGGTCAGTGTCACAATCAGAAGGAAAGGAAAATAGTAGTTCAGAGCATAGTTCCTGGTTCAGCAGCTGACAGGTCAGAGAGGATTCACAGAGGTATAGTTTGTTCCATTTTTTATTAATTTCTAGATCTGTATTTGAAAAGAGGGTAATTGTCATCTTTATTATGGAATTTATATGAGTTATAATAATGGATCTAAGACATTTTTATCTAACCATTGCACTTTACATCATGTTTTTGTTTAGGAGATATGCTTGTACACATAAATGGTCAAGAGGTCATGTGGTCAAATCTTCTTCATCTTGTGCAGACTGTTAGAAAAGAGGTAAATGCACATTTAAACAAATTATTTGGTCTTTTAATGAACGTGCAGTTATTTTAAATTCAGTTTTCTTTTCTTTGCTTACTTGTTGATCTGGATGAAGTCAGAGTACAAAAACCTTCAAATAAAAATAGAAAAAAAGGAGAGGGTCTAAGGTAGACATTCGCATCCCCTGTGCTAGACACAATCAGTTCTGAAGGAATGCTATCAGCAACATTTCCCTCATAACTTTTCCTTACTGAACTGTAAGTGGCTGATTATGTAGGGCATTTAGACCCTCCCCTTATTTTTCTTTAGTAAAAACTTACAAAATTTATTATCAGCACTCATTTGTAAATATTTAGTAGCAGATTTTGCATCCTGGTCTTGCCAAACAAATCTTCAGTTTAAAAAACTGTTTCAACTGTAGCACTATCATGCTCAAAAAAAAAAATTCAAAGTAAACACATAGTAAAAATTGGTCTGTCTTCCCTGTTACTCAATAACATATCAGAAGTCAGGTAAAACATAGATTTAGAGCAAATAAAATAATCTACAACATTCTTACCTCTGTTAGCTTCTTAATGAGTCGATTGGTTAATTTTCCATCTTTATCACCATTTTTTTTTAACATTTACAGTAAATATATCGAATTCTCAGCAGAGTTTTACTAACTTTTGACCAAATTGTTTACATCTGTGTGTTTGGAGAAGCGTTGATTTTGCATAAGCATCTGTGACAGATTGTGTAGGTGGGTGTGTGTGTGCACGCCCAAATGATTATGTGCATGTATTTGTTTCCTCGCCTTATTGTTTCAGGTAAAACTAACGTTTCAAGTACCTAAAATCATTGGTCCAACATCGTGCAGTTCCTCTAGCAACAATAATGGTGTGTCTCGTCAGGCTGCATACTACAACCTATGTGCTCGAGTCACAGGCTGTGACATACATGCAACACAGCAGCAACTGTTGCAACATCTTTGTGCTGCCATGTATTTGACATTGCCTTCTTCAGAGAATGAAACATCTGCTCAGGTGAGCGTGGCTGCAAGAATGCACATGCATATAGGTACTTGAAAAGTTAAAAAGTAGCTAACAATATTTATCTAAAAAATTCTTTTTCTCTATGATATTAATGTTGGAGATGCTATTTAAAGGCTAGCTTTAGAAATTTACCTAGTCTTGAGAATGTAGCTGGAATCTACTTTCAGGCTCAGAGAAAGCAGTTTTATTGTTAATCTGTTGAATTGAAATCTTCCTTAGTATCTTTATTGTGCTTTCTGCTTTCGCAGGATGATATTGTTTATTGCTTTCCACCACAAGAAGAGAAATTAACAACAATTCGTGGCATTTTCTTGACATTGAGTTCTTCCCTTCAAGATATTGTGTGTTCTGGTGCTAAGAGGTTAGTAACAGCTCCATGTTCAACTAAAATTCAGGTGAAAAGGCTAGAAGCACCAAATACTAAGTGATATAGTACACAAGCATTCCCTATACATAGAGAACTATAATTAGCAAAATACTAAGAAATGGGCATGAATGATGTGAAACAGAAATATGGTGCCACAAACATAAAAAATATACCTCAGATTTAAAGTAGCATGTAAAACTCTGTCATATATGGTTTTGATCTTAAAGATGGTGAAACCTGTTGCTGTGATGCTTTACTAGTGTATTCTTTTAGTGACATAGGCAAGTTCACCTCCTGGGGTTGGGTGTTTGGGTTAATATTGTTAGAAGTTATGGGCTCCTAGTATAACTAGTAAGAGTGGTCAGTGGCTTTAGTTTTTCCACGGACTTGTATTACTGGACTGCTTGCAGATGATTTTTTTCAATGAAGTCATAGAACGAGGCTGGTTACAAATAGCTTCCGGTTTAGTCACGTTTCTGTTGAACTACTAGAACGAGGCTGGTGTATAAGAAGTTTCCAGTTTATTCACATTCATTGTTAAGGCTCGCCGAGACTAACAGTGGAAAACCGCAAGAGGCTCAGCGTTGGTCTCGGCAGACAGACAGCAATCCACCTATACACGTCCCTGGTTTTTCTGGAAATTACTATAAGAGAAGCTGTAGTACATTAACATTTCTTGGTACCTGGGGAAGTGGATAGAACACCAGTATCAGAGACTAGAGGCAAGCACACTAGCTATTCCAATAGTTTTGTGGTGCACCATACTTGCCCCACTTGATTCAGCTATTGAATAGGTACTTGGCCCCTTCCATGGGCTGAGGAAGGCAGCAAGAGAGAAGAGATTTGGGCCACACTCACAGAAAAAGTTGGCACTGAGAAACGTGTAGGCTATAACATCTCACTTTATAGTGACTGAAAGGTTGTATCATCTTTAACTACTCCCCCCTCCTTTTTTTACCCCCAGTACTCTGGTGGTTTCTGTACAAGCATTTGTGTGGGTGCATACTTATGAATTTTGAAAGGACATTCATGGATGTGATCTCTGTGAATTTTCTTTTCAGTTCGTGTCTTCAGATTGGTAATCAGCAAGTGAATGTGGTGTATCATCAACAGGGTCGTGATGTCTTTGTTCTTACAGCTGAAGCACAGAGGTGAAGAGTTTAACGGTCTCAGCATTATGTAGCTAAAGTCGCAGAATGAAGTGTTGATTGAGAATTACAGCATGGAGTGTTGGAGCAATTGTTGTGTTGTTATGATATATGTGGTTTCCATTATTGTTTTGTTTTTTAAATTAAGACCAAAATATTGTTCAAGATGAAGAACTGAATGGACTTTGATAAAATGATTTATAGCTTGCATTAGTAAATTGTGTTCTCATATAAGTACATACATATTAGTGTCAGTATGCTAATAATCATTTCACTTTGTTCAGGGTTCCCCTGTCTTTATTACATTGTATCAAGAACAAAGTCAGGAGAATGCTCTGCACTGTATTTGGTGATGTTGATAGGTAAGTGAAGGTTAAAGTGGAATTATATGGCTTACCTATTTAGTAATTTGCTCCATTTTGTTGCTTATGTCAAAACAGCAGGTATGATGTGCTAAAAATCAGCTGGCATTTAAAAAAAACATGTCTATGCTTACAACACATCACAATAATATTCTGGTATAAAATATATAGCACAAATCCTGCTGTACAGGATCAGCACTGTCAACTTGTTTCTCATTGCTTTGACAAAGTTAGTCCACACTTTTCGAATGTTTAATTTCTTTTGTGAAATTTGAACGTTGTTATACAGTCTTGATAATTGAATTGGTCTAACAATCAAAAACTACACAAATTTTACCTATCTTTGTGGGGTTATTAACAACATGGCTTACCAAACTGCTTTACGCTGACGTCATTTTCGTCATCAGGCTAGGGGAGGTCAAAGATCTACATTTTTGGTTGCAGAGTTATCTAAGTGCAGTAGTTTTATGTTGTATTAATTCTTTTAAAGTGTTATTTGTAAATCTGACGTTGCATATCATTATTTTATCGTGTTCCCAATGTAGGATTGAAATAAACTCAATTTTTGTGTTTTGAGTTAAGTCACACATCAACATTTCATGTTCCATATATTCAGTCATTTTACATCCCCACCTTCTGTTTATATAAAGTGTAGACTTTTCAGAATTATTTTAATCACTGGAATGTTTATGATAGGGGACAAAATACTGCTAGAATTGTTGTAAGATTTGGGCATTCTGTATTAAGGACCTTTTTTTATTGCTGTAATATTACAGAGCATTCAGAAATGGAGACAGTGAGCAGCTGAACCAGGTGTTTGCACTCCTGTTCCACCATCTGCTGTGCCAGCGGGATGCAAAGAATGACAATGGCTGTGTTGCAGTTGGTGCCATTCCTGAGGGCTCTTATTCACACCTTACATTGCACGCCTTGGTTGGAACCCCCATGCTTCTGTTGTCAGAAGAAAATCGAGTGAGAAGAAACTTCTCTGTTCACATAAGTATCTTAAAGGTGCTTTGCCAGAACATAAAATAATATAAAACTTTTTACAAAGAGTTGTTAATTTTAATATTTTCAGGAATATATTTTATATTATTCAGGAAATTTGTTTATAGGTGTAAAGGTCACATGGAATAATTATTGGTATGGGCTGATTGTTTCTTTCTTGTTGGTGTCTTACTTCCACTCAGATATTAAGACTATCATATTCTATTGCCAGAATGTTTTCAAAGCAATGTTCTCATTGCTTTACACCCATATGGCTGTTGATTTACTGTATGTCCAGAATCAGTTTTTATTTTTACTAGTTATTACGTGCAAGGCATTCCAATCCTTGTTTGCATTTTAAATTTTGCAGCTCATTTGTGATGAAATACTCAGTGAATTTGAAGCTGTTGACTTTGATGACTTCCTTGTAAGTTGTGTGTGGATTTATTTGTTCATGTATGTTTCTTTCTATATTCATGTGTATGACCTACTGTTTACACCCATGCTTATGAAATAAAATTTAAAAAATCCAACAAAAGTACAAAACATCTTGTTTAAAAGATTGTTTCAAGACATGAGCTTACAGAGTTTTTATCCCATGAAATTGTCTTTTATGGTTATTATTTTAAAGCACAAAATAAGAACATCTTATTTCTCTGTGTTTATTTCCTGTTTGTAAACATACATATATAATATCCTCACTAAATTGAAAAATGTAATTATCATCATACAGGAAGATAATGAGCTGTACTCAAGAAGATCATACTTGGTGCTGGGCTGTTCTTTGTATTTCAAGGTAATTATTTTCAAAGGAGTAATTTTATTATAGATACACTCAATCAATACAATTTAGCTACTTCATAAAATAAAAGACTTTCATTTTATATTCTTAAGATAAAATTTTTTGCTTCTTTTTTTTTCAGAATTACCTAGTGTGCAGCCATCTGCATGATTCAGACCTGCAAGATGTCGAGAGCTTCTTGCAATGCCACTGTTTACTGACATTAGCAGCTCGGCAGCCTCTTGATGAGCTGGTGGTTTGGCAGGAGGTTCACCTTAGCCGCAAGCAGAGTGGTTCAGTTACTGCAGGCAGTAGCTCACTAGGATATCAGGAACACTCGGGTCGATGGTTCATGTTAATTGTGGGCATGGTGAGTTTGTTGCTTAAATAGAGAACTTGATGGTACAGCAGAGAACTACTTTATATTTTCAATCTAGATGCCCCCTGTTTATTCAGTAATCACTTCAGGGGGACTCTTGGAAAGTTTTGATGATGTATGCACAATTTGGTTGGCTCTTCTACCTTTCCTCGTGTCATTTGATGATGTGCTTTTATCTGAATCACTTCCTTCATGATAAGGAGCCCCTCCTCCATTTGTTTCACCCACTAATTTGGTTGCAGGTCACTCCCTTCCTCTGTCATGTTTTTAAATATTAACAAGTTGATGCAATAGTAATAGAGACTAATGGGAAAGAGTTTTTTAATATGTGCTCTTGAAAAGCCTAGACAGAGTTATTTTGTAGGTGGTTGCTTCTCTTCAACTGTTACTTAAACTCATGCATTTTTGAAATTGTCAGCACCAATACATTCTAGCAGAACGGACAAGGTAAATGCATGTGTATTGGTGCTATCAGTGTATAGAAAATAAATCATGCACATGTAGTTTATTTTTACAAGAGCTGCAACTACCTAGATTTTTACATAACCTTTTTTTTTTTAGAAAACCGATACACTGTGTCATGTTTCTTAAATTGTTTGCTTAGATGCTTTTTTCTGTGCAGGAGACTGGACTCTGTGTATCTATCCTTTTGTTTTCTTTCAGAAACATTTCTTGCTTGCTACTCTTCTAGAAGCAGGCAGCTGTTGTCAGGAGCCTCGGGGCAAATGTGGACCACATCCTCTTTATGTCAACCAGGCAAGAGCGACACTTATACAGCTCGATACAGAAGAGGTGCATATGTCCACCTGTTGCCAAGACAGGTAATTAGAGCTTATGATGTTTGAAAATAGATGTTTAGCAATAGAACAGTAGGCAGCTGCTGGCTAGCATTTGTAGACTGTTGGCACTCATTGTGCATTTTTGTGTGCTCATATGTATGCATGCCTGCAGAGACATTTGGCTTGTTCATGATCCAATATGTAATAAGCCTTTAAACTGCAGCATAATACAGTTCATATCATGTCATTCAGATTAAACCAGGATGTAGAGTCTCCTCTTGTGACTGGTGCTGGCAGATTTGTCACATGGAGCAGACAGAGTAGAGATGATGGCATTTCTGCAAGATCCTTAAGCAGCAAACCTCGTGAGTAGTCTGTTTTGTGGAAATGTCTGGAAAACATACAGAAGATAGTTGCCTTGTCTTAATGTGATTCCCTTTCGTTTTTTTCCATTTTTGTTTGTGTTTATTATTTGTGTATTTATGGTATTAGCATAATAGTGTCTTCACACAATAAAAGCAGAAAATGCTAAGCCATCCTCTTGTCTTTCTGGTTTAAAGAGATATGTTTAAAGTTTGAATCTGCTTGTTCTTCGTATACTACACAAAATAATTGGGCAGGTTGAAGATTTCATGGTCTGAAATGTGTTGTTTTGCATAATTAATGGGCAATCTTTTAAAGTTTGGAATGCATTAATATTAGATAACAAAATGTGTATTAATACCAGATAAAGAAACATGAATGGATATTACGGAAAGCTACATGAATGGATATTAGATAAGCAGGAATGGATATTAGAAAAATAAACATGTATGAACATCAGGCAAAGAATCTGAGAAGCTCATCTAGCTTTCATTATGCACAGTTTTGCATCTTAATCCACAATATTTTTTATAGAGGGTATGTTTAAATTGACAGCTAGCCCAGCTAGAACACCTAGTGACAGTGTCTTCAAGTTCAAGTCCAGTCCAAGAACTGAGCATAAATCAGGTAAGTAGTGCTGTGGTCAAAAATGAAATTGGTTTATATATGAGGATTTCATTCCCCTCTGCCCCCATTTATTTTCTTTATTTGATTGTCCATAAACATTCACGTTTAGAGAAAATGGGCATGTCTGCAGAAGTTGTAGCAAAACGTATATCTGATTTCACAGAATACACTGGCTCTTAAGCAGAAAAAAACCAAGGAAATATTTAGTTTTGATGATGATGATGATGTCCATTTGTAATGCACAGGTATCCCTTCAGAAGAATGCTCATTGCGCAGCAAAAACAAAATAAAAAATAAGAAAAAAATAAAGTAAATAAATAGATAAAACACCAGGAAAGTAAAAAAATAAAGACAGAAGTGTTGCTTGGTTGTTTAAGTTTAAGTCCGTCTTAAATAAACAGATGGGTCTTCAGTCTTTTTCGAAACATGGTTGGTGAGGTGATGGTGGACAGTGACAATGGCAGAGCATTCCACATCTTAGGTGCCGTGTTTTTGAAGGCCCTGGCTCCAGGGCGCTTCTTGTTTGTGTCTTCCACTGCAGGGAGACAGAAGCGTGGCTGGGAGCCGGAGCACAGGCTACCTGACAGCTGGTAAGGAGGAACTACCTCTTGCAAATAGTCAGGAGCATTTTTAAACATGCAGGACTGAGCAATCGAAAGCACTTTGTGGTAAATGCGCTTGTTCATTGGGAGCCAGTGAAGGCTCTGTAGGATAGGGGTGATGTGCTTAGTGGATGACTTTGCACGGGTGACAATCCTGGCAGCAGTGTTTTGAACTCTTTGGAGTCAATCCAACTGCGTAGCAGGTATACTCCACAATGCACTATTGCAGTAGTCCAATCTCGATATGACAGTAAGTGAGTTGGCAGCAGCCTGAGTCAGCATGGACTGTAATCTACCTAAAGTCCTCAAAAAGTAGTAGGATTTTGCCACAACAGAACATGGTTACACATGGAGAGCTCTGTATCAACAAAGAGCCCTAGGTCCTGTACACAGCAAAGGCTATGGAGGTATCACCGACCTGCACATCACTAATGCCAATCTGCTCCCTTCTGGCCCTGAGGCTGCACAGTAACGCTCCTGTCTTGTCGTCGTTGAGTTTAAGACAATTCCTGATCATCCAGGCCTTCACCGCAACACAACGATTCAAGTCGTTGAAGCGTAGTCCTAGTCACTGCTGGGTCGGGGGAAAACTGTTCAGAATCTGTGTGTCGTCAGCAAAGAACTGACGTCCCATCTGAAAGCGTTCAATTACCCGTCCAAGCTGTGAAGTATATACCGAAAATAATAACAGACCCAGAAGGGATCCCTGTGGTACGCCACACACCAGAGGAACTGCCTAAGAGCTTGCAGAGCCGACAATCACTCTCTGAGATCTGTCAGCAAGATAGGAGTCAATCCACTGCAGCGCAGCGCCCTGGATACCAGCCTCTGACGACAGTCTCTGGAGCAGCAGGCAGTGGTTGATCGTGTCAAACGCACTACTCATGTCAAGTAATACTAAAAGCCCAACAACAAAATGATATACTCAGCATTGTACTTTTTTTAAGTTGTTCACTTGGAACAATTATCAGACATTCATGATCTTTGTGATACATTAAAGGTCTGGAGGCAGACACACATCCTGACAAAACCCTTGGTACACAAGATACTGGAGTGATACGGAGGCAAGGAAGCAAGTTATCATATGGCTCCAATGATTCTGGTGGCAGTGGCAGTAGTGCTGGGGCCCCAAAGGTAAGAACTTGGCCATAATATGTGATACATAACAAATTTAGCTGTATTGTAACAATTTTTCTTGAGAAATTGTATGCTCACAAACTACACCTACAAGTTGTTAAACTGGATGTTTTAAAGGTTTTGATTTGATTTAAAACCTACATCGAGACCTACATTTGAACTTTGTTAGCTGTAGAGAGCAGACTGCAAGCTGTTTGGCAGAGAGCCATCCATAGCTCACCCTCTTTCTTTGAAAACATGAATCGTGCATGATTAGTACACAAAGTTGGCTGTGACCAAGGCAGGGCAACAGATATCTGAGTGATCACTGACCACACACACATGTATATATGGAAAGGCATTAGTTTCTTTGTGTATATTGAGAATACTTTTGTTCTTTGAAGTCTTTGCTGCGATTTTTAAATAATGCTGATTTTCCAGAGCAAATCCAGTCGCTTCAGTTCCTTGCTGGATATTGCATCCATTGGTCGCAGTATGTCTGCCCTGCATATTGACACCATTGGCAACCAGTCATCTTCAGGCATGGTGAAGTAAGTTTAAAATGTGGCAAAAATATGCACTGCTTTACACAGTAAAACTGTTGTTATAATTTTTTATTCATCATTTTTGGAGTCCTAGATGATACCATCGATATGGTAATAATTGGATGATGTTTGTTTTGTATCATAAGACCATTTAATCACCCTCCATCTTGAAACTCAAATGGCATTTTCTTTCTAGATGTTTTTTGGGGGGATTTCTATTATTGGAGCGATGGTATGAGAATATTTAAACAGCACCAATCGATTCCAGATTGGTTTTGGATTTGGCCAAACGTGCTGCTATTTGAATTTATTGGCTCAATAAAGAAAGATAAATTAAAAAAAAAAACAATAAGGTTTTTAGCTGTTCTTAGTCTTAACACTCTTCTGGTAGGGAGTTTGTGTTTCAGACTCACAAGGGGAAGAGACAACACCCTCTTTCATTTCATCTACCATAGAGAGTCAGAAGGCATGCTGGTCACCCCGGCCAACCTTGATCTGACCTCTGGTGATGACAACGTCCAAATGGAATTGTTGAGTAACTTCCATCGCTGTGTTCTGCAAATTCGTGCAGAATTTCAGAGCAGGAAAAGACTCCAGCAAGAGGTCAGATAATGCTGAAGGTTCATCTAATTAAAGTGAACAAACATTCAAACATAAGAGACAGTAATGTGTGTGTACATCATGACTTTCATTTCACTTTGCTAACAGACAGTGATTATTCTCTGTGTTTGTGGTCTTGAAGAACATGTCATTGATATATATTTTGATGAGGCGAAGTTTAATAATGTGTATTTTTTTTAATTGATGACTTTTACTTTATTTCTATTACAGAAAGAGAAGCAGTCAGTCACTCCTTTCAGACGGGAACACCTTTTAACAGAGAATATGCACGAGCATGGAGTCTTATTCCATTTTCAGAGTTATAGCAGTACTGCTAACAGTGACCGCAGGCAGTTGGTTACTCTGTTTTACTGGGTGATTGGGTAAGTGGTTGCACTTTGGAACATGATTGGTGTCAGCCTTTTTATACAGCGGCTGAGAATATAATGAAAGATAAAATAGTGTCTTTATTTATTATGCCCTAAACTAGCAGGATTACAAAGAAAGGGGACAGAAATGATATGAAGAGTGCTTAGAGCTTTGACAGATAGACTTTAGCTGACTGTTTTTTTTTTTCAGGCGCCAGTACTTACATTCCTCCAACCAAGATGAACTGTATGTTTGTTTTCATGAATCAACGAGCCAGAATCTTGTTGAAATGGCATTCTCCCTTGGCTTTGGCTGTTAAGGCATGTATTGGTAGGTGCTGCATGTGTAACAATTGGACCCTTCTTTGCGATTATGGTTGGTCCTTGTTAAAAACCATTTTAGACCAGTAATCCAATGGTGCCTCAAACAGGCTCTTGGGTACAGGTGATTCTCAGATTAATTTCATGCTTGCTTCATAGCATCAGTTACGTAGGTTAAGTAAAGTGGCTTTGGGATGCTGATTTGCTACTTGTATTTGCTCTGTGGTTGTGTTTGTATATGTGCATGCACGAGAGTGTGTGTGTGTGCATGCACTATGCTTTGGTGGGTACGGAGCAATTTGCGACCTTTATAGAGATACTTGATGTTAAAAACTGTTCTCCTGCTAATGAGAGGATCTTATGAAGGAAATCCTAATCTACCCTGCCTGTTTATTTTCGCCATTTCCTCTTGCCTTTGTTTTCACTAAGTGCTTTTCCCAAGAAAACTCCAGACCTAAAACATTTTCTGGGAGGGGTGTGGAGAGGTAAAATTAGTAATACACTAATTGCTGTCTTGTTTTTGCTGAATTTAGAAATTTTGAATCAACAACAAATCTGGCAACAAATTGGTGTGGACAATTAATTCAGTCGCCTAGCAGTCAAAAAAAAAAAAAGCATACTGTATTGACAGGTTGTGCATAGATGACAAAGCAAGATGGTGAAAATAAACAGCTTCATGAGCAAATAAGCATTATATCAGTGCAATACACTAGAAGCTTTGTCGTCTGTACAAGAAGTTTTCCTTTTTCTTTATTGTGTGAATGGTCATCAACCCCTATATGTGAAATCTTGAACCCATTATCAAAGTGTGCATTGGAATGTCTAGTAATGAGATGCAGTCTTATGAATAATCTTGCCTTTTTGTGTGATAAAACTTATCTGATATTAATCTTTATTTTGATGCTGTAAAAATGATTTTTATAATTTTTTCAGTTATGTATTATTTAGGGAGGATTTGCTCTTGCATTTTTGAGTTGTTTTTAAATTAGTCACTGTGAGGTAAGAGACCTAGAACTGAATGATAAATATCCTAGATATTGTAATGCATATTTGCAATATAAGGCATAACTTATTACATAGTCATAGTGTCTTATAGTGCCCAGCCATAAAACTCTGAACAAAAAGAGAAAGATGAAAAAAATAGGAAAAACCTATGTGGACAAATATGTCAAATGGGTTTTCCTAACCCTAGTCATTTATCTTGTGATAATAGCAGTGTCTGCCAGTAGAGTCAGGATGATATTTAAATTGTCAAGAGTTTTAAATTCATGCTGGCATGTAAATAATTTTTCATTACATTCATGTTTGTTTCTGTTTTAACTCATGTTTTATACAATCATGTTTACACATTTTTGTTGTTGTTGTTCTTAACCTAAGTAGCAGTATATAGCACATCAAAAAGTTTTACTAGCCCAGTGGGTCTAGACAGAAGATTTAAAAAAACCATTATGGTAGTTTTTTTTTTAAATAGACCCTTTTGAAGAGACATCTAGACTTTTTGTTGTTGTGATTTGAGAAGACACAAAGATATGTAGTTTTTGCAACATTAATTTTAAAACTATTGACTACTATTAACAAGTTCAGGATCGTTGGAGAAGAGACTGTTAGTTGACATTTTATTGAACAGTGAAATAAAGCCAAAATTTTTGCTTTATAGGGTTTTAAATCATAGATTGAGAGCTGTTAGCTAGCTCACATTGAAAGTTTGCTAAGGAGGTTTTTCAAAATGAGTTATGAACAATAGAAATCAAAGTGTTAACAAAGATTTATAATTTCTGTTTAATATTTACTTATCTTCGTTTAAAATTATGCTCTCTTTTTGAATATAAAGCTGGAAAATTATTTATCATAAATTATAACTTGAATGTGTGTATTTTTACTGTTGAATTAAAATTAAAAAATTGTTGAACATTTTTGTTTAAATAATATTAATGTTATCTAGTATGTTTGAAGCTCTCAAGATATATATATATATATATTTTTTTTTTGCAACACAGTGTGTGCTAATTAATCTAGCAATAAGATAAACATGAAATAACTGACCTTTTGATAAAATTTTGTGTTATTCACATAATGCTTGTTAATAGAGAATACAGTGCCTTCTAGAGTTGTCTTTCCCTGACTTGTCCTGCAAGTTGTAAGATCCCCTTTGTTGATTATTGGGATGTGGCTTGAGTTGAATAATTTGTTTTAAAATCAAGGCCTGCCAAAAAATCTGTGCACTCTTACAATCTGAGTGACAACAGAAAGAACTTTTCCAGGGGAAGAGGTGCATTCTTCAGTTAAACACAGCTAATTTTTAATGAAAAGTGCTGGAAATAATCATATTAACATAATGGATTCTACTGGTTTTATTTACATTTTTACTGTTATTCTGTCTCATGTTTGCATTTGATCATTACATTTTGTCCTCCAGACTGCACTTGGTGAAGGCTTCCTTCCATGAGCATTGTTTGAGTTTCTGTGATGGGAAGGTTGTGATTACCACAAGGTCTTTATGCACCTTATGCTTTTTTTTTTTCAACAGTTATCTTACAGGGTCTTGTAGAATACTTGAAATCCATGTATTTTAATGTTTTCCACCTCACATTCCAAGACTAAATTTTTTGGTTCCTATTTTAATGTCAAAGAAGATATCTGAAGGTAATGTTATACACAGATTTTTTTCATATAATTTCTGATTGAGCAAATAATTTTGGCCAGACCGAACTGCATTAAAGATATCAAGTAACTAAACCACTTCTTGTTTAAGAGTCTGGTTTTGCTCTTCATGTTCACTAGTGTGTTCAGATTACAAGAGGTTTGTGACAAGATATTTTTATGTTCACAAAAAGTTTTCTATGTGATCTTGATTGTGTTCTTCTGGACATTGTTTTAATTTTTATTAGCTATAGTTACAGCTGAGACTGGGAAGTATCAGCATTTTGAGTGAAAGCATACATTTACTTTGATGAAATATGTGCATCAACAATCAGACTTTTCACAATTTGTTAAAATACTGTGTATCCTTTATAACCTTGGAACAGTACTTTTAAGGAAAGCTCTCTAAAGATGTTTTACCATTTGTATGGATACACACCATTAGAATTGTTGTGATCACATCTCTGTTAAAACAGCAAACAGGTCATGTGTAAAATATTTTCAAGGAATATGATAAGATTATTTTTCATGGCTTGTATCTTTTTTAAAAACTGATCATCACCCATTATTGTATTTTTCAGATGGTTAATTTAGTTAAAACCTCATTCACCACTTTTTCCAGTTTTGAGAGTGTTCCAGTACTTTTGATTTGATTTTTCCTTGCTAAGCAAGAAAATATTCTCTTGAGATCATACAGTTTTGAAAATCAGGAAAAGCTGTTTAAAAAGTGGGCAAATTTCGCCAGGACCAGAAAAACTAATGGAATTTGGGCAGTTTGTGTATAAGGGCGAGAAAAAGTTTGAAATTTAGAAAGATCACCACAGACTGAAGATGGAAAAACACTTTTTTCAGACAGAACATTATAACAGATATCTGTAGCTATGCTCAAGATCCTTCTTAACCTAATGAAGCCTTTGGGACAAAATTCTTACAAATGTTTAAATGCTTATTTATTTAAAGATTACTTATGTAAAATGGGATTGCACTTGAAGCTTTAAAATATGTATATAATACTAAGGTGAGAGTAGGTTTGGAAAAGGTAAGAAATTTTGTCTGGTCACATCTGTATGAACCCTGATTCTTTTATTGGAAGAGGAGTGTTTGGTCAGTGAATGAAATACCCTCTTTTTATTTTGAAAATGACAACTCTGGGACATAACTTTGCTTGTCATTTGCTTGCTACATAACACAGATTTCTGAACAACCATCAGGAATTGTTTCAAATGAAATTCATCGAAATCATGATTACTGTGAACTGTGTTGGCGATAGGTCCCATAGACATGTCACATTATTTCATTTCTCTTTTATGCGCAGAATTCATGCTATTGTGGTATTATTTGGACAACAGCATATTCTTGCGTTAAAGAGGGTGGATACAACCGTCCCAAGGATCCACACTTGCCATGACGCACAAGCACAGGTTCACTGTGCAGTTTCGTCCTTAAGCCTTCGCCATGGCTTTCGTCCTTCGTCCAATCAATTTTAGGTGTTCGCTCAGGGACGACACGATCAGCCATTTTGTGCCATGGTTCACGTTCGGCTTTTTTTTCTTTTTCAGCATTTTACTGTTTCCATTAAATTCAAAATTGTCAAAATCTATCCGTCCCAGTTCACTCAGTCTGGTCACAAATGTAAAATCAAAAAGAAAATGTGAAACTTTATTCTAAGGGTATGTTGGCAAGAGAGACTTTTGTACTTAAACGCTCAGCTTGCAGTGCTGACTTGACATTACTAGTACTTATAGATTGTGCCTAGTATTGGTGTATAACGCCTTGTTACTTATATAATATTAAACTGTGGAACCTTGAATGCAACGAAGTGCGTATTCCTTCAGCCATCCTTCCTGCCCTTCGCCATCGCTTCTGGACTCATCACTCCAGTATTTTTGACATTCCTGCCTGAAAATGTCACGAAGTGGGAACTTCTCACTCATCCCTAACTTCTGTCTATTTATTAAAAATAGTTTTTTTACACTTATTTTGTGTGTGTGACATTTATCAGCTTCATGTAGTTATATTTGTGCAACAATGGTCTATTGGAAGTTTGCCTGCTTGGACAGAGTAGCTTCAGACGGGCTGTGGCAACATTAGTGACATTTTATAAAAATTGTAACCTTTGCGTATTATGATATTACAACAATTTCCAGAGCCTGTATTGAGAGAAATAAAAACATAAAATGATTGCTTGCTTGTGAGGTGGCTTGAAGGCTGTGTGACTTCTGTGGGCTTTGTGCAGTGCAGATGGCGGTGTATGTCTTTTTTTTGGCGTGGGGTGTGGGGAGGGGAGTTGGCAAGGCAGGAATTGTAGTGAGATTTGTTTTCGTTGTAGGAGTATGAAATCAGTACAAAATTGAACATATTCTGTCCCGAGGACAACGATGATGGTAGTGATGATGGGAAATCAAGGACTATACTAGCTGGTGTATTTCTGAATGGATAGCTGATGTGCAAAGTTTGGGAGATGAGGGACTGACTGGAGAAACTGATGACTACGTCATGCGCCGTCTGTCTTGTTATGCCGCTTAGTCATCTTAATCCGAATATCTTTTTTTTCTTTATTTCCCTTTTAACTTCTCGCTCTCTCATTTCTCTCATCTTCCACCTTTATTTCTTGTTCTGTCTTTCACTCCCCTTCGCTCTCCCTCTTCCCTCTCTGTCCCTCCGTTCTTCTTACCCGTCATCTTAAAATTGGTAGAACTGTGTTAAGAAAACAGAACAAAAGAAATTAGAAATGCCGTGTGATTTCTTTATCGAGACGAGAAGACTGTTGACATACGCACGGCAGGTGAAAACAATTCTTAATGTAAAAGTCCTACACTAATTTTCTACATCATGTCAAAATCGTCGCAACTGCATTTTTTCAACCTCCCATTAAGGTACTAGGGTCATCGAGTTTATATACAGTGAGGACAGAACACTGAGGTCAACGGGATACCGTTATGCCTACTGAGTCAAGCTGCTCAGCGCTGAGTCTGCCATTTTACAGATGTCCGCAGAAAGTTTAAAAAAAGAAAGAAACAAAATGCAAAGTCTTATCCCCGTAAAACAATTAGAAAGATGCGAATCATTATTAAGAAAAACCGTGTCACGGGCGGATTCTGACGAAGCTGTAATCACACGCACACAGATTTCATCAGGTTTTGACATGCAAGTTTAGTTTTCACTTATAATGTTTTTTTGTTTTTTTTTGTTAGGTGATAATGTCTATGAACACTCACGTCTATGATGTCATAAACCCCATTATTTAGAACCCTTGTTCGGTGGAAGTCGTAAATGCTCGCCCCCTTTTCTCTCATTCCGCACTGCTTGTCTGGCTCGTGACATTCTTGAAACAACACTTCACAGTTACCGAAGCAGAAGTAATTATTCCTCACCCTTCATTCCTCCTCAAGCAAAGCAGGCAGGCCGCTGACAATTCAACTTACTCTTACTGACGTTCACAAACGACAAAATTCTGATGCAGGGGCCCCCGATACCCGGCTATAGTACGATATGGCGCTGCAACGGGGCCCCTGCATCAGAATGTTCACGCGCTATCGTGACAGTCTAATCGGTGCTGCCTGGCTGACATCTGCTCTTGCCAGTCCGTCTGCAGAGATCAAATGCCCCGAGGTGTTTGCCCGTGACAAACCTGACGCAGCCTTAAAAAAAAATTAAATAAACCACCACACGAAATTTGCCTGTTTCTTCTACGCAGGCGGAAAAAAGACGATCCAAAAAAGATTTTCCAGCAGAACTCAGACGATGTCCTTCAGCGCAACACCATAAGGGTCGTCTTCGTCAATGTGCGTGGGGTCGAAGTATGGCGGCATCATTGTGTCCGAAGGCAGACTTTCGGATGAGCCGTAAATGGACCAGCCGCCGGCTGCGTCGGCGATACCGAGGTCGATGAACAAGTCCACCATGTCGTCATCTTCTTTTGACTGGAGTGTGGCGTCTGCTGCGGCTGTTTTGTCGTCACATGACTTGCCTTCCCACCTCCCTCCGTCGCCGTTGACTTTTTTGAAGTCGCTGTCCTCCGGCGTCGGCTTTCTGACGTAGAGGTCGATGCTTTTATCTTTGCTCTCGTCCTTTTTCTCTGTTTTTTCCTTGTCCTTGAACCTTTCGTTGTTGTTCTCCTTGTCTTTTCCGTTTTCTTGAGTGCTGTCGTTTGCACCGCCCTCTTTCACGTCTTTGTCGTCGTTCTCTGGCTCATTCGGGTTGTAGCGATTCGCAATGAAATCGATGACAGGCCAGTACTGCTGGTAGTCACTGATGATTTCGTCAACCTGGCCCTGTGGTAAGGAAGCAAATCAGCAGTCAGTTTGATGGACTAAGTAAACAGAAATTTTTAGATAATACAATAAAAAAATCTCAGCGCTTTTGTGTAAAAGCGAAAATTTCAATGAATATTTCTACGTTTGGCTTGCTGGAGACATTGAAGAGTAGCTCTATTCATTCGTCTAGAAAAAAATAACAACACACACACACTAGTGTAAGATTACTGTGAGACTACTTGTAGTCGTGTTGAGTTTGCTCTTTATCGCTTGCATTTGATGAAGGCCTAGGAAGATTTTGATGTGTATCGCTGTTTTCCGTACATCTCGATTTTTTTCAGCTTCAATTTAATGAATGAAATGGTAAATAGAATCAATCCATAAATGGACCCAAAATCTCTTTCTCTCGCGTTCACTCTTAACTAAGTGTCACCTAGACATGCGACAGAAAGCAGAGAAGGAAAAGCGGACCTTAAAGCTGACGGTCTTGAGGCTGAGTCTGGCGCCTTTGGAGCTGAGGACGTTCTTGAGCAGCATGGGCACAAACCCCCCGGCCAGCGTGGCCAACGTGGTGTTGGTGGACGACATGGCGGTGATGTTGCCGAAGGCCATCACCACTAACATGACGAACATTAGGAAGACGACGATGATCATGAACTTGCCCGTGGCAGCCAGCAGGTTAAGGTACACGGGGCCTGGGGCTCCGTATACGCGAATCTGGACAAGGAGGAACAAGATGGCAGTCAGCGTAAACAGGCGTAATTAACCCTCAGCTTGTCCAGCTGCTTATAGATCTAACAGGTGTGTGTGTTTTTTTTACTACAGGGTTAAGCTCGGAATAAAATAAGAGTCGTAGAGGTACTCCCGTGATTATGCGTTTGGTTGGGAGTGTTATATCATTCCGTAACATTCGGCAGTTACCGTAACATTTGGGAGTGTTATAACATTTCGTAGCATTTGAGAGTGTTATAGGTACGTGTATAATGTCTATATGAACTTTAACAATTCAGAAAATTACTGAAACAAGTATAGAATGTACTTATGTATCTTTTGCTAGATACGGAAGCGTGAACCATTGAATGAGAGTGACAGGAAGATTTATTGGGTATTACACAAATAAATGATTACATATTTATTGACAGTTTGAATTCACGTTAATCACCATCCACTTATGACTGCAGTGTAAAGAGATTATTGCATGTGTAAATCATTTAAACAACGACTCTGCACACACTTTTTCTATGCGTGGCTTCTGTCGATCAGATGTCGATCTCGTCATTTCAACTGTTTTCTTGACACTTGAAGCAGGAGGTCAAAGGATATGAGCAAAAGAACAAGAAAAGTGGAATTTGCTTCGTGAATGTGCATTTGAGAACTTGTTCCCTTTTGTACAGAGACTACATTCTCACCTGACAAAGTTTCTGGAAGAGACGCAGGGGAATTCTGGGAGTGTCGTAGGAATCGAGGAAGAGAAGAAGCTGGCCAACCTTCCAGCGGATTTCCTTCTTTTTAAAGTTGAGTTTTGGTTGAAAAGAGTTTTCATCGTCCACGCACGACACCTTATTAAAAGGAATTTGCGAGAAATCAAAGATGGTCATTTTGTCTCACATAGTCGAGGAGCACAGTAGAAAATTGAGACAAGAGATATCAACCATTATAAAGGACAATGAGAAAGAGAATATCAAACATTATACAGGACATTGAGATAGCAGAATATCAAACATTATACAGGACACTGTGACAAGAGACTATCAAACATTATACAGGACATTGAGATAACAGAATATCAAACAGTATACAGGCACGGTGCGTGGGTGGTCGTAATAGCCTCGTTACGTGGCTACGTGAAATGACTCCACTCACCCCACCCTTTTAACACGTTTAAATCGTTATAAAGAGGAGTGTTTCAGATCAGAATTGCCGTTACTTATGCGTTATTACTACACCCAATGGTAACTTAATTCATTTTTTTAAATTGATGAGAAATAGTTAAAGCATGCAATCATAATACAAATAAATCTAGTATTGTCTCTAGAACAAGAAGGAACACAGTAGTTAAAATCCTTTCCCACATAAATGATATGTTAATAAATAATTTAAATAATTTAATTGACCGGTCAAGAGACCTCTAGTAGAGATCAAATTAGCATAGTTGTTTTGATTTTAGTAAAACACAACAAAAAAATTAAAACAAAACAAGAAGACATAAATAAATAAACACTAGTGCCCCTTACACTTTTACATTTCAAGTTATATGCATCAAAGAAAATCACGAAACCTAAGAAATAAATTATTTTAATTCAAATAAAACTGTGTTAAAATATTTTATTTGTGTTATTTTAAACCATTTTGTATTATTGAATTTTGCTCTCGATTTTTTTTCGTTTTAATTTGTGACTTTATTCCCCTGATCTGGTGACAATGCAAAATTAAATCATTTCCAGCAGTCCACAAGTAGTAAAATAGTTTTTGTGAAGTATATTTTTGTATGACAGTTTATAGGCCGAATTAGTTTACTAGTCCTAGAGCAGCAGTTACTTATCTAGACAGAGAAAACATAGTGAGCTACATAAAAGCGTGTAAAAAAAATCCAAAATCACCATAAAACATTACAGCAACATCAAAACAAAACACAACACAGGCACAAAGCGAAACAAAAGCTGCAGTTCTCTGCAAGTTTTAACCAGAAAGATGTTTGTACGCCCTTTACCAGGAATGCCGCATTCTCTTGCATGTCGCTGGGCATCGAGGCGATTCTTCGCAGGTCATCGGTGGTGCGCTCTATCATGTCGTCGATGATGGTTTTGTTGAAGGTGAGGTAGTTCTCGTAGACGTTGTTGTAGCAGTCGTGCATGTAGACAATGACCAGCAGCGCCATGGTGACGTACTTGAGCACAGAACCGGCGTTCACGATGATCCCCATCATTGTGAAGGCCAGTACCTGCACAAAAGCAGTGGGCCCTGATGCACAGACTGAGACTTAAGACCTGAGATATGTTTACCGAAGACGACCTGAGATTTAAGACTTGACAGTAATAAGCTTGAGACTTAATGGTGGAGTTTTTAAATGAATCATCCATTACTTTTACTTTTGCGAGAGCGATCATTGCATTAATACATTTTAGAAGTTGTGTAGTATTTCGTTCACAATGTAATTTTAGTCAAAGTCAACTGTCTAGTTTAAAAATAGAATTCAATGTAGTCTAGTTTTTTGTTTGAATATTTTCTCAATTGGAAACTCTTGTACCGCAGTTGTTCAACGCTCGCGTGTAGCCACTGTAATGAGGATGGAAAAGCCTCGGGTTGATATCATCACCTCACAGGGGCAGAGGCTTTCTCTGGATACTTTAGATCCTCCCACCCTTCGTCGTCCCTTACGACATTGCGTTTAAAGCACTTTCCAGCCAGCCAATCAACCAACCAACCAACCAACTGCTAAATAAATATTCTCCGAAAACACTCACCTCAATGATAAGTCCCGCGGACTCGGCGAAGATGAGTGCCAGCGAGTAGAGGATGCACAGACAGAGGGCGGAACACGCGATCTGCAGGAGGACGTCGCGGACCGTCACCAGCCCACTGAAAGTCCAGTCGCCATGGCAACAGGCCTCCTCTCTGTCGTCGCTGCCCTTGTGGACGGCGCGGTCCACCCTGGAGATGCGGCGCCGCAGCTTCTGCATCTGTTTGAAGCGAAGCTTCCGCTCCTCCTCTGGCAGAGAGTTCCTGCCGATCAGCTTGCGGGCGTGAAAGGGCAGACGGTGCGAGAGGTAGATGGTGGGCACGCAGTACGCAGTCAGCAGGAACAGGCTGACGGGCAGCGCCGCCACGAAGTAGAAAGGGGCGATAAGGAAGGCGAGGATGCCACAGCGGCGGTAGGGGTACAGAAAGAAGCGGATGATGACGCCCAACACTCCGGTCTGCGACACGTTGCTCATGTCCTGCAGCGCCGCGCGGGTCACACTCTTCAGCTTCTCTCGCACGCTGGAGATGACACAGACACATCATGAGGACACAAAGGGCACTTTGGAGATGACACCAAGACACGCACCAGAACACAAAGACACACCACGGTACGTTGATGATGGCACGAAGACACAGAGATACAAAGGGCACGTCGGGGATGGCATGATGACACAAATCGAGGAGGGCACGAAGTCACACTAGGGCATGCTGGGGATGACACAGACACACATTAGGAGGACACAAAGACACAAAGGGCACATTGGGGATGACACGAAAACACACAAGGAGGACACATCATGACATGGATGACATATAGACACACAGGAGATGACACAAAGACACATTAGGCACGCTTGTTATAACAAGACACACCTGGCAATCGCTCCACGGTGCAAAAACAGCAACGAGAAGAGATGAATCGACACGCACACGAAACACACACACACTCACACGAAACATACACACACTCACACGAAACACACACACTAACACGAAACACACACACACTCACACACACTCACACGAAACACACACACACTCACACGAAACACACACACACTCACACACACTCACACGAAACACACACACACTCACACACACTCACACACACACACACACACTCACACACAACACACACACGAAATACACACACACTCACACGAAACACTCACACACACTCACACGAAACACTCACACACACTCACACGAAACACACACACACACACTCACACGAAACACACACACACACTCACACACACACTCACACACACTCACACGAAACACACACACACTCATACACACTCACACAAAACGCACACACTCACACACACTCACACGAAACACACACTCACACACAACACACACTCACTCACACGAAACACACACACTCACACACACACTCATAAACACTCACACAAAACACACACACTCACACACACACACGAAACACACACACTCACACACAACATACACTCACTCACACGAAACACTTACACACTCACACGAAACACACACACTCACACGAAACACACACACACTCACGCGAACACACACACGAACACACTCACACACACTCACACTCACACACACACTCACACACACTCACACACACACACTCACACACACGAAACACACACTCACACGAAACACACACACGAAACACACACACACACACACTCACACACACACACACTCACACACACTCACACGAAACACACACACTCACACACAACACACACTCACTCAAACAAAACACACACACACTCACACGAAACACACTCACACACACTCACACGAACACACACACTCACACACAATCACATGAACACACACACACACACTCACACGAACACACACACACTCACACGAACACACACTCACACGAAACACACACACTCACACACACACTCACACGAAACACACACACTTACGCAAACACACACAAACACACACTCACACACACTCACACGAACACACACACACACACAGTCACACGAACACACACACACACGAAACACACACACGAAACACACACACACACACACAGCGCCTCATAGCGCATCAACCGGACTACCGAACAGTTTTCCATTTTTTACGGAAGTTCACCGCTCAACATACAGCACTCATCTCTACAGATACAACCAGCTGCACGAAACACAGGGCAATTCAGTGTCAAGAGTACTACAGGTGTTGATGTAAGCTGTCGGCTTTATACCGACATTTTGTGAAAATAGGTTTTAGAAAAGAAGCTAAAATTAATTAATGCACGAGTGTTATAATAACGATTTTAGGGAGCGCCACCTACAACATAAGCAAACACATCAACGACATCAGAGTTATCTCACTTATAAGTGGCGAAGCCGACGAACAATCCGACGACAAAGTAGAGGCAGTAGGTGGCGAGGAAGATGCCGTGCACGGGCGAGAAGTACTGGATGACGTTGGTGCGGTAAAGGTTAAACTTCTCAGTCAGGCCCAGGCGTGAGATGGCCGATCTCCTCTGTAACATCTCCTCGTGCTCGTAGTTGTAGTAGATCAAGAGGCGGATGTAGAAGGGAGACGGCAGCACCAGCAGCAGCAGAATGGCTGCAAGAGGTCAGGGTCAAGGTTAGTGCTGAAGGTCCACAATACTGTCATCTAAGTACCTAACAACGGTAATATGATTGAAATTACAGGAAATGCAAAGGCATTGAAAAAGACTTAATTAAGCAGTCTGCGAAATTCTTAAACACGTTGAACAAATTTGAGACTCTGAAGGTCGAACTTCCACCTTATGGCGAGACAGAACAGTTCACCCGAGGGAAGGAGGTAAGGAGCTCACGCAGTATTGGCGACTCTAGTGGTTATTTTTCTACCCTAGTGGTCATTGCTCGCTAACTGCTTCCATTTGGCCCGACAAGTGCCCTTACGTCCCTTAGCCGGATCGAATTCACCCTTTCCTGTTGGAGGGTGAAATTCTCTAGTCACAGACCCAGGAGAGCATGGAACCGGCGATCGTCTGCTCCCAGAACAAGGGCACTAACTACCAGACTACATCCCCCACCCCACCCCGCACACCCATCTCGCTCATTGAGACACCAGCAACGCTGATCACTTTGAGAAAATAACAGCAGTGCTGACAGCTTTTACACATCAGCAACGAGATGACAGCAATACTGATAATTTCTGGAGTCACAGCGATGCTGATTATGTCTGACAACATCAACAATGCTGATAACTTTGATACTGCTACTTTGGTGACGTAAATAACTCAACGGCAACATTAGCAATGCTGGTAACTTGGAGACTGTTACATCAGCCTGTGCTACGTGCTACACCACGCTGCAGGTGAGAAATATCTGTACCATCATATGCCCACGGAAAACTTATTTTGAAGAAACGCCTTCATTAACACCGCCGTGGACCGCTTACCTTTGATAAAAATCTGTACGAACATGTGCCGGGGGGCCACTCACCTTTGACAACAGTCTGTACGAACATGTGCCAGGTGCACTTGCGACGGAAGTATGGCTCCATGGAGGCGTACACGCTGGTCTCACAACAGCTACGAAAGGCGCGGAGCTGTTTGATCTTGCACCTGCCCAGGTTGTCGTAGAAAGTGCGCAGCAAGCCTGTGGGAGGGTCGTTTTCAGGGAGGATCCTTTTCCCCTTCACCTGTGCAAATAAGTTTATAACTTGTTCTGTACCCTCAGCATAACTTGACCTTTATTCTCAGAATTGCTTAACCTTTATTCTCAACATAATTTGACTTTTAGTTTCAGCTTATCTTTACCTTTATTCTCAGCTCGCTCACTGTGATCGGCAATGTTTCGTCGTAAGGGACGGAATCCAAGAACTTGCGGAATCGCTGCCACTTGGACACTTCCTCTAGGGTCAGGCGGTGCTTGTATCGGACCTTGGCGTCGGTTCTCTCCGAGACAAAGATCTTCATCTGGAGGTCCTTCTTGAGCTTGACCACGTACTCGGAGGCCAGATACAGCTTGCTGTACATAGTCACCGGCACGAAGTTCGGGCAGAACAGGAATATCAGCACCTGCCCACATCGTGGACACAAGGCCGTTTATTAATGTCTTCACCTGTTTATTTGGTTAATTTTATGTTCTGCTCCTGTACATTTTGAAAAAATGTTTCGTATTGCTCAATCATGATATTACGTAGGTTCATGTAATTTCCCTTGTAAATAAGTAAATAAGCAGCATCCCCATCCTGTAACCCACAACATTTCGCGTACTGCCCCCGCACGGTCGGACCACTTCATGTATCCCAGTCGATTTACTTCATGTCCTGCCCTTGTACAACCAGACCTGTTCATATTCGTGCATTACCAGTATTACTCCTATAAATGCATGCAGTTTCATGTGTTGCCCCTGTATGTAGAGGAATTATCTGGTACATTTAGGCAATATTACTACTTCCCTTATTTATTTATGTATATCTTGTGCTCTTCATTATACATTCAAGTCAAACTGTTTACCTGCACAGAATATGTTTATTACGGGTAATATTTGTTAAGTCAATACGCACAGAGAAATTTGTTATCTTCACAGACAGGTAATTTTTTTTTAATTGGTGTTTTATGCCGAGCCAGCAACTAAGGCTACATCACGGCAAGGCAGCCAGCCCTGTAAACAGATGCCACATGCAGAGAAAGAACAGCGTGCCCGAGACGAGAACTGAACCCAGGACAGCCAACCCTCACTGTACTGGTGACAGACGAAAAAAAGAAAAGGTAACATGAAGTATGGAAAAGTTCTTACTGCACGTACTTTGTGAGTCCACAAACATCAGTCATACACTAAAACCAAATTAAACTATGCAGAATACATCATCGAGAGCTTGAAATATCCTCCAGCAGCCTACAAGGTGTTAACTGAATAAACGAACAAGACATTACATCATTGGCTCTACAGACCGTTACCTTGACTACCGTGATGGCCCAGTACAGTATAGCGATCCACAAGTCGTCATCATCAACGGAGCAGAGGATGTCGCCCTGTAGCTGTCGCATGCAGCACTTGTGCTTAAGTTCTGCGTAGCCGTTGTTGTCTTCTATCACCTGCCAAAACAACCCAGGGATGCAAAGTGATGAAGCAAGGGAATGTAGCAAGTCGCTAGTCGGTCTCTCGACCTGATGGGTGTGCGAAGGAGAGAACATGGTCACGTGGTTACAGATTTACTCACCTGGTAACACAGTACTCCCCTCGTTACAGACATAGCTACTTGTTACAGACGTACTCCCATCGTTACAGACGTACAAAAGTACTCACCCCGTTAAAGACACACACACACTTTGTTACAGGTGTACTTACCTGGTTACAGACGTACTCCTCTCTGGCCGACTTCCGGTAGCTACTCCTCGTAACGGCGTTTTCTCGCGAGAGCAGCAGCTTCCGCAGTATCATCATCTTGTCCTCGGGGTCAAGGCTGCCGAAGCAGCCGTACGGGCGGTCCTGCAGACCCACACTCATCTCCGTTACTCCGATGGTGAGGATGTTCATGGACAACACGTCGTAGTGGAAACTCAGCATCAGCAGCGTGCGCCCGTGTCTGCTGCGCGTGCGGTACCACAGGTTGGGCTTGAAGTTGTTACCAATGCTTTCTTGGAAGGGCTGGTCAAGAGAGACAAGAGAGCTAGTTTCGACTGGTTGGTTGGGTTCACTTTCTTTCTGTCACATTGGAGAGGTGTAGTCGTAAAAGCAGATAAACTTATCACTTCAAAGGTGTTGCTGTCAAAGCGGAGAATAAACGTTTCACCTGAAGGTGTAGTGATCAAAGCAGTAGATAAATTTCTCACCTGAAAGGTGTAATTGTCAAAGCGGAAGAGGAACTTGAACAGGTTGATCTCCTGCTCGTCCTCCATCTGCTGCACGAAGTCGTGGATGTTGTCGCGGGCCCAGATGGTGCACTCCACCAGATCGCCGTTGGGACCAGTCATCATCATGGAGGCCTCCTCTGAAGACGACGAGGAGCCGCGGGCACCAGGGTCGTCTGCTGGGGGTTTCGCGGTCTTGTGGGCAGAAACCAAGAGGACGGGAGTTAGACCAGAATGTTATGCATCCTTAGTTTGGCAAATAATGACGTGAAGAAAATTGTTGTTACACGAAGAAAGTGTTGGGGAATCAGTAATTTTTGTCTCTTTAATCGTGACACTCTATGTAATATTTTTTCACGTGTGTGTGTGTGTTTGTGTGTGTGCGTGTGTGGGGCCGCTTATTTGTGTGCAAATGTAAGTGAGGGATGATAGGTCCTGATGTGTATTCTCGTATCGAAATTTCAATAAACAGTTGCACATTAAGATGGAATGTCTTAATTGACACTATCATGGCGAGGGTGTGCAGTTCACCTGACAGTGTCATGGCGAGATTGTGTGCAGTTCACCTGACAGTGTCATGGCGAGATTGTGTGCAGTTCACCTGACAGTGCCATGGCGAGATTGTGTGCAGTTCACCTGACAGTGTCATGGCGAGATTGTGTGCAGTTCACCTGACAGTGTCATGGCGAGATTGTGTGCAGTTCACCTGACAGTGTCATGGCGAGATTGTGTGCAGTTCACCTGACAGTGTCATGGCGAGATTGTGTGCAGTTCACCTGACAGTGTCATGGCGAGGGTTTGTACAGCTCACCTGTTCCTTTATCTCGGCGGTCAGGTTGAAGGATGAGTCCTCCAGGTGCACGCCACCAGGCGCAGGCTCTTGACCAGAAGACATTGCGAGCAGCCAGCACTGCAGCAGCCACACCAACCAACAACGATCACGTGACCTCATCTCTAGTTACGTCGGTGCGCTTGTCGGGCGGGTGTAGGATGGTCGCAACTGCCGTAGATGATAGTGGGGCGGCCACAGAGTTTGGCCTGATGGACAAATAAACAAACACATGAGTAAATGAGGAATTATATATGAAAATAAGGTCATGCTGTTCCCACAAGCTTCTTACTGTACCTCATGTACTCTTGTTTACTCTACGTGCTTTACTTTTCTTGACTGTACGTCATGTTTACGTTCTTTATTGTACCTTATGTACTCTTGTTTTCTGTACATAGTAAACTTTTGTTTACTGTATTTCGTGTACTTTTGCTTACTACACCCGGGTACTTTTGTTTACCTAACCAACAGTATTACGGTTTACTATACCAGGTTTACATTTTTAGTGTACCAGGTGTACTCATGTTTACCAGATTCGTGTACTGAACCCCAGGTAACCTGGTTTTCTCAACCCCTGTAATCTGTTTACTGTACCCCAAGTATTCATGTTTACTCAATAATATTCATAAAGACGAAGCTCATCTAACAAATACGCCCATCGTGGATCAGCCACTTTAGTGTCATAACTTTGTCAGGGTACATGGACACCAGTGACATCGAGTCCATCCTACCCACACACACAGTAGTACGCGTGTTCTGCCTTATCACGGAGCAGTGTATCTACCCGAAAGCCTTCATGACGTCGATACTTTTATCTGGTGGCAAATAAAGTGCCTGGATTTTTTGGACCAGTGCACAGCTCGGCACGAGACCATTCTTGGTGTTTGCTAGTGGCTGACACTTACACCCGGGGTTGTTAAACTGCAAAGTAGAACACGGGTGTGTAGCGACCAACGCTGTGGTTGTGACTCACACTGTGTGCAAACTTCGTTCAAGTGTTGGCACATGTTTATATTGTTTCTATAAAGAATCGAAAATCCGTCGCCTGTTCTTTGGGAAACAGGACCTGAGATTTTTTTTCTCCTATGCCCGAGGTGAAGCTGGAGCTATAAATGAAAAACAATTTTTTGTAGGTGTCTCACCTTGTTGAAGAGCATAAACTCTGCCTTAACCACCATGTCGTCGCTTAGCGGTTATTTTTTTAAATAAAATATTCTTTGCGATAGCTCTTTGATGTCTCTCTTTGAATGATGCGCTAAAGTCACCTAACACTTGACGACTCGAGGTATGTTGCTTCTGAAAAAAAAAGCTTAGCGTTCTCGAATCTTACCCGTGTATTTGACTCATCGTGAGCTGCACAATCACCCCGCCCCTCATTCATCGCGGCGGTGTTCTTTGTGTTTGTGAGTGGTGGAGAGCTTTCATGTCCTGCTCAATGGGATCAGCTGAATGTTCTTTGTTCAAAGACACAAGTCTGTGTAAAAAGTTGCTATGGCTCGTAAGAAAAGCCTTTCTGTCGTCACGTGGTCTTAATCGTTATTTTCCATTTTTTACTCTCACGAGCACAAACGTACTCGAGAAATGGCGCATGCACCCGTTTGCAGCGGCTGTACATCAGTCTGGTGACACTTGTTAGTGGCGCTTCGTCAGAGCTTACAATGTCATGCCTTAAGTTTACATTTTGTTTTAAACAGACTTTTCTTAAAAGACGATGTGATAAACAAACATGTAGGAAAGAATGAGCAAGTAAGAGAGCGAGTAGTGTTCACTCGAAATCATAAAAATCACGGTATTGTGACGAAATGGTTGAGAGAAAATTGAAAAATAAAACACACACACACTGTGTTCTTAGCGGGTATGGACTGGCCCCTAACCAGCGAACACCGATACAGACGAAAAATGTCAGAGCAGATCCCAGATCCCACTTTCACTAGTTCCAACCAAATAATACACAAACAATAATCCAAATAATTCTTGCGAACAACTTCCTCGGGACTGACTGAGATCCGGGAGCGGTGGCACCCCTCAGCCATTTCATGATGAGGGTTTTTTTTCCTAACATGGCGACGGGGACATTGACAGAGGACTAAAGGGAGAAAGCGGATGAAGGGGAGTGTATGTAGAAAGTCACTAGCAGACGACCAAATAACACACCCGCCTAAACTTCTCGATTCTTCACATTCGTTGGGAGTGTATTCAGAAGGACAATGGCAAAGTCAGGCTGGTGAGAATCATGCAACGCAGGTGCCTAACCTCGATTTCTCATATTCACAAATTCTCAAAAAGAGGAAAAAAAAATCCAGCGAGTGCACTGTCCACTGTTAGGGTGCTAGCGATGGCTAAATCATATCAGTCAGCTCCATTGCTAATATAATATTTTATTATCATTTTAACCTGCTGTTGTGAGTGAAATATCCACCCAGATATTAATATGTGTTTAACTTCGGTTTGTTTTCTTTATTCTCAGCTGCTCCATTGTAAAAACCCAAACAAATAACAATAGTCAACGAGCCAGGAAGTGAAACACTCATGTGTTGAGTCAGAGGATCCTCTTGTGGTGCATCTGTAGTCATCGACTCTGAATGGCAACCACGATCTGAATCCTTGTAACAGGAGTTACGCACAGCCTCGACATCTGACAATGTAATTTTCAAAATCCCGAAATGTTACCTTGAAGGTCCTGTGTTTCGGTTTTAGTACAAGCTAGTCATTGACCTGCTTCAATAATTTATTAACACTTTGTTTTCTTAGATGTTCCTGTTATTGCCGTCATCAGGAACTGTGGAGACTTCCTCTTCGTTGTCGTTGTTTGTTAGGGTTTCCCATGTCACGTAGTACACTTTCGTCTTGTCCTTTTCCCCCACTCTTCTAGTTTGTCGTTTATTGCGCATGCTCGCTATTTCAGCTCAAATTATATTAACAGAGCTTTTCAACGAACACACAACCAACCACACATAAACACACAAATGGCGACGCCCTTCCAAACATTTCAAAAGAACGGTCACAAACGGTAGGGTCTCTAGTAGCCATCGAGACCTGGTGGTGACAAAGGAGAGATTTTATTCATTACAGCGACAGAGGACAGACCACTCACCGCTGATGATACAAGGGTGTATGGCGCTTCTCGCAACAGGGTTAGTGAGGCAAACAACCTGAGAAAAAGGTCGCACCTCAAGAAATGAACTAATTTCAAAGAATTGAAGACTTCTTATGAGAAAGCCTTTGGTGTTCTTATCGTGACGATTGCACACAAAATAATTGTAAACACTAGTGCAAAGACTGAAAATTTTAATTAATACTAATTTATTTCGTGGTTCTCCATTTTTTAACCTCTCTAAATATGTAATAACGTTGAAGTCGCCAAAGACTTCGTGGTTAAAGGTCAATAACAGCTGCTTCAATAAACAGAGAAACCAGTTGATAAGAACTGCGCGGTTGATGATTATTTCATCAAGATTGATACTTTGGCTTACACGCCGGCACCGTGAATGTGCGTGTATCTCACGCTATCCACCCGTAACGACAATCGTATCAATAAGGCTACGAAGATCAAATAATCTCCCTTGTTGTTACCTTAAACGTGCCGCTTATGTTAGGCCGTGGAACCAGGTATTCAATACCAATTCAAAGATACTCAATACAACTGTAATGCTACCGTCCTATTCAATCGCAATGGAGTTTGCTGACGTGTGCGCGATGAAGATCTCCGCGGGGATCGTGTGACTGGTTGTCTACAACTGCCAGGTTTGTTGAACCATCTTCGTGAATGTCTTCTTGTCTTTGTCTTCAGACACCCAGGCCCCGGTAACATGAGCCTGATGTTCAGGAACAGTTCAGTTTTGGTTACTGAAGGTCTTCGAGTCTCACACTACGCTCACCACCGACTCCAGTCCGTGGACCGGACAGTTCGTTGACATTTCATTCCTTTGAAAGGGCGTAATACGTTTGTTTCTACAATAAAATTTGCTCGTTTTTGTTTTGAGACTCGATCCCCTGACTGTTAGAATATAAATGTAGAACGTTGTTTCGGAGACGTGAACTATTTCTGATATGCGCATTACAACAGAAGAAAATCGCCTAAAGTAGGTGTAGACCGATAGTCAGGTAGCTGTGCAGCTTGCATCGTAGACATATTTTGAAACGACTACATAACAAAGGGGTTTCTTTCTTTTTGTTGGACTACGATGATGAATAAGTGAAGGGCATTGTACCCTGATCGATGTCCCTAAGTTGGCGGCGGAGTAGACGTTGGTTTATGGACAGCAGTGGGACGTGCATCAACCCTAGTTCGGCGACCGCATGCGGACTGCTCCCAGGGAAATTTCCTTTCACATGCACCTAGACCTAGATAGACTTAGACCTAGCACCCTACCTGTGTGACTAGAGTGTAATGAAGATAAACTAAAAATAGAAGGACTCCAAAAATCTTTAAAAAAATCTATCGTGATACTTGACATAAACAGTTTTCGCGGTGACCGGACACTTAATCCCCAAATCGCGACACAACACTCAAAACTGCTATTTTGTGAACTATAAATATTATAACCGTAAGAGAAATGTGTCGCGTGGTAACTCTGGGTAACTCTGGTAAGACTGGGATGTTATAAATGTTGAAGTTAAGTATTATTTGAATTTGAAATAAATTTTTCATTCACTTCATAATTTTTTGAGTTGAAATTTCATTCTGGGGATTAAGTGTCTGGGATTCAGTTTTCGCAACCACTCTAAATAACTGTGACACTATCATGTCATTAGTCGTAAAGATGGTGGCAAATCATCTCCGTTTTAAATTTAACAAAAAAGGAATCTAACGTAAAATGACGCTAATGCCAGCCATAAATAAACTAAAGTTACCACTAAAAAGCAGTTAGTCAAAAAAAAAATTTGCCAAAGAATAGAAATGTGCTTTCCCTTGCATTTATACTAAAATTATAAATTATCATAACAGAACCATTAATGTAGAGTTTAAACAACTAATACATAATAAGAACATCATTAAGAGCAATATAGATAAATAGAACAAAAACTTGATCTGGAATATAGAGATATCTGGAATATAGTCGTGAATGAATAGCACCGTAATACAGCTGGGGAATCATTGAACAACGACCCTACCCCACACACCTAACCTCACCTTTTTTCACCTATCATCTCCCTGTATACCCCAAGTCTCCCTCTACCCACAGTGCAAAATCGCCTTTAGGTGGACGCACTTCTCCTTCTCAACATCATCGAGAGTAACAAAAAGCTTCGATGAAGCTGTTGCTATGCAGGAATAAAAGCGGGAGGTTTGTGTCAGGACTCTATTTGTGTGGGCTCTATTTTGGTTAAGGGTTCCCCCCCTTTCTTTCGTTCGTTTGTTTGTTCTAGAGTTTCTTGTGATTTTATTTTTCTCTTTGACATACATAATACATACATTACATACATAGCATACCTACAGCTATGTTGGTCGTCTGGTTGGCTAAGCCGTGCATGACGTGCATATTAATAATAATACAGAGAACTTACAGAGCACCATATCCTGGTCCTATGGGCAGGCTTATGACGCTTTACAAAAAGAAAAAAAAAAGACACACACACAGACACACACAGACATACACAGACGCACGCAGCATGGCCAGTTCATTTAAAAAACTAAAATCCAGGAGCCGTACTTATGAAGCGAGGGTAAGGCGTAACCCTGGGCAACATGGCAACCTCAAGTAATAAAGCTTTGAAGTGTTTTAAGTGAAGTTTTAAAGTGGTGTCCAGACCCCTCAGATGTTGTTTTACCCCTGGTAGTTATGAAGCGGTGGTACAGGTGTTCTAATGTAAAGAAACATGAAGTAGTATCCGCCTGGTCTGAACATCGCTTTATAACTTCGAAAACAAGACGCTTCTTCTTGAGGTCAACATTTTGCTCTGGGGAATAGACTCACTCTCGCTTCATAACCACGGCCCCAGGCTGCAAATGCTCCTTTCACATCACAGGTCCAGTCATAGAACGGATCTAATAGACAGAAGCCTTTTTTCTTCTCATTGGGTTTCCTGCAGAATGCCTATTTGAAAAACCAAAATTAGTTCACAAGCCTTCGGAAGAGAACAGTGCAAATCCAGCGATGAAGTAGTTTCAAGCCTTTCAACTGTTCACCATCCTTCGTGAGTTGCAAAACCAAACGTTCTCCTTAAATTGAAAAATAAATGTCTAAACATTGCGATAAACTTCAGCAGAAGATTTTATAACGGGTATTATTATAGTGTACTTTAACTGACTGAAAATCCCCAACCATCTTCCATCTTGGAAAAAAATAATTTCACGCCCAGGGTCATCAGTACGTCAGGAGGAAAGATGATCAGGCATGAAGAAATGCTCGAATTAAGTTACGGGCGAGCGTTTGTTTGCAGGAAGTATGCTTCACTGACTCTGTATACCTCCGCCATGACACATTGATAACACACGACACCGAGATCACACAAAGGTGCAAATCCGTTAGTCGATTGTAACTGAGAGGGTTAGGATGTAGGGGCAAAGGAAAAGGGGGAGACATTTCGATGGGACCGTGAAAGAACTTCCAAGTTTCCCACGTTCTTCGTGACAACCAAGTGAGATTAGTGGGAGCTAGGATTAGTGTTCAGCTTGTGAGAGAAGGAGTAGGGATGAATAGGTACTGTGCTGGACAAGTTCACCTTCAGTACTATCGCAGGTTATCAGTAAAGGTGAGGGTAAGAAAAAACCTCGAAGTTAATCTTGTCACCAGACCTCCCAGTCAGAAAGACTATCCATAACACTGCAAGTTTCACAGGGTAGTGAAACGTTTTGTGGTTATAAAAACAGAATGTAAAGCATCAAGTTAAACAAATTTTCAAAAGAGTTTACAGTCAGAGGCAACGGAGAGATTCATCATGCTCTGTTCACAGTCGTCGGTAGTTAAAACGGAAGAAGGGGTCAGTCGCCACTTAGTTGCCTTTACCGAGACTTAGTAACGTCAAGAGATGGGTGGACAGGATCACTGCTGTGTTATAAACTGTCGCAACAGTTAATTTAAAAATAGACAGGAGAAAAGATAGTATTTTTTGCTTTCCCGATAATAAATGCCTAAAAACTCGAAAGACGAAAAATTGTAGGTAAAAGCGATGCGAAGAGAGAACTTCAAGCCGACAGTTCAATGGTATGTGGTGGACAGTTTATATCAGAATTTCAGATAAATGACCCGTGCTTAATCAGCTAGATCCCAATATTACAGTAAGGGAATGAAAGTCGGTGAAAGTATATACAGTGTATGTAAGGCACGGATGTGTACACAAGTTCGTGGTTAAAGGTGGAAGAGCCAGACACAGAAAGACCGTGCCGGACTCTATCACACACTAAGCAGGCTAACTCACGCTTTGCTTTGATTTTGTCCTGTTACCTGGTATCTAAAATTATTATTTTAGTAAGAGCAGGCAACTGTGAAAGCGAGTTTGTCAGAAACAGAACTTCTCTCTGACTCAAATCACTCTTTATTGATGTCAATGAAGCTGAAATCGTGTAGCATGTAGAAGATGTTGTCAGTGAAAGAATGTTATCAGTTAAGCCCTCGACCCCATTGTCCGATTTGCGCACGGCACTAAGAGAGCTACATAATGCTAAAAATTAGCCAATTATTGGCCATAGGACACTGATCTGAACGAAAGGGTCCCCCCCCAAGACTAGGAACTCTCTCAGTTACTTCCCTCCCCCAAACCTCCAACGATAAAAGGTCACCGCTATTACACAGCGAAAATTTGCTTTTAAACCTCTGAAGCCTTGTGGCGTTTTGATATAATCATGCAATTTTTTAAAATCTGTCCCCTCTACTTTATTGTCGTTCGCTCGGGATACACCGCTTGCCTAAAGTTTCAAGGTGATTCACCTAAGGCCCGGGTACATCTGTACTAGCGTCTCAAATTCCTTCAGCAACATTCCTTTAGTGCAAGCAGCGAGGGACACTAAGTGTGAAAGAAGAGGAACGTGCCTTGAAAGCGAAGAGGAGGGGAAAACCACGAACATCGTGAGAAAGATCGCCAGCACTGACTAATGACGCCCTCAGGGGTTGAGGATCTGACAGAGTACTGTAGTAGTAGCCTTCATCGGCCAGGAAGGCATCAGAACTTGGGAGTGAATACTGGAAGCCATGTACATGGAATAAAGACATTAAAAAACACACTAGAGAAAGATCTTTCTTTAAAGCTGTTAAAACTTTGCAAATTAATTTCACAGCAAGACAGACTCCCTTGAAGACAGGTTGTCCATTTGTTATGTATCAAAGCTGAATGAAAACTGACCTACCATAGACAACATGAACAAAATGCTGACGTGTAAATGTGTAGGAAACAATCTTCAATAAAATTATCCGGTGATTTTTTTGTGTCAAAAACCTTGGTTAACAGGTTAATAAGACCCTATTTTTTAAAATTCCGAAAGCAAGAACGTGAGCAACAACCTAAATATCCTCTTCCCTTTTTAAGTGAGTGTGTTTTTGTGGATAGCAAAGTTTTATACAAACAATAGGAGAAGTTAAAGCAGCTACTCGTCCTCGGAGCACGACCACTAACAAACCAAATATCTTTGCACAAAGAACTTGACCTGATTCCCGCCACTTTAATGTGTACACAGTCGCTGAAAATCTTGGTATTTACTCATTCAATAACTTACTGATCGTGCTAAACTTGAGACTGGTAGCGATTAGAGTACAAGGGAGTGGAGATCGACAGAGAAAAAACAGGTCTGGCAGTGAATTAGTTAAAGATTGGAGTGACTCGGCAAAGGAAAGAGAGCTGCTCCATGGTGGTAGTGCGAATTTGTAAGATAATAGGCAAACCACGTTTTATCTAACGCATTGCCGGTCAGGTAAACACGATAGAGGTTAGAGCTGACTGACTCAGCTCCCGAGGATACAGACTTAATTGTAGCATGGGAACTGGTTCATAAACTCTTCCCAAAAATCACAATGTGGGACGCAAGCTCGGGAAAGCAAAAATAAGGAATAAAAGGGATGAAAAAAAAGGAAAAGGTTATTTATACCTACAGTAAAAATTATCCTTTCTGTGTGAAACTGATAATGCAAAAGTCGAAAAGACAGATAGTTTGAAAACCATGCACTTATCATAAAAAGAAATTAATCTAGGTGGGGACCTATTTTTGGGGGGAAGGGTTTATAGCGAGAGACTAAAGTGAAAGACTAAAAAACACGATGAAAGACTTTAGAACCAGTACAAGGACCTCACACGAAGGTTTCAGGCCTCCACCCACGACTGCTTTATCAGCAACCCTTGAAAATGACGTCCGCACCCCAAACAACCGACTGAGCCACGTAGTTTGACAATGAGTGTACCCGTATATACTTTCCATGTACCCATTCAGTATGTTTCCTCCTGTTCAGCTGAGATGCCGACACAGATCTGTTTTGTACATCACTTCACAATATTTATGGATAATCTGTTTGCTTGATTATATAACTGAAACTTTGAAAGAAGTCAGATATCAAAATAAAGTCATGTAGTCATGTGCAGTCTTGAAGACCTCTTCAGTCTCATGAAATGGGTTGTTGAAGATATATGTGACAGTTCACGGGTATTGCTATCGCGACAAAGACGCCGACGGGATCACAGTTGTGAGGTAACGGAAATCTTCTCTCTGTGCTAGGCAGCAGCTCAGTGCAGGCTGTGTAAATGTCATCATGTCTCATTCTCAAATGGTTCACAGATCCGCAAATAGATCATTTTATTGACGGAAGGCGTAAACCGTCATCGTTGTATCTGATTTGGCGAGCTCGTGCACCACTGCGGTCTTTCCCTGGCTAGGGGAGTGTAACTCTGGTGTGGGTGAGAAGTAACTCCGGACGCTGACCACCTCTGCAAAGGCTGATTTTAAAAAGAAAAAAAATTAAACACTACAAAATGACCCTGAATCTCGTAAAAATGTCAAGCCAACACGACCCACAACCAGACATGGCCACCGCTACACCATTTAAACCCGACTCAGTTCGCGTTTTTCTCTGAGCCCTTACATCCATTTCTACCCATATTAGATACTCGTTTCTCATAAAGTCATCGTTGGAAGATCGCGAATAAAATCTTTCAGGTCACTGGCTTTTAAAGTTATGCAATAATGTAGAGGTAATATCGAAAGGTGAGCAAATTGTGATTACAGCACACGTGATCCGCAAAAAACAGCCTTCGGAAAAGACCTGCTCCGCTCCTGTGTCATCAGGAACAGCTGAGAATGTCACGAACATCAGAGTTCACACAAAGAAAGTACAACTCGTGTCACAGCCACTTATGAAGAGCTTGTGTAGACTGGGATCTGTGATACAGAAGAGAAAACACGGGTGTTGAGGAGGAGTGTTGAGATTGTATGTGTGTGTGTGTGTGTGTGTGTGTGTGTGTGTGTGTATGAGTGTGAGAGTGTGTGTGTGTGTGTGTGTGTGTGTGTGTGTGTGTGTGTGTAGGATTATTATGAAGAGGAAATGAAGAGAGGATTGGTTGGTGGGTTTATCTGGTTTGCTTAGCAAGAAAGTTTTTTCGCCCTGTGACGATTTTATAGATCAAAGTACGCAAAGACCCCACCTTACTCCCAAATCCTCCCCCCCCGATAGTTACCCCCCCCCCGATGGCTACAGGAGCCAAGATGGATAGGTTTCCCGAAACGAGGTCTGAATCTCAGCACACTAAGATCTTCTAGCTCCAACGTTTTATCCATTTTCCTATTGGGTTAACCCAGACAAGGATAGTACGTGTGAAGAGAAATAGAGAGGCAGAAGAAAGAAAATTACTGGAATAAACACATGACCTCATTTCTTAGAATACAAAACACGTTCTTATTAGTAAAGAAAACACCTACTTATTCAGGCAAATCCTTGTATGGATGTATTCCAGTTTTCACTCAGTGGAGATGAAGCCAGCGTGTGTAAAAAATTTAAAACTTGTTTCAATCACAGGGTCGCTCGACAGGAGCTGATTAAAGCTGAACTCACTGGAGCATAAGCTTTGCGTCCCACGGGTTTTATTCACGCTCCGGTGCGCGCCCGTTGCACCGTATGTATCAATAGCGAGGTCACCAAGGTTACCAGCTCCTTGCCTCCATTTCTGTTTTTACTGCGACAGGTATGGCAGCTCCCTAGCGCCGGGTACATATTGCGCAAGGTACAGAAACGGTGGCTTCTTGGTGCCTCATCTCACCTCGGTGCTATAGATCTCTGTCTAAATTTAACTCTGAGGTTGACGGTGTAATTGATACGCGAACAAAGACAGTACGGCGGGCAGCAGCCATGATGGAGGATGAAGACGAAGCAGTAGTTCTACCATGAACATGAACGTCAGCAAAAGTAAGAATTGCAGTCTGAAGAGGAAGGTAAGCAAAACCAGCAATAACATTTATGATGAACATAAACGCCAGCAATAATACCTGCTAATCCAGTAACGCCAGCAATGACCGTTGCTATTCCAGTAACGACAGCAATAATATAGTGGCTATCCCAGTAACGCTAGCAATAATATAGATGCTATCCCAGTAACGCCAGCAATAATATAGTTGCTATCCCAGTAACGCCAGCAATAATCGTTGTTATCTCAGTAACGCCAGAAATAATAGTTGTTATCCCAGTAACGCCAGTAATAATCGTTATCCCAGTAACGCCAGCAATAATCGTTGTTATCCCAGTAACACCAGTAAGCCAGGGGCGAAGATCAAGCAGCAGTACGGCAGTGGTTGTGGTGGGGTCAGATTGTCGATGAACGCATAACACCATGCACGTGCCAGTGAGACGGGAGGGAGAAAGTGGGGGAATTGTTGGGTATTTGAAAGAGACAAATTCCTCAGCCTGTAAGTGTGACCACCGCACATACTTCACCTGCTCTTTTTGGGTCACACAATGTTGCTGGCTGCACCGGTTTTTTTTTCTTTTTTTGTACAAGCGAGTATGTCTACAAGCACTGAAGACCGTCTGGATGTCATAGTAATAATTGCCCCATCCCACCCACCCCCATGACACACTGTTTCGTTGCTTCATATCAAGAGCGATTTATTAAAAGTTAAAGCAGGGCTGAATCCTACAATCTAGATATGTAGGTCATAAAACAGGGTAAAGGTTGAGAACTGTACTCACGAGCACAGTAGCGGCAAAGAAAATGACGAGAAAGAAGAAATCGAGGAGGATAAACGTTTCTTCCTACCTGACGGCTGTCACTCCAACAAAGATCACCACGAAAATGCCAGCACCCCAGGCTGTCGCTTCTCAAGTGCAGTGTCTAACTCCTGGTGTACACGAACACAACGCAGACCTACCTGGCCCCCTCCATACCTGTGTGAGGACTTTTACTCAGGCTTCGCTTCACAAGGTTCAATAAAAAAAGACGTTTTACTTGGAGTTGAGCCCGCCCTGTGAGTACCCGACAGACTGTGCGGGTGGAGGGGAAATACTTGGTTGTCAATGGTTAACCCAGCGCTGTCGGAAAGCAGTGGGCGAGAGAGTCGTATGTAGTAAAAAAAAAAAAAAAAAAAGGAAAGGGTAGGGGGATCTGAAGGTGAATGAGAGGAGGGGTTACAGTCCTCACTTTTTCTTATGTGTCACAGTGTGCTTGCTTGTCGACACATCCATTGTGGCAGTCTGAAGAGCTCTACCCGACGATTTAAAGGGTCCACGGCTGCAAATGTGCACAAGCTTAAAGCTCTATGTCTGTGAGAGCGGGAACAGAACTTTCTTTCCGACCCTGGTGTTCAGGTAACAGATATACTGACACACCGATAATATTAAGCAGGTTCAGCTACTTGCTTCAATGCGTTAACCCTTGATGCTACCTGGGAAAAGCCGTAAATATGCCATTAATAATGTTTTAATTTCCTTCCTGTCTTCAGTTAACATTGTATCCTCAAAGATTTCTCTGCGGCGTTATTAAACAATTTCTGTTGCAGAGTAAATTTCAACGACTGATCGCTCTTGTGAAAATCTTCTCATACTTCAGTATTGGGATCGAATGAGTCGATATTTATTTGCTGAAACATGAATCTGAGCCGAAGACCTGAACCTGAAGCTGCAGCTGAATATGTGCGGAAAACAGGAGAAGTGTTCTTTGAACTGGAAGCTGAAGCCAGAAGCTGAACCTGGGTCACGGTCCACCCGCGGACATGCGCATTCTTACCGAAAGAATAAAAACAAACGATCACTTTGGTGCAGAGCTTCCCTTCAAGAGACACGAGTAATCATTATCAAACTCAATCTCATATGTAAACAAGCAATTCAATTCAATAACTGGCTCCGTTGCAAGCAAACTAATACCCAAAAATTAACCATACAATGCAATATGCCAGTATTCTTAGAACAAACAGTTAAACTAATATTACAGTTTTCGTAAGGAAATAACACCCATGCAAATATACTTACAAGAAGCGCGTACAAAAGATATAAAAGATATACAAATATCTTAACATAAAGTGTACCAAGCACACACCTGGATTAATTCAACAACAACAAAAAAAAAAGAGTCAGAAAGGGCAACATCTGCTAGGTCCTAGTACAACTTGTTGGAGCTAAACACTGGCAGTTCTCCACTATCCTTTCAACGGGTAATTAATTTTAAACAACTCTGAAAGGAACCGAAACTGGCCCCCTTCCCCTGCATCACTTTATCTTAAATGGAAAAGTCTTACTTTTGTCTCGCTGTTTGCCTCGGTGTTTAGTCCCATGAAGCCCACGCGTCTGCCTCGCGTCAGTGGTCCTCATGACGACAAGGACATCAGCAGGAGAATAACACACAGCACTGGTCAAGTCGTTAGGCCTCGCTGTAACGGTCCCTCCCCTCAACTTGGGAGATAAGTGGACACGTTCTCCTTCGATACGGCTTGTGAGATGGTGGTGAACCTATCACCCGCCTTGTTGGACCCAAAGTCGTCTCTCCTCACACCAGCTCCAGCTGTCAAACCCCTTAGTTTCCAGAAACATCCTTCCGTGAGCTCTGTGTATTTCTCTGAGCACCTAGCAGAGAGTTTCCCTGACCCCTGTTTCCAAGTCCCAACAGTAGCCACTTACAGTGATCTCGGTTGCAGTTACAACAGCCCTCAGCCTCCGTAACAGCAACGATCTGCGACAACCAATATCACAGTAACAGCGGTATCGATGGCGCAAGTAACAACTTCGACAGCCCAAGCGACGATAGCCAGCTCCAACGACGATATAAAGCAGCCCTCTAGTTGCATACGGGCGGGCCCACCCACCCACTCCTGTCCTCCTGGACAGAGGGTGAGCTTTTCCCGGGCCGCACCTGAAACTCAAGAAAACTGAAAGCTCACGAATTTTCATTTAGTCCGTGTGGCAGAGACAAAACCACAGACGTAGTTTGTAAAATCACAGACGCAGTATATCCCCCTGGCCCTCCCAGCCTATACCAACCCTGAACATGACAACTTGAAACATGTAACCTCACATGTCAACCTGAACTTGAAATTGAAATCTGAAGGCGAACGATGAAATACGTAACCTGACACTGAAACCTTAAATATCAATTCTGGAACTTGAATATTCTCGAAAATCAGAGCTCTAGCCACCATGTAGTTATTGAAGGGGAAAGACAAGGGGACTAATCAGGTGGCCTTAAAGACCAACCTGAATGGTTTTCGAAGTTTTCATATATCGGTAGACACAGGCGATATAAACCTAACCTGTAAATTTTAGCCTCCAAACCCCATCCATTAATTAATTATCCGCTACGATTCAACAAGGGCCGCTAGCAGTGTACTACGTCACACTAGTGCACCATTCACAACATTGCCAGCCGTCAACACCAAACAGAGAGAGAGAGAGAGAGAGAATGAGCGACAGCTCGGGTTATTCGGATGTTGAAAGTCTGTATTTCTCGTGGTTTTGAAAAACTGCTACTTTAGCACGAGAAATGCAGACTTTAACGTCCGAATAATCCCAACTGATGAATAAACGCTGAGATCGGAATACAGTTAAAAAGGCGTTACACGAGGAAGGCCCCTGTAAAAAAAAAATCTAGCAGGTTCTGTACCTGGTGCGGATACAATAGTTTCGTTGTTTATTGCATCCGGCGTTAGACCTTTATAGGAAATCTGAATTATGACTTCGTGGCTTCTTTTCCTTTTTTAGTTTTACGAGCAGGAAGTCATAAAATGGGGTGCGATGGGTAGTGGAAAGCCAGAATGACTGCTAGTCACAAACTAGCCAGGTAGCGAATGTAGTTAATTAAATGAATGGTGCGAGTATGTGTGTTGGTACGCTTTATCAATCGTGCGTGAAGAGAATTCTGGGAACGTGAATTTAACGTCGTGCTGGACCCCGTAAATACGATTTTGCAACCAGACGGTTGACGGGTAGAGTTCGTAAAGAGAGGGTTTGAGGAGGTTGGTTGAAGTCGAGCCACCTCTGCGAGTGCTGTCTTGGTACAATGACTTTCCCAGCACCACACATCCAGAGGTGTGGAGTCCCAGAGTGTTGAGTACGTCCATCTCACCAATGGCTGGCTGCTCTCGGCAGCGATTTTCTCGAGGCTGGTGTGGAAGGTGTTCTTGTCCCGTCGTTAGGCTTTTGTTCTCCTCCGGACACTAGTCCAGTCTAGGGGTCACGGAAGAGCCTAAACTAGTCTAGTTTGGCCTCGTGACCCGGGGTGACCCGCTGTCGAAAACTGTCCTTCAAGATACCCTAGAAGGTGGTCAACGCCGCGGTGGCCAGAGGAAGAACTGGTTTACGAACGTCAGCGAATGGACTGGTCGTCTTGTACAGGACCTGCTGACTATCACCCGACACATGTGTGCAGGCCTTGTCAGCTGTCACGTGTATCCTTGTTCTTTTACCCTCCCCCCCCACCAACGACCGGTACCAGTCAAGAGACGAATGACAATCTTTCCCAAGACTGTCCACAAGATAGTGGGACAATTTGCCCTTGATTAGAGTGGGATTATAGAAGAAACCTTTTCCTTCGTTTTTCTATAATCTTTTGTGAAGATTCGGCTTTACTTCACGCCTTTACTGTTACTTTTGCCCTTTCAGGGGAACAAAGGATTCCCACTGCCGCTCTGTACCGACCGGGTTCATCGCCCGCCCAGTCAGCCCGGGAAGTGGGTGTAGGAAGTGAGGGGGTGGGGGTGGGGGTGGGATTTCACGTTGTGGCTTTTAACCCACTTACTGGTCTCTAACCCACTTAGCGGCCGTTAATTACGCTGGCGCAGATAAATGTGGCGGCTGTCGAGGAATTGTTGTTGCAAACTATGCGAAATATTCAAAGTTAGTTTTTCACTACAACAATTCCAAATTTTGATAATCGTTCGGTTTATGAAGACAAAGAATTTTACTTATTAAAGTAAGTTTGTAAATTGCACATGTGCTGTATATGCTTTCTTTAACAAGAGAAAAACACAGAGCAGACTACCTGATAATATTTTTTAATTCATAGAAAAAAATACAGCCTGTCTGTCACAAAGTGGTAAGCTAATCTGCAATGTTTCCAATGTAATTAAGAAAAATGCTATGTATTAAGAAAGCAAAACTCTTTCAGTGAAATTAATGGCTTCAGTCTATACCAAAATTCTTTTTCTAAAATGACATTTGTTTCAGGAAGTATAACACATTTTCATCCTGTACAAATTCCCAAAACAAGTTATATTAATATACAAAACTTTACAAAATTTCAAAAAGAATAATAACCCTGTTTATATTTACATAACATATTGATAATGCATTTACAGATCCACTGAATTAATCCCTTTTTCTCCAATTTCTTGAACCTCATGCATTCTGCTATATATCATCAACAAATCACTCATTAATTGAGAATCATCTCACCAAGCTGACAAGACTGTCACACAGAAAGTTCAATACTATCTGAATAAGCTCAATCTATGCAGACAGTGAATGGGATAAATCATTCAAAGCAATCACAGCAGTGAACAAATAATGTATTTGTCATTTAGTTTGTGTTAAATCTCATCATATACTGTTTGTTGACACACTTGTCATGCTTTGTGATATTGTAAATAAAATTGCAATGCATAGAAGATACAGATGTGAATTGTGGAAGGCCTATCATAATTGCACACGCAAGTCCCTCACAATTTTGCCAAACAAATCACCGCCATATCTTCTATACTTTAAAAGTGCTGATGTTTAAGTAGCTGTGAGAAAATAAACATTTCAAAATATATAACAATTTACTTTCTACAGATGGTAGTTTACATTCAAACAAAATAAATTACACAATGGCTTAGATGATGTAGATGTTTTATTTAATTCATGAAAGCATTTTATATAATCAAAAGCTATTTTTGCAGGTCACAGAGAGACAGTCGCAACAATAATTTTGGTATTCATCATCTGTAAAGCAAAATAAATGCAATGACAGTTTGACACTAAAAAAATTAGTGATATGTAAGGATTAACAATTCGGATATATCTCTGGCATTTACAAAGCAGTTTCTGTTCAGAACAGATATTTTTTTTTGATACTCCTGTTTAAAAACTCATGTGTTGAAGAAAATAATAGCTTTTACTACAATGATTTCTTATATTACTTTTTATGGTGTGTTACATTAAACAGATACCTGAACTTGTACCACTGAAGTTTTGCTCACTTACTGGCAACAGTACAAACGTTATTAGTGGTTGTTTTTCTAGTATCCTAACTCTCTTCTTCTTATTTATGTTATTGTGATAATTTTTTTATGTTGCCTTATTTTGAAGTTCTGCTTTGTTTCATTAATTCTTTGATCTAATTACTACCAGACGGTTAGGAATAAACTTAAAACCCGTTGGACAGCTGGTGTATAGACCGGAGAAAATTTCCCCTCATAGGAATGACCGAGCGACTTCTCCAAATCTTCGTCCAAGGGGTGCAGGCGGTAAGTTTTACATCTGACTGATTACTACTGCCCGAATTTTACAATGAAACACAGAAGACAATGCCTGGGATACGCTGTGAAGAAAACAGCGTTTATTCATTTGTCGCAGGAAGTTCAAAGCGGAAGCTTAACGGCAGCGAGTGGTTGTCACTCAGTAAGGAAATACTTTATTTTGGGGAAAGAGATTACTTAGGTCTGCCGATACACGGAGTGAAGAATAGGAAGCACAATTCTTCTCAAGAGAGACTGAAAGGACAAATTTAAACTAAGGTCAGAGCAGAGGTTATGGGTCATATTACTATTCGTGTATAATAATAATCATCATCATATTTATAGAACAGCAGCAGCAGAATAAGAAGACGAAACAGAATATGAAAAGGCTGCCAACTGTGTTTTCAAATTATTTCCGAAAAGACAAAGAGAAATTAATTTGTTTTTCTAACAGCGTACAAGATAACCACCAATATACCGAACCCTTCCGATACACACAGCCCTTCCTGCAAACAGGCAAACAACTGTTTCGAGAACATTGTGCGTTAATAACCACCACGTACTGCAAGGATGCAACAGTCGGACTAAAATAATTATCGAAACTATTGAAAATAAGTCATGCGGCTCGAGAATAGCCGAGAGAAATTTCAAACAGGTCTCACGATTAGTTCGCAGTTTACGGCCCCTCATTCTTGAGTGATTTTGTGGCTCAATTCCAATGTAGGACACATTCCTGGATACAAGAAAAAGTTGGGGGCGGGAAAGTCACGTGACCAGCTGTATTAGTCACCACATTCTCTATCTCTCTCTCGCTATCGAATTATATAACTAGGAGCTTGTGCTGGGATTTTGTGTCGGTGTTTTGAAGACTAAAGCGGATAAGTTGAATAGCGTCAGAACGGAGACAGCCAAAGAAGTATTTATAGTCGATGAGGTTTATAATGAGATGGCTGCATGGTTAGGGTTACAATTTTTCGAGCCCTTCGACTTCACCGGTGTCAAAGCTTTCCCCTTCAGGATGATGTGTTGGAAGTTTCGGCGAAATCTCGTTACGAAACATCGCAAAGCAAAGACTTGCCCTGCAACGGGATGCCCAGCATGGATTAAAGTCGGAGACCTCTACCTCTCGGTTGGTGCTGATGGTGAGCCGAGGTTAACGGAGACAATGGATCCCCCACCCTCCAATAATTTCTCGTTTACTTGGTTGTACGAGTCCACGGAGGAGGAGTTCTTAACGACGATCAGGGCCACCCGCGACGACAAGGACTTCTTTCTGTGCGCGGAAGACCTGCAAGAGCTGGGCGCGCGCCAGGAGTTCAAAGTGTACTTCCGGTCCGGCGAGTGCGGCAAGGACAGCGTGTGGCTCACGTATGAAAAGAGTGACGAAGAGTTCGTCCTCGAGTCCTCAATATTTCGCAGCTTCGGCCTCGTCAACAATAGCGGGCTTCTAGCGCTGAAGAAGATCGATTACTCGGACGTCAGCATGAACGTCTACAAGCTCCTCATGAAACCCCGGTGCTGCTGTGGACTTTCACCAGTCTAACGCTGGAGATATGGCTGCAACACCGAGGTGCTGGTAATACGGCGTGACATTGATGGGTTGGTGATAGGGAGGGACTTTAAGACTCTAGGAATACCTTGCAACACTGAGGTGCTGGTAATACGGTGTGATATTGAGGCGTTGGTGATCCAGAGAGACTTGAAGGCGCTGGTAATACAGGATAAGAGGGACATTGGTGATTCGTTGTGATACTGAGGTGCTGGTAATACAGTGTGGCGTTGAGGAACTTGGTTATATGGAGTGAATTTGAGACTCTCGAGATACATTGTAACACCGAGTTGCTGGTAATACGGTGTGGCACACAGGTGCTGGTGATCCAGAGTGACTTTAATTGAGGCAGTGCCAGAACCATCGAGCGATAATCGTCATCAGTCATCCAAGTAAGGTTATGCTGATCATGATCCAGAACCGCCTCACGCCAGCAGCGGAGGAGCTGCTAGCAAAGTTTTTACATCTTCAGATCTTGTAGTGAAGGAAATTTGAAGTAAATCACATGGGTATTGTGAAAGTTATTGCTATGTGTGGAGTTTAAGGGTTTCTGTTATGTTTCATATAGGATATTATATTGCTGTAAATAAAAAAAAGATTCCGCAGCTTCCCTGACTTATGTATGCGATTGTTGACTTCTATTCCTTCAGCCCCTGTACTGAAGCAAATCAGATGGGTATTATAAAGGTTATTATTAAGTTTGGAGATTCACGGAGTCAGTTATGTATCATAGGATATTGCATGGCTGTAAATAAAAAAAGATTAAGGTAGTGCGATTGGGAAGCGTGGGAAGGGGGAGAGGTCAAGCCCACAGCTCTTTGACATCGCCATTTCCGGCCACCTAATCGTTCTTTCAAGGAAGTAACAGCCCGTCCAATGAAGATGTTCTGCATGATGTACTAGACATATCGCTCTTTGGACTGGTACAGTGTGTCATTCACATTCCCGCGGCCTTTGGGAAAGCTAAGTAAGTGAGGGAGAGAAGATGGGCACCGCTGGGCCAGAGAAAAGGGAGATCTCTAACATCACACTCCCCAAACAATCTGGGGACGACCTTTAGCTTTACTTTTTTACCTTGTGACACCAGAAGACATCAGCTCCTTTGTGAAAGTGTACGCGGATATGCACAAGCTGTTTTGTCTTGGGGTTAGGAAAACGTCAATCCCGAGTTTTGTTGGCAAGAAGATTTTGTCAACAAGAATCTGAAAATGGTTCCTTAAAAAGGATCTCAAAGTCAAGGCCGTTTATCTAGTAGTAGAATATCATCCCTAACTATGGTTTAGCCAGCTCTGTGACATAGTTACTAACGTGCATCGACAAGGAGACAACCGATCCTTCAAACATCATATTCAGAAAAAATATCAAAATGTTCGAGAACAGTGCGTGAGGCCAAACACTGATTAACGTTGACAATCACTACAACATTTACTACGTTCACGACTCTGTCAACGACAGAAGGTTTAAGAAAAACTGACGGAACTGACTAAAGACTTGTATAAAGTCGAAATGACCAAAAGGAAATCCGCGGAGACCTCCCCCCCTCCTGCGAATTGTCTATCTCAAGTACCAAATTGCTAAACTTAGACTGCTACATTTTGATTATGACTGTGTTGACAAGTGTGTAGAGCGTGTACTCTCAGTCGTTCCCGGGGGAAACATGACACGCACACATAAGCAACTTTACCGCACAGCACGAAACCATGCAGCCCGGGGACCACTCTTCCGGTCTCTTCTGTCTTCAGCGCGTTGGCGACGATAAGTACACCCCAGGACTCTTCAAAACACGTGCTTTTGTCTCTGAACTGCTTGCAGACGATTCCCTCCCTCCGCCCCGTTCAATTTCTAGATTGAGGCCAAAGTTCAAATTCGCTTCCGGTTTAACTATCAACATCAAGAAGAAGAGCAGACTATGCAAACTCTCGTGTTGACGGAGGTACAAAAGCTCAAGCTTTATTGTCTGCTGTGTTTTCAGTTTATTGGTTCTATAAGTCGAAGTGATGGTCGAGGACTTTTGATAAAAAAGATAGAAATAAAAAATGCAACTAAGTAATAAATTTATTGCACGTCTGTTGTTGACTTTAATTTTTATCACGGTTCTGGATATTCAACTGTTAGATAGCTGGCCGAGACTACTGACAAGACTATAACTTCGCGAGAGGCTTAGTCTCGGCAGACAGTCAGCTGTCCAGAGATAGATATCTGTGTTTTTTTGCAGTAAAATGTATGTGCGGTTTTTTTTGAGGGAACAGCTTTCTTATAGGTGGTTTTGCGACGCTATAACAAAAAATGGCTTACCTGTAGTCGGAGCTATGCAAATTAGTGACGTCACTATTACGTCACTCATCTTCTGCTCTCTCTCCTCGCTAAACTCCCCTGATATCGTCTCCTTCATCTTCTTCAAATCCTTCCTCCAATTATTCCGAGAAATAATATCCAGAAATGAACAAAATTTTTCCTGAAGTCGCCTTCCCCATCTTCTTCGAATCCTTCCTCCACTTTTTCCGAGAAATAATATCCAAAAATATATATATATACAGTATTTCTCCTTGTCACTTCTGCATCTATCCTAAACTTCTTTCTGCTATACTTTCCAGACTCTGCACCTCTCAACCTTTCCTTGAATTCCACAATTGCACCACACATTTTCGCGAAATTTCCACGCACACTCGCCCTCTTCGATCCTCTCGAATTTCTATCGTCTGCTCACATCAAACCAAAACTTTTCCGCGCCAAATGTCACATGACTAAAACCAGCCAATAACTTAACACAACTCCATGTCAATCACCATCACGTCACTCGACCAGTCCTCAACATTTGTCCTCTACAATAAACCCTAACCTTAGCCCTACCCCACACCCATAACCCTAACCATAACCCTAACCCAAACCCAAACCCTAACCCCACTTCATAAATCACACACACCAACCAATGCCCAACCTAACACCCCTCTCAAATATCGATCCTACCCGGTCTCCCCTCCCACAAAATAGCACAGCCCGCCGTGACCTAGTAAAACCACCTATATGAAAAGTTCTGCCTTTTTGAGAAACAGAAATAAACCGAGCACACAAAATTTAAACAGAAATCAACACTAGCTAGACAAAGACGATTTTGTTTTCGACACAAAGGAATCAAAAAGGGGGAGACAATAAATCAAACAGCAAATGTGCGGACCCAAACAACAACTAATATTGCCTATCATATACTCATGCATAGAGCATTGTAATTTATAAACGTCACTACTCGTGAAAGAGTACCTCAACCCAGTTTTTTTTTAAGGTAAAAGAGGCAACCGCTTGTAAGGCTGACTGTTCAAAACATAGACTATAGAGAAAGACATCTGACTCCACGCGCTGACAGGTCTCTTGTTTGCTGTGTTCAGATTAACCACTACATGCATTAAAATTGTTGTCAAATAATATATATATATATATATATCATATACATTTTCATGATACGGAGAGGGTTTTGTGAGGAAGCTTTCAGGTTTGTGTTTACGACAGTTTTTAGAAGATTCACTAGCTCCACTTTATAGTTAAGACTGCTAGGAGTGTGTCACAGAGGGGTGACATGAGACTTAACAGCCGAGTCGCACCTGGCGCATGACTAATAGGTTTTTCTTTTTAGATGGTGGGAAAAGAAAGGGAGAAGACGCGCTTGACTTCCCAAAGAGACATGGCAAGTGGAGGGGAGTAAACGCTGCGTCTTCCTAGAAACGCGAAGTCTACGGGGCTGGGTGAAGGGCCATGAAGTCGAGGGCCGGGAGATGGGCCGTGAAGTCTACGGGGCCTGGCAGATGCCATGGAATAGTTGAAGAGTTTTGTTGTTTTTGGTTTTTGAGTTATTGGGAATTGTTTGCAGTTTACTTTTTATCATGGAGGTATTCGACCCACGAATGTTGTGGTCGCTCGTCCCCAAGAGGCAGCTCCGTTCGTATCACGCCTGTTCCCCTAGAGGCGGCGTCTATGTAGAAGGTTGGGTCGCTCATCCCCAGAGGCAGCGCCGAGTTGTGTGCAACGTCTGACCCCGTCGATTTGTGTTGTAACGGGTGTCCGCGAGTGGAAGCGTCTATGGTTTGCGTTATTTTTTTCGTGTGTGAGTGTGGAAAATATATGTAATTTTTTGGATTCCTGGATATTAATCCCCAGTGACTGTTCTTCTTAGAGTACAGTGCCTAAAGTGGAACATCAGACTTCAGTGATTACCCTTAACAGTATACAAGAACATTTTCAACAGGGAATAGTAAAAAGTGACTTTGATAAGATAACACTTTATTTGTCCCGGAGGGCAATTCGGCGGCAGCTCGAAAACAACAACAAAATTCGTATGCACCACATTCACATTCATGTTTCATTCATGTGCACTCAGCACCATTCAAAAGACGCACGGCCGAAACAACAAAGGACAGGCTAAGTCTGTTGGTCCTGCATGCAGGCACACGAAATCGGCGGCACACGAAATTCTCTCTACAGGACATGCCTGTCATCACGAAGGATTGTAGACACTTTCAGAAATGTCTGCCTGTTATACAGAGTCTGAAGAGCACTCTGGGCTGTCCCAATGACGTTGGAACAGGTGGATACCACACGATGTAGGCTGCTCTTGTCCTTCACCGATAAACTGTTGTATAAACAGATAAACGAGAAGGACAGCACGCTCTCTATGTGCGATCTATAAAAGAGCTGAAGAAATTGGTGGGAGACAGAGAAAGACTTCAGCTTCCGGAGAAGGAAGAGGTGCTGTTGAGCCTTCTTCACAACAGTCTGAGTGTTGACATCACAGCAAAGTCGCCTGTCGAAGATGGTGCCCAGGTATTTGAAAGCAGGAACAATTTCCACCTCCTTGTCGCGGATGACACTTACGGGACTTGGTGGATAATTCCGACGGAAATCAAATACCATCTCTTTGGTCTTACATTAAGTTCTAAGAAATTGTCATCGCATCAGGGAATAAATTCTTCCAAAGCTACACCGTGGGTATCTACTGGTCCGCTAAGAAGAGAGAGCAGTGCAGTGTCATCAGAGAATTTGACGAGATATTTACCCTCATGGTCACTGCGACAACTGTTGGTATACAGAATAAACAGAAGCGGGGATAAAACACAACCTTGAGGTGAGCCGGTGCACGTTGTGACTGAGTCGGAAAAAATACCATTGACAAGTACTCGTTGCTGCCTGTCAACCAAAAAGTGAATGATCCATGACACTAGCTGATTATAAAGGGAAAACTCGTCGAGGAGTCTTCTAGCTAGGATATGTGGTTGAATGGTGTTGAAGGCCGGTGAGAAGTCAGCAAACAACAGTCGTGCGTGGGCTTGTGGATTCTCCAGATATTTGAGTAAAGTGGGGAGGATGAACAGTTTAGCATCATCAACACTTCGTTTGGACTGGTATGCAAAGTCCAAGGGGTCAAGACAATTGTTAGTGGCTTTTAGAATCAATGCTTTGATGATTGTCTCAAATACTTTCATGACCAACGATGTTAACGCCACTGGTCTAAAGTCCTTTAGATGCTGAGCTGAAGCTTTCTTCGGAACTTTGTGCCAGATTTTACACAATTAAGTATTTTATTTTAGAATATTTGTTAACTAGAGTGGGTAAATTAATTAGTCATCAGAGTAAGCAGTGTTTACAATAATAATAAACCATTTTCTACTGTTATTGTGTATTTTTATTAGTTACTCTAATAACATTAAATGTATACAGGTCTGCAAATGAGTTGTTTTGTGAAGAAAAGAAAGCGCAAATGTCCAGGCGTCTACGTAAAGCGAGTGTCTGAGACAGAGAGTAAATTACAGCTATTCCTCAACGTGTATTGAGTTTGCGATGACATTTCGAAGACACCATTTGCGTACCACAAGAAAAGCCCGCCATTATGGTATTTAATGAAATTTTTAGTGATAAAATGCTTATTAAATAAATATATATTTTCAATATTCATTATTTTTCTTTTTTTTAGGTTCCGAGCGTTTATATTTGTTGGTTCAGTCCTTTTTGTCACCTGTAAATTGTTTTCCACAAAGTGAACACGTATTTTTGCTTAACTGGTGGTGACCAGCAACGTATTTCGGCCTTGTCACCGAAAACACTCAGTTCACCTCTGGAACAAGCTTTGTATCGGTGAACTGTTGATTGTGTACAGTTAAAATTTATCCATAACCTTCATGAAATGAATAAAATAAAATAAATAAAATAAAAAGTAAAAAACCCCACACATATCTTTCTTTTTTCGTTCCTCGTAACAGTTGGGGGAGGGAAAAAAAGAAAGAGAGGGAGAAAATCTGTTTTAAATCCTCTCTCACTCCATTTTGCGATGCTATTCTGCAGAAGTAGCAAATTAATAGATAATTTCATCCAAAATGAGAAGGCTGCAGGTTGAAAATCAGCTCAGTCTAGCAGCCAGAAAACTGTCCATCTAGTTCCAAAAGGGTTGTTTGTTAGTGTTTAACGCCGTGCCAGCAACTAAGGCTATATCACGGCGATAGTTCCAAAAGGGAAGCTAATTTATCAGTTCACCACCTTTCACAGCCAAGAAACCACAGGAAGTTTTCTCCACCCTTTTCATTTAAATCTTTGCAAAGTATTAAAAAAAAAATCCATGCAAAGGACACACTGTGTCACTCTTATCACACACAAAATGGTATTCACGTGTATTACTATCACTGTAAAAGATGTCACTAATAAGTCAGCAGTAACATTTTCAACAAATAGGCCCTACGTTAATTTCTGTTTCTTTAGATGAAATTATACATTCAGCAGGATTTATCTTCTTTTATAAGATCTTCCTGGAAGCTTTGACTGTACAAAGGAACGGAGCACAAATTTCTTGAAGAGAAATGCATTGAGACGAAGTTATTTGTCCGTTTACGTGCAGTCGTTTTGGTTTACCTCTCATCATTTAGTGAAGATTATAGGCGCTTCGATATTGTACAGACTGTTTTATAAGCAAAGTTACTGAGATCGTGACATGTAAAAAATACATTAAAAGTAAGAGAATTCGTCTCAAACCCGCGCTAATTCGCACAAAAATGTTTTATCCGTGTCGACCGATGTGCGCAGAACAGTTAGGATTTTTTTTTACCTGTGTAACTGAAAACTGGAAAAATTCGAGTGCATAGCTTAATCCAGTGCACGCATGTCGAGAGCTATCTGTTCCTGCACATCAGTGGCAGTCCTTCTTTCTATTGTCTCTGTTCAAAGAAAGAAATTGGCTGAATAGTCTTTATAATTTAGGATCTTTGGTCTCTTTTCCAAAGTGAGGATGCAGTTGTTCTTTGCGTTTTGTGACCTGCTCTAGATTTTCTGTGAATAGTCATCACCATTCACTATCCGCACACTATCCAAGTGGGATCACAATAATAGTCCCACTAATGAACTGAATGTGGACCATAAGCAAACTCTCGCCTCGTAAAAAAAAAGGTCATCTGTGACCTCTAACCCTCTATCAAATTATCTACCACATACGACCTATGGTAACTTTTCCAGAACAATGTCCTCTTCCATCCTTGAACTAAAGTGTGCTGTTCTGTCCTTAGTGTCTAATTATTCCCATCATATCACTCATCCCGGATATCCCCATTAAACTTTGAACCTTTCTCGGGAAAAGCAGTATACTCCACACTCCATACGTGTATGTGCGGTTTTTCTCAGAAGTTTGTCTTAGTATAGCCAATCCGTGAAATGTTGTTACGAACACAGATAAAAGACATTTTACTAAAGAAATCTCCGCTGAGTTTTAACTGGATTACACGGGCTTACATTTTATGCAAATGAAGTAATGTCGGTTTAGAAATCTCTCCGACGGCCAGGAAAAGAAATCCATTATTTGCTTTATTTTTTGTGGTTTCAATGATAACAATGATGAGCTTATTTTCTTGACCTACGTGTGAAGACGGGAAGAAGGCACAGTTTGTTTGTCTTTCTAGTGTAAAAGGCGCACAGTAAGCTCGCTAGCGGGTAGCATGGTTAGCGGACCACAACACCGACCTCTCTGACCGCGAAGTCGGGTTTGGTCATGATGGTGCACGTCGCATCCTCGTCCCACACGCCGTGGTGGATTCGATCCCAGTCGCGTTTCGTCAGCACCCGCAGGTACAGCCTGTGCTTGCGGGCCGCCAGGCAAGTGTTCTTGAACTGCACCGACTCCATCACGAACTTGTTGATGCCGATGGCGGTCAGCCTCCAGCGGGAACCGAACCTGACAGCTTCGAAGGCGACTACGGGGCCGACGCTGGGTTCGTAACGCGCACACAGCTTTGTTTCCTCTTCGTCATGAGGCATGATTAGCTTGATCAGCAAACCGGTCTCCACATTTCTGTCCTTTCTGGTCAGAAGCGAGGCGCTCTCCTCGGCGAGGAAGGTGAAAGGTTCGAAAGTCTTGGGGTCAGGCAGCCTGAAGGAGCCTGGCTGCACCAAGGGATCGTCGCAATCTTCGGACAAAGACGGTGTCATGCACGGACCATTTGGCCTGCAAATGAAGGAAGCTCTAAGGGAAATGGCGAACGGACCCTTCGAATAAGCTACAGTGAATACACAATGGCGTTTAATCTAAGCTTCCTTAATTATTATTTCAGCGTTTATAGAAAAATGCTTAATAGAAAAAGCGAGTCCTTTTATCTTTCCATCGTTGGAGCGTGAGGTGTTAGAAACCTTACTTTTCTCAGGGGCCATTTTTTGTGAGTTGTGCCCCGTCTACTCTCCCTTACCTTCACTAACCCCACTGAAGTGGCCAGATACCCATTTTAGAGCTGGGTGATATTTAGAAATTTTAGGCATTTCAAAAAAATACTATTATATAATTATGCACCTTTGACTGGACTGCACACTTAAGCAGAACGACGAAGTTTCGGCGGAGATGGGGACACCCGGTGGTGTACCATTACAGTGACAGGCCATGGATTCTGATTTCCTCTCGGAACACTCTTTGTATGTGACACCTGTTCGCAGGGGCGGCCGGTCTTCTCCGGGTACTCCAGTTTCCTCACCCCCCCCCACCTTTCACACTCTCTCTCCTTAAAGTACTAAATCACCTCTAGACGGAAGCCCAAGCACTTTTCCTCATAACCAAACAACTAAACCATTGAGCAAGGATGGTTGAGTGATTTTCGCACAGGTATTCTAATAAGTATACAACGAAGCGGTGCCCCAGTGTCTAATGCAATGGCGTTCGGTCCCAAAGAGGCGCAGACGATCAGGACAGCGAGGGAAAGATCAGCGCCAGCTTTGTGAAAGATGTCTCAAGATACGTGAGGGCATTAACCCCTCGATCATTCTCCCTACATTACCTCTCCCACCCCTCTTTTTTTGGGCTAAACGGTGCATGACATAGCGCAGTATTCTTGCACTTTTCATTGGGTGAAATTCCGTCCCCCATTCATCTTTTGGGTGGAATGTCCTGGTTCGATAGTGTCGCCTTGCATCTTCCTGTATCATGTTCGCTCGTGCAGTGGCGTAGGAAGCAGGACGGCAAGGGGTTGGGGGGGCAGCTGCCCCCCTCAAAAAAGATTCCGAGGGGGGCAAAAATATTTTGAGAAGCTTGAGATTTAATTCTTCACAAAGGACTTGAGAGAGAGAAACGACGTCTTTATTGACAAATGTTATGCTTCTTTACATACAGCCCTAGATCTAATGAAAGAAAAAATACCCACTACTTTACTACAAAAAAAATTGGTTTTTTTTGGCACACTGGCTTGCAAACCTTAAGTCAAGTTAATATGATTATAAAGTTATCTTATTCTAAATATGACATAATTTTTAGTGATTGCGGTAACCGAATTTTTCAATGAGTTTTGTTTCTTATTAAGTGTTCTTTGTAGTTTAACACTGAAAGCAACATGTGTGGTGATGCTACCACTGTGTACGCGCGTGTGTCTGCATGGCTGCACTCACACACCCCTCCTCCTTTATTTTCTTAACGTGCAAAAGTGATCGTCGTTCACTGTCAGCGTGGAGTTTGTCTCCCCAACCCCCAAAAGCCGAGCATCTTTCTACGCCACTGTTGTGTCACGTTAACACCTCACCGTACCAAGTTCGCTAGTGTCACGTGACAATACAGCTGCTTACCTGACAGGTCAACTTACCCAAGTATTAGGCGACGTTGGCTGGCGATTTTTAGGAAGCACTTTCCCACCTTCACAATTACTTGTCGACATTGCAGGTGACTTACGATCTGTTTGGGTGGTTTCTCGAGTACAGACTTTTTTTGCTGCTTTTGGGGTGTTGCCTTCTCTGACTTTTCCAGAGGTGTACAGATTTCTGGAACTACCTGCATTACTGAAGGCTGATCTGACTTATTTTGCTTGAGTGACATGGCTGAAAATGGCATGGTTATATTATTTAGCTGACGAAAATGAAAAAAGGGGGGGGGTAAAAATGGAAGGAGAGGGAGATACAAAAGTATGAAAGAAGAGGAAATGAGAGAGAATGCTAAGGCCCCACTAAAATTATTGATATTTTCCTGGAGTAATTGCAAGTATTACAACCCGAGTTTCCCTTGATCTTCTTCCGCGCGTCTTTGTCAAGCGCCTCCGTTCTGATGTCAGCAGCAGCAGCAGGAGCCGAATAGATGTTATCATCAGTCAGCTAATCCAGACGTTAAGAACGTACCTAAGACTGGAATAAATCATGTTTCAGTGACTGAAATAGATCACAAGAGTGCCGATGATTGCAGGATGCTTGCTTCTGTTTGTCTATCCTGTGCCGGAAAATGCCGATAGTCAAAAAACATAAAAAACCCAAAGAACCAAATTCATCTGAACTTCAGAGACCGTTTAAGACACGATGCCATTTTGTTGTGTACTAGTCTACACTTTCGCTGACGTCATCCCTGTCATGACGTAGTTCGCTGCTTTTAGATTCTGGAAACCTCTGCACCACAGACCGCGCACTGTGGGACTTTATTTCTCGCATGCGGCAATTAGAAGATTAATGACATGGTTCCTTTCTAGAAATGGACATTCTCTATTTTTGTTTCCTTTTACAAACTCACAAAATTTTTTCCTTTGTACTTTATTTAACACTTTTTGAAGGAAGGAGGAAAGAAATAATGACTTCCGCGATGATATAACCAATTACAGATGAAAACTCATCGAGATTTTTGACAGTGAAACGTGTCACCAAGCTGCACAGATAGCTCTGCTCGTCCGTTAATTCTTCTATCTACAGGATTTCTTTACCATAATTTATGGATTTATTTTGATTTCGCAGACTTGTTGGATAATGGAGTACTGTGTTTAGCGAGTTGTTAATTAGATAACGCCTCACTTTTTTCCCGTTCCACGCTTTGTTCCCTTTTCTTTCATGCAGTCGTTTTAGTTGGCATGTAGCATATGCAATTTTTCCCTCTCATTAATATTTTTATAATGATCAGTATTTGTAAAGCTCCACAAACTTGCTCATAAGGCTGGATATGGCGCTATGTAAATGAACTTTATTATTATTATTATTATTAAGGAACGGATGGAGATCTGGAGGGGAAATCCGTTTCTATGCGCAGAGCAGTCCTGCTACAAGGGGTCTCAGGAGGAAAGATCTAACAAAATAAGGGGAAGTGACCTGTTTGATCACAAAAGTACAATCTTTGACAAGTTGTCTGTTCCTGAATGTGCAGTAAAATAGAATTATAAAATGTAATCCTTTCCTGAATTTGAAGATTCCTATGCACTCCGAGTGTTCACACCTCCTTTTCTCTCCCTCTTTCTCTAGCTCAACCCCCACTTTTCCTCTATTCTCTTTCATAACAGTATTATGTGATTTTTTATTGTTTTTTATTCACATAGAGAATATACAGATCACATATGCCATTATATGCATTCAAAAACACCTTTCACTTTTGAAACACATTCACTCAGTAAAAGGGAAAGATAAGAGTAGATTTAGAGTTAGGAAATATCAGAAGTTGGAAAGAGAGAGAGAGAAGAGAAAGAAGAGAACTGGTGTGGATATCTCAGCTTGGGATTCTTGTGCTCATTTTAATAGTTCAGCATATGGCTTCCTCAATGACTCACATAAGTCTAAATTATGACATTTTATGCTTTGATAACTTTCTAAGTTATATATTTATTTCCCAATCTTCAAATAAGTATGTACAGAAGGAATATTGTTTTTCCATTTGCATACATATATATAATTATATATATAATGTTTTTCTAGCAAGATGATTAAGTCTAAAACTTTGTCAGTACATATGTCTTCTTCCACCTCAAAATAAAATCAAGTTTTTAGAAAAGTTAGAATTTCTCAGTGATGCACATTTACTGATCATGACTGAATGTAAATCTTTCCTAAATATGTAATCAAACTGGCATTGCAATAACAGATGACTTATTGTCTTTTCTTCAATAAGACATACAGCACATTTGGGGGAGTTAGCACTCTTTTTATGAAAAGGAACCTGGTAGTTGGTAAAATCTATGAAGAATTCTTAACCGAAACCATTTTAGTTGTTGTCTTATGGAATTTGTTTAATGCAAGTTTTCATGGTATTTTTTCAAAGTAAGAATTCCATTTCATAATTCCTGTGGGCAGAGAATCAGAGCTTCCAAGCATTAGTTGTATATTCCCCTTAAAACTTGTCTCTCGTACCTTTTGTTTTCTTTCTTCATTTCCTTTAATGTTTTTAATATGTAAATTTTTTAAAACTGTTTGATTACATTTTGAACTCCTGCAAACTGTAGCAAGTTAGTGGTCAGGTTAGGTAATTTTAGCTGAAACTCCTGGTATATAATGTAATCAGCATTATCCTTAAGTGTTTAATTTGATAAATACCTTCCGGCAGCCAATCACTAAAGTAAATTGTGTGACTCCCCATAGCAATATTTATGTTATAGAAAAGACATACTGCATTTAATTCATTAACAGTATTAGGTGTGCGTTTTACATATAATGGTCTAAAGTGTTTCATAACATCATGCCCGAAATGGTTATTTATTCTATTAATTAGTGAATTTACAAATTCACTACCTAGAAAGTGTACCTTATCCAATTCAGGGTACAAGCATAGTCTGGTTTCTTTGGATACTGCCAGGTTGTGAAACAATCTTTTTAGCCGACTGATTTTTATTGCAGACAAGTAGTGGTAGACATTAACCATTTCCAGACCATCCTACATGTAAGGTTGATATACATCTTTCTTACTTATTTTAGCATTATTTCCAGTCCATAGAAAGTTAAAAATAGTTGTTCATTTTTTTTTTCAAGAATTTGTCCTCAGGGTCAGGTAGGTTAAGAAATAAATAAGGTAATTTTAACATGGCTAAGGCTTTTAAAACACTTTTAAATGATCGATTATATATGCCATAAGCTATTTTAATTATATCAGCAGAAGGTTTGCTATCAAGTTGAAAGGTGATATCTGGTGGTTCCAGTTGTCAGCCTTTGAAGCTACAGATCGTCTCGATGATAACGAGTTTGATGAGGGGGTGGGGGGAATAAGGAAACCTGCAGCGCCACAATGTTTAAATCTCGTTGCAGGGCATCGTTCTGTGTACAAGAATGGCCGTCGGAGGTTTCTCCCCGTTCGTCCCCTTTCTCTTTACTTTTGTCGCCCTGCTCACCAAATTGTAAAATCACCTCTAGATGGAAGCACCAACCAGCCAACCATGGGCCGTATTCATGAAGTGAAGGTAAGTCGTTGCCAGGGAGTAGATATGGAGAAATCAAGGACTAATTTCTTGTCTTCGTAGTCAGGACGCATTGTCTAAACGCCTCGGGTTTTATGTTGCTTTACCTCACACGATCTCTGCCAATTTTCTTTATAAGTACAGTCTCAGTGGCCAATGCAACATCCGCGGAGTCTGGACACCACTTTATGACCACGGAAACAACGTTCTTGATTTATTCGGGACAACGACTTATCCTCTTTTTATTAAATCATTGTACAGGCATCAGACGAAGCTATTTTAATTATTTAAAGCGTTGCAAAGTGTTATGTGACATTTATTTGTGTGTTTTTAACTATTGCCTTGACAAGTTTTATAAAATTGTGTTTATATTTATAACGTAGAGTCTGCTCGGTCATGGTGATCTTTAATGTTTTTAGTCATCCCCTTTAATTTTTATGTCATTCAGGCTCTAGTCTTGGCCTCATCTGTACATTTTGAAATTTTGAATAAACGCTTCTTGACACAGTTTAAATGAAAAAAGGTGAGGTTTGAGAGAGAGAGAGAGAGATTCAAGACTTGCAAAGCATCACCAGGGTTTCTGCCTTTTAGGAGACATGTATGAATGTGACCTTTAACCCAAATGTCGGTTTGACCTTTTCCGATTCTGATGTCAGCTCTTCGCTATGTGTACAGTGTCTGAACCACGCCTGTGCTTGCTACAAAAAAAAACAAAACAAAACAAAACAAAAAAACAACAACAAAACAAAACAAAAAACATACAGCTTTCGTCAAAACATTGCTAGCAAGTCACTTTCGACCTCAGTTTCACACACTCATCCTTTTTTAAACAGACTTAACGAAAATGTGACTAAATTTGACTTGAAAATGTTGTGAGGAATGTTATGTGAAAAGGTTGTGACTAATGTAACGAGAAAATTCGCCGCAGGCAATGGGCGCTTTTTTGTCGGCATCAGCCTTGCATATCAATTCAGATACTTTTATGCCAATGTGCAAATTTGTGATCGGTCTATTATTGAGTAGTCGGAGGACGAAAACTGCATCAGTTGGTATTGTAAAAGTGGAGTGCTTTGGAACCTTGACAATCTCGATGAGAATGAATAGCGCGAGAATGAGAATATTGTTTCTAGGAAGATTGTTACCAAGCACTTCAAATGTTGTCAAGCAAGTTAGTATTTTTTAGTTTGGCAGTGCATCTTTTTAGCGTCATTTTTACAGTTTGTGTCACAGTTATGCCTAGTATTGAACAAAATAATCAAAATAATGAGGAAGAGATGTGAAAGAGGAAGTAAACTATTTTCCAAATTAGACCAAAACATTTATTAAAAAGACTTTAATTATGAATGAGATACACTTACAGATTAAAGACATGCACCTTTTTTACAACTGTAATTTTATAGACTGTCGTGTGAAATAAAGCGGTTTTAAACAATACTATTTTTTAAAAATTATAAGAACTGGAAAATTAAACACGACTTTCTCGTGTGAAGAAGGAATATCTTTCCCCTCCCCTCGGCGAAACACTTTCCGAGTTTTAACAATTTGCCCGGCTTTAAGCCACATAAATGTAAATTTCGACGGGTGTTACCTGATTTTTACAGAAATAACCAAATTAAAAAATGTATCATGCCATTACGTCTATAATGAATAAAATAACAACGAAACAAACAGCAAGACGATATTATTACGCATATTATTGTGTGCTCTTTTATTGTCCGTCCTCACTGATTTATTTATTTGTAAGATGTTTATTGCCCTCTTAAGATCTGTTTAATACTCTTGAGTTTTTTTTATGTCTTTATATAATTTGTAAATGTGCTGTAACTCGAAGGTGGGCGCGCTGTCTTGTATGTGTGAGGCCACCAAGCTTTATTATTAAACATTTGTACTCGGGCGGACGTCAGCGCTTGAATCAGTTCGGGCACATTTTTTGGAACTAGATGATTCCGCTTTTCTGAACGAAACATTCAGGACAGACTGCAAGCCATATCAGAGAAAGTCTTCGCTATTTGCGCCTCAGACACACTAACAGCAAAGTACCATATGGAAACCGGAAGAGTCTTTAACGACAAACCTTTCGCGCATATCCTTCGCGCATAACCTAATTACGATGAGGTGAATTCCACAGACTTCTATGATCTCTAGGTCTGTGGCTTATACGCTGCTTTCCCTAGTGTTTACAGACGGACCCGGACGAAAGCTTCGTCTCCTGACTGGTCATGCGTGACGGAGGTGCTGTTACGTTCAGCGCCCCCTTCGAGGGGCTCATGACGTGTGTTTTTAACCGACTCATCGTCAGCTACGTAAGCAGTGTTTGCATACTCGGATGACCACGTGGGGTTTACGTCATCAGGTCGGTTCCCGCCATTTTCCTTCTTCCTTTTGGCCTCGAACTCTTTATCTCCCTTGGCTTGTTGGCGATTGTACAAAAAGCACAGCGTCCCGATTGCGGCGAAGCAGACGGCCGCAGCAATGGAACCTGGGTTCAAAACGATGTTATCATAGAGTTAGACGAAGAAAATATGGTTGATTGAATAAGGGCAATTCGACAGTAATAGAAGTAGAACTTTACGGGAAGACAGACCTTTATAAGGCAACAAACCTCCCCCAACCCCTACCAAGTAAAGGGTACGAGCATATCTCTGCTTATTGAACGAAATGTATTTTTGTGTCAGCTATCTTTTTTTTCCACTGACAGAACGAAATTTATTGACCAGTAGAATGAAATTTATTAGCGAGGGGAAAAATCCGAAAAACAGAGAGATGGACAACTCCTGCTAGTTCACACTCCTCCTCCTCCTTGTCCACTCTTCATTACTCTTGACCATTTACTGTAAGAGTTACCAAACTTTAAAAAGTGACTGAGCTGCTTAGAGATGTGCAGATAAGTGATGCATGGATACTCCATCTGCACAATGATCGTTTACTGGCAGCAAGGCATTACCATTAGTTCTAATAGGCCTAAAAGACAGCATACGAATTTCTTTTCAAATTACGGGCTCGAATTCATAAAAAATCAAAATGATCAATACCCTTCGCTCTCTCTCTCTCTCTCTCTCTCTCAAACCCACACACATACACACAAATATATATATATATACGCAGATATAACTCCCATTCTCGAGATACATCCCCACAAACATCACCATCCACAAAAAGAGGTCAAAGTCATGCCGTCACTAATGTCCAGGGATACACCTAATTAACAAGTACTCCTATGGGCTGTAGTCTTGACAGCAAACATATATTCCTGGGCTTTTTATTTACCTTTTTCTATTCATTGTGATTTTTGCAGCTTATTATCTCAAGTCCATTTGTCAGATTTTTGAAAATTCTTTCTTTGAGCTGAAAATGTCATTAAAATGTTTCCACTACTGTAGCCCTTTAACCTTTCCTTACAAGAGGATAAGCTAAAAAAAAATCAAACCGCAGAGGTCTATCTTTAATGAGATGTTATCCTGAAAACCCACAAGAGGTTACCAAGAAAAATATAAAGAAAAAAATCTACCTGTGATAAGATTGGTTCTGTACTTCAGAAGCAGGTCGCCCCAGTAAGGCCCATGAACGTTGATGCCATGTTGAATCGTGAGGTAACGGCCTACGGTGTGGATGTAGATCAGGCAGTAGTACACTCCGAAGTCCGCGTCATCCACTTTTCGCACGTGCAACACTCGTCCGTCCTCCAGCACTGCCACGCGTGTATGATCTGCAATAGTGTTCACGAAGAAATCTTTCACCGCGTGTCTACAGCTGTCTGTCTGTCTGTCTGTCTTACTCGACAATGCGCTTGCTGGACGAATTTAAAATTTAAGAGAGTGTGTGTGTGTGTGTGTGTGTGTGTGTGTGTGTGTGTGTTTAAATGTGAGTGCCCGTTTCTATAAGCGTGGGATAATGAAAGAAGTGAAAGAAAAGGGGAAAATGTCTCCTTTAAAAAAAATGGAATGACGATTTTCTTGGAAAAACAAGTCATGGAAAGGAGTGTGAGATAAGGGAGCTTACTCGTGGTGTCGGCTTGAAGAACCTCCCCGGTTGGTAAAACCCATAATCGTTGATAATCTCCCGAATGGACAGTCCGAAGGTCAGGGTCCTTGGCAGTCGCGGGGTCGCATGTAAAGTTGACGGGGGTGTCATAAAGAACGTTTATTTTATGACCTCTGCATTTCTGAACCGTTGTTACGGCCACAGTCAATCCGATGAGGAGAGCGATCTTCATCGTCACTGACTTTTGAAAGCCTTCAGAAATATAGGAAATCAACACACACACACACACACACACACACACACACACACACACACACACGCACGCACGCACGCACGCACACACACACGCACGCACGCACGCACGCAACAACGCACACAAGTAGGTAGTGAAATAATATCCTGTCTGCCCTTCGGCCTGTCTATCTATCTGTGTGTGTGTGTGTGTGTGTTTGTGTGTGTTGTTGTTGTTGTTTTTCTGTATTCTTCTGTATTCATATATTGTAAAAGCTGGCGAATATCGTCGAATGTTTGGCAAAAGTTTTGTATGAAATACACATAAGAACTTAGGGTCATGTTTCGAGGGCTCTGATTGGTTGATCTTTGACCTTCTTGTCCCATATGCAAATGAGCCAGCCTCGTTCGGTACAGAAATCTTTCTGTAGTTACATAAATCTTTCTGTTTGCAGAGACTTGAATTGTATAGTGAGTTTTTCTCTCTCTAGCTAGAGAATACATTCTGTACGTACAGAACTCATTCTGCAATTATAAAATGCATTCTGTAACGACAGAATGAGTTCTGTAACTACAGAATGAATTCTCTGGCTAAAGAGAGAAAGTAGAGAAAATTCTCCTCTTGGCGCCCCATAGCCCTGGGGCCAGTTGCACAACACTTTTCTAAACCTTAAAACTGTTCTAAAGAAGCAAAATCTCTTCTTAGCCATTTTGATGCATTGCAGAAGAACACACAAAAAATTGCACTGACAGGACGGAAAGTCAGACTTAAACAACTTTATCTTACTTAAAGCAGTTTTAGTTTTTAAAATTCTGAAATTGTGGTGTACACTTTCAACTAATTATCTAAATAGAGTTAAGGCCTAAAAGTGTTTAAAATTAGAAATGTGTTGTGCAACTGGCCCCAGACATGTTAGCTAACATTGCCAGTTCAGTGGGATTTAGGGACATTTTGGAGGTTTGACGGTTCAGCACTTTGCCTAGTTAAGAACGGCCCTGACTGTGGCCAGGTGTAGTATGTGCGATCATGTATGTGTATGTTTGGCTCCGTCAGTTTAGTAAAAAAAAATTTTATATATGAATGAGCAAAGCTACCTTAGCTGATGTACAGTGCTGGAGGTCACAAAAACACTACCAGGCCTGACCCGTTATCAAAACATTCAGTCGCTAGCAGATTTTCCCACTTTTATCAGTGACACAAGCTCAACAGTCTGATGACATACATAGCGTGTTCGCCCCTAGAAAGCAGGTAAGGATGGAGTTGATCAATCTACACCGAATCTCTCTCTTTTCCCATATATTACCACTCTGCTCCAAGAAGAACAACAAAAAATGTCACACACACACACACACACACACACACACACACACACACACACACACACGGACAATATGCAGAACATAGACCATACAGCGATAAAAAGGAGACATTTTGTTCTGTTGCTGAGGTGTTTTGTTTGTAAAATGGCATAGAAAATATAATCAACGATTATAATTATAAACATGAATACTTTGTAAGCCTAGAATGGCCCAGCGATGTAAAGTGTAAAACTTGTTTTATTTAAATCGTCTATTGTAAACCACATTAAGGTTCCGCTTGAGAGACTTTTCGGCGAATAATCCTGAGTCGAAGTAGTCGAGTCTAACAATCTTTCATCCGCATGTCATGTGACAGGATAAAGGTGTATGATAATAAATTATCGATAACGACACGATTAGTTGACTACACTTGTCGTGAAGCAAGCTTAGTGGACACGTGCTCACTCCACACGTGCTGAGCGGACGGCGTGTTTATTACTGGAACGATTGATCCCACGGCAGTGAGGAAACTGGGAGGTTATCTGATGGACAGAAAAGCCCAACAGACAGACAGACAGACAGACAGACAGACAGACAGACAGACAGACAGACAGACAGACAGACAGACAGACAGACAGACAGACAAGTGAATCTTACGTCTGCAGCATACGTGTACGAAAGACGACTTCAAGAATATTCGGTGCTAGAGCATCGCCGCCGAGGCGAAGGTACCTACCTTTTTCTCACAGATTCCTTAGATTATGAATTGCCTATCTCACTGGGTTGAGTTTCTTCTTATAGTTGGTGTGTTTGATTCGCAGTCTCCAGCCAGTTTGGTGTGAACGAGGCTTTGCCGTGTGATTCGTCGCGATTGTCTGAGGAGCTGGTGGTGCAGTCGTGGACAGGCATCAGTCGCGGCCATTTGTAACGCCAGCCAGGTGCTCTGATCGTGCCGCAACAATAGTTGTGAGATATCGATGGTGGATCCAGTTACCTGAAATAACTCGGTGTCAGAGTTCTTTGCATACGGTTAGGAAAAATGGGGTATTCAGTAACCTCGCTTTTCTGTAGGGGATGGGGAAGGGAGGACTATGTGACAGTAAAAAAACAACAAATAAATAAAAAATAAAAATAGAGAAGAACAGAGAGAGCAAGCAAAGCTCTCTCTCTCTCTCACACACACACACACACACACGCACGCACACACACACACACAAACACACACACAGAGAGAAGTCAGCAAATATATATATATATATAATTATTACTTTCTTGAATAATAATGTGTACCAACTCAATAGCACACCAGTTCTCAAATATCTCTTGGGCAGATGTTCTCCTTAAGTTACAATAGTGACTGTTTATTACCGCTTTGAGATACCTCAGGAAAACGTGCCAGTCATGTAATCATGAAGAGAATGTCCATTTTGTTTAAAGAGAGCCAAGAAATTTTATTTTCATGAAACAAAAAGGAGAATATTTTAAAATACTCAAAAGCTTTAGATAACATGATTATCAGTTGTTAGCTTATCTTCATTATGAAGTTTATTGGAAGAAACGGTCCTTGCAGTGTAGACACCAATCATTACCGACCAACGTGCCAACAACACAGTTCTAGAATAAATTCTTATTTATCTACAAAAATGTTGAGAAGAGTTTGGGTCTTACACATACAAGAAAAGGAAGTCAAATCATCGGCTTATTTTCAAGTGATGACAGAGAGAAGAAGTTTAATATTCTGGCGTCGACTTTACGTGGCTAATGGAGACTTTGAGATGTTTCTGTATTTCTCCCTCCAAAAGTTGATTTTTTTCGCCACTATCATAAATAACGTATGGTATATGAAACATCTATGGCATTGATACACAATTGCTTTTGCACAGAGAAATGCGCTTTACAAAGTCATTCCTCCTCCTCATCATCATCCTCTAGCCACATACAACACACACAAAGAGAAATAGGAAATTACTGACATTCACGCATATTATAACGCTGCAGCTTAGTTTCTGAAATTTTTTATTTAATTACATTCCTTTTAAAAACTAAAAAGTTATTTAAAGACTTCTGGCTGGACATCTGTAATAACTGTAATAACGTACAATACTGATCCATGAAGACGTTAGTTCCTCATTTAGCCATCACTGCTCATATAGAACAACGTGACTCATACTTCACCACTCGGGTGAAACAACATGAAATAATACATTACTTATAACAAGAATTTATCTTTCTGACTGAACAAAATAAAAAAAACAGTAATTTATGCTGGCTATCCCAGAACGATAATTAAACGAAGTGCCAGCCTATGGACACAGAAACAATTGGTATTTGTCTAGTACAATAAAACTATTCATAAAGCATTCTTTTTATACACTTTGATAAACTCTTCATTACTAAGCCGTAAGCAAGTACAGGCTGTCATAACCATGAGAATAACTGTACTCCTTCCGTAAACTATTTACAAATATTTTGACTCAATTCATTGATACAAATTAGGAATTTCTTGAAGGCAGCCAATTCACGGAGAAGGTGACAACACAGACTACATGTAGGTAACAGGTTGCATGGATGCCTGTGAATATGGGAGGGCCATTTCTCGAACTCATATGAGCTTATGAGGGGACAAGTGTTACCATGATCTCACACTCACACAGGCCAGTCGGAGGCAAACACAGGCACACACATCTAACACTGATCTCCCTACCACACTCAAACAAGCCCACACACACACACATACACAGAGCTAGATTAAACACTGGCCGTATTTTCTGCATAAAATGCTCATCTAGTCTATAGGAAAGATACTTTTAATACTGGCAACAACATCATAACAACCAAGGCACTGATTTCATCTGTGTCAAGAATGTGTACAGGAAATAACAAATAAAAAACAAAAGAAGAAGCATGATGTTTACAAACAGGATACATTTATCGAGCAGAAGATTATCCACAGACAAAAAAGACTAGACAGGTGCGAGGTTGACAGTATGATCGCCATCACAGCCTATGATCCTTGATCTCGTCTGGCTCCACGTTTCCATCGCCTGTAGCCGTCGTCGACGACGCGGTTCCGTTGCTAAACTGTCCTGCCTTCATCTCCACCTCGATGTCGCCGGCATCCGAGAATCCCTGGTTTCTGTGGGACTTGTCCTCTGCAGGTAGCCGATCTTCAAAGCCTTCCTTACCCTGTCTCTGGGCCTGGTTGCGCGAGCTGAACCTGAAGTGCCAGATGATGCAGCCCCCGCCCACCACAGCTAGCATGACAGCCGCGGCTATGGCACCAATAATGGCACTGTGTCTGCGAGGAATGGCAGTCAATGAACTACTGACAGTCTAGTGATGTAACGTAGATTAAAGGGCCAGGCAAGGTAAAACACACTTCTGCTCAAGATGTTTACTGTAAATAGAATCGTTTGCTTACAATCGCTTCTAAAAGTATTGCGTTGGCTCGAAACACGGAGGCTGACTTGTTTCCGTACTTTTTTGCCAATGAAAACAAACTGATGCTGATTCTTTTGCCTTGCCTTGTCCTTTCAATTAATTAAATAAAGCAAACTGAAACATTACGTGGAAAATGGCACAAATATAGATAAGAGAAGCCAGACAAAATAGAAAAAATAAAATCAAAATCAGGAGTCATTGACCTTCCAAAAATAGAAAGGGAGTAAAGGAATGGTTTTTTGCTTTTTGAGTGGATTTCAAATGAGGCAGTTTCTTATCGACAGGATAAAAGGGTCAAGTAAGAAATAAGTAAGAAACTATGTACAATAAGTACAATGACGACCAGCCGACCTGTATTCAGCTTCCAAGGCGCTAAAGTCAGCGCCATCGATGTTGACCCCCCACTGCGTCACCATGACTTCGCCAGTAGTGGTGTTGATCATGACGCAGGTGTAATAGCCAAACTGGTCGTCGTCGACTCTGGTGATGTTGAGCTCGTTGGAGCTGTTGGCGCTGACGAACCTCAGCCGGCTGGGCAACCGTGACTCGTCCGTGGTGTGGTCGATGGCTACGGCGTCCGGCAGGATCCAGAACATGCGGACGTTTGGCTGCTGTGTGACATTCTCCGAGCACTTCAGCACGCACGGCGCGTAGTACTTCACTTTGATGTCTTGCCGCTCGGCGTCAGTGCTGTGTGACAGCATCACGATGACCATTAACCCTGCCAGGGCCAAGTTGGCGATGCGACGCATTGCACGGGTGTGGAACCTCCAAATCTGGAGAGCGAGAAGAAAAGAAAGAGAAATCGACTGTAGGGCTACTACGAGTGAGCGACGTGAAAATGCGAGACGTTTACGTGTCGTTGACGTGAAAATACAACTCATTTACGTTTGAGCAACGTGGTAATGCGAAAAGTTTTACGTGAAATACGAAACGTTTGTGTTTGAAAGACATGCAAATACGAGGGGTTTCCGAGAAACTTCGTCTTATTTCCTAACGTTTGTTAGCGAGTGATCAGGTGAATTGAAAGAATTGAAAAGACGTTACCTGACTACATCTCTTTTTAGCAGATTACGAAAACATTTACTCGCCTAATTGAAAAAAAACTTCCTGAAATTAAGATCATTGTACACATATGACATTGACTTCGCGTGCGTAATCATAGACAAGTATAAAACGAGGCGATCATGAAGTTGTATAACGAGCTCTCGACATCTTTTGTTTTTGCGCAGCAAGAGCTCTCAAAGCCGATATTTACCACAAATGTGAATACAAAAGGTTAAAAAGAATGGGTTTGTGTTCGCAAGGATTTCCCGGGCAGGTCTTCTTGTTTTTGTTTGTGACACATACAACCCACAGGCAAGCCGCTGCTTTACGACATTTTGTGTTGAAAACAAAATTTGTTTGTGACTTTTTGGATTATGCAAAATACTTGAGTCTCTGTTGATTTTTATAGCTAAACGGCAAGTTTTAGATAGTGGGTTTTCTAATTTCGTTGAAGTTATTTTCTGTAAACGGCGATTTCTGATGTGTTGGAGCAGATATGAATGCTTTTGGATACAAAGGCTCCGGTCTCTCTCTAGATTTCGCCTGCTTTCTTTTGCCCCCTATATCTTTCATTTTTCATCGTAAAATATTTGCTTTCTTATAGAAGAGCATGTGGTCTAATTAACAAATGAAATGGAAAATGCTTACATCTGTTTTTTTTACATTCATTCATATTAAACGCGAATTATAAAGTTCACTAAGTGCCTTACGTGTCATCCAGATGCACGACACAAATGTGCTATGATGTGCATGATATTATTCAGCTTTCAACCCCCCCCCCTCTGCAGGAGGCAAAGGCGCAAAAAAAAGTAACTCCCATCCCCTTATTCTGAACATCCTGCAAATGTCGGCCAATACACGTAAAACACACTTACTTACATTGACAGATCGGCAAGCAACAATTTAACCAATTCTCTTTCCAGACTCCACACCGCTTCTCATTCCAGCTTGATCCCGCACACTACTGTCTTTGTATCAACTGCACAGCGAATTGTTTATTCAGGTAGGTCATGACGTGACATGCTGCTGTGTACAGGTCAGCCCCTGACAAGGTGAGGGCTAAATTATCCCTCGAAACGCACAACACGACCAGCCCTATGCAAATGTGTCCGGTCATGTTTCTCTGGCTGGTGAAACCTGTTTGTTCTCGAAGGTGCCCTAATAGGCACAAGACTGTGCATTTTTTAAGCCCAGGCTCCGAAATGAAATAACTGGGTTGTTGTATGTGTCGTGTCCGTGGCCAACGACCCTAAGATGGCGGAGAGATCAAGATAAGCGAATGTCATATGTTTCCTGCCATATAAACTTATTCGTGTCTTGGAATGAAAAATAACAAACAAAAACATCAGTTAATTAACGCAGTCGCGAATGACCCATAAGAGATCTTGTCGTAACTGATTTCGATGTGAATCCCTAATGAGAGGTCGAGTTGTCGCGCCAGAGAACCACACAGAGCAAAGTGACACGGTAACTCACTTCATCACCTTGCTGCCATTTTGTTCATGTGTTTAAATCAGTCATAGCCGACTTATCTATTCATCTTTTATATCATTGTCTGTTCCCCTCACTCCCTCTCTCTCTCTCTCTGGGCCGTGCTGTATTCTGCACCATGCGCGACAACATGGTGTACCATCTATTCTCTTAGTTTTCAGTATCCTCCCTTTCCCAGTCCTGTCCTCTTGGATCCGGGTTCACTTGGTCTGGCCGAGATCTGTCTAGTTCAAGGCTTGTCAACAAGCATGATAACGGCTGAAAAGGCTGGCTTATCTGAAACCGATATCCCTCCTTAAATATTAGCTCTTTCTGTCTTTTTGTCGAAAGATAACTTCAGGTAGATAAACGCAGTGTAGCATTTTCTCTCGATCACTGACATTGTGACGTCAATGGGACGTTTGACAAAAACTAAACGATCGAAGGACAAACAGATGTGGTAGCAACTTATTTCGTTTCTGTCCTCACATGTAGCCTTGTCATCGCTTTATAGTAGGTTAATGGATAAGAGCGTACAAGGATCACCAGACTCGTCGATGAACCCCCTAAGTCACTTCAGTGAATAAATAACACTCATCGTTTTCTTTTCTTCTGTTGCAAAATGGTTTAAAGAGAAGGGTCTTTCACTGGAGAGCTCACGGCATGTTAACTAGGACTCAGACTTGTTCGTGTGCACATGCCCGCGTATGTGTGATGAGTCCTGCTTAGCAAGAAAAAAAAAATCAGTAAAAATTAGGAAACATCTGCTTAATTTCTTGTCTGGCACAATGGCCAGACATTTTATCAGTGTATGACTCAGTTGTCTATTAGAAGTCCTAGAACGATATTCACTGTTTTCATAATTTATCTTCGTTAACTTGCACCAGTAAGAGCAGCAGTTTTTCCTCATAAAAAACTTTATGAACCGGACACCTATCAACAGTGTGGTTGTGTTTGGCAATATTTTATATGACGTCGTATACAAATTTCCGGTACATTATCCACATGTTTGTCAATAAATGGCCAGTGAGAAAAAAACTTGAGGATGAGTATATTCTGTATCCGTTATGTCTGTGGGAAGGGCTCGAATGAATACCAAAGAAGAGAATGACTTACCTCCCGGACGTAAGCTGCCGGTGTCTCACCCAGACGGCGACTGAAGGCGGGGATGTGTTTGAGGTCGTTTGTCTGACCCTTCCTGGGATTTCACACCCTTGCTGACATGGTGTGTGTGTGAGAGTGTGTGTGTGTGTGTGTGGGTGCTCTAATTTTGTGATGATCGCTCTCTCGCTTTCTCTTTCTCTGTCCCGTTCCGTGTAGTGTTTTTTGCTTTGTAGTAATGTGGGAATGTAGCATATTTTCGTATTTTTAGGGCTAAAGATAAACGTGAATAAGCATAACCTTTATTTTATTATATCGGCTTCTGTCGTTTATTTCTTCTTCCGTCTCTCTCCCTTGATCACTCAGTCACATGCATCATGCAGCCACGCAGTAGCAGCCACAAACATTATCACACAGGTGTACGCAAATTACAGAGAAAACACACACACACACACACACACACACATTTATATATACACATAGTATAGATGCACACGAACTCGCACAATAATGCTCAGATGCACGAACACGTGCATGCAAACACCTACATATAATCACATACACTTACATTAACAGACGGATACACATTAACACATAAACACGCATTCACATTAATGTCCAAACATATGGATATGCACACGAACTACACATGCACACACTCACAAGCAACCCTCCAACCACTCAACCATACCCCCATCCCACATCTCCACCCCTTAACACACGCAGTCACACACACCAGCACATACACACAACACCCACCCTGCACCCACGCGCCCACACCCACCCACCCACCCACACACGCACACCCACACACACCCACACACACTGAGTTCCTGTTACTAGGAGTCAGCCATCACGACGCCAGATAGCGCCGCTCTCAGTAACCTGTCTCCCGACGATAAAAGACGACAGTGCAAGTTCTGCTCCTTCCCAACATGCCTCAGTCTTGTGAGGGACTCACCTCGTGGTGGCTGTCGCATGGCCTGGCTACCTACCTGTTCGAGCTTGGTGAGCTTCACAGCACACACGTCCACCATCACCCGCTTTTCCCCGCAAATAAATGAGTGCACGCGGGGCGTGTAGTGAAGTTTCTCTGCCAACAGCGAGCCAGTCATTCCAGAAACTGAGAACTCAGTCTGCTTCACCTCCGCGCCCCGGAACCTGGGATCATGTCCACGTTTTGCGTCTGCCTGGTATTCCCCACCAGTGTATCCAGGCTCATCAGTAATAGTGTCTAATTTTCTCGATTAACTTCACGTATGCATCATCCTCATCCGACGCCCATCCAACACTCATCCCTGTTCACAAGATGAAACTTTTGCCTACACACACTTCTAATGGAAGATCGTACATTGCAAACGAAATTTAGAAATCCAAGTAAAACGCATGATTACCTAGTTCGCAGTCAGAGATTACCTGCTAGCCCCTCCCCTTCACCAAAAAGGTAGCTTCAAGCAAACTTACCTGCGAATGGTATCAGAGGTACATGTCTGTTATCTTCATCTGTGTATGTTGTGCTTTGTCAGTTTTTTTAGTCCAAGATCGTGTGTGTGTGTGTGTGCGCGCGCGCGTGTGTGTGATGCATTGTACATGTATGTATATGTATTTGTATGTTCGTGTGCCTGTGCATGCGTATGTGCATGTGCATGTGTACGTGTGTGTGTGTGTGTGAGCGCGCTGTGCGTGAGCTAGTACTCGTGGCGAACTAGAGGGGAGGTAACATTTAAAGATTGCTCTCCCCTTTTTGTTTTGTGACCGACTGGCTCAGTCCCTTTTGCTGTGAATAAAAGTTTTCGTCGCTGGAACTACATGGATATAATATTGACAAAACAGATGCGTGCAAACAATTCCATTCATTGAGAAAATCGTAAGCAAAGTTCCTTAAAAACTCTGTTTACTTAGAATGAATCAGATCTTAATGCTCACAATCCTGTGATAATTATTGTGCAAGTTTGTGCAAAGCGATAGGATGATTGTGAAATATCTCTATTCAAGATCACGGATAATACATAATGCAGAATAAGCAATGGAAGAATAAAAGTAGGAAAATGAATTACAAAAAGGGGATGAGTTGATAGTGTGCAGACAGTGCAGTTGTCTTCCTTCCTCGAGTGTCGTAAAGACTGGTTTTCAACTGGCATTCTCTCTCTCTCTCTCTATATATATATATATATGCGTGCGTGCGTGCGTGCGTGCGTGTGTGTGTGTGTGTGTGTGTGTGTGTGTGTGTGTGTGTGTGTGTGTGTGAACATTATATATGAAATATTTTGAAAGCGAAATATAATTTTACAATTACAATAGATTCCTGAGATATCGCTAAAATTAGACAATATATCACCGCATTTGATAAGACATCTACAACCCTTGCAATTATTAAAATCTTTGTTCTCTGTACACATGTGTCCTTAAGACCGCTCGGCACTGAATCGGTTTTTATTTGTAAACCTGGGATCAGAGTGTCAAAGCAAACCAGGCTTACGTGGCATCTCTATATGAAAGAGCCCCAGCTAAATATGTTTGTAAATACAGTCTTTTCGTAAATTTTTCGTATCGACAGTTGAAACAAACAAACAAACAACCAAAAAAACAACAACAATAAAAAACACCCAAAACAATCTCACAAATGTGTACTCTTTTCGTCATAGTTTGCATAAGCGTGATTTATCTCCCCTCCTTCGCTCATGGTGGAGAATTCCGTCCCCTGGTCGACGAGTCCGTTTTCGAGCTGGTGATGGTGAGCCTTGAGTCGTGCCTCACGCTTGGCAGCAAGCGCCTCCTTACTCTGGTAACGGAACTTGTAGAGCAGACACAGGGTGACCAGAGGCACGAGGAGGATCAAGGCACTGATGCCGCCCACCATCAGATGGTCGCGGTACTCATCAAACGGCTCCCGATACAGCGGCCCTCCGATGTTGAGCCCCCGCAGCATGCGACCTCTCTTCTGATTTTTATGTGCGCTGGAAGTGAACGTGAAATGATCAGTGTTAATTCTAGATCTCGGGATTCCTCAGACTGCCCGCTGTAATTTTGCACAGAAATATAATTTCTGCAAACTCTCCTCTGATTTTACTACCACTTCCCCCCGCCCTGCTTTTTTCACGCAAAATGAAATTTTGATATCTTTCCTCCAATCAGCATAAAATGTATTCCTTCTTCGGATCTTTGTTGCCTTCGTCTTTTTAATGGAATTGGAACCTCTTGTCCTCGTAAACGCACCAAGCGTGGAAGGGAGTCATAAAATGTATTGTTATTCTTAATCTTTGTTACTTTTATGTAGTGTATGTGAGAGAGAAAAAGCAAGAGAGAGAGAGAGAGAGAAATAGAGAAGGGGTGAGAGAGATATAGAGAGACACAGAGAGAAAGAGAGAGTGTATGCTAAAGCCTGGTAAAAGTTTTGTCATGACTTCTAATATCTGAGTCGTGTCCAGCTGTGGACGTATCTAATGAATTGTTGTACTTCTTGACCTTCTTTACTTTTTCATGCCCTCGTTTGATCGTCCCTTCACTTGAGTTTAGTGGTGTATTATTAGTTAAGAATTTTTGCTTGAGGGAGTGTGCGTCTGCCCGTTCGTTTTCCTTGTCTCTACTGAACAGCATGATAGCAACTGCTGCTTCTGCACCGCTGTTTGTTTTTTTCGAACATGTGCACGGGGGAAGCTGGGCGCTATGAGTCACTTGTTATCAGCATGACCTGTGACACTTTAAGCCTAAAGGGAGATTATCACTGGCTCTAGATATTACTGTGACTATCGATTGTGCAGCAAAAAAGTCGGAAACTAAGATGAAAACACACAAGCAGGATCCAAAGTAACGTCCTGTTCCACTCCCACAGTACGGGGAAATATCATTTCTTAAAAATACCAGACATGTACATTTATATTACTTTCATCTCTCAGGGTTAGAGTTATGTTTAAGATCGATTAGTCAACTACATAAACGAATAATCAAACATCTGTTAAATATAACCAGAAGAGCAACAACGTCTTTAACTCATCCAGCGCTAAAGTGTTAGCTAAGAATAAAGCTTAGCAATGATGTATTAAGTCAGCTGGTGAAAACTCATCGACGTGAAGCTAGTAGCTATATTTTACAATATAATACCACTTTATTTATCCCCAAGGGCAAGTCCAAATAGTGCTCGTACTAGCAGTAATACATACATGATATAAAGAGATAATACATATACATGATACAAAAGGAAATAATGTACATGTATACATGTTGAAATAATTTGTGTGTGTGTGTCTCTCGTCCCCCCCCCCACATATATTCCCAGCAACAGTAGATATAGTGGTGATCTTAGGTCACCTCAGGCTAGTACAAGTTCACGGCCAGTAAAATTAATCAGGTGGATGGCACGTGGAATGAATGAATTGCGGTGACGATTGGTTTTACAAACAGGCATCGCGTACATACAGCCAGACCGCAAAAGTGAAAACTCACATGCCAACACATGATCAGAAATAGAGAGGATACGGGATGTCTTCCTAAGGATTTGCTGATGACAGAAGGCTGCCAAGTCCCTCTGCCTGATTCCCGTGATCTTGGAACAGATGTTAACAAGGGAGACAAGACTATTGCTGTTCCCTAGGGAGAGGCTGTGGAACCAGGAGATAAAAGAAAACGTGATGAGACTTTCAATGAAGGACTGATAGAACCGAGTGAAGATGACAGAGCTGACTGAGAAAGATTTGAGTTTCCGTAGAGGTACAGGCGTTGTTGACTCTTACGGAGGATCATGTCAGTGTTGATGTGCCATTTAAGCTTGTTATCGAAGATGGTTCCTTAATATTTGTGTCAAGAACGCACGGGAAGTGTGGACAGGTGACATACAACACACACTGACCTCACAGCGTTCTTCACGTGTCCTTTCACACAACAAAATACAAAGACCTGCACGTGGGTTCCTATATCTCTATAATTAAAAACAAAATCCAAATATTCTCCCACACTCAACGAATTTCAAATAAAAGTTACATCCACATATATCGCAGCTAAATTAATGATTACTTAAACCCTACTAATATTCTAAGTATCCTTTCAACAACGTAAATGTCTTCTTCCAACCTTCCACTCAAACGTCGCTCACCGTCTCTTCTCTATATCAGCTTAATTTTCTTTCAATGTTCAACAGTTTCTCAAAACGTACCTGACCACTTCACACTGTCAATGTCTGATCACCACTCACGCACCCACAGATACACACTTGCCTGTAATAATCCTTGAAATTATATAAAAATACACACCACTACGAATCTTCAAAAGCACAGCAATTACTCCCAATATAGAATCCACTGGCAGAAACACAGAAACTGACGAATCTTTTCACACACACACACACAGCAATATTCCAATTTTCTGAATAAACCAGTAGAAACACAGCAACTGGCGAAACACTAACCTATATACTCCCAGCAATACTCGAAATGCCGACCTTGTTTACTTTTCTCTAAAAATCACACACTCACACCGGTACATTCCACTCAAAACATCCTTTGTCCTTTCTCTCTAGAAACTTCCGCGCCCTTGCAGACGACACCCCACGTCATACTCATCTTTTACGTCACGCCTTTCAACCATAGCAAAAAACGTACCCCCCAAGGGCAACTAACCCTGCTGTACAAAAGAAATAAGGGAGCTAACTCCATTTCGGTCATTCATTACTTTCACGGGTCTATCCGTGACAATCCTCCCTCCTTCGAAAAAAAAATGTTTCATACATTTTTCCATCACTATTGTTTCCAATACAAGCCCTTTATTTCTTCCTTCTTTCCCTGCTGAGAATAGTCCTTACTCTAAATAATAGAGTGCTCTTACAAAAAAAAAATCTTATTAAGGAATTTGTTGATCTATTTCCGCTCGAGACAGAGCGTCGGCCAATTGGTTTTGGTTGCCTTTAATAGACTCGATTTTAAAGTGGTACTCTTGCAGTGCCAATGCCCATCTCATAACCCTAGAATTTTTGTAGGGGGTTGTCTTTAAAAAAATTAAGGGTTTGTGATCGGTTTGCAAAATGAAAGGTACCCCGCACAAGTACCGAGATAACTTCAAGACTGACCAAACAATTGCTAAGCACTCTCTTTCAATGGTGCTATACCTAGCTTCCTTTTCTAATAATTTTCGGCTAATGAAGGTGACAGGTAACAGTTCTCCTTCTATTTCTTGTAATAGCGTCGCTCCTATGCCCACTCCACTGGCGTCCATCTGGAGGATGAAGGTTTTTGTGAAATCAGGTAGGCGTAGCACGGGAGGAGTAGATAGAATTGTCTGAATCTTCTCTAGTGCAGTCTGACAGTCTTCACTCCAGACAATAGCTCTTGGTTGATTTCCCTTTGTGAGATTAGTAATGGGTGCAGTTTCAGAGGCAAAATTCGGGATGTACCTTCGATAGTAGCTGATGAGACCCAATAATGAGCGGACTTGTTTCTTACTTCTCGGGGTGGTGAGTTTCAGGATTTTGTTAACTGTTTCCACTTCGGGTTTCATGCATCCTTGGCCTATCTGGTGACCCAAATAGGTTAATTCCTGGTAGCCAATTTCCACTTTTGAGGGCCTGACAGTTAAGTTATACTGTTGTAGAGTTTGTAGGGTTCCGGATAGGTTCCCAAGATGAAGATACCACGTCGGACTGGCTGTAAGTAGGTCATCAAAAAATGGAAAGTGTTGTGAGGCTCCAGCTTTGGGTATCTCATCACTCTTGCGAAGGTGGCTGGTGCTGTTACCAGACCGTATGGCATTCTAGTCTATTGGAAAAGCCCCGATGGTGTCTGGACAACTGTCTTCTTTTCTTGCGAACTCTCCTAATTTTCATTCCGTTGTTTTTGTCTTCCAGTTCAAAATTCAACAGTAGATATTCTAATTTTTTAAAAGGTGTTACATTGGAGTCCTCTACGCATGTATTTTTCTTCTTGGCTGTTCTCAGCCATGTTATGAGTTCAATGAAACTCTTTTGGTGGACTTCATGGTCTGTAGGCAGACTGCCACTGACTATCTTCTTCTCCACGATCTCTCCCGTTATATGGCGTTTCGAGTCCACATACTCCTTGTGAGTTTTTCTCCTACCACAATGTCTATGCTCGAGTATTCTGATTCGTTTTGTCAAAAGATACTCTGCTCTGTTAGCCTTCGCATAAGCTGATTTCTCCATATTCAGATATTCTTCCAGGTCTCTAACACGTAGCTTGAGGTTTTCTGAATTGGATTCCGTTTCCCGATGAGCTTTTCTTTCTGCCTCGATTGTGCTATCCAGATCTTTCTTCAATCTTTCCTCACGTTCCTTGTAGGCACTGATATCTGCTGAGGCTCTGAGTAGGTCGTCAAACTGACTCTTATGCCTCAACTCCAATTCGTGAATCTTTTCTTTCAGATCACCAAGGGTCAACTTCTGTTGTTGGCACAGTACCGCCAATTGGTCTCTTTCCTTCTGGAAAACAACTATCTCAGCCTTGAGTTGAGCAATTTCTCTGTCCCTTTCACTGATCTCTAATTGTAGTCTACACTCTTGACCTTCTGCGTCTTCTCTAGATTTCTGTAAGTTCTGTTGTAGGGCTCTGATATCATCACTTAGGTCACTGATTTGGTGCGACAGTTCATCATGAACCTCTTGAAGAACAAGTTCTCTCTGCAACAATGGCTGTTTGGCTGGTGACAACTCGCTTTTAGCCTTGGTCATCTCAAGCTCTACATTAGGACGAGTGGCTTCCCTAGGTTTTGGTTCTCGGGCCCTATTTTGATGACAATTTCGGGCTATGTGACCATATTTTCGACACTGGTAACATTGACTGGGAGGAGCCCAGCGTGATGGATGGTACGGGTCATCAGACTCTGGCCGCTGTGGGGGTATATATCCTCTTCCCTTTCGATAGGATTGCTTCTTGTATTTTAATTTCTTCGGTGGTGTTGCCAGGTGTTTATCTCTCTTTGACTGAGTAGTGGGCGATGATGGATGGAAGCTGTTGTCCACAGTAGCAAACACGGATGCTTCCGTCCTCCTGGCCAAAGACTTGTTAGGGTGTGCCTGCCGATAGCGCTCAGCATGTTCCGCCATAGCTGTAGTTGTGGACAAACCCTCCTCCCGCATGAACACCTCTAGGTCTTTGGATACACTTTGATAAAATTGTTCTCTAATAATTAAGTCTCTCAGATGGGCATAGTCTTTTGGTATGTTTGCTCGGGAAATCCAGCGGTCTAGTAATACCTCTAATCTGACGAGAAAGAAAGTCATGGAATCTTTTTCCCGAGGACGCACAGTTCGGAATTTCTTTCTATATTCTTCTTCGGTATCCTGAAACACCATTAATAGTTCTTTTTTAAGTTGTTCATAGCTCGCTTCACCCTTGATATCTAAGGCGTAGTACACATCCAGAGCTCTGCCTTGCAAGTGAAGGGCTAAATGCAGGGGCCACAGTTCTGCTGACAAATTCAATAGTCGGGCTTGTGTTTCGAATCTACATATGTAGTCGTAGATGTCGCAGCTATCTTCTTGGAAAACGGGTAATTCTGGAATATGTCCCTCTGGAATACTGTATCTTTGCGCGTGGCTGGAAAAGTCATGCCTTGATTCTGAACTCAGCTTCTGTTTCTCCAACTCAAATACTCTTTCTGCTTCCTTCTCTCTAGCTATTCTCTCTGCTTCTTTTTCTCTAGCTATTCTCTCTGCTTCTTCTTTCCGTTCTAATCTATCAGCTTCTTCTTTCCTTTCTAATCTTTCAGCTTCTTCTTTTCTTTCTCTGGCTAACCTTTCTGTCATCCTGTCTTGCCTCTCCATACACTGGAAAATGTATTTAGTAAGTTCCCACTCTCTTAATCCTAACATCTCTCCTTCCCTCTTATAATCCTCAACACTTCGCTGGGGAATTTCCATTTTCAATGCTATTAAATAAGAACCCTAGAATATAAACTTTCAAACCACTAACCCCAAGCCCAGTCAAGGCAGGTTACAACAACAAAATGTCTATAGCAATAATACAACAAAATCAAAATCAACTGCTTACACAAGGTTAAATCACATCAAGATCCACAATATCAGACAACACAGAAAGTAATCTTCCAATTATACCAAGCGGTTATCAAAACCCTAATAGCAAAGGAATATAATTTCACAATGTAACATAGGCTGCTAGCCCACAAAACATGCAATTATATGCCTAGGCTACTATCTTAGCATCTCTTTATGCCTTAGAGATTTTATCAGCCACACAGGCTATTCAATCAGCCACACAGGCTATTCTATCAGCCACACAGGCTAGTTAGTCTGCCACACAGGCTATTCTAACAGCCACACAACAGCCACACAGGCTAGTCAGTCTGCCACACAGGCTATTCAATCTGCCACAAAGGCTATTCTAAAAGCCACACAGGCTAGTCAAATTTGCCACACAGGCTTTTTAAATTTGCCACACAGGCTTTTCAAACTATTAAAACAGATGGCATAGAGGCATAGCATGGAGTATATAGGCAGGTCATCAATTAAACACACAGAATAATATAATAACACATTACATAGTACCTTAACATCTACTGCATCAAATGTTCACAAATTGTTCTCAAACTGTTTCACAAAAATAATCAAAGTTTCTTCTGTTAATTAAAATCATCGATTTACTGAGGCACACAATATTTAAGTAAGGAAACCCAAAACTTTTTCTTAAAACTTCCAAGAAAGGTAACTGCAGGATAGCGATCAGTCACTCTCCCTTGCGGTTACTTCACACTCTTTTACACCCAGAGGAGAGAGTTGAGAAGGAAAGACAAGACTCAAAGTAGATACAGAGGCTAGGCCCTTACTGTGGAGAGAACTTTACAAACTCCACAGACCCGTAAAGCTGGAGACGGGGTGACAGCACCAAACGATACAAACCCACGACAGGTCACGTCGGGGTCACCAATTGTCAAGAACGCACGGGAAGTGTGGACAGGTGACATACAACACACACTGACCTCACAGCGTTCTTCACGTGTCCTTTCACACAACAAAATACAAAGACCTGCACGTGGGTTCCTATATCTCTATAATTAAAAACAAAATCCAAATATTCTCCCACACTCAACGAATTTCAAATAAAAGTTACATCCACATATATCGCAGCTAAATTAATGATTACTTAAACCCTACTAATATTCTAAGTATCCTTTCAACAACGTAAATGTCTTCTTCCAACCTTCCACTCAAACGTCGCTCACCGTCTCTTCTCTATATCAGCTTAATTTTCTTTCAATGTTCAACAGTTTCTCAAAACGTACCTGACCACTTCACACTGTCAATGTCTGATCACCACTCACGCACCCACAGATACACACTTGCCTGTAATAATCCTTGAAATTATATAAAAATACACACCACTACGAATCTTCAAAAGCACAGCAATTACTCCCAATATAGAATCCACTGGCAGAAACACAGAAACTGACGAATCTTTTCACACACACACACACAGCAATATTCCAATTTTCTGAATAAACCAGTAGAAACACAGCAACTGGCGAAACACTAACCTATATACTCCCAGCAATACTCGAAATGCCGACCTTGTTTACTTTTCTCTAAAAATCACACACTCACACCGGTACATTCCACTCAAAACATCCTTTGTCCTTTCTCTCTAGAAACTTCCGCGCCCTTGCAGACGACACCCCACGTCATACTCATCTTTTACGTCACGCCTTTCAACCATAGCAAAAACGTACCCCCCAAGGGCAACTAACCCTGCTGTACAAAAGAAATAAGGGAGCTAACTCCATTTCGGTCATTCATTACTTTCACGGGTCTATCCGTGACAATTTGTAAGAGTCGACTGCCTCGATGGCATCATCATGGATAGTACTGATTACTGTCTCAGGCTTGTTCATCCGAAAGTGAAAGATCATTTCCTTAGTCTTTGAGGCATTCAAGACAAGGAAGTGTTCGTCACACCAGCGATCAAAGTCAGGAAGAGCGCCACTGTGAACATGTTCATTATCATACAGAAGTGACAGCAGGGCAGAGTCATCAGCCAATTTTATCAGAAAGCTCCTATCAGTAGTGCTTTAATCTAAGTATGGGAAAGAAATATAACTAAATTTTAATGTAAGTATAGGAAAGTTAAACTTTGATAAAAGTTTAGTAAAGACGGAAGAAAGAAAATGAGGAGGCACCTACTTCATGTAGACGTGACACAGGTAGACTCCCTTGTCGGCTTCTTGCACGTTTTTGATGGTCAGGTGCATGTTGATGACGTTACCAACATCACTGACGACGTATTTGTCGATTGCATTTGATTCAATCCGGTCACCAACTGGCGTTTCCCAACTGAAACGAAGGAACACATCAGAAGTGACAATATTCTGAGGGGTACAGTCTCTATACCTTTGATATATTCAAGATTCAGTGCATGAGCTGACAACAACCTGAGGGCGCACTCACTGTCACGGGGCTGTAGTTAAGAAAAGGTAAGGTTACCTCAAGAGTTAGAAACGGACCATAAGCGTCGGAGGTTCCTGTAGGATGGTAAAGATCTTGGAGCTCGAGTGATAATTTAAAGGACTATAAGGATGCAATATTTTTGTAACGATTGTGTATAAATTTGGTGCACTATACTACTTCCTCATATTTAAGTAAATATATTCCTCTCATTTTCTAGACGTGCACCTAAAATCGGCATCATGCACAGAGGTCAACGACACCGACGTCACGATTGTACAAGAATACGTCTACGTTTTCAGGGTCGCATCCAGTAAGAGAGCTGGGAACACATGTTAATTAGGCATTTCTGCGTACGAACGTGACATCATGATTTCGACCTCTTTTTGTGCATGCTGAAGCTTCTAGCCGTATATCTCAATAACATGGGTGTGTTCATCCAGATATGTGGAGATAATCTCTTGCACTGAGTGTTCAATTATTAGGAAAAATATTGCACTCCCTGTTATTGCATTCTTCTTTGTTGCCTGTCTCAATTGCTTGACGTTTAATGTGCAAGGTGTTTATTTTATTGCACTCTTGAGACTTGTTTATTGCTCTTGATTTTTATTTTATGTCTTTATTTAATATGATTTGCCTTACTCTAACCTTAGGGTGAGCCCACTCCTTCTCTCCCTGCTCAGCTACTATATATATAAAGTTCTAAGATATGAGCAAGTGACAAATCTGTGTGTGTGTGTGTGTGTGTGTGTGTGTGTGTGTGTGTGTGTGTGTGTGAGAGAGAGAGAGAGAGAAACAGAGAAGGTGTGTATGTGTTTGAGAGAGAAATAGAGAGAGAGAGAGAGGAAACAGACTGCGAATTATGCCAGATAGACTGTAATCTTCATAAATGCGCAGAGAAGGTGAGCGCTGTTTGTGCTGACAATAATCACAGTATATAGAGTGGAAGTTCTGGACAAGATCATTTTCTGCGCATATCTTTTGGATAGTGGAGCGGGAAGCTGAGGAAGAGGATGTATCCCTGCATCACAACTTTGGCCCCTGTAGTGAAAGGAGTCATTCCATAAAACTACTAAATAAATAAGTTCAGATCGGATCAAAGGAAAATAATAAAATATATACTATGTCTATAGAGTAACATAATATATTTTATCAAAGTATTATTTTTCTTACAGGGTGATGTAAAAACTGCTCTCAAAGTTTCATCTGGTGTCCGTCGATCTATTATAGTATATAAAGGGTCTACTAATTCATATTTCAGTAATGAAAATTGGGATAAGTTGTTACCTGACTTTCTATCAATACACATTGTCGTTGTGCTGAAATAAGCAAAGATCTGTTCAACAACGTTTAGGAAATCTTCAGATAAGATAAATGTTTTGACGAAAGTACACGCCACTCATTAAGAAAAAATAAATTCCGCTAAAAAAAGAGAGTACGGGATTTAGTACTTCCGTAGGTCACCTGATTATCAAAGCAACGGTTTGCTGAGTGGGAAGCTGGCAGGATAGAACTACAAATATTGTGTACATAAATGTGCACTTCGTATATATTTAATATGTATTGAAAACAAAAGTTATATCACCAAACTATGGAAAGAGTGCTCTGTGGTGACCTGTCTTTTGTAAATCTTGTCTACGGCGGTGGTGTAACGTGTGAGACTGATCACATCCAAGTATCCCTCGTCACCGATAGGCGACCTGAAGCGCTCCTAAATCTAAGGGAGGTCACCTACTTTCGGATTTATGGCCCTTTGCACCTTCAAGAGCTCTTTGAGATCGCCAGCCACTTCTCGTTTGTGATACATGTGCTTCAGGGATTTGGTGTTCTACCCCACACTACGCCAATGGCAGACTTGTGTAATTAACCATAACCGGTTTTTTTTGACAGGCTAGGTAGAAATTACCGCAAGCTGAATAACATAGTTTCAGTAACACTGAAGTCGAGGTGGTTTCTATATAGCTGTTATAATAATATGTTTATTTTTACAGCGCCTTCCCAACCATCGAAATAGGGTTCATAGCACAACCAGTGCGTCTGACAAATTAATTCATCATCATTCCAATTATTACTCTCACTCACTTTTCCAAAGTATTCTCGACTCAACCAATGATGAACTTGACAGCGATGTGGCTAAGTCAGAAGTTCTTAAAAAAATTGTAAGCAGCCTGAAACTATTTCAGACACAAACAGAAAAGCATTTATTCATAATGATATTAGCACTGAGCTATGGCATCAGCATTTTGCCCAAGTATTTAATAAACGTGGCTTAGTTTTAGACACAGTCAATGAAAATGTAATTTTGAGTGAAACAACAAAAGCTGAAGCACACTTGATGATGAGATCTCAGAACAGGAAGTGATAGATAGCACTAGATATCTTAACACGTCTGCTTTATACTCACACGACGTAGTTATATGGCTCGACAATGAGGTCGGAGTCGTTGCACATGACAGTGAAATCCTCGTCGAGGAACGACTGGAAGCCCCAATGTGGCTCTTGGGCAGCAGCCAGGCCGGCGACCAACACCAGACACTGGGCCACACCTTCCGGTGACATGGCAGTAAACTCAAGCACACTGACGAAACAGAAAAAAAGATGAGAAAGTGAAAGAAACATTTTACTATAGCGCAGACTATTGCTTACATTCCGAGGATGTTGCCGCTATTATTATCATTAATATTAATATTATCATTATTATCGCCATCGTCGTCAACCATATCATCACTTTGACACCGTCCGTAACTCCATCTCTCCTTGGGATGGCGTGCATGTAAAATCTCAACTCGGGCTAAACGTTGCCCCCAAGTTTGTTGGCCAGACATTGCCATCTCTGGCTGGGGTCCAGGAGAGGACTTGAAAATGAATCTTAAATCGTCGGTCTCAAGTGACAAGTCGACTATTTAGACCAAACTTTGCAAAATCAACTTGCACTTGAGACTGGTGATTGAAAAATTCATTTTCAAGACCGCATATGCATCTCAGCCCTGAATTTATAACTCAAGTGCCAAAGATAAAAAGAAAGCAAGAAAACGTCAGCTTGTCCAAGCACGCTATGTCCCGAGAAGTGTAAACAGTGTAGACCATGTCAACAGATTCATGATTTCAACGAAAAAGTTCTTTTTGGAGAGCAGGGACAAATATAAAAAAAACTGTGCAATTGCTCACAATACAATAACTGGAGTGTGCGCGTGTGCGTGCGTCTGTGTGTGTGTGTGTGTGTGTGTGTGTGTGTGTGTGTGTGTGTGACAGTAAGATATATATATATATATAAACAGACAACGACAGGGATTGTTTCTGTGTGAGCGGTTGAGCTTGCGAGAGATAAGAGTTAACCAGGTCGGTAAACATTTCAAAGGTCGTGGATGGTTTATCGGTGATCGTTATAATGGTGACGGAATTTATGCAGGTCTTTTAAACTGGTATATTTAGAGAGAGTGCATCAGCCAATAAAAGACATTCTATCTAAACACATCCGGTTCCATTGAAAATCTCACTTCATTGCCAGAGCATAAATACAAAACTAGACTAGAAGTAGTGGGGAGGAATCCAGAGAAGGCGCATGTACTCATAAGGTTCTCACGGTCCAGCTCACTCACTGTTTCTCTCTCTCTCTCTCTCTCTCTCTCTCTCTCACACACACACACATAAACGCACACACATATGCCCAGGCAGATTCTCACTACTTCCATTCCATAATTTCCTTTTGCAGCTTCCCCCTCCACATCAGCAGCTCCCCACCCCCTTTGTTGTTAGCCCTTCAGCCCACAAGACCGCTCTGTACGCCTGATGAACCACCTACTTTTCCTCCACCTACAGTTGCCACATCTTAATTGAGGGTGTCATTAGGTACACAGCCTGTTGCTGTAGTTTGCACGTTCTCAGAAGAACCCGGCATTTCTTTCACATTTTGAACCACGTAGTAAATTCCGATCCTCTACAAGCCTTCCCTCCCTACAGCGGCCTTCAAGGTTTACTGTACGTGACGGCTAGTGGCCTCACACGGACTGGGCCCGTCACATTCCGGATGAACATGTTTATGGCGCAGAGCACAAATCTCTCCCCCCCCCTCCCAGTCGGTCTGACCTACATCCCGAAGAAGACACGACAATTTTAAACGTATTCTTCCTCGTAATCCATTTTACCTGCCACGCTTGCACGATAGACTTCCATGCAGGATGTATATGTGCTGCTGAATTCAGTGAAGTTCCCCGGTACACCAGTCGGACGATATGACAGACTTGTAGCACAAAGACATGCTCGTTATGGCTGACTTACTCCTAAACGAACTAATGTGCCATTTCGAGTGTAAATCTTAATGGGACCTTAGTGTGATCTCAATGTTACCAACGACGATGAATATGGTGATTTGTCCTGGTGGAGGTAACTGCGGCCCTCATGTGAAGCAAACTCGTTTTAAGACGCAAAGTCGATAAAATTAAATAACTTATGATGATTTATCGAAATGATGAAGTTCATACTGTGTCTGCACACTTCACATCTTTGTTACAGACGGTGACAGCTGAGTTTATGTCCACAGTGACTGACATTCTCTCTCTCTGCCGGTCTTCCTTCCTGTCACATTGTCTTCTTACCTATCTGTCTGCCTGTCCGTTTGTCTGTTTGTCCATCTGTCTGTCTGCTAGAGATGCATAACTCAGGGGGCTAGCTATATCAAACAAACGGCAAGTGCGCCTGCAGTTCCAAGTGTTGCACCTACAGTTCTCGGTGAAGTCTCGAGCTGTTAGAGCTCGTAGTAAACAGAGCAGTCGCTATACTTGCTATGTTTTGACATACAGGAGGGGCAGCGAATAAGGAAAGGGGTAGGGCTGGTGAAGGGGATCTACCAGGGCTTGTTTTAGGCGTGTCCTTATGTCTCCAGTTTACACACGCATTATTTTCATGTTAATCCGGCCACAGAGCTAGAGGTCGACCAGAACGGCTAAGATAATAATCATGAGAATTTATATTGCCCTCTTACCCAACTTACGTCAGGCTCACAGCGGTTTACTAAACCTATCAACATGTTTACTTATTGTAAAATGTCCCATGTCTCAACCCCCTCTATTTTACACACACACACACACACACACACACACACACACACACACACACACACACACACACACACACACACACACACACACACACACATGACAGATATATCCACAGTCTAAGAAAAGGAATTATCGAAAAGCCTTATACATGCACAAGAAGCCTACTGTAAATCTTGAGCTGATAAGAAGTAATGAGTTTTTAATTTGAGATCAATAATAAGCCCTTGAACTTAATGTGGGTTAGGTGGGAAACGCACCTCTCCTGGTCAGGTAAACTGCGAGAGTAGACAGCGGTGGATTATAAGTAACGCCTATTGTACACACGTCTACACATGTTTCAGGTAAACACAAAGATCAGAAATTGAGCTTCATTGCTTTATATGTCATGTATTCAAAAACGCACAGGTCCAAATTGCCCATACGATCAATGAACGGTATCATTTTCACGTTTTTGCAAGAAGCGGAACACCTGCTTTCTCGTTATTGTGTAAATTCCTACTTTTCTCTCACAAAATAGTAATGTTACTTTACCTCCTGAGCAATGTAGAGAGATTTCATACTTTTAAATTTCTACTTAAACCCACCTCTAGGAAAAAGAAAGAATAAAACCTTACCTGGTATCAGGTAACAAATCCCTCCTACCAGATACAGCTGCTGAATTTGCAAGCGTCTGTCACTCGGCCGATTTCGGCAAAATAAAAGCAGACGAGAAAGACGGAAATTGTGGCTGAAATAAGTCCTGGAAAAGACACCGCCGTGGAGTGAGTGTCCTAGTAATGCAGTAAAGCTAACAAGAAAGAGCTCGCCTGCACCCACCCTTTGCATGCGCAGTTGGGCTGACGGAGTGCTATCAGGTGGATAGCTGGCTATTGCTGTATGTGTCCGGCTACCATAGAAGTGGAGGCTCGACTCTGATCAGTCGCTGACCCTGAATGATAAGAAGCTAGGGACAGAAGGTTAGACCTGAGAGGTGGGGAGTGGTGTAGAAGGGTACGGGGGAGAAAGAGTAACAACATGATCGATTTATGTTCTGAACCACAAGCATTTACTGCTGTAGATGTCTAGTAAACAGGAGAGTGGTGGCTGCATTTCTAATGGAACTCTTATCGTAGAGAGGAACAGAGTGGAGGTAGATTTCTTCGATCTATGTCATAATAATGATAGTTAGGTGGGGGGTGGGGTAAAAGACTATGTGACATGCGGTGAGCCTTGAACCGCATTTAGAGGATGTCAGGTAAACCAAAGAGCTGCATGACCAGTAGACGCGGTATGCTGTAAATTAGGGTGGGGCAGAATGAAATATAAATGGGAAAGAGCAAATAAATCTGTCTGGTGCTACCCAAAGGTACAGATGATAGAAGAGAGGGACCAGTGCCGTCTAGAGAGTAAAGTTTTGTTTGCTGTTAACCCCCTCCTGTCTCGGGAGTTTGTTGAAAGTTGCGTAACTTGATGTACACGTCCTCACAAGAAAATAAATTAAAAAATAAACAAGAAAGTCGCAGTTCGTGCATTCTTTACACATGACGTATATTATGTAAACATGAACTTTGCAGAACGAAGACCGCATCAACATGAGTCTTGTTAACGATGCGTTACATCTCAAAATTTAATTCTTTGCCGTTCGTCGATTATTGTAGGATGCAATCGCTACTGCCACGTTTCATGGAAGGAGACCTCTCACACCTGAGCACCTGGAAGAAGAAGAAGAAACTTCGCAGACGACTTCAAACGAGCCGTCGTACAAACGAGGATCAAGACCTTGGGTAGTCTTGTGACGCAACAGTCAAGCGCTAGAATCAATTCAGCTGGAATCGGGTGTCCTATGTTCAAATCTTGTCTCAGGCACGCTGTTCTTTCTCTGCGTGTTGCACCTGTTTTCAGGTTGGACTGTTCTTCAATATGTTGGTGGCTCTGCTTTAAACCCCAGTTCCCAGACCTCTGTCATTTGCTGGACAATACGGCGTCACAACCACGAGCAGCACAAGTATAGTGGCTGCTCATTTTGAGCCCATCATTTATTCTTCCAAAGCTTCTACAAACCTTTACAAAGATTTCAAAGTGACTCGATCCATTCTCCCTACAGTCATTCCATTAATAAAGGTCTGGGATTTGTTTCACGATCAAACTTTCGTGTGAAGGGCATTACGCGAGGCATAGCCTTTACAAAGACCTTACAATGAGTCCTGTTCTGACAGTAACGGTGTTGCTGCTGTTGTCCAATTTGAAGCACGTGTTATCAAAACAGTATCGTACAGCAGGTGTAAAATCGATTACGTTTTCCCACTTTGAAGTTCGTGGCCATTATACTTATCCAATACATCCGTATAGCGAGGGTGGATCGTTGACACCCCGGACCCATAAAATAGAGTGGCAAATGTTAAAATAGCGCGCACAGGAGAGAGAGAGAGAGAAGTAAATTGGAAAAGGTTTATCCTCTGTTTGTGCATGGCGATTTATGTGCTGATTGTTTTTACTGCCGAGAGAGTGTATAAATGAGGTGTGTGCAGTGCAAGAACCACGCACAGCAAAACCAATTTTTACTATAGTTTCCTGGGTGCACCGGAAAAATATCAGTGTTTATGCTGTCATAATGCCTAACGTAGATAATGCGATATATACCTCAGTAAATGTCTCCCCTTAGCGCACTGAATTAGCAAATGTTAATGTGCTAATTAGGGGTTTACGTAGTTTAGTAAATAAAATGTAGTTCAAACAATACCGTTTGGTCTATTTGGTATGTAAAGTGCTTTTAACTATAGCGGCTTCATTACAAGATGAAAGGAATGTAGATTAAAGGGGGAGTAGACAGGATCGAGTACTCAGAGAGAGAAAGAAACAAAAACAGCTCTTTGAACAGAGAAAATATATTGTTAGTCGACGAGACGAGATCTTCGAGCTCAGGCGTTTACAATCTCTGCAGGGGTGAGAAGCAATTAAGTGTTTTATCATTACGCGACAAGACCGTCAGAGGAACCAGACTCTGATCATCATGCTTATAACCGTCGAGTTTGCTGCCTAAAAGATATGCAGTGTAATTTGGAGGCGACGCTGCTCAACTTATTTGTGACTCAACGGCCTCAAGAATGTCAACAAAAACACGAATAGTGTCCCTCCCCTATCCCCCTCCCCCACACAGAGCCCAGTGGTTCAGCGTATAATTAAAACGGTGTTTATTGTGGTCTGTGAGTTCGATTGCGTGCAACAGTTTTCATGCAGACAGTACAGATCCGTGATTGGAATTGCTGCATCTCTGCATAATTTCCCAAACGAAAGTCTTGGAGCGCGATTGATGCATAGCGGACAACCTTTTTGAGTAATTTCATGCAGTGTCTGCTTACTCCCTTTTGTAGACGGTCGTTTAGTAGTCTTCTAGTCCCTAGTTTAGATAGCTATATATACATACTGTATACTAATTAAGTAACAGATCAAGTGCCCAGACTTTTTTGCGTTTCTACATGACGTAATGTTAGCCCCTTACCAACAGATCCCAGTAGGGTTAGTTAAATGATGTTTATAGTAAATTGCTTTTCGATGAAGATAGCATACTAATTTCTGCCATAACATTAATTTATCTCTTTGTTTCTATTTCTCTCTAATGTGGTAATGCCCTTTTTCTTTATACTCAAGACCAAGCACTATAATATGAAGTTCCTTAATTGTCATTGTATTTTAGTACATTTTTTAAAAATCTCATTAATGGGCTTGAGCCTTAACTAGAGTATAAAAGCTGAAAGTCAAGTCTCTCTCCACAAGTCTGTGTGTGTCACCCACCCAAAGGGCAGGTAAAAGGTCGTTTCTTTTCTAAGGGAGATAGTAAACACTCAGTCGCTCTTCTGGCTGGAAGATTGTAAACACATGCCGGGAAGTTCAGACGAACTAAATACCACCGCGGACAAGTTCGTGATACTACCTTTGATTCAGATGGCTGTGTTTTGTTAGTTTGTGGTCGAAAGCAGCGACTGTCTGCGAGCATCTTTTAAAAGAGCTTTCTGCCAGACTGGACTGTATCACAAACAGTAATTATCGAGAGACGCTTCAATATTAACTCCTTTTTTTTCCACCTCCCCTTTGCAGCATTTGTCACTGCGATAAGAGCCAAAGCCAAGGAAAATGACTACAAGAGAGAATCAGAATTAAACATTAACTTGAAGTTTTGAAACTGTTTTCGTTGAAAATGGAGAAAGAAGACGACATTTTTTAGTACTTCGTGGTTATATCATGTCAAGTTAAACTTCTTAGCTGTAATCAGTCAAAATTACTTGCATGTCTAGCTTCCTTTAGATTCTATCAGACGTGTTTTTTAATGCATTCGCCAGATACATTTTGATGCTGATGCACATAATATCAGTACGGGAAACATGTAAACTTAAACTATGAGCCAGTCACCAGCGCAAACCGTGCTGCAAAACATCTTTACCTTTGCCACAATTGTAGCTCAGGCAGAGACATCTGCTGTGACATTATGGAATGGAGAGTCAGTGATCAGAGCTTTACAGTGGGCAAGCTACTGCAGAGAAGTACCAGTCACTATTTTGCTCGAGCTTTTAGAACATTGTTAAAATTTTAATGGGTATTTATAATATTTAAAAGACATGTACATTTTTACTTATTTTCTCTAAAACTGAATTTTGCTCTTTCAATTTGTCAGTATCAATAAAACATTTTAAAAATAAAGAATATTCAAGATGCCAACAGGTTATTTTTTTGCATTGAATTTAATGGGCATTTATTCCTCCTTTTTCATAAATCAGTATCATCATCAGTCCTCTTTGTGATGTCTGGCATGAGAGGCAACAGCATAGCTGTCGTTTCTGTCGCGTAGAAAGGTTTTACGGTGTAGGGTTGCTAGCCCTATGCCCAACCCTCCTCCTTTCTCATCCAGGCAGGGGCGGTCCGGTGGCGCAACGGTTAACGCCTGTCACCAATACAGTGAAGGTTGGCTGTCCTGGGTTCAGTTCTTGTCTCGGGCATACTGTTCTTTCTCTGCATGTGGCATCTGGCTACCTTGCTGTGATATAGTCTTAGTTGCTGGCTCGGCGTAAAACACCAATTAAAAAAAATTCTCATCCAGGCTTGGGAATGGCAATGGTGGAGTTATTTTCATAAATATATATATGGCTTAACTTTTAGGAAACCTTGTCCTGATGCATTTTACAACCCAAAAAAGAGGTTAAATTTAGGGTTAGAATTAGGAACAGGGGTTAGGCTAGGATTAGAGTTAGGATTTTTGTAGAGTTTATTTTAATTTCAGGTGGTGGTGTACATTATGGCATCTGTAGAAACCAATATTAATACATAATGGGCCTTTCCAAAGTAAATTTGTTCTGCTATATTGCCTAGAACTTAGAAACTGGCTTGTAACTGGCTGAGCTCTTATTATAGCTTGCAGATCGATTGCATGGTCGACGATTAGCAATTACTCTTGAGGAACGACTTAAGGAGATGTCTCAGCTTATGGACAGTCATTTCCTGTATAATCTGGATCTGCGGTTTCTTGCCCAATCAGTTAATATTTTTATTGAGGTAAAATTACTGCTTTTCAACGCATACTAAACACACGATAAAAGTAAAATATAGAATATTTTACAGCTAACAAATTTTTACTTTCAATAATCTCCAGCCATTTTTTCACATTATGAATTTTAGATGCCCACTTTTGTTTAATATAATTTTAAGTAATTTTGCATCTTTTGGATGTTTAATTCTTATTTTTGCCATCTGCTGCCAAACTCAAGAGGAATAAATAAAATATAGCACATTCAAAAATCCCTGAGAAATGTTTTTCTTTTCGAATTTGTCTTCGAATAACTTTGCTGACATTACAGATGCAACATATTTTACAAATTTTAATTCTAATATTTATTATGTTCTCTTTGTTGTCTTTATAAAAAAAACTGACATTATAGTTAAGAATAAAAGCCTAATAAATTGATGGAAGAAAAAATAAGAATAAATGTTATTTGCAGGCAATAGTTCACAATCCCCGCTTACCACAAAATCTGCTTCTTACTTTGAGGAAAACCTTAGAGAGGCATTACAGCTCCTATGTACCAGTTTTGCAGGTAAGCTGTATTTAGTCTCATATTTTCTGATTTAAAAGACAAGCTATTGATAATACCAAACAGATACTACAAGAAAAAATCTGTTCCATTTAGGATACTAGTAGAATTCAGGGTTTTTTCTATACTGTGTATAGTTAAGATCTTGTGTTCACAAATGTCAGTTTCATTGTTTTTAAAATGACTTCATTGTTTATGTAGACTTCTTTGTCAAACACCTAAAAGAAACATTTTCTGCCTTTTCCTTTTGCAGCAGTGTTTAGCTGCATCCAGGAGTGAACTGCAGTTCACCGCTGCTGTAGCAGTCCACATGAATTTCTTAAAGGACAGGATGAAAAGCTGCACAGTATTACACAATGATCCTATGATTAAAGAACACGGGCGGCTACTCATGGAGAATCTCACTTTGTGGATGGAAGCTGATGGCTCTGAACGGTACATGTACTCATCTAATGGAGAATAACAACAATCATTAGCACAATTACATGAAATTACCTTAGTTACTGCAGGTAGGAAGAATGTTTAAGAATTTGAAAAGTACTGATAAGCAGCTGCAGATATTCAAGTACTGATGAGCAACTGCAGACATTCTTATTTTTAAGACAGTTTTAAAAACCTGAAGTTGTTTCACCCGACTCGGGCACATCATTTATGTGCATGTACAATTACTTTCCATTAGGATGTAGATTAATCAAGCTTTGCTCATTTTAGTTTTTATTGTCTTTGTTTTCTTTCAGGTGTAAGATACAGATTGTCAAAATTGCTCGGAGACTAAGCCAGTGTTCCACTGGTTGGGTGAGTATCAGTGTCACTTAAAAAAATAGATTCTAAAAAACAAAAAATGTACTGTGTTAATTAAGGCTTTGTTGGGTTGTTTTATCTTTATACCTTTTTATGATTAGCTTTCTACAGTTTCCTACTTAGCTGCTGAATAGATGTGCATTATCAAGTAAAGGACAGGTTATACAGATGAGAGGTAATATGCTCAGACATGTAGCTTTAAAAAGTTAAATGTGCAGCATTAATTTGCAATTTCTAAAGATGGTACAACAGCTTCTAAGGACACCAGTTAAGCAAAGCATTACAATAAATAATCAAGCCTGCACAGACTGAAGACCAAATGCAGCTGATGCAGCGAAGTTCATCATTGTTAATAGCATAAATGATACCAAGAACATGAGTATGCATTGCAAGATGACAGTCAAGCATAACAATGAGATTCCTCAGTCTATGAAAACACAACAGTAGAGTTGCAAATAAATATATTTCCTGGCATATAGACAGAAGCATGAGCTGAACTATCCAGCATAACTTATGACTTGTCATCATTAAATATTAGCTCACTAAATGTTAGCCAGGGCTTGACATTCTGAATACATTCTATCATGGGCTGGAATTAAGTGCCATCAGCAAAGAAGGGATGAATAACTGGGTGAACAGCAAATATCTCTGATAAAGGTAATGATAGAAGTGTACAAAAGAAACAACACAGGACCTATACCTGAGCTCTGTGGTACATCATAATAAACAGTGGTCACATCTGAGATAAGGCCATTGATGTGGACACTCAGAATTCTGTCTCTGAGGATAATGAATACTAATTTAGTGATGTGCCCTGAATGTCGAAAACAAGCTGCCGCTTGTTTATTTTATGATGATCTACGCAAAATCCATGAAGTTTCAGACTGACAGTTTTTCTTGATCTAGGGCCAGCACCAAATCATTGGTAGTTTTCATTGCCAATTAATATGGATGAATCAAGGCAACAGAATGTATAGAATATATATGGCTGCAAGACAGGCTGAGTACTAATGGTGCTAATAGGCAGAAGCAAATTTTAATCATAAATATCAAATTTAATTTTTTGAGTAGGATATGGAAAATGCAGTCAGTTTCGAAGTGAGCTGATTTATTTAAGTTCTGGTCTTATTACATTTAAATCATGAAGGATGACAGAACATATTAAAAACATACAATATGCTTGTTAAAATGCTCAATTAACTGTGAAAGAAATTATCTGTTTGAGTTAAGATGTTATGCTTGTCTCTTTGTAGAACATCCTTCTGATGCTTGTGGCAGTCGACATGAACAAGATTGAGCAATCCAAAAGATATTCTCTAGGTTGTGTGATCAATGTAATTGTTAGCTGGTTCAGTGAGGAAACCAGAACCCTTGGTCCTGCATGGTATGTTAATGGGCGGAAAACATTGCTTTTTGTGGGGAAACTTGTAAATCATGAATGACAGTGCATTTCAAAACTGTCTAAAAGAGCAGTTACGTAAGTTTCAAGTGAGAGAATCTTAAGGAAAGCTTGCCTGCATGAGATTCTTTTGCTTAAGACGCTTTTGAAAGGCTGTTTAAATACCACTTTAAAAAACAAAACAAAACACGATTGATCAGTTTTCAGAGTGAAGCAAATTGCATACTAGATTCAAACCACTTCCACTTTTTAAATTCAACTGATGTGATATTCTTATCTGTGGTTTTTTTCATACTCTTTTAACCATATAAAATTTACTGTATTAAAGGGATTCTTTGGGCACTTTTCAAAAGTTTGCGTGTATGCATGTATATGTGTGTGTGTGTATGTACCATGAAAGAAAAGTAAATAAATCACCATCTTTGTATTATCTTTTTGTGACCTCTATTTTAGAATGATACATTCTCATAAAAGACCTTTCCTTCATGGAGCCCGACGGTTTGTTTTTGACACTATTGCAGTCCACTGTGGAGAGCAGATCCAATACTATTGGTGAGTGTGGCTCAAAGATGCACTCATTTCTGTGAGTTTTACTTGTCAGCCTTAGAGCAGCAGATGGAACTTCTGGAAGTCAGTTATAGCTCACAAAGCACATGTCTGCCACACCCAAAAGAATGTTCCTATGTCTGGAGGTAGGTATATCACATATGTACTGAGACAATTCTTAAGTGCACACTGTTTTGCTTGCCCTTCAAAAATCACAGGATTGCATGTTCTGATCTTTGTTATTACAGTGTAGTATGTTTACTAAAGATTCCTCTCGACAACAATGCACTCAGTATATTTTTTTAACTAGGACAATTAACTTGGATTCCTAGACCAGATTAGTTATACATATTTTAATGTTTTCAGAATTTGATATTGCATTTTGTAAGAACAGTCTCCACTTGTTTTTTTCATCGGTTCCACTGTTAACCACACTATGCGGAAGATTTAATTTCCCCCAGAGTTACTTCCCCAACCCCCAGTCATGGATCATATGCTCTCTTTATGTTGCCACCCTTGCCTCTTGCCCAAGACTTGTGTAGATGGAGGTAGTGCAAGTAGTTGGGACTGTATGTGGTTGCACAGAAATACGAATGTATGCAAGAAATCATGTATGTGTTCACACAGGCGCTTCCACATACCCACATCTCCATAAACATGTACAATTTATGTGCACGTGCATGCTTTACAGACAGTTCTAAATGTTGAAATAGGGACAGTCTTAACAGTCATGGTTTTCTCTTGGAATGTTCAATTGTAGCTGAAACCTTGAGGTAGTGCTTTCAACATGACTGAGTAGTGTTTGGCTGCTTAGTCTGGCTACTCAACGTGTTCAAGCCTATGCCTAATTTATTGCTTTAAGTCTTCCTATGAGTATCATGCTTTAATGGCCATTGATGTTTTTCTCATCAGGTCAAGGGAAAACCCAGACATCCCACTGTATGCTGTGATACTCCAGCATTTTTTGCATTTGCTGCTAACAGAAGATGGTGTTATTAAGAAGAAAGCCTTAGCTCTTATGAACTTAAAAACAAAATGTTGTGTATTTAGTGCCTGGACAGATCTTGCCAAGGACCTCATAAGCAATCTTGCAAGTTGACAACAAAGAAGGTCTGATGCACAATTCACATTGCATTCACATGAGAGAATGAGTGGGGAACCCTTCATTTTTCTTGCTCACAGTACATAAAAGCTGATTCAGAAATGTGAAAAATTGTGGTGTTTATAATGGATTGTCAGGGATTTGGCCTGGTTTTCCTGCCTGCTATCTTCAGGCAGATTACGTGCCAGTCTAACCGAAAAAAGAAAAAGGATTGCGCATTGAATTACACATGTACTGGATTGATCTGTCATTCATCTCTGGACTGGTACCTGTTGTTGAGGGGAGCACATGGATAGATGCAACATCTGACAAGGCCCACCACTCATGCCTGTTTTGGAGGATAGTCAACAGGTCCCGCACAGGACGACCAGTCCACTCTTTCACATTCATAAGCCAGGACCTTGAACATTTTTTTTTTTTTTGCTGCGCAATGAGCATTCTTCCGAATGGATACCTGCGCATTACAAATGGACATCATCATCATCATCATCATCATTAACAAGGTTTTATGCTGGTTTACATGGCCAAACCAGACATTGTTTGACTGTTGCAAGTAGAGGTGGATAGTGTCCTACAAGTGTGGCAACTATGCTTTGTACAAAGTCATTGGTTTTATGTTCTCTATACAAGATCCCAAGCAGCCTATTCAGGTACTTGTTCTTGAATGCATGGATTCTCCTCTCCATGTCAACAGTCAGAGTCCACAAGGGATTTGTACAGATTATAATTTGTAGTAAACGTGATGATATGGTTGCACAAGATCATGTACAGCCTAGTCATTGCCGCTGTTGCTTCTGGGATCCTGCTCTGGGATCTGTTATGGAGCTGTCGTCCTTGGAGAGGGTGGCTCTCAAGTACTGAAAGCTGATTACCTGTTCAAGCTGTATTTAGGACGGTGGTCCAGTGGCGCAATGGTTAGCACCTGTCACCAATACAATGAAGGTTGGCTGTCCTGGGCTCAGTCTTGTGGTCTGGCTGTAGGTACGCGATGCCTGTATGCAAAACCATCGCCACCGCAATTCATTCATTCCACGTGCCATCCACCTGATCAATTCTATTGGCCGTGAGCTTGTACTAGCCTGAGGTGACCTAAGGTCACCACTGTCCACTATATTTTACTGTTACTGGGAACGTGTGTGTGAATGCATGCGCGCGCGAGAGAAAAATTATTTCAACATGAATACATCATCTCCTTTTATATCATGTATATGTCCATATTATCTCTTTATATCATGTATATGTATTTTGTATATCATGTATATGCATGTATTATCTCTTTATATCATGTATGTATTACTGCTAGTACAAGCACTATTTGGAATTGCCCTTGGGGATAAATAAAGTGGTATTGTATTGTATTGTATTGCTCTCGTCTTGGCCACCATGTTCTTTCTCAGTATGTGGCATCTGTTTACAGGGCTTGCTGGCTTGCCATGATATAGCGTTAGTTGCTGGCTCCACATGAAACACCAACTCCCCTTGACCCCCTCCCCTCATTCATGTAGATTTCTCCTTTTGCCGTTGCCATTGACCATGACTTTGCTCTTTTCAATTTTCGCATCACATGCCACAGCCCTTCTGTCAGAGTCTGTTGAAAGCCTTTTTAAAGTCTATGAAGCTGTGATAGAGATCCCGCTGATGCCGAAGATCCTTCTCTATCAGGATATGACAGTTCAGCTGTGCTTCTAATAATAATAATAATAGTGAAGATTTTTATAGCGCATATTCACACTCGTAGAGAGTATGCTCTTAGCGCTTAAAACGGGGAAGAGACGTGGACTAAGTAGATACAGAACACAGGGGACGAAAGAAAACGACAGTACTGACAAAAACAGATAACAAAAGGCATCAAGTAACAGGAACAGAGAAAAATAGTGATGGGTAAAGTAGCAAGAGGGAAGGGGGGGTAAGGACTAGCATTGTGGACTAGGAGTAGTGCTCAAGGAAGAGGTGCGTTTTCAGTGCAGATTTGAAGGATTCAATTGTAGGAAGGTGGCGGATATGGAAAGGAAGAGAGTTCCATTGTTTTGCAGCACAGTAGCCAAAAGTCCTGTGACCATATGTTGTTGTTCTGGTGACAGGAACAGTCAGAGTACGGTTGTCAGAGGAAGAGCGGAGTTGTCTGGCCGGAGAGTAAGGGATGAGAAGTTCAGAGAAATAGTCAGGACAGGAGCCAGCAAAGAAATTAAAACACAGCACAGACAGTTTGTACTGGATGCGAGAACGGACGGGTAGCCAGTGTAGAAAACGAAGGAGAGGTGTGACATGGTCCCGTTTCCTTGCTCTAAGTACCAGACGTGCAGCGGAGTTCTGTACTCTCTGGAGTTTCTGAATGAGGGATGAGGGGCAGCCTGCCAGCAAGGAGTTGCAGTAGTCAAGTCGAGAAAGAACAAACGCACAGACAAGAGTGTTGGTGGCACATGTAGAGAGAAAGTGACGGATGGCACTGATCTTACGGAGCTCATAGTAGGCAGACTGACAGACAGCTGTAACATGTTTATCAAGGGTCATGTCTGCGGTGACAATAAATCCCAGATTCCTAACAGATGACGTGAAGGTGATGTTGCTGATGCAGTTCTGTATTACTTTCAGCATGACTTTGCTTGGGTGGCTGATGAGGCTTATGGTTCTGGTGATTTGGTGTTTCCTGTTTTTGGAAGGGGCATGACTAGTTACTGCATCCATTTTATGGGCCATTCTTTGCATACCCAAACTCTTTGGCACAGTGCAGTGAGGACCTTTGTAGTTCCTTCCCCATTCTGCTTGAGCAGCTCAGCTGGTACATTGTCAACGCCAGGCAAATTTCCTCTCTTCAAACTGTCTACCAGATACTGGTTTCGTTTTTTTAAATGATGTTTTGAGAAAATGAGCATAAGTAAAAGCTTTAGACTTATTCTTCCAGCATGCTAGGAATTTACGTTGATGTAGTTTTATTCTTTACTAGTATTTCTTCAAAATATTATAAACTTATGTTGATGTAACTGAATATTCATCACCGTTGTTTTCACTCGACCATTTGCATTTTATTTTTATGTGTTTCTTGGTTCGCAGTATGACAAGAAAGTTATGATCCCTTTTCAACAACAACAAAACTTTTGATTTTCCAAGAAAATATCTTTGTGTTCTTTTGATGTTCCTTAGACATTTATGTCAGCCATAAATTTACTGCCAACTGTTTTAGCAGCATGGTAAGCCAGAAATAGCTGGTTACCAAAACTTTTTCCTAACCTCCCTTCAAAATTTGATTTTACCTTTCATTTTTCTTTTATTTTCCTGCATTTATTGACACCTGTGCACAATCCCAGCCTGATTCTAGGACCAGTCCCATTGTCCCTCTAGCATGTGGTATACTGTTTCTTTGTTTGCTGCAAAAGGTACTTACATCAAGAGCTAGCGAAGGGGAAAGTGCCTGCCATGTTTAACATGGACTAGAATGGAGGATATCAGTCAAAGAGAATTAAGAGTGCATGTTAAACAATATATGAAAGCATTGAATGCTGAAGTTTGCCAGACAGAAGAACAGATTGGGGATCATTAGCATTGAGATTCAAATTTAAAAACAGCAGTGTTAGGAGGAAACAGGTATGCAGTTCTCTTAAGACCTCAGATTACTGATAAAAATTTAATTTCGTTATATGAATTTAGAAAAAGCTCTTCTAGGCGTTCATTTGCCAGATGCAGTAGTTTGAGCCAGTATGCAATACATCTTTTATGTCCATTGATATATATATATAGGGTAGCATCTAAAATAAGGTGTTCTTCCAGTAAAGTTAATAAATGTTTCCATTGTGAACAGCTATACTATTACCTGCATGGAATCCAAAGATCTCTAAACTGGAATACCATAGGTTGTATCTGGCTATCGAATATATCTGTGTGAGAGAGTAAGATTGGAGTTCTTTATGTGGTGCTATAGTTTATCCTACACTTTAAAATTACATTACAACCACTATGTCCACAAAGCACATTTCTATTGTAACATGCAGCATCTATTTATGAAGTTTTGTTCCAACGTGAAGACAATTATTTTATTGTAACAGTAAGTTAATATACTACACTGTGTATGATTACTCATAGTGCTTATGTTTCATCTAACTGTCCATCCAGTAAGTACTGAGGAGAGGGCGGTTGTCTTGTTAATGAAGGTGTTTGTGATCTGTGATTTGAATTTTACTGGTATACAGTTCAAAGGCCTTGACAGGTACTTACACACCTATATCTTTCCTCCTATGTTAAGCTTGTCTTTTTCTTTAACTTACCCAGTCCATGCACAAGTCCCTACAAATTAATGCAGCATATATTTTAAGAGATGAATAAGATATCAAAATACAATAATGTTTTAACATATAATAGAAAAAAGGAACCTGAGTGATGTCTAGCTGTCTGCTAAATCATAATTTGTATCTTATTTAGAAAAAAAAAACCAAACCCATTTCAAAAGTCAAACAGTGCTTAAATCATTAGCATCCTCAGTCTTTGGCAAATCCTTTTTTTTAACATTAGATGGTTCCACGTTTGAGAATTTGTTTATGATTTCTAAATGATATAATGTACTGTACTTTTTTCATATTTTTAGGTACCGCTCAAGATGCAAATTATACACTCTCGACAATAGATTTTCATATTTTTTAATTAAACGTGCATTAAAAAAGGGATGATTCCCCATTGTTATCATAATCGTTACTAAACGTTTCGTCATATGGGTCCAAAATGCGCACTAGATACGGTACGTATTGCACATGGTTTTCATGCGTGTGGCTTGCACAACTGTTACAGGTCGCTGTTACTAAAAATAACAACGGAGTTCCCCAAGCCGGAGCTCGCTGATTGGTCGACCTGCTGTCTTTTCCGATGTTTCATCGGTGCTGCACGACAGCTCACTGCGGGACAGTCGGGCAAGTGTGGCAACATAAATAAACGAGCGCAGGCTGCATCTATAAAGGAAAAAGATGGAAGTATATAAAGAAATGTGACGGTACAGAAAGAGCAGAGAAACTGGGTCTAGTTTCTTTAGTGTCGTATGTTTTTCGTGGGGTTTCTACCCGAGTCACGAGGGTCGCTGACCGCGTGGTGCTACATGAGTTGACCACGTCAACACGGCAGCTGTTGTGTAGGGGGAAAACAGCTTTGTTTGAACTGGACAAGAAATAATCTTTTGACTGTATTGCTGTTTCATTACACACTGCCAGATTCGCAAGATAACTACGAATTGGTGTAGACGAAGAAATGATCCGGTGCAAAATGGCGAATCGTCGTCTGGCGAGAGATGTACAAACCTTGCAAAGACACGTGCACGCAGACTTTGATGGACAAGTTCGGGTCACCGAAGTTGATGACAATCTGAACTACATCAGTTTCGACGTGGAGCCCAACAGTGGTCCATACCAAGGTGCCAAGCTGAACTTTAAGGTGAGTATGGCTGGCATATCGTGATAAGTAGGCCTAAGCTTACACATGGCACATTGCAGTACACATCCTCAAACACAGATTCATGGCCCTTTTAAAATAAACTCAACAATTTACAATATTTTAAATATACTAATTTGCATTTACATGCATTTCTAGCAGTGAGTATAAGTATTATTAACAAGTTTAACAATTAATATTGCATTATTCTTTTCAGGTTAATTATTAGTCCTTTGAATTCTATGCCAACAGACACTAATAAATTTGAAATAATGAAGTGCTAGCATCCATTTCAGTTTTGTGTGGAATAAAAAGCTTAAAAGTTAATTACAGAATAATGCCAGTTATTAGCAGGGCCGGTTCTACCTATTAGGCAAACTAGGCAATCGCCTAGGGCGCAGCCACAGAGGGGCACGCAAAAATGGCCTGCTGTTTGTTTTTTAACCCTCTTGGTTCTGTTGTGTTATTGGTTTGTGGGTATTATGAGTGGTGGCATTCAATAAACTCTCCAGTTAGAACACGTAGCAGAGACATCATTATGTCGGCTTCGCGCCATCTTTTATTATCCCAAGTCCGCACTAAACCTTTTATGGATTTCTACATTTTCAGAATAAGGCCAACACTTGCCTTATGTCACATCTCCCTTTCTTTAGTTAATGGACATTAATGTTTCAACCTAACTTAATTAACATTAATTTTAGCCTGAATCCTTCACACCTAACTTTCCTAGTTAGAGCATTTATTATTACTTTTGCAATTTTCTTACACTATAACACAACTTTTAATATTCTTGAATTTCCTATTCAAGTCTATGTGCGGTTGATTCGAGTCAATAATTTACAAGTCAAGTTTCTGTGGGATCTTGATGGTGCGACCACTCTTGGTCGTCTTGACAGTCTGATCTGGAGGAGCGATGACTTTGGACGCTGGCACCTTCCCGGCTGCGGCTCCTAGACATGGCTCTGTATTGGCAACAGGAACGTCTGGATCGTCTGAGTGTATACCAGACCAGGGGTCGGGATCATCTTCGGACTTTGGGTTTGTTGGAATAAGGGATGACAGATTCTTTGGAATAGGTCTGGGATTCTCGGGATTGGGATCTCTGGGAATCAAGAGGCGGCGGTTGCGTCTTTGTCGACCGTAGGGAGTCTCTACCTCATATGACCTGTTGGGCAGAGACGTGATGATTGTCCCTGGTGTCTGGGTTGGCTTCACCCAAACTGGCTGACCTGGTTCCAACTCAGCGGCTGATCTGGCACGGTGTGCTCTGTCGAAGTTCTGTTTATGTTTCAACTTCTGCATCTCGTTTTTCTTATGAAAGTCCTTCCTTTCTTTTTCCTTTTTCTCGGAAAATTGAGATGGTATGGTGGGGACCATGGTGCGTAGTCTTCTCCCGAACAACAGTTCTGCTGGACTGAGACCTTGCTGAAGTGGCGTAGCGCGATATGTGAGAATCGCTAAATAAGGATCATCTGCCTTCTTCAGGATTGATTTCACGGTTTGAACGGCGCGTTCAGCTTCGCCATTCGCTTGTGGGTAGTACGGGCTGCTTGTTGTGTGAGTGAACTCGTACTGTTGAGCGAACATTTGGAATTGCTTGCTGAAGAACTGCGGGCCGTTGTCTGAGATGACAATTTGTGGAATTCCATGGCGGGAAAAAATGCTCTTAACATGGTTGATGACTGTTTCTGCCGAAGTATTCTTCAGGTGTGCCAACTCAATATAACGTGAATAATAGTCCACCACTAGTAAGTACTGCTCTTTTTTCAGTTCAAAGATGTCCATTCCAACTTTCTGCCAAGGGAATGCTGGTGTGACAGAGGGAATAAGGGGCTCAGGAGGAATTGGCCTCTCCTTGATGCAAATTGTGCACCTCTGTACCATGGACTCTATCTGCTTAGAAAGCTTTGGCCACCAAACACTCTCTCTGGCCAAGGCACGACATTTTACGATGCCTTGATGTCCAATATGAAGTCTGTGAAGAATGTCTGTTCTCATTACTTCAGGGATGATCAGTCTTGATCTGTAGAGAAGAAGTCCATCATGTTCTGTGACTTCTGATCGTACTGTCCAAAACGCTTTCAGTTCTTCCTGCTCTGGACTAGAACGTGGCCATCCATTGTGAAGATAATACAGTACTGTCTTACAAACAGTATCTCTTGCAGTCTCGTTCTTGATTTCTTCGATGCGTTTTTCACTGGCTGGCAAGCTCTGAATCACTTGCTTGATGAAGATCTCTTCTTCTTCACTTCTCTCATCTTTCGGAGTGTTTCTTGCTGGGGCTCGTGAGAGTGTGTCAGCAGTCACGAGATTCTTGCCTTTGGTGTAGACAATGTTGTACTTGAACCTCATCAGGCGCATCCGGAATCTCTGAATTCTCGGAGGTAGATCTTCAAGGTTTTTTGTTTTAAGTAGAGACAATAATGGCTTGTGGTCAGTTTCGATTGTGAGATCACGAAGTCCTGTGATATAGTCACAGAACTTTTCACACGCCCAAGTCACTGCAAGTGCTTCACGCTCAACTTGCGCGTACCTGCGCTCAGTTTCCGTCATACTTCTTGATGCGTAGAAAACTGGCTTAAGGTGACCATCTGACTGTTTCTGAAGTAATACTGCACCGAGACCGAAAGATGAAGCATCTGTTGAGACGACGGTTGTTTTGTCAGTACCATAGTGTGCTAACACTGGAGCTTCAGTCAGCTGTTTCTTAATTCTCTCAAACGAGGTTTCTTGAGCAGTGTCCCAACACCACTCATTGTTTTTCTTGAGCAGGTCACGTAGCGGTTTGCTGTCGTTTGTGAGGTTAGGGCCTGCAAACTTCCCAACGTGGTTAATCATTCCTAACAATCTTCTGAGATCAGAAATATTCTCTGGCTTGGGAAAATTCTTCACAGCAGACAGTTTCTCTGGGTCTATGGCGATCCCATCTTTCGAGATGATGTGTCCGAGAAAGGATATCTTCTCTTTGGCAAACTGGCACTTCTCATCGTTCAGAGTAATGCCCGCTTCTTGAAGCGTCGACATCACTTTCTTCAAGTGACGATCATGCTCTTGCTTGTTCTTACCGAAAATGAGCAGGTCGTCAATGTCACAAATGACATTTTCATTGTTCGCAAGAAGTTGAGACATTCGTCGTTGAAATACTTCTGGCCCTGAACTTATCCCGAAGGGTAAACGTGTATAACAGTACCTTCCAAAAGGTGTAATGAAGGTTGTTAACTCCTGACTTCCTTCATCCAGTGGAATTTGATGGAAGCCCTTTTTGCAATCAAGCTTTGTAAACATTTTTGCTCCTGACAGCTGGGCTAACAGTTCATCTGTTGACGGCAACGGGTAGTTCTCTCTGCGAACTGCTTCGTTTAGTTTGCTCAGATCGACGCAGATTCTTACTTTCTCGTCACTCTTGGGCACCACTACTATTGGGGCGCACCAATCACTGGGCTTGGTGACTGTGCGAATCACTCCCTGTTTTTCAAGTTGATCCAATTCTGTCTTAACTTTCTGTTTCAAGGGTAAAGGTAAACGCCTTGGAGCTGCTACTGCATATGGAACAGCTTGTTCTTTTAGACGAATCTTGTAGGGATCTTGTAGACTTCCTAGTCCTCTGAAAAGTTTTGGAAATTCTTCCCTGTACTGCTTTTCCTGATCCTCTATAACTGTGTTGATTCTCTCTATCAACTTCAACGCTGTAATGGCTGGTCGACCTAGCAATGGTTCTTCGAGTGTTTTTACGACATACACTTCTTGCACTGTAGAGATATTCTTGTATGTCAGTTTTGCCTTGAACATGCCTTCCACAGCTATCTCAACATGACCTGGACCATACAGTTTCTTGCGCACTTTCTGCAGTGGTCGCTTGGCTGCTGGAACTGCGGTCTGAGGTACAACAGTAACATCAGCTCCGGTGTCAAGCTTAAACACATTCTCTGTGTCTTCCATCAGGAGACTGACTTTCCAAGGATCTGTTGTCACACTGCCCACAATCATACCCATGTAAACTTCTTCGTCTTCTTCTTCCTCTTCCACTGCGTGAATCTTAGAAGAACCTGAAGAGCGACAGACTGCAGCGTAGTGACCAATCTTGGAACATTTTCTGCATTTAGCGTTCTTTGCAGGACAACCATCTCTGTTGTGGGAACCTTTTCCACATCGAGAGCATGGCTTAGTCTCTGGTTTTCCCCAAAGGCCTGACTTCATACCGCAACAAACTTTTCGCTGGCCTTTCTGAATCTTGTTGATGGTTTTGTCCATTGTACTCCCGCTGTTGCTTACCACCATCGAGTGTGCTTGAGTCTTGGAAGTCTCATGTGCTCTGCAAATTTCTATTGCCTCTGGAAGCTTGAGTGTTTTCTTCTGCAACAATTTTTCACGCATAGTGTCATCTTGAACACCGATCACAAGTCTGTCACGAATCATGCGGTCAACATCCTTGAAATCACATGATTTTGCTAACTTGCGTAAAGCTGTGACGTAAGTATCAACTGACTCATCCTTGTTTTGGTATCGGCTATGAAACTTGTAGCTCTCATACACCTCATGTGTGCTACCTAAACAGAAGTCGTTGAACTTGTCGATGACAGTCTGGATATCTTTGTTGTTCTCCCCTTCTTCAAAGGATAATCCTTCGTAGATTTCTTGTGCGTCCTCGCCAATGCAAGCTAATAGAACTGCACTACGATAAGCTGAATCTTCTTTATCAAGGCGCGTTGCTACCTCATAGTTCTGCCACTGACGAAGAAATTTTTTCCAATTTACTTCAATGTTAGAAGACAAATCCAGCTTTGAGGGAACCGGAACGTTTGCAGTGAAATGTTTTCTCTGGTGTGTCTCTGCCATGTTGCTGGTGTCCACCAAAAAAACGAAGTAACCAACTTTCTTGAAGTGGGGTACACGAATGTTTGTACTAAGCACCGCAAGTCAAAACTTATGTAGAGTACACAAAACTTTGAATCATCCAACCACACTCTATAAAGACATGCTGCGAGAAATGTCACATTGCGAACTGGAACATACTGCGCAATATTTCGAAATGGGTAAAACTTGCCCACCTGAAAGTTCCTGGAGAAATCACATAGCTAGCACTTTGCTGCTCACTTCTGACACCATGTTGTGTTATTGGTTTGTGGGTATTATGAGTGGTGGCATTCAATAAACTCTCCAGTTAGAACACGTAGCAGAGACATCATTATGTCGGCTTCGCGCCATCTTTTATTATCCCAAGTCCGCACTAAACCTTTTATGGATTTCTACATTTTCAGAATAAGGCCAACACTTGCCTTATGTCACAGTTCAACATAAAAATATAACATTACAATAACTGAAGACTGCGAAGACGACAGTGGGTGAAGTTTGTTTTTTATAATTGCTGCTCTGAGATAAACATTAGACCAAGAAACCTAGACATTTTTGGAAAAGGGAAAAGTTGAATTTTGCAATAAAAAGTAATGACAATCGCCTTGCCCGTGCTACCCGTCAAAGCCACGATCATGGCCTTTCAAACCAAGAGAGTTAAGATGAACAATTTTAGGGAAAAATATCATTTTCACAGAATGACATAAGCAGGACACCTTTCCTCTGCTTGTAGACTGACCACCATACTAGTTTCTCAGTACATGTATTACAGGAAAACCCCATTATAATTATTGGAGGGTGCACTTGCAGTGACCAGCTAACCAGCAGGGAAGTAGAGGGCGGAGAGAGGGGGTGGCAGAGGGTCAGGGAAGGGCGGGTGTTTGGGGCGGCGTTGGGGGGTGGGGAAAGGCCTGGTGGCGCAGTTACAGAGAGGGCGCAAAAATGGCCCAAGTGCTGAAAAGTGTTAGGGAAAAATATCATTTTCATAGAATGACATTAGCAGGACACCTTTCCTCTGCTTGTAAGTTGACTTCATCATACGAGTTTCTTAGTTCATGTATTACAGGAAAACCCATTATTACAGGGTACTCTTGAAGTGACCAGCTAACCAACGGGGGAAGAAGAGGGCGGATGGGGTGGAGGATAGATAGCAGAGGGGCAGGGGAGTGGCAGCATTGGTGATGGAGCCTGGTCAGGGCAGACCCCATTGATGGATAGGACCACATTCCCCTGATACCATCCTCACCTTTCTTTCTTCTTTCATACTTTGTAAGAAGTTCCGCACTTATGCAATGAAAACGCTGCAGCTGAGATCAGAGACAACAACACTGACTTGAGTTTGCTACGCAAGTTTCTTTTTGGTTATGACAACTGTTTTATGCTCAATATTTTTTATATTTACGAACTTCTTGAACCCAAGGGAACTTAGCTAATGTCCCGATCGCATTCTTAGTTAATAAGAGTATTAAAGCCTTTAGCAAACAAATATCAGAGTCACTGGAAGTTCAGCAGTATATCTATTTTTATTGTCAAATTTCAGATCGATTTATTTAATTCACTGTCACGAACCCATTTTCTCCTCAGTGATGTGACAGCGGTGACACTGATGGCCTATAGTCTTGTACTTAGTGTTGTGACTCATGGTCGTGAATATTTAACTTTCTTATTAATTATTAAATTTATAATTTTCGGTTCGATGGGTGTATCACATTTAATTTAGATGTCAAATGGTAATTCTTGTTTATTTTTATTGTCTAAGAGTGCGTCTGTTTGTTTTCAGTTTGAACGGATAGCTTGTAGTTATGCTCTATTTACAGAATATAGTTTGAAATTGGTCATTAAGTGATAATGCGTACTAAGACCTATAGTCTATATATTTCTCTAGTTTTCAACAAACCCTTTCAGATAAATCTCTACCATTTAAAAGAAAGTCAGATCACACTAACAGGGCTGGACAACCAAGATCGGGGGGGTAGGGGGTAGTCTTAAATTTAAACTTAAAACCCATAGGACGTTGTAAAATCTCACTTTTCTGAGTGGCTGCAGACATCTCGTGATGCTGTTTGAATTTACTTTCTAATGGTCTGTTCGGGCGCTCGGAGCTGTCATCCTTCCAAAGCTGAATCAGTAAAGGTCTAATAGAAAATCTGTGTACTGAACTGTTCTATAAGAATATATCTGTGAACTGGATTTAGCAGAACAAGAGTGAACAGTGCATACTGTCCTACAGCCCCGACATCATGAGAGTTTGTAAAGATAAGTTGGCATGATTTCTGTACACTGTGATAGAGCTGTATATATTTTATTAACAATTTGTCTCTTTCTTTACCTTCATTTTATTTCCTTATTTCTTATAGAGCTTATTTTGCTTGTGTGGATGCAAAAGGTTGCGATAGTGGTGGTACAACTTTTTGCAAAACTTTTCATTGCACAAACGGGTCCCTTACAGCCTTGTGGTCTTTATTGTAAGCCTAGGTTTGTTGTTTAAATTTTCAGTTGAGAAAGTTAAGCCTAAACGTATATATATATTTTATAACTGGTTCATTTTTTGTGCGGGAGAGGGGGCGCAGTATTTGTCTTTCGCCTAAGGCGCAACACAGCCTTGGCTATTAGTAATAACAATGATGACAACAACATATTTTCCTTTTGTTGCAGCTGTTCCTGGCGGGTTATCCTACAGATGCCCCACAAGTAGTATGTCTAAATCGCATCTATCATCCCAACATTGATCCTGAGATGGATGTTGATGAAAATTTTTCCAATATTTGTGTGTCACTGCTGGATGAGTGGACATCAACAATGTCCTTGGACCATGTGGTAATGGCTGTACTGTTTCTGTTAAATTACCCCCAGATGGATGATCCCCTCTCTCCTCTCATGGACAGTTCAATGTCAGAAGAGGAATTTCATGAGAATGTGAGACGTTCATTGCGAGGTGAAGAGGTTGATGGCTACACATTTCCTTGCCTGCTAATAGACAGTGCAAAGGGTGATGATAACATTATTGACAGTCTAGACATGCCAGATAATCTAAAAGTCAAGACTGATGACATACCAGTTGACAGGAATGTTAGCAGTGGTAAGCTAGGTAGATTTGTTTCTACAGAATACAACACTGGTACACTAACTGAACGCATTGTTTGTGATTTTCCTTATGATGATGGCAAGTCTGACGAGATCAAATATCCAGATAAAGAGTACAGTAAAACCTGTGCATTGGAATGGATAAAAGGGAAGACTGAACCATCAGACAAGTGGACATCTTGCTTTCATGAAGCACAAGACCTGAATTTGTGTGAGATCTGTTGATCTTTGTTTGAAATTGGTCTTGAACAAAACAGAACCCACAGATGTGCTGCCTTCACAGAGTTTATCTTCAGCTGATGACTGACAAATGCTGGAAAAGTAGCTGCTGCTTTGGTTGTTTTAAAGTCTGAGACAGATTTCTGTTATGCAGACCTGCTAAACTGAAGGCAAATCTTAGCCATTTTCATTCTCACATCCATGTGTGCACTTGTAAACATGGTACCCACTCACTCTCTAAAGATGCAGAAGCAGATTAACAGGGTTCAGTCAATGGTTAGTGACGGATTAACAGGTACAATAAACATTAATTTATGTGATGTATTTTATTTTTTAATCTTCTAGTATTTTTGTAACACGTATACCTTGTTTCAGGGAAAAATATACATTTGTATACTAAGGAGAGTGATGTGATATTTTGCAACATTCTGAAGTACTTAAGTTTCAAGTAAGGTATTTGTTTTTAACATCTGCTGGTCAGTATGCTGTATATGTAAGATGTTGCAGTATTTATCAAGAAGTATTTATCAATCACCAATCACATGCATTGTTCTCTGAATCTTGCTATTGTAAAAGGCAGTGTGTTTCCTCATGCAGCACCACAAAACTGAAGCTCCTTTGACAAGAAGCTAATGAAACTACTTGTATTTTTTGCATCTGTGTTATTGACTGCATTTATCAAAGAGAATCTACGCTTTTTGTGTGTTTAACAACTTTCACTTTGTATTATGGAAAGGGCAGAGAAAATAACACCTGATTTCTTTGGCAGACCAATATGCTCCCCCGATCAAGTTTATCTCGATGTTTGAAATTTAGGGAGCTTGCCAGCTGAAATTCTTCTCAATTATTTTCATGGCTACACCCTTCCCTTTTCCCATAACTGCCTGGGGTGGGTATGGGTGTTTTTGTTTACAGAAAGAGCAGCAGCTATTTTCTGCCTACTTCCAGTTTTGAAATCTAGCATTATGACCTGTCGCTAGTTGTGATGATTTTTTTGTTTTTGTTTTTTTTGCTTGGGTAAAGGAGTAAATTTTGTCATATGTCCACAAAAAAATTAAAGATTGAATGGGGAGAGAAAATTACAGTTTTAGGCTGTGGTTTTCCAGGCTAATTTCTAGTTGTCCGGAGACAGGGAAAAAACTGCAAACAGCCTCATGGTTCAGCCTCCAAGAATTGGGAAGTCATAATTGTCAAACTTACTGAACTTAACAGAACTTACTGAAGCAAAAATGCATCATTCTTACAACTTGTATCCATTAGTTAAACATCTCAAAAACAATATCTTAGGGGAAAAAAGTCACAGCTGGATTTATGTCTAAAAGTAGCCATGACACTAACAAGCATCACTTCAAGGCTTCACATTTTTTTTTTTTAATTCTGAGGCTTAGAGATTTGTTTTTGTGTTTTTTATGTAGCATTACCCCATGTCTCACGGTGATATAGCCTTAGTTGCTGCCACCGCATAAAACACTAACAAATAAACAAACATTTGTGATATATTGTGTGCGTGAATAAAACTGACAGTGGTTCTAATAAAATCTGATGCCAAAATTACTAAAATTGTATTTTGTTTTGAAAATATATGTACTTGAGGATTATGGCATGCATCATTTTTGTATATGTTATGCATTGAGTGTTCTGTATCTATTTCTTGAAATCTCCTGACATTGATTAAACCAGACTAGATCAGACTAGTGCTTGTTTAAGCGTGCACGTGCAGCTACATGTATCTCCTCAGACCTGGTCAAGAAATTCGAGAGAAGGGAGTAGACAGTAACCTGTTGGGATATATAGTGGCTGAATGGTCTGTGCAAGGGAAATAATTCGTACTGAGTGTAATGAAATGATGAGAGCTTTTACATGGTTCTTTGCCTGGCGTCAGCCTGAACTGTATGTCTTGTGGCGGCTTTATAATTTAGATAGACCTTATGTCGTAAACACTTCGGGCAGGGCTTAGTGGTGCATATGTAACTTTCTTGAAGTATAGTAAGAAACAGCCAATTCAGCCTTAGCTGGGAGAACTTTCTTCGCCGACTTTCTTGCCAACAGATTTGTTTCTCAACGCCACAGGTTTCAGGCGACTGAGAAAAGAGCTGAAATAAACAATCACTTTATAGTTTTTTTGTTTAGACGATTTTGTGCTTTCTGCATAGTTATTGTACACACTCAAAAAATTATAAATATATTGTTTCTTTTAAAATATATTTCAATTTTGTGACGAGAATTTAAGGAGTAAAGGCTGCAGGAGAACTTGAAAAGATAACGTTTGATGTTAGCATGAGTATCCGGAGGATCCAGGCAGATGCTCGAAAAGTCACGTGACATGGTTGCGATTTGCTGTCGTGTGTCATCCACAGAAGTAACTAAGACAAGCAGACAAGAATTCCGTAAAGGAATGTATTAAAGTTGTTGATGACATGACGGCTCTTGTTCCAGACATTTTTTTTTTAAATATCGTTTTAGATTTCTCATCCCCTACAGTGAAAAGTACGGGGTTAGCTCACATTCCGTATTTGTAATTAAGGAGAGCTTCGCTCAGTCGCGAAAGCGGGACGCGTGCCGATGATGGTGTCATCACCGATAAAGAGGGGGGGGGAACCTTGTGAATCGAGAGGATGGGGTCCCGCCGCTGGCACTGCAACCTCTAGACCCTAAGCGAGAGATGTCAAAGGTGCTTGTTTTCGTAGTTAACGACACATGTTTATTAGCTTCAGTTTATTATGCATCCTTTTCTTCCCGTTTCTCCATCACGAAACAGTCAACATTAGTCTACAACTCTACGCCAGGGGTGGGCAAAGTACGGCCCGTGGATGTCTTTGGATTTGCCCGTCTGCCAAAATGTGAAATGCACTTGTTTTCATTAAAAAAAAATTCAGCCTAGGTTAATTTGCTTAAAATTTATTTTATCAAGTACAACAGAGTTAGAAATTGGCAGTCGCAACATTCTAACACAAAGTACAAAGATAACAACACTACGGCTGACATGTCTGATGGAGTTGTTAGAGAGCACTGGGGGCTATCAAAGGAAACCCTGGCTTTAAAGTTTTATTGGTAGCGAATTGCGAATTCAAACAGCTTCACTTTACACAATAAATTCGGTAAGTGAACGCCGTTTTGTACTCATTTGTTGTCCATTCCATTATCACTCGTTTTGTTGTCACCTGGTCTGGAGATTTTGGTATTTTACCGGCTAAGAATTTTTACATTGCTAAGAATTTTGAGATCGGTTTGAAAAAAGAAAGCTTTGCCCGCTGGTCTACACAGTAGATCCTTGATACCATATTATTGCGTGTAATACTCTCGCAGCCAGCAAAATGGCAAATAGAACACATTATTGGAAAACAATTTTTAAAACTGCTGTCCTGAAAATAGTTTGGCTTATAAATTGATCATGGAGGTGTCACGGGAAGTTTGGAGCGGGAGGAGGATGAAAAAGAGGAGGTTAGCATGAGAAAGGTAATTTAAGCACGAACTTGTGTTACTGGGCAGCTTGCAGACGATTTTTTTCAGTTAACTACTAGAACGAGGCTTTTGACGAATTTGCTTCCGGTTTATTCACATTCATTGTTAAAGGTCGTCGAGACTAATAGCGGAGAACTTCGCAAGAGGCTAAGAGTGAGTCTCGACAGACAGACATCAATCCACCCATACACGTCCGTGATTGAAGTTTTAACTAGAGACGGTGTCCGCGCGGTGGGTGGATGGGCGGGTAGGGAGGAAAGTTAATGCCACTGGGAAGTGGGGGAACTCCCACAACTGTAACCAAAGAAGCTGACACCTTAGGAGTGACAATCAGATCATCCCCAGCATCGCCGTGCTATTAGATATATCCATAGTTGGGCAAGCTACTTTTAATTTGTAGTCGGCTAGACTACAGCTACTTTTTTTCAAAATGTAGCCAGCTACTTTTGGCTACTTTTAAAATGTAGTCAGCTTCTTTTGGCTACTTTTAAAAGCATGATGTTATAAAAAGTTAGCTGTAGCCAGCTGGGTGTAGCAACATACACAAACATCAAACATACACACAAAACACTATTACTTGCTAACACAAGAACTGGTTTTTATAATACATTGACCTTTATTCTGATCTGAGACCACCAAAACCTCCATATTAACAACAAAATGCAAAGGTATAAAACAACCTTTTGACTTAGTGCTGATAATTTGTGAATACTATTAAAACAAATCTACATGCTTTCAGTCCTTCATGGAATTGAACTTGACCAGAACTTTGGCCTCGAAGTTGCTGTCTGTCACCCTAGTGCGCAGCTTTGTCATGATAAGTCCTGCCAGACTGAACAATCTCTCAACCGCAGCACTGCTTGGCAAGACGGTTTTGGTGCGCAAATAGATTTGTTTGATCGTGGGGTATTTGTCCAGTTCATTGACATTCTGCGACAATCCAGACATCAGGAAGGTAGTTGCCTCAGGGGTGCCGGTAACTTCTTCATAAATGAAGAAGTCTGCCTGTTCAGCTGAGCACTGATCCGAAACGTGGGTGTCTGGATGTCAGTGAGAGCAGTGTCTGTCGTCGTCTTGCTGCTGATGACGAATGGTCGTGAAGGTAGCCAAAATGTAGCCAAGCTACTTTTTGACGGCTACTTTCTAAAATGTAGCTGCAGCTACAAACTACTTTTTAAAAATTTGTAGCCGGCTACACTACAAACTACAAAATTTGTAGCCGGCTACAGCTACATCCCATCCCTGGATATATCGGCCAGCAGGTCATTATCTTTCTGGTCATGCGTCAAACACCGGAGCCCGCGGAGCAAGGAACATTAAATAGAGATCGACAAAAACGGCAGTAAACTAGTTGACAAATTCGATATTATTAATCAAACGGCGATAGGCAAAACCAAAGGCACGGATGCGATTCAATGTATGATAATCAGATTTTTTAAATACAAGTAGGGCATTGATCGACTTTTTAGATGAAAGTATAATTATTGATAATGAGATAATAGAACAGGTGCAAAAAGTTTTAGGTACCTCGGTACAGTAAAAAGGTAAAGGTCATCCCATGACCTTTTCAGGTCGTTGGGGAGTGAGGTGTTAGAGACCCCACTTTTCTCGGGGGCAGCTTTTACATGAGGGTGGTGCCAATCTCCTCTCCCTCGCTGCCTTACCTTCCCCAACCTTCTATGGAGTCAGGTCCCGTCAGCTGGGTCGACTGGGGGAAGTTTTCTGCGCTTGTCGGGAATTGAACCAGCGCGCTCTCGGTTCGGACACCAGCGCTTTAACCACTCGGCCAGTGCTAGACAGCAAACTATCCTTTCAGGAAAACACCAGCATTGTTTCCAGGAAAGCACATCAGCGCCTGTTCCTGCTGAGGCAATTGAGGAATTTCGGTGTCAGCGGCCCTGTCCTTTAGTCAGTATATCGCAGCCTAATCGAAAGCATCTTAACATTCAATATGTCAGTGTGGTTTGGCGTTCTCTCTGTCAAAGATAAAGCTTGCTTAACGAGAGGGGTCAAGAGTGCCAGCAAGATCATTGGTTCTCCACAAAGACCTTTAGATGATCTATACATCAAGGATGTGAGGTTAAAAGCTGTCAGCATCATCACAGACCCCTCTTACCCACTACATCGCCACTTCCAAATGTTATCCTCCGGCCGTAGATGGAAGCAAGTGGTCGCCAAGAAGAGTGCCTGCCTTTGCCAAGTCATTCTTACCAACCGCAATAGCACACTTGAACAGGACTAACAAATGTACCTAGCCTGAATGCGCGCGCGCGCGCGCGCGCGCGCGTGTGTGTGTGTGTGTGTGTGTGTGTGTGTGTGTGTGTGAGAGAGAGAGAGAGAGAGGAAGAGAATGTGCATCTGCTAACTGTCATATGTGTGAGAGGGTTATGCATGAGTGTATGAGGTGTGATCGTAATCTCTTCAGTTTATTAAGTATCCTTTTCTTCAGTTAATTGTGGGAGCTCCCAGCAACAAAGGAAAATTTCTATCTCTGTTGTGACCAGACATAGACAATAAAGATTGTAAGCCAGAGAGCGGCACATTGAGCGTCCCGCCTGGACATTCTATGAGCAGTCGGGACACGCGGTCAAAGGCAGGACTGTCCCGCCTACATCGGGAAGTCTGGTCACCTTATTCTAGTAGTTAAACTGAAACGTGGCTAAATCGGAAGCTTTGTATACACCAGTCTCGTTCTATAACTTAGCTGAAAAAAAATCGTCTACAAGCAGTCCATTAATACAAATTCATTATTTGATTACTTCGAGATGCTATAAGGCTGCCGCTTCCACGATAAGCGATCGACACAAACCTCCTTGCACAGCGCAGTAGATAATTTTTGTCCATTAATGTGGTGCGAAATTTTATAAAGACCTTAAAATATACATCAGGAAAGAAAATAAGATTCCGTAAGCCAAGTGGGGGAACTCCGACAACCGTAACCAAAGAAGCTGACACCTTAGGAGGGACAATCAGATGATCACCAGCATCGCCGTGCAATCAGATATATCGGCCGGCAGCTCATTATCTTTCTGGTCACGCGTCAAACACTGGAGCCCGCGGAGCAACGAACATTAAATAGGGATCGACAAAAAAAGGTAGTAAACTAGTTGGCAAGTTTGAAATTATTAATTAAACGGAGATAGGCAAAAGCCAAAACCAAAGGCACAGATGCGATTCAATGTACGGTTATCATATTTTTAAATATAAGCGGGAGATTGATCGACTTTGTAGATGAAAGCCAGAAAGCGGTACATTGGGCGTCCAGCCTGGACATTCTATGAGCAGTCGGGACACGCGGTTAAAGGTGGGATTGTCCCGCCTACATCGAGAAGTCTGGTCACCTTAGGTTAGGGTTACCATTTTTTATACGCTTACTCGATATTAAAACTCTCGATTTGACAAAGGTATTCCACTATCATGAGAAGCCTAGGATCTTGGAAAGCGATGTGTGGGCAGTGCCGATAATAGGGGTAAGAGAAGTACTCCGCTAACCCGCCGCCCCTCACACAATGACACATTTTATATGTCTTGAGCGTCAAATTGACGCTTACAACCTTTAATTATACTTTCCTTGCCTTTGTCTGTGCGATATGGATCAGAAACCTGCAACATCCTGCCTGTAGTTGCCTTTGTAGGTGAGTAAAGTGGTATTGTAACATAAACACCTATTGAACTAAAACTGTTCATAATTAACTACAGTTGCGAAATTTTCACGATCATGATTCTCAATCTTTTCTGTCCTCTGGTTCAAAGTTCGCAACTGAACAATGAGCATAAAGCAGTTGGCATGACACAGTAAGAACATGCGCAATAAATCTGCGTCAATGTTTCTGTCCTACCACACGTTGACCTCACACCTTCAGCAAGGTGAAAATGTGAAGGAAAAGGGGGATTTGAAGGAAGATACAAGGAAGGCGAAACAAGAGTACAGAGACAAGATAGATTTACCTTATACCTGGCAGAGAATCAGGTCTAAGAGAGAGTGGACTGTACTACAAAATCAGTGGCATGGATGACCAGGACGTGCGAGGTACTTTGAAAACAAACATGCACTTTTTAAGAAATACAGTATAATTTTTCTGGCAAGGCTAGGAGCTTTAAACAGTCGCTTGTTTCTGATAAACACACAGTAATATCTCAGGACTGTGCAATAAAATTGTTGACGCGGGTTATGCGGTTAATAAGGCGCAAGGGCCAGATGGGATCTGTAGGTGGGTCTTGTATTGCTGTGCTGTTCAAGTATCTTGATTCAAGTTGGATTACAGCCCTCTGGAAACTTTCCAACATTGTTTTCACTTCTCAAGAAAGCTAATCCCAATCAACCTAACGATTTTAGGCCAATAGTACTAACCTCCAATGTAATGAAAAACTGGGTGCGGGGGGAATTGTCAAAAATATAAGACTCACATCTGCAAGGTGGAAACTGAATCCCCTGTAATATGCTTATAGGGCAGGTTGGGTGTGTGTCCTGAATACATTGTGTACACATCTGGAAAAGCCAAAGGGATATACAAGACCATGTTTTGCTGCTTTTAACACAGTACAACCATACATCGAGACTGTTATCTGATTTTAATCTTGCACAGAAACTGGCTTTGTGGATATTGGATTTTTTTCCCTTGAAGACAGCAAATTTTTGTAAACGGTCGCTATTGTGATATTATCATTACAAACATTGGATCTCTGAAGGACCGTTGCCTAATACTCCTGTTTTATGACGTGTCCACAAACAGCTGTGAAACATCGAAGAGAATAGTTATCTTGGTAAATCTTCAAGATGGTCTCCCGTTATTATGTTTAAGGAGCATGAACACGACCATGACGATGCTCTATCAAATTTTGTCCAATGGTGTGATGAAACGTTTCTGGAAATTAAACGTGGTTCTGTTGTTTATGATGCACAGAGACTGCTGACTTCTTCAGGTATCGAGGAATCGACTTAAAATGGACGTTAACACAGAACATTTTGCGAAACGTCAATAAAATCGTATCTTCGCGTGTTTCGGTCAGTTCAACAACCATGAGCCTTTTGTTATCAGTTGTTCACATAGTAATTCCGTTATCTTTTTTCCTTTGTCTAGTGGTTCCTTCGTATCCATCTGATGCGGTTCGTCTCATCAATATACTCCGACAAGAACTCTCAGATATTCTGCAGATAGTTCCACCCTTGTTATTCCACCTATTAAGGCTAAATACTTTGTAGAACATTTATAATCTTTTGTTACATCATTAAGAATGCATTACCGTGGGTGAATATTCCAATGAGAAGTCTTTCGTTCAGCTTTGAAAACTAATCTTTTAGGAAGACCTTGTATCAAAATTATTTGTCCTTAGAAACTAATTAGGCTGATAACACCTTTGTGTGTGTGTGTGTGTGTGTGTGTGTGTGTGTGTGTGTGTGTGTGTGTGTGAAGTATACTGTATGCTTGTAATATATACAAAGCTCTTGATTTTATGAGTGCGGTTATTATGTATGTCTTATCTGCAAATTGCACCTGCTTTCTACCATGGTAGAACCTGGCCTGAGTATAACCTTTGAAGGATATTGTGTCTCTATTATTTAACCTCACGCACACAATCTACATAACTCTAGGCAAACACTTTCGTTGCGTCCCTACACAAAAAACATGAATATTAAAAATCAAAATTCGTCGGTCACTGGCACAGCAGCCCTTGATTTAAAAAAAAAATCATAATATACAAAATAGAAGGCGCAAGGTCAGGGTGGGGAGATTGTTGTAGTTGTGTTTATTTGAGCTTTTTAAAACTCATTTTCTTACAGCTGTAGAGTGTGTTCTATTGTCTGTCAAAATAAGAAAAATGGATAAGAAGCTTATTATAAGGCTGGTTTTTTCCGTGAAATACAAAGTCCATCTTGTAAGGCCAAAGTCTCACATGTATCAGGCGTGTTTTCCAAACAGCTCTAGAGGCTCAAAGAGAAGTTGTTTATAGGGTTCCTACTTCTACGAGAAAAGCTGGCTCTTGTGAGGATTTCTTCGATAGTAATTATGTTAGGCCAGAACATCTTGAACATGTTCCTAAGACATTTCGTTTGAAAGGTCTCTAGTTTCTGCCTGGTTTTTGTTGATATCTCCCAGCACTCACTTCCATAGATTAAGACCAAAAGGCATTGCTTCTGAAGATTCTTAACTTTGTATTCTTCCTTAGAGGCTTCCAAATTTCTTTTAGCATAGCAAAGGCTTGATTTTCTTTGATGAGTCTGTTCTTCACATTCTTTAATGTATCTCAGTCTGTTGTTACTAGACTGCTAAGATATGTAAATTTTTGGACTCCCTACTTCTTTGTTGTAATAATAATAATGACGACGACTTATAAAGCGGATTGCTCCATACACAATGCAGAGAGAGTGCCGCTCCACTCTGTGCTTTGTTTTATGATCTGTCCTAAAGTAAAGATTTCATCACTGCTTAAGAAAACATTTTTAAAAGAAAGAAAAAAAGACTTACCAGAAAATAGTGTCAACAAAAATATAAAAAGTCAATCTGTCAGTCTATGTCCAGAAGGTAGAAATCGCTTAAGATCTCCGTCTGCATCACATGCATTCAGCAGAATGTCTGTCTCAGTATCAATAGAATTTGTGTTTGTACAATTGATATACTTTGTCAGTTCCTTGTCCGTTTCTTGTCGCGGTTGGAAAGAAGCTCAGTGGCTGTAGGAGGCCAGTTCGTTGCTGGGGTAGAGTGGATAGATGGCACAAACTGAGGGCGAGACGCTGAAGACACCTGCTTGGGTCTGGTTTTGCTCTTGTGTCTCGGTTGCTGGTGGAGTTGCAGCCTGTCCTGGCGAGAATGTTGCTGTTGCCCTCCGCTCGACTTATGGCGCTGTCTGTCCCGTTCTTCTCGTGTTAATTCAATCAATTTTGGGTCGGTTGGATCAACGTCACCATTTTTAAATCTCTGTCACAGACAGGTCCAGAAGTTTTACAAACAGTCTACCTCCTGATGTGACCCACGCATTTATCACGCTATCAGGTTGTTTCAGACGATTTAGTCTTTGTATGTTTAGATGAGTGAGGTCTTCCGTGAGGACGATTACTTTAACTTGCACTGGCCTTGACTGCCTTTTATGTCTCTCTACTTAATACAACGCTGAGATTCAGTGGGAGTCAATGTCCAGGAAGCCAAGAGTAGAATTAATAATATGTAAGAATCTCTGTTCAAATTCTTCTTATGTTTTTTCTCTTCTATCACCTCCAATTCCGAATATCCTTATCGAATCTCTCTGGAAATATTGCTCCAAAAGATTTATCTTTTGTGTCTGCTCTTTTTGTAAATATGGTTAGTCCTGCATTATTTTTTTTTTACTTGCTGCTGAATTGTTTCTAAAGTACTTTTTAGCTCGTCGTTTTCTTTTCTGAGGTAAAAATACTGCTCGCTGGGAGTTCAATTCGATTGTCTAAATGCTTTGTGAGTGAGCGCTGTCCCTCTTCAACTTGTTGTCTCAACATTTCAGTCGCTTTTTGCAGTTTTTCTACACGGTCCTCTACATCATTGTTTGTGACTATTGCACCAGGAAAGGTTTCCGTGAGTAAGGTTTGCCAGTCGCGAGACTGAGAAGGTTTACTTTTTATTTCTCTCGCGTTGCCTGCCCTCTCTCGCTGTCTCGCTTCTCTTCCTTCGGATTCTAGTTTTCTACAGTCGGTCACAGTTAAAATAATTACACGCAATAACAACAAATTGCGTTTCGGGCGCTGAAAGCTACAGAATATATTTATCTTATCTCTACATCCCAGAACACGTTTATAACTCGCGCCCGTAGGTTAGAGTGTGTCCGACAGAGGTAATGTGCTATCAGTTAACGGTAAACTGTGACACTGCTGGTGACAGTTAAGCGACATGCGCAACGTTTTACTTTCCTCCCCACGCCCCTCACCCCCACCCCCCTGACGTTCCGCAACTGATGCGCCGCCCTCAAACACTGGAAAGAGAGAGAGAGACAGACAGACAGAGAGAGACACTCGCCCCGTCTGCCCATCTTTGTCATCCCTCCTGTAAGAACATCACAGATTTGGTGACCCCACTCGCAAGATGACAGAACAATTGGAAGCATGGGACTTCGTGGCTATCGGTGTTTACTTTTTTCTTGTTCTTGCAGTTGGACTGTGGGTAAGTGTCAAGAACACTCGTTCATTCAATCTGTTTAAAGATGACAGAAACAATACTGTCATTAAAATAAATACTTTCCAACAGCGCAGGAATCAATTACCGCAGGTCCCTAGGAAATAAACAGCCAACTTAATTACAATGCGGTACAATATCATGAATTATTATTATCGTGTAATACCAGCTGGAAAAGGAAGATTCCAGCCTGTGCAAAGAAATTGAGAATGAGTGGAAGGAAGGACAGGAAGGACTCACGCCGTGAGTTTGTCTGTGGCTCACAATCAGTCGCGCGAAGTTTAACCCCATTGAGATAGTGAAATTATTGCTAGCTGAGATGTAGCTCCACTCTGCGTACACAACTTCACATACTAACCGACTTAGGCCAAGGGGAAGGGTAGTGAGGGGAGAAGGAGACGATAAGCAGGTAAACTGTATTAACAAATGACCCACTGGGGCATTGTCATCACCTTGAGGTCGCTGCTGATATCAACATCACCACCGAGGTGATCGCAGTTTCTCACGTGACAGTCTAATAGTACTTTGATGGGAATCCCAGACACTTAATTCCCGACACTTAATCCCCTAGACTTTTAATCCCTAAGCACAATCCCCAGACAGCTAATCCTAAAAATGAAATTTCAACTATAACCATTATGAAGTCAGTGAAAAATTTAATTAAAATTAAAATAATTATTTTCATATAAACATCACAATAAGTTTGACAATTTTAATACTTAACTTCAACGTCACTTCAACATCTATAACATTAGTTAAAGTTCATGTGAGCTATTAAATTCAATGTTCTTCAACAATATGATATGAAAATTGTTCTTAAGTGTTCGTGAGGTAATTGTTGTTAATCAATATGACAGGTAAGCTAATGGTTGTCAGCAAGCCACCCTAAACCCTAATTGGGGCGATTTTTACCTCCCATTAGAGTTACCACGTGACACATTTCTCTTACGGTTATAATATTTCAAGTTCACAAAATTGTCGCTCAACAAAGAATAAAAAATATTCTTACTAACTCAGGACTCGGTAGAGGCATTAACCCTCTGACTCCACAGGGCCAGTTTCGTGGCTTTACCAACTTACTCATCAACCAATCAAAAATGTGTTTTATTAAAAGGTAATTTCTCTTTAGTTTGGAGCCATTTTGAGTGTTGTGTCGCGATTTGGGGGCATTTTTGAGGATTAAGTGTCTGGGGATTAAGTGTCTAGGGATTAAAAGTCTAGGGGGTTAAGTGTCGGGGATTAAATATCTGGGGATTAAGTGACCTGTCACCCTTTGATGGACGTCGGGTCGGTAGCTTCGGAGAAGTGGAAAATCCACAAAGCTCACAAACTATGAAGAAGTATGAGAGGCCAGATGTCACTAGGATGGGAACGATAGGGTTGTGTGTGTGTGTGTGTGTGTGTGTGTGTGTGTGTGTGTGTGTGTGTGTGTGTGTGTGTGTGGATGAGATCCCCACTATTTTGTTCCAGAAAATGTTGGAACATAAAAATGGCGCAAAGAATGTCCTTCATCATTAGTGAGACGACTTCACGAGAGAGTAAGCTCGAGAGAATACCAAAAAATAACAGGACTACCATCCCAATCAGCCAATCAGGAAAAGTGATGCTCAGAAGCCACCCAAAATCTCCTCAATACTGCCCTTTAGAAACTGCTAGCAGAAGAACGGGCTGCCTTCAGACCAGACAAGAATATAGTTGAACAGATCTCCAAGTGTCGCATCCTAAAAGGCAAGGCACAGAAGGTGGAGAGATCAGATCCCAAGACGGTTCTTTGACCTCACTTCCTCGAGATCATAAGGCTATGGAACTAACTGTACCCTTCAACCTCTTACAACAGCTGTCGACCTCATTTTCGCCTCCCATCTCCTTTAGCCTCGCACGGTCATTCCAAAAATGATCACAGTTACCAAAGGTTACTGTCGTTGTTTTGTCTTCTCTCTCTATACCAATACCCGACTCAGGTTAAACATACATACGTATATTTATTCAGACATAAGTTTCTCTGACCGCTTTACGGCTCGTCTCGTCTCTCGCTCTCTCGCTGTTCAACCTCTTACTTCTAACTCCTAGCTCCTGACTGTCCCTCGGCTTCCCGCCGCCTATTCTCCATCGCTGCTTAATACAAACAGGGTCAAAAGTCGTCTGTAATACTAGGAGTAATATCTCTAGGATACGACAGTCGTCTGAGAGTGCCATGTGTTGGGGGCAGTTCTGAGTGAATATAAAAGAATGGCAAAGACTGAAAAGTATTCCGGATAATTCACAACTAAATTCAGAAGGTTGCAGCCATTCTCGTTGGTTGTACACCAGTGGGTAAACGTTTTTTCTACTTGTATGCCTTTTTACTTATGAGCTTATGGATTTTTACGCTCATTCCATTGATCAGTATTAGCTAATTACCAGCTGTGCTGTTCTTCCCGAATGGTCTTCGGATCGTTGGGGAAAATTCACTCGGGGTAGACGCAGGGGCTTGCCATTGAATCTTGTTTGAGCGGCGGCGAGCGTACTACGTATTTAACCCTCAACCAATTCGTCATCGCTCTTATGAAAACAGCAAACTAACATAAACACATTCCGCTAGATGGTCACATTATTTATTACTACTTCATACAGCTCCGTCTTTTCTTAAATTTGGTGGATCTAATTCGATGCGAGACATGGTCACTGTCTCTAATGTATTCATTCTTTTTTTCACATCTTATCTCTCTTTCATCACCCACGTGTTAACTCCCCAGGCCATCCCATCATCCGTCTTTGATCTCGCTTTGGTCAGAGTGCATCTCCTAAAAACACTCCTGCTTGCCCAGATCAGTCGATAAAACATTGTAATCTCCTTCACGCCCTTTTCATTTTATACCCTAAAGAAGGGTGACAAGTTACCCTGGAACGTGCACGTGCTTCACGAACTTCCTGCTGCAAAACGTCGAGCTGATAAGTGGGGAACAGCTGGTCGATTTGAAAGTTATTCAGTCACTATCATCGATGGTCTTCTCAAATCATTTCTATTATATAGCTATTTTTATTTCGAAGGATTTGTCATTACGTAAATGGATAAGCTGTTGGAAAGATCATTAAGTTTTCAAATTTGTGATTAGTTAGTAATGAAGCCATGAGGTGGTTTTGTCACTTCCGTTACACCGTAGCATCACTTGGTGCGGCGAGGGGTCGACACAGAACCATTACTCATCCTACCACAACCAAGAGAAAATGGCTCAACTGTTTTGAGAGCAATCTTGGGAAAGATAGAAGTTAAAGGAGTAAACCCCTAAAAAATCACGATGCGAACACGACATCAGCGATCAAAGACTTACCATGATAACAACACCGGACAGGGCCTTGTGCCCACATGTTTGCGACCAGGCCGCCCCGTTGGCTGTAGTGCACTTGGAGAAATGATAAACAAGTGTATAAACACAGAAACAGGACCATGGATATTCGTCGCAAAAGAAACATCATGCCGAATCGGTCGAGTTCCGGATCAACAACGACCACGCACCCTACGGGTACGCTTCAGGGTAGGGATAGCAAACATTATATACTGGTACCAAAACAAATATAAAGTTGAGAGAAGGAACATCCATTGGTACGTGTGGCAAAGTTGAAACAACTCATCCGTGAGCTAGAATGGTACCGGTGGGACACTGTGCGACCTGTGGAGGTCAGATGGCCAGCTTTAGGTCCACCCAGCCACACACAAGTAGACCACGCCCTCCGAATGGCGTCAGATGGCTGCTCCTATGTCTTCCCGATGGAGCTGTGCTAGCACGATGGAGGTTTCGTCCGTTCGTCTGCTAACGACGTTAATTCCCTTTAGTTCCCATAGGAACCGTTGCTGGAGCTCAGCATCATCTCATCTGATGACGACCAGTAACTCTCATAAACATTATCTCAAGCATCTGTGAAGCTTCTCGCGTCCTCCCGCACTAACCTAGTGCGCACTTACTCTTGCAGGTTGTCATGGCCCATCGCTCGGTTCGTCACGCTCCAGTCCTCTAATTTGCTGCTGCTCACTGCATACATTGTAACGGCCCTGTTATCCTACACCTGTTGCCTACAGGACATTCATTGTATCATCTTTTATCTATTGTACAGTCAACTGCTTAATTAAAATTGAGAGTTGATGATGCACGAAGATTATTTTTTTATTATTTGTCGTATATACGCCATTGGTGCAAGTTTAATTAACTGATATAAAACATCAAAGTTGTAACGGTGCAGGAATCCTTTTCAAACCTGCCATTGGGTAAGCGGATGGCCGAGTGGTTAGAGCGCTGGCGTCCGAACCGAGAGCGCGCTGGTTCAATTCCCGATAAGCGCAGCATACTTCCCCCAGTAGACCCAGCTGACGGGAATGGGTACCTGACTCCATAGAGGGTTGGGGAAGGTAAGGCAGCGAGGGAGAGGAGATTGGCACCACCCTCATGTAAAAGCTGGCCCCGAGAAAAGTGGGGTCTCTAACACCTCACTCCCCAACGACCTGAAAAGGTTATGGGATGACCTTTACCTTTTTTTATTAAGGCACCCCAGAGCTCTGGCACATCTGTTGACTTCCTACAATGATCTTCAAACGAACATTGTACCCGAGGATTTTGACATGTAGGGGAAGTTGTTGCTTAACTCGGACCACCCAGGTTAACTAACATATAATATGCCAGGGGTCCGATACACACAATTTTCACACGTCGGTCACAGTTAAAATAATCACTTGCAATAAAATGCACGACCGAAGCCTCGTCCGACTATACTTCGGCACCTCGGTCCGCCTTCCATGTCGGGGTAGGGGGTCATGGGGAAATGTTGTCTTACTCCAAGCCACAAACTCAGGTTATATCTCGGCAAAGCACCAGATCTTCTAAATGTACATCAGAGAGCCACGACTGTTCTTCCAGCGGATACACGCGTTTCGTCCCGAGAAACACGAGAAACGCATACAAGGAAAATTTTCAGAAACAGTCCCAATTTTCATCAAACTGTTTAGCAAACCTGTTTGACTCTTGTTTGCGGCCTGTTTGCTGTTCTAGAACCTCTTCTCAAATTTCGCGTCGGTTTTCAATTTTTCAACATGACTTCCATTGCCTCTCGCCAACTTGATTAAACATCAAACCATTCACTTAAGTAAATTGTTTATAAATTGATCAGAAATTTTGGGTCTAGGGAATATTTTTTTCTAGCAAGTTTTGTATCTGTTTGGCAGGCAGTATTTGGCCGTTTGTTTTGGAGATTTGAAGAAAGTGACCAGAGTCATTTCAAAACTTTTAAATGGATGTAACTCCTTATCAAAATTACAGTGTTTTCATATAAAACATTTGCTGTGTCCAAGGCAATATCTACTTTCCTGACACCATAAAGTTGTCAAACAAACACAAAATTAAAAGAAAAATCATATACTCGTCAGCATATCTTTAAAGCTTAGTAGTAAATGCCGATACTGGCCACCCTCCAGGTTGAAGCCTATGTGGTGAAGGTGATGAGGATGTCGGCTAAAATTTCTAAGCAGGTGGATTAGATTCTTAGATGGTGCTAGCAATAAAATATTCGTGCCGCCGACAGTCTAATTAGGTACAAATCGAAAAGTCACTCAATAGAGGTCGGTTATGACAAATATGCACCAGATATTTGCTTTATTTCATTGCTTTGAGATATCTATCTATCTATCTATCTATCTATCTATCTATCTATCTATCTATCTATCTATCTATCTATCTATCTATCTATCTACACACAAACATATACACTAACATGAACAGATCAGCATCCATGAACTCTATCATCAACTACTGCCGCGCAGAGTTTTCCAAACAGCAGTCCCCCAAACCGGTTTGGGAAACAGTTGACAAACAGGCCTGGCAAACCTCTATTTTCGAAAAACTGGTTCGCCAAACCGTTTTTGGTTTGTCGTGTGTCCGAACCTTAAGGTTCCCGTCCTAGAAGAAAAGTGCCTGCCTAGGCGTTGAAAGAAGTGCTGAAGACTACTGCACTCTGCTCGTAGAAGTGCTGCGAAGTGCTTGTTGTACCAATGTTTAAATCTCTTCCAGTTTCATACTGGTTCACAGTAACAAGGAATGCCATTGGTTATCTAAACCAATTACCAACTACTCAGAGAAAGCAGGGAGGAAACACCCGACCCCGACCACTCAGTGACTAACACAAGTTTCAGCCTTAAACGCTGACGTGGGTGGGGAAAAAACTCTGCCATAGTAACTACACCATAAGGTCTGGGGGCCCGGTAGTGAAGTGGTTAAAAGCCATCACTTGTCACCACTGCAGTGAAAAGTCGTGGAGTCAGATCTCGTCTCGGGACAGTCTCTGTATGTGACACCTGTTCGCAGGACCGGCCGTCGGGGGTTTTTTCTGGGTACTCGGCTTCCTCACCTCCTTTCCCCGTACATTATGAAAGCACAGTATGGCAAGTGTGTGTGTGTGTGTGTGTGTGTGTGTGTGTGTGTGTGCGTGCGTGCGTGCGTGCGTGCGTTTTGATGATGGCTATTCAAATCCACACTGTTTATCATATTTGATCACCCCTCCCCCCAATAAACAGAAAACAAAAATTCCGTCCATTCTGTGCACGTACTGTATTCGTGAATAATTACAAACACGTACAGTAGTGTCGAACATAATTTTAACATCTTTCAGAAAGGTTCATCTTTTTTGCTTTCAGTCAACTTTCCGGCCCAACAGAGCCAGCGCTACAGGCTATTTCTTGGCAGGAAAGGATATGCACTGGTTTCCCGTGAGTATATAAAGTCACGTGGTGTTAAAACAGGTGCACCTGGTCGTGTGAGTCCAAGGAATAACGAACAAGTAAAAAAAAAAAAAAATTACAACCCGAGATTGAGAAAAGTAATATTTTAATCGAGACTTAGTAATTTAAAGTGAACACACAGTACAAAAGCCCTAAATTATAGGCAAACCCCTGTAACATTGGAACATATGATACAGAATGATACTAAGCGCTGATATGCTGCTAGGTGTACGATGTGATGGTTTATTAGTATTTACAACATCGACCGTCTGCGAAGGGTACACCAAGGACCCCACGACTACACACCCCCCATAGTTAAACGGATATCTCTGTAATAACTATTACTCTGTAATAACTAATAACTATTATACACAAAGATGGCTATTCTCCTTTAGCTGACTGACAGCAAAACAAGTGAGTCTTGAGAATGGCCGCAATAACTGCCAGTGCAAACGTTGTGCTCAGTATGAATAATGTGGCTATTACACAATACAGTCAGCTCATAACAGGATGTTTTGATACCCACATTGCTGGGAGAACATTATAAATGTAGATACACCTCGGGCACATAGTTTGAAAATCAGCAAAACATTAAGAGCGAAATATCAAGACATCAAATGCCAGTACAGTATGGTGTCTTTTTTCAGTGCTCTGTTGCCGTCTGCTAAGTCCCTTCCATGTCTGTTTTCGACAGTTGCAGGTTTATCATGTTTAATTTACATTAACGATACTGACACACAATGTTTGTGTGACAATACTTATTTCAATAGTAATATTTACGAATATTTATTAAGATAACATTTATTAATATTTCACCTTCGAGGGACCGACGTGTTTCAAAAGCCTGAGAGTTTATTGAGTTATTGGACACGTCCATGTTTACAATGCACACTGAAGTAATGAATGTAAGCACATCCTCATAACAATGCGATAAAACCTCTCATAAATCATTGTGGAGGAGATGAAAGAGTGCTAGAAGCTGGTGATGCGTAAGAAATTTCTTTGGACCATTTACTGTACTTGTATTGACACAATCCCCATAGATGTGCAGTTTCTGATATGAATGAATAGTTCATTTACAAGTAAACAACAGAAATTCAATAAATTGGATGCTGTTTTTTGTAGCTTTACAACGATGTTGATATGGTTTGGTCAGTGAATGAACGATGTGTTGGTGCTTCATCTTTTGTGTCTTTTACATGGTTTTCTTTTTGTGAAAACTCTTTATGCCTACTTTAAAAGGGGAATTGCGATATAATAATCTATTCATTATTAAATAGGTCGGAATAATAATTAACGAATTAATAATGTGTAAAAAACATATCCCGCCTCTAAGATTGTGGCACCGAGTTTGTTCAATTGTACTTGCTTGTCTTATTTTATAGTTCAATATAGGTTTTCGTTTTTACTTTGCGCTCACCAATTCGCTCATTTCTGGTTTGTGTGCGCATGCCTATATCTTGCGGCTTGAAACGGTGCATGCTTGGAAAGATGATCTCAAAAGAAAGGTGAGATCGTGGACCCGGGCGCATAGCGGAAATGATCTGTGGCAGTCTGCGCGTGCGCAGGTTTTGCTCGATGAAGTCCTGTCTCCGGCGTCGTCCAGTTGGACCAAGTTAACTGAAGCAGACGGTCGATGGCTACAAAACAACGGCCTGGCAAGATGGCGAAATTAAAATCTGTCCCACATGGATCAAACATTCGCCACAGATGGTCAATGGCTTTGAACGTACTGTTTGACATGAAAAGAGAACTAACGTCTGTCAAAGTTCGATTAAAAATTCGCCGCAGATTTTTTATGCAATCATTTCTCACCGTGACTAGGAGGTGTGAAATAAGATGTGGTGGAAATCAACCGACTGACATTAAAGATATCGTTACTGGTTGGAGGTTGACAACCTCTAGGTCGACCTACCAGCCTCCACAATTCCAGGATGTTGAAACTTTCAGGCTTTTGATCAATGGTTTGTATTAGCAATAATAATAATAATAATAATAATAATAATAATAATAATAATAATAATAATAATAATAATAATAATAATATAAAAAGTTCGCTTACATAGCGTCATATCCCTGCCCTATAGGAACGTTCAAGGCTCTTGACAAATCACAGTAGGTGGTGTGAAGTCAAAAGGTAACGACCTAACCAAATGACACAGATGTGTAGCAGACTGTGTATTCCATGCCAAAGGGCAGCGTCCGCACACAGCACGAACCACAATCCGCAGCCCAAACATCAAACACATCATACAAACATGCATACACACGTCCGCCACAGCACACGCAACAGTTCACTGATCAGCAAAGGTCAAGCGGACATGAAGACCACAGGACCGATTGTGAAGTCTTCATGTCAAAAAGGAACCGAAGCCACAAACACGGAAGAGGTTCCACACTCCACACGCACGATGGCAGGCAGGTCAAACACACACACACACACACAAGTCCTACACGAGGAAGACCTCAGATAAGACAAAACAAAAATCCCACTGAACGCTGCCCCCTCCAGCCAGATAGACACAGGGACATCCCTCTGATATTTGTAGTGGAAGTACACGATGACAATGGTTGTCATTGTTGTAAATTTTCAGACTATTGCTACTGTGACACCTTCTGTTAAAAGCACTTTACGGATTAGACTCGGATGGTTGTTTTCTTTACTTTCAGGTTGGTGCCTCTATTTTTGCCAGCAATGTAGGTGCCCCGATGTTCATTGGCCTTGCAGGGACTGCCGCTGCCTCAGGTTTTGCTGTCGCAGTATATGAATGGCACGTGAGTGCTTTTGTGTTCGTCTAAGTCCTAGGGTGTTTACTTACAGAATAAAACAAGCAGTCGAGGCCGCTCTGTATCGCTTATGTCATGAAAAATTGCCACTTTATTGCTTGATAATTGTTTTATTGATGGATTAAACATCATTTTCAGGCTGTGTACCTCTGTATTGCTCTTGGATGGGTGTTTGTGCCGGTCTACGTTTCAAGTGGGGTAAGACGTATTTTCGCTTGTTGCCTTAGAGAGACAACTTGTATAGCGTCTCCCCCATCCCGTACACAAGGGAGCCCAACGCGCCCAACATGGTACTCTTAAGCTGACAATATTTTCTGGCTATGTTGAAACTCTGCACGATGCATGAGGGTATTTGGAAATAAAATGAAGGTATTGTGCAGCCCTCTTTTCAGCTGTGACTGTAGCGAGTTACACCACTTTTAAAGGGCAACACGAGTGCAATATTTTTCCCTTATGATCCCGTTGTTTTAAAATAGTAAATCCCGAAACATAAATACATAATTATGTTTAATTTTCAAGATATAAGCCTTCAAAAAACGGCATTTTCCCCTGCCTTTAGGAAAGCAGAAGAAAATTACTCTTCCACATCGGAGAGTTAAGCTGCAAGTAAGTAGTAGATCTCTGGACAAAGTTAATCCACTGGCGCTTGTATCCATTATCTTTAGGAAGAAACTCCATCTGAGTGTCGAAGAGAACATTCAGTAACAGCACATTGTCTTCTAGTCTGTTTTCTTTTACCGATGACCGCATCTTTCTTAAATTCAGCTCATGCATACGATGCTCTTTTCAGAAATACTAACCTTTCGTCACTTCCTGCTTTCTCGACAAATCCAGGTGGATTAAGGGAAAGACACTAGTGTAATATTTCTCGTGCCTCTTTATCATAAAATACCACCGGAATATATTGTTGTGATACTTTATGCTCTGTGTCGTGATTTTCGCTGAACGCTCGTGTTGCCCTTTAAGCTCCAAGCGCAGGGAATTAGATAGGTTTAACTTGTCTGCAAAGCCTTGTATCTCCAGATCTCTTATGTCGCTGGAGGGACATAAACACGTTATCAAGCAGTTTTGCAAGTTTGATCAAAAGAGGATACTTTTTAAAAATGAGTGGCGTGATTCACACAAGGAAGACAAAGATAAATGAAGCTTGCACTGATTGATCCTTGGCTGAATCTCCATTACGGCGACACGATCACACATAGGCGCAGCTGATCACGAAATATTTTTTTATAGATATGACATGTCAAGAGTGCAAGTAAAAGTAGAGGATAGAAACTGAAACCCGACAAACAAATTGGAGATCATGTTACGCTCAGCCAGTTGGGCCAGTTATTTAATGGGTAAAATTGTTATAGCTCCTTGCCTCTCTCTGCATGTACAGGGGATAAGAAAAAGATGTGTTTGTGTTTGCACATAACATGCAGCAAAAAAATAGTTCTCTGCAAGCTTCTCTGGGCAGAAAAAAATGAACGATGGAGAAATGATGAAAAATAACTCAAGCAGTTATCTCCTGCCGTTTGTTTGAATAGCCTGTCAACATTGTTACAATGTATCAAGCGTGAGAAAATGTTCACGGGGAACTGGGCACCTGGGTGACAGTTATGAGGTAACTCTTACCACCCACATTAACATAATCCCGCAGGGGAACATTAGGTACTATATGCACACAGGTCCCCACCCATGCTCTTCCCAGAACTTAAGCAAAGTATAAAAAAACCGCTTTTAATAACATACAAATGATGCAAAATACATAATACTAAACACTATCCGAGCGCTGTCCCAGTCCAGGGAGGGCACGTAATCTCCTACGACGACTGCTTATTCGCTCGACTACAGTGTAACACAGCTAACAGTAGTACGCACCGGGATGAACAATGCCACGAACAGCTGCCCAAAGAGCATCATCTTAGTCACGGACCTTCATCTACTTGATAAGTGTCTCAGGTTTATATCCGGTGTAAGTCTCGGCTTTCCTTATCAGCGAGTCCGTGTTTCCGGCTCCGGTTTGCTGTTGCGAAGAGACACGGACCTTCATTTAATTTTAATAAAGGTCAGTGGTTTGCAGACGTAAATGGATTCGAAAAAAATGGACAGGTGCAAATTGTTGCATTGTTGGATGTCATACCAATAAAGCGAGATGTCGTTATCTTCAACAAAAAGTAGACATCTATCCTCGTCGCCATCATAGCTTACAATACCAACGACCTTAACAACGGGAGACTTCCCTATTGTCGTCTGCTAGTAAATGGCGTTGTCGTGAACTCATTGCTACCACGGACCTTCATCTGTGGAATTTATTAAATTAATTCTTAAAGTATCGGCTTTTGTAACAGAATAATCTATATAATTGTTTCCAAACAATCAAAAACAATGCTTTAAAAAAATTGTTAGTGGTAGAGCAAGTCAAGTCGTTGTGACGATGTTTTTATATGATACTATTGACGATAAACCCACATGCGTTTTCTAGAAACAACCAAAATACATTTTACAGAAAGTACTACTGTTGATTTTGCAATCAGTCTTCTTTAACAAGGTTCTTCTGACAGAAAAGCTTAATTACTTCTAAAATTTCTTCGACGTTAGGAAAACCCGCCATTTTGAAATCGGAAACGGAAGTGAAAACCTAACGTTTGTAGGGTTTGTTACAATTGGTCACTCCTATGATAGTGCAAAGAGGCAACGAATGAGAGACACTCATCCAGTAGATTAAGGTCCGTGATCTTAGTCGTCCCAACTCTCGTCATTTGGAGTGCGGGGCGAATACACAGCCGTTCTCGTCTCTCCTGAGTACGGCGACTTCCACGGCCTTGGTGTCGTGCTTCTACCTCTCACAGGTAACCCAGGATCTGGTCACGTAGCATGACGGCAGCCTGCAGTCCCGACGTTTTGTTGTCAGTGACTGCCCTCCCCCCCCCCGCCTCTGCTTCAAGGTTCGCTAGCCCAATTAACTTACTCCCAAATCTTCACCATCCTTACTGAAGTTTCAGTCTCGAAAAAAGGCCCTTGGGGTTGAAGAGGGCTGGAGACATAGCGACTATAGACGAAGTGCTCCGGTCGCGCTGATGTCCTACCCGTTCTTTTCTCGCTACCCCGCCGTCAGACGCAGTAGTCGGTCTGGGTCTCTGCCCTGGCATCCCCGCTAACGGCAGCTGCAACCCTGGCGCTCCGCTGTTGATGTTTGGCTCTCTCTGGTCACTTCAAGCCGTCTGTCTGACATAAGTGCCCTTTAAAAATCTGTACACAAGTCCCCTTTAATTGCTAGAGCTTTTTCTGGTCATGGACGCGTCGACGAATTTTAGTGTAGACAAATTTTAGACAAATTGTGAGAGATTTTCCTCCCCTACTTAGACTTACCACATGACAAACACCATAATTTGCTTCACTGTCACCACCGTTAGTTTTAACAGCCTTCGCCTTGTAACCCGGGTCTTCTCGCGATGTCCAGGCGTTCACCATGCCGGAATACTTGAAGAAGCGTTTCGGAGGCAGACGTCTGAGGATCTTCCTCTCAGTCCTCGCACTCGTCCTCTATATCCTCACCAAGCTTTCCGTGAGTCGACTGCACACTTTTGAACTTTCCTTGCATTTCTACAGTAATTCTCCCATTAAATACCGGAGCCTGTTTCTTGTGTTTCTATGATAACTTGTTTTCTATGTCAATCTCTTAGCTCAAATTGTAGTGAGTCTATACTAAACATTATTGACATAATGTCTTATCACCTAAATAATTTTTTGTGATGTTTATTTTTTAATTTTTTTTCCAGAGTGAGATCTACTCGGGCGCAATATTCATGCGTCAGTTGCTCGGCTGGAACATGTACCTGTGTATCTTTGTCATTCTGGGAGTCACTGGCATCTACACTGTCGTTGGTAAGAAAGCACATGCTCTGCACACACTGCTCACATACAACATAGGTCCGAACTCACAAAGGAAACCCCGTATGTTCTCTTCATCTTAGAAAGTTTCTTGTGCTCTTTTATGTCTGGATTTGAAATACTAACACACATATAAAGACTGTGACAGGTAGATCAGTTTTGTTTTCAGTGTATCCCCATGACCAAAGACATCCAAAATTCTGCTGGATATTGCTCGGTAACTTTTCATCTCTCGGAGTCCGTCTGCGTCAAAATAATCAAAGACAAAAACGAGAAATGAGATGCATCAAAAAATAGAGATTTTTGCATTAACTAAACAATACAAACGCGCTTTATCTCTGACCTGTTTACATGTACCATCACGACTCCCTTCGGGGTTTGTTCAGCTACAGCTCAGGTCTAGTTGCTGGTATTATTTTACACTCAGCTAATGATAGTTTATCGTTTCATCTAACATTCATCATTGTCGTTTGGACACGATGGTGAAAAGTTAGACAGGAAGAAAGATAATTGTTATAAGTGTTATAAATTGATCTGTAATTAAAGTGCGCTGTGCTGTAAGCTGTGTTCACTTGCAGGTGGCTTGGTTGCTGTCATTTACACCGACACACTGCAGACGATCATTCTGCTGATTGGAGCATTCATCCTCATGTTTATCAGTAAGTTTCTTCGTGGATATTAGCTAGCAAAACAATCGGACACGGCTAACGGCCAGTTGCATAACACGTTTCTAAACCTTAAAACTGTTCTAAAAAAGCAAAATCTCTTCTTAGCCATTTTGATGCATTGCAGAAAACATACACAAAATTGTACTGACAGGACGGAAAGTCAGACGTAAACAACTATATCTTACTTAAAGTAGTTTTAGTTTTAAAAATTCTAAAATTGTGGTGTGCACTTTAAATTAATTATCTAAATAGAGTTAAGGCCTAAAAGTGTTTAAAATTGGAAATGTGTTGTGCAACTGGCCCCTGGCTGTTTCGACTCTTCGCCCTGGCAGTTATGTTTAGCTGTAAATTAAACTTAATTTGGAGTAACACTCGTTTCCAGGCTTTGCAGAGGTAGGTGGCTGGAATTCTCTGATAGAAAATTTCAAGACGGCGGCGCCCAACTACACCCTGGCGGACCCCATCAACTACTCCTGTGGTATGCCCAGGGAGGACTTCCAGCACGTGTGGCGGGACCCAGTGACGGGGGACATTCCCTGGACAGGTGCCGTGTTCGGACTGACCACCCTGGGCATATGGGTGTGGTGCACTGACCAGGTCAGGGGCCTGTGGCCATTTTAGTCATTTACTGGAGTTCCTTTCTTGAGTACCAGTGTACGTATTAAAGGGTTAACTTCTGCGTTCAACCAGCTGCCAGAAGAGATCTTCGCTACTAAGAAACAAAGTCTGTCCTTAAGGTTTTGTTACTGGGCAGAAAGTGGTACCATTGCTATTTTAAGCATCTTTAGGTAGAGCTGAACTCACTACATAGTGGTCAGCGGTCAGCATTGATTTCTTAGATTGTCATGAATTTACAGATTTAATTTTGATGTGATGAGGTAACGGAAATTTGTTCGAGTTGTTTTCTATGTATGAAGAAACGGCTATACTTTATGTTGTAAATACAAAAATAGAAATGACTTAGTGCTTAATGTTCTGAGTAGAAACTAGCGAAACCATTGAGGCTGGTTTGCGTCATGGGAAGAGAGAGGTTAAGAGATTCGATATGGTCAGGAAAAAACTTCCTGCACAGTGTGTGACCTCATAGGTAGAATCGAACGCAACGATGAAGGAGTAACGTGGTGAGTGGAAATTAACGGTTGGTGTCGGCAGCTCATGGTGCAGCGGTGCTTGTCAGCCAAGAACCTCGCTCACGCAAAGGGTGGGACAGTCCTCGCAGCTGGACTCAAAATCCTCCCCTTCTTCTTGTGGATCATCCCGGGAATGATAAGCCGTGTACTGTTCCCTGGTAACGACGCTTCCATCATCATCATCATCATCATCATCATCATCATCATCATCATCATCATCATCATCATCATCATCATCATCATCATCATCATCCCTCACGTGCGCATTCATAATATATACACAAACAGTTCAGTCAAAATTAGTAGATGATCGTCGCAGTGATCACCGATTCATTTATAAATGGTTGCGGCATTATTTATTCATTCATTTATTGTTTTATTCGTAAAAATCTGCTTAGTGTCTCGTAAAGTGTAGGAAAAGACTTGAGGGGAAGGGATGACAAGGAAGCAATGTTGCAGATGAAATCGCCTGTGCTGACCCTGACAGATGTAATGAGGCGTGTGGCAACAGAGCGGGCTGCACCAACATCGCTTATCCCCTCCTAGTCCTCAGGCGCATGCCTACAGGTATGATTCAGAGAGACTGGGTGCTGACCAAGGGATGGGAGTGGGGCAGAGGGCGCTCAAATACTGACTTCTCATTCGGAATGTACCCGTCAGTTTCTTGATCATGTTTAGAAGAAATCAAGTTTATGGACGGTAATGTTGATAAACTGTGTACGTGAGCGTGTTCGCGCGTACATGTGTGTGTGTGTGTGTGTGTGTGTGTGTGTGTGTGTGTGTGTGAGAGAGAGAGATTGAAAGAGCTCTCTAATGACCTTAACCCCGACATAACTGTTTGCTGACTGGTCAGGTATGCGCGGTGTCATGCTGGCGGCTCTGCTGGCGGCGCTGATGTCTTCCCTGACGTCCATCTTCAACTCGGCCAGCAGCATGTTCACTATGGACATCTGGCGCCGCTTCCGCAGGCGCGCATCTCAGCAGGAGCTCATGATCGTTGGGAGGGTAATGATGGCGATAGCACTGGTGACGAACACTACTGGTGTCGCTAATAACGATAACGACTACGACTTAGAAGTTGTGTAATGCTAAGTTGTAATAACGAGACGTAATGCTAAGCTGTATTGCCTATTGCTAAACTGTAACACAGAGCAGTAATGCTAAGCTGTAATACCACATAATAAGGTATAATAATAATGTATACTGCTAAAATAGAAACTTAAAAATTAAACGAAAATAACAACTAAAAATAATACTAAAACTGATTGTCGTGAATGGCGTGACTCATTACTGTCCCCCTAGTCTAATATGACTGTGAGAACAGCCTCGCAATAAGAGATTCGGCATATTGAAAGTGACTGATGTAATGTGAAGATTTCCAGAGAAATATCTGCAATATTCCTTCAAATTTTCAACACGTCATCAGGTAGGAGTAATATCTAGACACCCATTCGCGTGCCAAAATTGTCATAGTAGACATATTTCTCTCAAGAACGCGGAATCGACCTGGCTTCTACGAGAGCCAGCAGTACACGTGTACAATAAATAGCATACAGCTGCATCCCCATTTCAACATCGTGTGCAGTTGTGTGATGCCTAGAGTGCAGCTGTGTGATGCCTAGAGTGCAGCTGTGTGATGTCTAGAGTGCAGCTGTTTGATGCCTAGGGTGTAGCTGTGTGTGTGATGCCAAGAGTGCAGCTGTGTGATGCCAAGAGTGCAGCTGTGTGATGTCTAGAGTGCAGCTGTGTGATGCCTAGGGTGTAGCTGTGTGATGCCTAGAGTACAGCTGTGTGTGATGCCTAGAGTGCAGCTGTGTGTGATGCCTAGAGTGAATCTGTGTGATGCCTAGAGTGCAGCTGTGTTGCCTGGTGTCAGCAGCGTGTGTTGCTTTGTGTGCAGGTGTGTGTGGTGGCTCTGCTAGGGATAAGCATCGTGTGGCTGCCCATTCTAGAAGCATCTCAGAGCGGCCAGCTATGGACTTACCTGCAGGCCGTCTCCTCCTACACCGCTCCTCCCTGGTGCTTCGTCTTCTTGCTGGCTCTCTTCTGGAAGGGAACTACCGAACCGGTGAGTCAGGCTGCTAAACACCATGCGTCTTGTAGCTTACAGGGCTATTGTTCTGTGGTCAATACATGTTAACATATCATGTGTTATGCAGCTATGCCTTCTACAGCTTACAGAACCTGTGTTCTGTGATTGAAAGAATGTGATCTATTTAATTAGGTAAACTGGACCTTACCTTATTGCTAACAGCAGAAACGAAGGAACTAGAGTTTTGCAAAACAAATTAAAAGCTTATCCTAAAATGAAGATTAAGACTGTTTCGCGAGACAGTTAATATTTGTTTTCTAGCTACTAAAGTATAAGGAAGCTGAATCGAAATAAAAAAATAAAAGGAAAGACAGACAGGCAAACGAATTCAAGAAAAAGAATGTAGAAAAGAAAGAAAAACCAGTTAAAGATGAAAAGTACGAATGAGACGGACACAAATGAGACAGACAATCCACAATCCGCCTGTCCACTCTGAAATAAAATCTGAAGTTTCGAGATAATATTTCTGACTCAAGTTGCTGGTTCAAGTAGCGAAGATGACGCGCCATATTTTTGTTAAGTTAATGAGACTAAGGAGATCTTTTGACGATGATGAAAGTGATGTTAAAGAAGAAAGACACTGTTGAGATGCAGTTAAGCTTACAGTGTGAGTTTTTTTTTACCCTTGGTAGCCGCTAAGGGAGTGAATGTGGAAAAGCACCATTGTAAAGACACTTTCTCTCCTCCTTTTCTGATTTCTGTTCTCTCCAGGGGGCGTTCTGGGGGCTAGTGATCAGTCTGACGGTGGGCCTCATTCGAATGGTGGTGGACTTCGCCAAGCCCGCGCCAATATGCGGTAGTCACGAACAGGATACCAGACCCGCTGTCCTGGCCAAAGTTCACTTCCTGCATTTCGCCATCATCCTCTCCGGTGTCTGCATCATCTCTACCGTCACCATATCGCTCCTCACCAAACCACGGCCACCAGAAAAAGTAAGTATCTGGCGCGGTAAGCGACTTAACCCCTGACTTCCTCAACAGGAGGAAGTTTCATTAAGTTTCCTAGAAGCTTTAAAAGCGATGCAATTATTTTTTTTTTAAAACCCCAGTTGATTTCCGCAGTAATGTTTGCCGTGTTATTCCTTTACAAAATATTTCTGTCTTCTGACTGTTGTAATGATTACCAATTCATAAAGTAAATCAAGGATATCTACGGTCTTACTGTCACTTTGCTTGTAAGGGGTTTATCTTTCTGATTCTTTTCGTATTTTTTTCTGTGTGATCTCGGTGTCAGCTGTTTTGAATTTTTACATAGATTACATTTAAAATTAAGCCAGGTTCTTTGAAATAAAGATTATGATATGGGTAACACGAGGGGTCTAAAGACGGATGCCTTTCTACTGTAACTGTCGACTGTTGCACAGCTGCGTCGCGTGACTTTCTGGACACGCAATGATCTTCTGGATCCAGAGGAGACGGAGTCTGAGGACGATTTTGCTGAGGACGACAATGACATCGAGGAGAAATTAACTGCACCTCGTACGTGTCACCCCCGTTGTACTCATTCGTTTCCAACCATTTTTTTTATCACCTTAACCACTTCTTGTGGGCCGACAGCCTCGTCTCTTGGTACTTTTTTCCGACAATGCATCATCAATCATTTTCGTAAATGTAGTATCCATCTTTCTCTCCAGTTTTTATTTCTTCCTCCGCATTTTCGATTCTGTTCACGTTTCTCTTCTATCCTTCAGAGAAGATATCAGTGGGCCGGCAAGTGTACAATTGGATGTGTGGGGTGGAGGCAAAACCCAAACCCAAACTAACTCAACTAGAGAAGGAGGCGATTAAGCAGAAGATGACATCGATTGCAGAGGATCCCGTGTCGACTCGGATTAACACAGCTGCGGCTTTGATCATCTGCACCGTGTGCACCTTCCTACTGGGCTTTTTTGGATAGACAAAATGCATGATATGAGCGATATTTCCTTTTCTCCATTTCCAGGTATCTTTGAAATAACTCTGAAATAAACAACATTAGATTTTTCTTTTGTTTGACCTTCCTTGAAAGACATTTCTTTATTCAAATTTTTACAGACGATGAAGAATTGTTTGTTGCTTTATATTGTGTTTCTTTTTTATCTTTCTCTCTCTCACACACATGCTTAATTCTACATATTCTATATTTTCTGTATATTTATCTATATATTGATATACATATATATCAAATGCATATACCTAGATGAAGATATAGACACATATTTGCGTTTTGTAGTACCCGACTAGGCTTACAGACTTGTTTGTATTTTCGATCTATTACACATAAATGAGTACTAGTTTATTGACATTTTTATTATGGTATTATGCATTAACATTCATGCATTCCATTCTTTGTAAGCACAACCAAAAGACAAGAATGGAGAAAAGGAAAATCTTACCAGCCATACCTACTACTACGTCATGACTGGTAGAGTACTCAGGGTCTCCTTTAAAAGTCTGACATTTGTCAGTTTTGACAAATTACTGTTGACTCAGTACATTACTGAAACCGCAGAATCGTCAGTTCTGATATGGTATTGTCGAATTAATACAATGCTTAACTAGCATGTGAGTGTTTGACACCGCAGTGCTCAATATGCACATTGCTAAACAACAACGGCTATAGAAGTCTGGTAGTCATAGACAACAAGCTCTCATCAATGTGCAAGCTGCTGAAGGATAAGGCACTGGACACCCTTGCCCGCCTCCTCACCCCCTGACCTTTTACAGTCAGCAGGTGTATGTCACAAAACAACGCACACACACACACACACACACACACACACACACACACACACACACACACACACACACACACACACATCTGTGGATGTCGATGCAAACTACGTATTGGAATGGATGTTTTTCTTGGGTGCCGACTTTTTCGCCTCTGCCCTACACGAGATCGTGAAGTCCATCAGCAGGATGGCACCGAAGGAGCAGATGAGAAAAACCAGCCCAGCGTAACCCATGGTCATGGCGGTTGCTCGGTCATCGTCAGCACTGGTCACCTTGCGGATGCTGGCAAATCAAAGCAAAAGTGACAGAACCTTTTTTTTAAATGGCCGAACGATAAAAAAACTCTGTGTAAACAGGAAGTCGGTGTGAACAAGATCTATGTATGAACACAAGCTCTGTGTGAACAGGAAACCAGCATGAACACGACTTTGATATGAACAGTGTGTGTAAACACGAAGAATATGAAATCTGTATTATAGACACGGTATGGATGAACAAGAAATCGGTAGGACCAGGATGGCTGTGTGAACAGGGCATCTTCATGAACATGTCCATACATATTTCATATTCATAGAGCTGGTGTTCAATCAGGCTCTGCTCAGAGCAGAGCCTGATTGAACACCAGCTCTATGTATATGGGAATATAGATTCTAGTACAATGAAAATTTGAGAGAAAGTATAGATTTCTTAATTAGTTTTGTTTCTTAACTCTAAAAGTATTTGTAAGCGTTTAGAGGTTGAATTTGGAGTAACTTTATGAAAGAAGCGTCTGCCTCTTACACGGTGTACTTATATATTCGATAGATACCATCTCATATCTACCGGCCTACTACCAGCTTACACGAACCTCGACATTACCTGCCTCCGCCTGGCTACACCTATGTGCCTATTACCTGCCCACACCTACCTGCTCGACAGGTGTTTCTTGTCTACACTCAGTTCTTTCTTCAGCTCCTCGTTTACCCTGACGAGGTCATCGTGGGTCACAGCCGGAGGTCTTTGACATTTGCAGGCGCATTGTTTGGGAATCTCGGACGTGTATGTATGCTCAGTGGTTGTCGTGACAGTCGTCTGGTTCTTCTGGGTGCCGGAGGTGCTGGTGGCTAGAGAAGTGTAAAAGGATGCTCTGGGATCTGTCGTTTCTCGACCTGTCGTGATGTCATCTGTGGTCTCTCGACCTGTCGAGCTGGGTTCTGTCGTTTCTTGTCCTGTCGACGAGGGTTCTGCCGTTTCTCGACCTGTCGAGCTGGATTCTGTCGTTTCTTGGCCTGTCGTGCTGTCGTCTGTGGTGTCTCGACCTGTTGTAACGGGCTCTGACGTTGGAAGCATGCTTCCTTTAATAACTGTGGTGAGTGAGGCTGCTGTTGACGACTCAAGAAACGTGGACTGGGTGGACGTTGTGGTTGACGGATTGGTGGTCTCTCCAAGAACGGAAGTTGTCACGGAAACTTTTGTCGAAGTAGTTGTGGGAGCTGGTGTGGTTGTCACCACGTACTCTTCAAGAAAAAAAAATAAAACAAGAATTTTAGCGCAACAGACGCACAATCAAACCTTGGTGTCTTTAAATCCACTGATTAGGGATTTCCGGGAAATCTGTTTCTTTTACCAGACTAAACTCTCATATCCCGCCATCCCTCAAACCCGTAACGTAAATCTGTACTTTCACCCAACACGTACGTACGCACGCAAACACACGAACTTACACACGCATGAGATTGAGAAAAAAACAGTCTGGGTTCACCATGAAAAATCTCACTTCTACATACAAAATCGCACACACGCATGTAATGTTAGGAATGAATGTTAAAGGCTAAGCATCTATGTTTTTTATTTAATTATTATTATGGAGTGATATATTCCATTATACGTCATCTGAAGTGTACTAACCCGTACAGGAAAGTGCCAGCAGGCAGCAGGAGTAGCTGCTGACGCCATCAGTACACGTTTCTAACAGACTGCAAGGACTGGACTGGCAGTAGTTAATGTCTGCAAGAAAACAACCAGGTCATATTCATAAAATATTCTTCGTGTTTCTGACACTGGTAAATGAACTTTCAGCCATGACCAACTTCCTGGGCAGTCAAGTCTTGTTTTTAACTCCCCGAAGGTTCTAACGCATAGACTTTGGTAACTTCTTGGGTTACCCGGTCTTATATAATGGCTAAAGTGAAAAAAATCGTTTTCTTACGACATACGTTGTATTTTATTCGCTAAAAGCTACAGAGCATGGATTGTTCTTCTGCTCAGTCAATTTTCTATGTCTAATACTAGATTTTTAAAGGAAAACGTTCATGATATTTTATGCTCGATGCGTGTGGAGATCGGATCGTACCTTGAGTTGCGACACCATCTGGTTCTCTCGTCAAATCAGAAAAAGAAAAAGAAACCAGAGGAGAATGGCTAATCAGATTGTGCATAGCGAATTGTGCGGCCTCTCGATCAAATGAAAAGAAAGCATTAAAGGGGACGTTTTTAGACGAGCTTTGACGGAGTGTGAAATGATCGCTATCAGTTATCAGTAGGATGTGAATATCGCACTTTTTTGCAAAGGACGATTGTTTTGCTTTGGGTTTCGACAGTAATGTGTGTTTTGTATATTTTAAGAGGCTTTTTATGCATCCTCGTAGACCCGTTTTAAGTTTGTAGACAAAAACAACGGCGAAAGACTGAATTGCCCTCCAAGACAAATAAAGTGTTATAAAATAGCAACTACAACTCGTACAAGATTTGATGGTGAGTCGACACATAACAAACTTTTAGTTATGTCGCCTATTTTTTCTGTGCGGGTCTGGGGCCAGTTGCACAACAAATTTCTAATTTTAAACACTTTTAGGCCTTAACTCTATTAAGATAATTAGTTTAAAGTGCACACCACAATTTTAGAATTTTTAAAACTAAAACTGCTTTAAGTAAGATAAAGTTGTTTAAGTCTGACTTTCCATCCTGTCAGTACAATTTTTTGTATGTTTTTCAGCAATGCATCAAAATGGCTAAGAAGAGATTTTGCTTCTTTAGAACAGTTTTAAGGTTTAGAAACGTGTTGTGCAACTGGCCCCTGATCTCTAAGCTGCTGATTTACCTGTCAAATACAAGACCTCTAGAACAATAATATTAAACATGATAATCTAGGGGAGTATAGAAAGAGAAACTGCAAAGAACGATTGCAAAGTTATTCTATCCGTCATTTTATCAGAAAATCACAGACTTGCTAAGCTACGAAAGCTTCATGGTAAGCGACACCACCATAGTTGTTTCAAATGGAAAGCTGCCCTTAAGCTCATGGTCTGAGTTGGAAAAAAGCCTGGGTGTCCTACAGGGATTGTCTGATGTTTGACATGATAAAACACTTATCAGGGTGTTAAGATCAGCTACAAGGGTAGGCTTTAATGTAGCTGAACTAGTGAAATAGCAACATTTCTCTTAGAAAGGAATAAAAACAATTAGAATCCCAACTGACTTATTCGACAGAGATAATTTTGACAGCTACATTTTATATAATCTAAAAATTGAAATACATCTATAATTTTGCAATTACGACACGACCGGTTCTCTGAAATTGTGGATGTGTTTGTATCTAAGCGAAGGAAACAAGACCTGGTAGTATCCTGACAAAAACAATCGACTGCTTTAATTTAATTTAATTTAATTAGGTTTATTCGGTATTGTTCATTGTGAAACGTTTTGTTGGTCTCTTTCTGTGCATGATCTTTAAAGGCTTGTTTTTCGAAACAGTAAGACTGGATATTCACCCAGATTTAGAAAAATAGCATCAAGCTGCGAAATTTTAATTAGTCATTCGACAAAATTCTACCTTATTAGGTTGTTAAGAATTGTCAAAAGTCAAAGTAAAAAAAGTCGTAAATTCAAAACACTCAGTACGAAATCTCTGCCTACCTGTTTCACACTGTTGTCCTGTGTAACCTAATACACATGTGCAGGTAAATCCATTGACAGCATCTCCGCAGGTCCCGCCATTACGACAAGGGCTGGACGCGCATTCGTTAATGTCTACAAAAAAAATAAACAGTATTACCGGTTAGCTGCTGTCTTCAGATCATGGCAGGACTGAGTGCATGCGTAATAAATGCTTATGCATGTTTCGCCATGCGTCTGAGTGCGTGCGTGCGTGCGTGCGTGCGTGCGCGTGTAGTTGAATGTGTAAGTCATTTCCTGTAGGTTTGCAGTGTGCGTGCGTAATGACATATTTGCTTTCGTGTGCATACACGCGTACGTGTGTGTGTGTGTGTGTGTGTGTGCAGGCGGGGAGATGATATTTGTAGTGAATCTTGATCAACCATTCCCTGTGCCAAATAGTGCGAAAGCAGTTATGTTGAAATCGTACACAAACTAATCCTACGACCAACACGTGCTCAGGCAATACCAAATCAGCAATCAACGAGTAAACATCGTGAATAAACAACTTTGATGACATCGAGCCGCTCTTGTCGTCCTGGATGGCAGGGCACAGGACACAGTGCTCCAGGGATCATAAATCTGGAAACCAGGCAGTTGATGAAAGTTTGGGGTTCCTGTCCTTTACAGTGTCATTTTGTCGCTAAAAAAAAACTGGTCCCTCAGATTCGGTTACCAGACTCATGTTGTAGCGGGGTTGGGGAGATTCCCATTGTTTGGTAACAACTCTCTAAATATTTCCAACCCGAGGTTGCGTGTCCCTCTCGTTGTTTCCCTCATTTCAGATACGGTTACTAGGCTCGTGTCGTAACGGGGTGGGCGAGATTCGCATTGTTCGGTAAGAACTCTCTAAACATTTCAAACCCACGTTTGCAGTCCTTCTCTTTGTCTCTCTCGTGTGACCACATATTCACTGGGGCTCGATCAGGCACACACGTGTCCACACATGTATTCAATAAGACATCGAGAAGGGATAGGAGGATGATGTTTTTGGAATGAGCCAGTTACTATGGTTATGTCACAAATGAAAAAGCAGCAAGTCCTGTAAATAGAAGAAAAGAAAGAGAGACATTGAAAGAAAAAAGAGGAGGTGAGAGAACTCAGACTGAGGTAAGAAGAGACAGGCAATGACACAGAGATAGAAAGAGAGAAAGAAAGATCGAAAGGCATGTGATGGCGTCAAAGAGAAGTACAAAACAATTTATCAACAGAAATCAAAGGAAAGTCCCATGTAGAGAGCTGAAGGGAGGAACATTGCAAGAATAGAAACTGGGCTGTTGGGCACGGAGCTAAAAGAAAACATAGACAACAGCAAAGAGTAAAGCAAATACTGCTCGGTGTTTAAGAATTAAAGAGTAAAGATATATTTAGTCCGTGTAACTGCTTACTTAGCCATCCTCACGGGCGAATATTTACACTGACTAGTTCGAAGCAGGTTCTGTGAAACGCGACAAAAGAACATTTCCAAGATAAGAAAATATTGCAAGAATTGTTGCTATAGTTTTTCTACTCAGATGCTCGCTAAGTGTCAATAAAACTTATTCCTGGTAACATGAAGTGCGTCAAAAACATCAACATGTTGTTTTCTGTTTTTCAAGAATCCAAGGTCGCTTTTATAGCTATGTCCTTTGATAGTAACCTTTGAAGAACAGACTATTCTTACAACCCTAGCAGGTTGATATCAAGATTGTGTCGTGTGATATTTCAAGTTTTGTTAACAAAAGATGAGGGGAGAATTAACTTCTTAGGCTGTGGAAGAAAGATTAGAAACATGGCATGAGGTGCATGAAACTCACGGTGATTTAAAAATCTACACCCAAACAGCACGCACGCAAACACACACACACACACACACACACACACACACACACACACACACACATGCACGCACGCTCAGTATAATAGGAAAAGATTCCTACGTCTGTTGAGGCAGAGGCAACCTTAATGATTCTGGTGCCAATCGCCATCTCAACTTTGTCAATGAGCCTTACTGTCGGACAGTTTACCCTTAAAGAGAGTTAAGAAATAAGTAAGTACGAAGTCAAAGGATTACCAACCTACCTGTTTCGCACTGACTTCCTGTGTAACCTGCTGCGCATGTGCAGATAAATCCATTGACAGCATCTTTGCAGGTCGCGCCATTCCGACAAGGGTTGGAGGCGCAGTCATCAACGTCTGTAGAGAAAAAGATGTTTTTGTTAACTGCTGCTTTCAGAAACTTGACAGCAGCTCAGTGCAGGCATATGGATAAAATTTGTGTGTGTGTGTGTGTGTGTGTGTGTGTGTGTGTGTGTGTGTGTGTGTGTTGGGAGTTTGAATGTGGGGTCTGTGTGCGCATGTGTATGACTGGTATGTGAGTGTGTAACTGTAAGTTTGGTTTCCTGTTTTAGTTTTTAGTTTTTCTGTGAATGGGTGTTAATATTTCTTTCCATCAGTTGGTTTCCTGCTTCTTGCTGTTTCTGGCATAACAAATGCGCAGAAAGATGGATAAACATGTTACATCATTGGTGCCGTTAGTCTAAAATTCTTTATCTGGTTGAAGACTTCAGGCTCAGATTTCACAAACCATCCATGATGAGCCACACATCAGAAAAACACGACTTTTCTCAAGCTTCTTAAACGAGTAGTGGAATACAACATGACTGATAAAGCTCAGTACAAGATGCTATTTGGGCGAATACTCCTCCTCCGTTCTCAAGATACACACTACATACATCATGTGCAGGAAGAAGTCAAAATCGTCGAATATGCCTAGTAACAAATGTTCCCAGTTCATCCACTAGTTGAGGTACTGACAGCGTAAATATATGTATGTACAAAATAAATAAATAAATAAATAAATGTTATCATTATGTACAGTCCTTACACGTGTGTCTCTTTTTGTGCTTGATGTCTGTGTAGGTGTGTCTTGAGAACAGAAAGCTATATTAGCCCAGATTTGGGGAAATTGCAATAAGCTTCATCTAATTATTAGAAAAAATACATTTTGCTCCCATCTAGTCCTTTAAATCAATCGTGTGCAGCCTTATTATGAAACTTCTAACCATTACAGGATTGCACTTTTTAAAAGCCTTACTCGTAAGAGAAGACCCTGCGTGAAATTTCGTATGCGTCCAGCGTTCATGTCTTTTATGTTCATTAAAGTGCCCGTAAATTTACGAAGGCGAACATATGTAAGATCACGGACATTTTATGGGGATATTGGATTATGCCAGTTGTTTTTGAAGAAAATTACGATTTGGAGATTAGGGCTGATTTCGACTCTTGACCACCTCTGTTATATACCATAATCATTTCCTTTGCTTTAAACGGCCGGTGTTCTTTATGTAGTTAATATATTTTGCAAGACGCTGCATTTCTGTTGATAATTAAATGATTTTTATTCTCATGTCGGTGAGACTTGGGCCTTGTGAGAACCTGAATGCTGTAGCTTGTAAGGCGCCATCAGAAATTTAAATCCTGTCTAATCACTGCAGACTTCATCGTCTTTTATGTCTTCCTAGCTCTTACTTGTTTGACACCGGACTCCGGAGAAGCCTGGCTGACAGAAGCAGTAGAAGGTGGAGTTGTCAGGGACGTTGTTGCAGGTGCCGTTGTTGAAGCACGGACTGCTGGAGCAATAATCTGGTCCAACCGAGCAAAGAAAGGCAGTTTAGCAATCCCACGTACATTTTTCTACTTCCCTAGGCACTGTTGCTAAAAAAATATTGTTTTCTACGCTATGCGATGCGATTGGATGCATCCGAGATATACATTATTTTTGTCAAATTTATGTTGGACATCTTGTTTTTAAACCACACAGGCCGAGCTTACCGAATTTATCAATTAGTTTCAGTCCGGCCGGTAGAGATATGCCAGTCATGTTGGCGAAAGCATAGAGGACAGCACCAAACGGGTATCCACCTGAGTGCCGCAGTCGTTGGGTTGAGGAATTCAAGGCCACATGGGCAACACTATAGCCGAGGCCCACGGGATTGAATACATCGTTGCCACTTAATGAAAATCCAGCAACAGCGCTGTCGTTGATAATAATGCTTACATATCTGACGATAAATCAAACGATCTTTAAGAGAAACAGTTATATGAATAATAATTTTACACTTAAAAATTGTTACAAGATCTCAAGACTATTCATTTTTGTTTGCGAGATGCAAACTTTGAAGATTGCAGCTACTTTGAGCATCGCAACTGTGGTCTGTGTTTTGAATATTGCAGCTGCAGTCTGGATTTTGAACATCCACCTCATTTTTTTTAGCATCACACCACTCGCCTGGGTTTTGAACAATGTTTGCTCAATTGATATCGCTTCTTTTGGCATATTCTAAAGACTGTCAACATAGGTTGACTCTTCCATAAATAGAATATGCGTGTTGTTTAAAAAAAAAGTCGCAAAACATTTTGAAACAAACGTAACTAATAAGCAAATTTAATCTTAATTTCATGCTTAACTAAGGTTAGGTTAAAAGAAGATAATTCACAAAGTAATTCAGAAAGGAATGGCAAAAGCTAGCTAGGTGTAAAGAAAACAATAACCGTTTGTCTATACCTTGATTATGTGGCTACCTACAACCGGGTTGTCTGCACTTTGCCTGTGTGGATAACTACAGACTGCGGTAAGACAAGAAAGAGGAATAGAAAACAAGTAATAGAGGAACTATATAAAGACTGTTGTTGTACCTGACAAACGTATCCGTGACAGATATTTCCATATTAACGACGTAGTCCGTAGCAAAGTGTTCCGTCGCGGGAACCACCGTCATCGAAGGATCTCCGAACGGCACGGAGAGGTCCGCGTAGTGACCTTTGGTGAACATCAACGTCATGACGGGAGCGGAGCTGGTGATGCACAGCTCCTGGCCCAGCAGCGCCAAGTCGTAGTCAACGAACTCCCCTTTGTGCAACGTCTTGCTCCCACCTGTCGACTCCGTGACGACGGCGCCGTCGTGGCCGCTGATGACGCGGTAGATGACGGAGCTGGGTCTGTACGTGATGTTGTGCAGGACGTAACTACTGCCGTAGTCGGCGACGGGCAGCATCATCTCCACCATGTGGTCGCAAAGCCTGACGTTGACGGGCACGGCGCCGCAATCCAGAGCCGTCACCACGGAGATGGGCTTATCGCTTGTGACGACACTTCCGGTGAAGTCCTTCTTGCACGCGCCGCCCCACACCTCGTGGAGCTGCAAGATGGCCGTCAGCACCGAGCCGTTGCCGGACGTTCCCCCCATGCACTTGCCAGCGTTGGCGACCTTCAGGTTGACTTGCACGGTAGTGTTGTCGTGCACGGCGGTTACCAGGAAGTAGGCGTTGATGTAGGGTGTATAGGTAGCCAGCAGGTACTCTGTCCCCATGGCTTTCAGAGGGTAGGCTGTGTAAATGTCTGACGACCCCACCCCGTAGTTTAGTACGTACGTACTGACCTCACTGGTGGCGTTTAAGTAGATAGCCTAACAAACAAATAAACAAACAAATGATTAAATGAAACTAGTGCCATCGGTCTAGTGGCGTGTTATAATTACAATTTTTTTTATGAAATACCGACCACGTTTGTCTTTCTCTTTCCATCCCTTCTGATGATCTTTGTAAATGATTCCTTTTATCTTGTCCATTCATCCATTCATCATAATTACGGTATCAGTGGGACATTGTGGGACTGGCGGAGGTCAGATGGACAGGATTTGGGGAAACAGTGACGGAAGACGGCCACAGACTGTGGTACAGTGGGGAGGACACCAGGCATGAGTACGGCGTGGGCTTCCTTGTGCACAGGAAGGTGGCCGCGGCCGTCATCAGCTGTACACCCGTATCCAGCCGGCTGATCTCCATTCGTGTCTCAGCCAAGCCTCATAATGTCACCATTGTCCAAGTATACGCTCCAACTTCCACACATGGAGACGACGAAGTGGAAGAATTCTACCAACAACTGGACAAGATTATGAAGGCAGTTCCAAAAAAGGACATCCTGGTTGTGCTCGGAGACTGGAACGCCAAGGTCGGACCAGACGCCTACCAGCAATGGGCAGGAACGGTGGGGAAATTTGGCCTTGGTGAAACCAACGACAGGGGCATCAGACTCCTAGAGTTCGCACAGAGCCAGAGACTCACCTTAGCCAACACCTTGTATCCCCACAAGAAATCAAGGACGGCCACCTGGCACTCACCAGACGGACTGGTCCATAATCAGATCGACTACATTCTACTGCCGAGACGCTTCAAATCCAGCATCAACAGGGCCAAGACAAGGACGTACCCAGGCGCTGACATAGGCAGCGACCATGACCTTGTTCTAACAAACCTGAAGCTGAGGCTGAAAGCGAAGCGACTCTCAAACACTCCCCGAATTCGCTTTGATTTGGAGAAGCTGCAAGACCCAAAGGTTGCAGAAGTCTTCAAGGCCACGGTTGGCGGAAAATTTGGCGCACTGAACCTGGTGGACTGTGATGTAGACACCCTCGATGGAAACATCAAAGAGGTGCTACTGTCGACAGCCCAAGAGGTTCTAGGGCGACATAGAAACAAGAAACAGCCATGGGTCACGAACGACATACTAGACCTCTGTGACCAAAGGAGGGCCTTGAAGAGAGAAAAGAAAAGCAAACCAGAAGCAGCAACCAAATACAAAGAAGTGAATTGTGCCATTAAGAAAGGGATGAAGGCAGCTAGAGAGAGCTGGATCGAGAAGCAGTGCCAGGACATAGAGGTTGGAATGGCACGAGGTGACAGCAAAAGGCCTACCAACTTCTAAAGACCCTCACTAAGACAGACCAGCAAAAGATCTCAGTCATCGAAGACAGCAATGGTCACCTTCTCACAGAAGGCAATGCTGTACTCAACCGATGGACAGAATACTGCAAGGACCTGTACAATTACCAGCTGAAGACCGACGCCAACATTCTCCAAAACAACCAGACTAGAGACAGTGAACCTGCAGACATACCAGTCCTACGGGAAGAGGTCGAAAAAGCTGTACATAGTCTGAAGGGAGGAAAGTCACCAGGCGTTGATAATGTACCAGCTGAGCTGCTCAAGCAGGGTGGGGAAGCAACTACAAAAGCCCTAACTGTTCTGTGCCAAAGAGTCTGGGAGTGCAAGGAATGGCCCAGAGAATGGACGCAGTCACTAATCATTCCCCTCCCAAAGAAAGGAAACAGCAAACAGTGTCAGAACTACAGAACAATAAGCCTTATCAGTCACCCAAGTAAAGTCATGCTGAAGGTCATACAGAACCGCATCAGAACCACCGCAGAAGAGCTGCTAGCAGAAGAACAGGCTGGCTTCAGACCACGTAGAAGCACAGTTGAGCAGATCTTCAACTGTCGTCTTCTTATAGAAAAGCATCTGCAGCATCAGCGGGACCTTTACCACAACTTCATTGACTTTAAGAAGGCATTTGACAGAGTCTGGCACGAGGGGCTATGGCATGTGATGCGGAAATTCAACATTGAAGAAGGGCTTGTCCAAGTCGTTGAAGCGTTGTATAACAGCTCAACGAGTACAGTTTTGCTTAACAACCAAATAGGAGCTTACTTTCGTACCACAGTAGGGGTACGTCAAGGATGTCCCCTATCACCCGTGTTGTTTAATATATTCTTGGAGAACATCATGCTTGAAGCTCTTCATGACCACCATACCTCCATTTCAATCGGTGGAAGACCAATCTGCAACCTACGCTTTGCAGATGATATAGATCTGTTAGCAGGTACAAACAAGGAACTGCAAGACCTCACCAACAGACTGACAGACAGCTCAAACGCATATGGAATGGAGACAAGCACAGAAAAGAGCAAAGTTATGATCAATGGCAACGGCAAAGCAGAGATCTATATGAACGGGGTACAGCTCGAAGAGGTAAGCAGCTTCAAGTACTTGGGAGCCACTCTCTCCAAGGACGGCAGCTCCACGCAAGATATCCGCATCAGGATCGCAACAGCAACAGCAGCAATGGCTAGGCTAGATAGGATCTGGCATAGCCACAAGATAAGGTTCACTACCAAGTACAGGCTATACAAATCCCTGGTAGTGCCGATCCTGCTCTACGGATGCGACACGTGGACTCTACTCGCCGAAACAGAAAGGAGAATCCAGGCATTCGAGCACAAGTGTCTGAGGAGGCTGCTCCGGATCTCATACAAAGAACACAAAACCAACGACTTTGTAAGAAACAAGATTGCCACACTGGTAGGACACCAGGAACCTCTACTATCAACAGTCAAGCGACGTAAGCTGGTCTTCTTTGGCCATGTGACCCGGCACGACACCTTGTCGAAGACTATCCTTCAAGGCACCTTGGAGGGTGGCCGACGCCGCGGTGGTCAGAGAAAGAACTGGCTTACGAACGTCAAAGACTGGACTGGTCGTCCTGTACAGGACCTGCTGACTATTGCCCAAAACAGGCAAGAGTGGCGGGCCCTATCAGCTGCCGCGTCTATCCATGTGCTCCCCCCAACGCCAGGTGCCAGGCAAGGGACGACTGACTGACTGAATTACGCTATTGCGTTTTTTTAAAAATCCACATTAAGGGTTCCTGTTATTTGCAAGCCACAGATTTTGAGTGGTTCTATTTAGAGTGCCATATGTCTTTTGTGTCTTTTTATGAGTTATTACATATGGTGGTGACCTAGACGAATAAATAGAATGTGTGATATATATATGTAATACAGATAAATGAGGATAAAAATATGTGTGTGTGTGTGTGTGTGTGTGTGTGTGTGTGTGTGTGTGTGTGTGAGAGAGTGGGTGAGAGAGTGAGAGAATGTGTATACATCTGTGACTTAGGTAACAACGAGTGGGGCAGAAACATCACATGACAAAAAATGTCTCCTTTATTTACAGGGGGTTATGTGCTTTGATTTACTTGATTACATACGAAGGTATACATTAAAAGACTGGAAGAAGGAAAGAATGAGTGAGTAATACAGAAAATTATTTTTTAATATATTAGCTGTTATGAACCGACCAGTGAGTGTGTGTGTGTGTGTGTGTGTGTGTGTGTGTGTGTGTGTGTGTGTGTGTGTGTGTGTGTGTGTGTGCGAGTGAGAGATATTGTATATATAACGATAGGAATGTCTGTGAATGTGAACATACATTTTTCAATATAATAATAATAGTAGTAGTAATAATAATAATGAAGGTTTTTATCGTAATACCCCTTAGAGAGTGAAAGATTAATAAAAAAATCTTGAATCTTTTGTGATAATGATGCAGTATTTTCCAAGTAAATAACAGGCCTTGTCAGGTGCCATACCAAAAGTTTAGGCGTGGCTACCACAGTCAACATCATGTCCGAGACAAAATACTTGTAAAAGAATTAATTTTGCTGCTTTGTCCTTACCTAGAGACTGACATTACAAAGCTCGCCTTTGTAATGCTTTGGTTTCATCGAGTGCTGTCTCTTTATAAAGCTCACCTTCCTTGAAAACCTCGCTGACCTGCAAAGATTCACCGAATGTTGTCTCTTTACAAAGCTCACCTTCAAGGAGGTAACATTTTGCTCGATGTACAGCAAAGACCCATTCAATTTGATTCGGACCGAGGAGAGCGCTGGTAACGAGTAGGTCGATGAAATGTTGAAAAGTCTGTTTTGGACGAAGACAGTAGCAGCGTCCCGTGACGTCACGTAGATGGTGATCTCCCCAGTCCCGTTGTAATTGGGGGGAAAGGAGAGAAGAAATTCTTTCCCCCAGTGGTCCATTTGCTGTGTGACTGTATAAATAAAAAATAATAAATAAATCAAACACAATAACAACAAAACTTTATAGTGTATCCGTTGAGAGTATCTTAAACTTTTCAGATTTTGAGTGCTTTCTCGCGTTTCACGATATATATCAACTGATTTTGTTTTATTTCTGATGTTCCTCTTCTCTAGTCCATCCTAAAAAAACAAAACAAAACAAAAAAATAAACAAAACAAAAAACAAACAAAAAACAAAAACAAACAAACAAACAAACAAAACAGAAGAGAAAATCCGAACCATGATGTTTGTCGTCAGTCTCTGCCACCTCCGCATCTTTTTCTGATGTTTGTTGCGTTTTGGACACTAGACTAATTTTTTTCATTCCCCTCTGAGGAGTATGAGGAAATGGACATTATACACAAGTAGTCATAAACCCATACAATTTCCTTATCTAGATCTTGAATAAATGTACGAAGAGCGTGAATGAAAGTAAATACAGTAAAACCTTCCTACTAAGACTTGCTAAAATCCACTAAAATCTGGTCTTAACCGAGAGAGGTCTTAATAGTGGGGTCGACCTGTCGGCATTCATTCCACAAACCACTATTTCAAATACTTGTGCAGGGGGCAGGTAGCACAGGAGTTTAGGTTTTGAGCATCAGGGAAGGAGAAACTAGCCGATAGCAAGGGAAAAACACAATTTAGAGTAAAATTTCTTTATCAATCAACGGGACATAAAAATAAATGTATTAGGACTTACCAATTGTGGCCTTCACAGTGTTGTGATGTATTGTGTTGTCTCTTAACCGTCTAAATCTCTTATTTCTGTGGCCTTGATAATTAGATCAATTATCTTTAACAAAGACTACCTCAGTTGATCCATTTGCTGATTAACCTGCCAACACTACAATAAACTCTAATACACCTACAGTCTCCTGTGTCCTTTATTTATTCATATTTTACGAATTTACACCACACTTCTCACACTTATTTTTATTCATCATCTACAGTTTCTTTCCTAAATTTGTAGACATATATCCTTCTTTCTCTCAAACCATCTGGGTGTGTTAATAACCACACAATCATGTGACTAATTCAAAATATTAATCACCAGTTTTACGTAGCTGAGGTAGGAGTCTTGAAGTTACAAACTGTAAGACAGAGATAACTGTAGGAAGGTGGATTCTAACATTGTTTCGTGACAGTTTAGTTTTTAAGTTACCGTTGTGCTCTCCTCTAACGAGCTTTTTCTTTTCTACTCCGGCCTCTACTTGGAAGCTAAGCCCACTACACTTAATTAATCAATTAATGATGTAGTGACCACTAATACCCTAAAATTTGATACCACAAAAAATAAAGCACAGCCTTTTGGTTCCAGCAGTAAAAACCGGACTGTTTTCAGCATGGATAGGTGGGGGTAGAGTCTCCTGTACCAAACCAGAGGCTGTAACTAAGGGATGCTGAGATCGATCTAGATGTAGCTTTGCTATTTGTTCACATAGCTATGCTTTTTGTGTACGTGTGCAATTTTTTCTCCTTAGCCCACAATAACAAAATGTAACTGCAGTAATACTGTAGTATGAAATTAAATAAAGCAACTGATGACCTACACTGTATCATTTCCACATTGTTAACTTCCACATCTGCCTCACCTCACAAAACCATTCCCAAACTTGTTTGTCTATCACTGTGTACACACTTTTACGAATTTTCGATAATTTATTATCTCCACTTGCGCCACCATGCCATCATTTCAGAACTGTCTCTTTCTCCTTGATTATATTTTCAGTTCGAGTTTTTTTTTCTACGTAAAGAGACTTTGCAATGGCGATTGAGGTCTCACCTTCATCACTCCTTTTGATCAACTTGAATCCTTTCCTGAAGAGTAAGTGCTTTTTTCTTTGTCATTTTCTCTTTTGATTGGTAATGCTTATCGACTCCGTCATTATGCGTTGTTAAACATTGATATTGGAACTAACTCCAGGTAAAAACATTCTACAGCTCTACAGATCTCTTAAGCAACAGATCAATATGTCTATCGAGGTCGACTAAAAGGTTCTCCACAAATGCATTATTTGTATTTGTGAAACGTGATTTTTGAAAAAAAACTGCAGTAGGGCACAAACAGTTGGTAAAAAAATCCTATTTTTATAAACACATGACTTTGCAAAGATCTTAATGAAGCATCATCGACTGTGTGCACTTGTAAAAAGAAACACGACAATAAACAAGCAGCCTCTTTCAAAAGGGTGAACGGTCGGCCAGATGCAGTCTATATTTAAAATATACAAAATATTTTTAAGCGACTACTGCGAAAAAGTCGTAATAGAACTCGAACTGTCGGTCTTAAGTCGGGTTGGGGAGGTAGTCGTACTAGACATGATGATTACATAGCGAAATATGTCCGTGAAAATATTTTGTCCTAACTATGTGGGATTCGTCAACGTGAAGGTCTTAATAAAGAGGTTTCACTGCATAAGACAAAGATAACAAAATGCTGAATGAGAAAGGGTTTGAACACGTTGATATTATATTTACCTGAATTGAAACCTAACGCCGGGAGCTAATCCAGTTTTGCGTGAAGTGGGCCATTGGAAATATTAATGCTTCTTACTGCTTCGATTTGCTGCATCTCGATAACATTCAGCTTCTCAAAGACATGGCTAACATGTTTGAGTAAGAGGTGGTAGGAAGAGTTCGAAAGTCCTCGAGATGATCGAACATGCGATCGATCAGCTGATGAAAGCCCTGCCAGTCACGAAGTAAACTGTTGACTTGAATTAGTCAGTTCTGTTTATCACGAAGTAGAATTTTGTCCCAAGTCAGTTCTGGGACATGAATACAAACACGTCTTTAAAGAAATAGCGATCCATCAAAGACCACATTGAGAGAAACGCTCCAACCGTTAGGGAACCGAGTCTACGACAAAACACTGATCAACATTGTCCATCACTGTGGCAGTTACTATCTTCACCGCTCTCTCAAAAACTGACGGAGCGAATGGAAGACTTGTACGAAGTCCAAATGGCCAAAAGATAAGGCTGGGTGCATCGCATGCAAAATAACTATTTCCTCTACCAGTATGTAAACCTTAGACTGCTACAGTTTTATTATGACTCTGTTGACAAGAATGTGAAGACTTTCAGATGTGTGAAATGGACACGGATTCGTTCTATGTATGGCCATAGCTGCTACCCGATTAAAGCAGGTCGTCCGTTCATGGTTAAAAGTTTCTATCACAAATACTGTCTGTTGTTTCCGGGACAAGCATAACGTACACACACACACACACACACACACACACACACACACACACACACACACACACACACACACACACACACACACACACAACTTTGTTTAGCACAAAGCACAAAACCAGCCGTGGGACCTATTTTCCTGTCTTTTCTGTCTTCCACGGGACTCTTTAAAACAGAGTACACAGGCGATAGCACTGTGGTTCTCTGCAGCAAATTGTATTTTCGGTTTGGAGAAACAATTTAAAACTCTGCTCTAAGGGTTTCAGCAGACATCCACTCCAGCGAAACAAAGACGTGACACCAAAACATCAACTGGGAGAATACAATACAGAGTTGAAAATACACGGGTAAGTGCATGTGGACGAACACCCAGCTCCCCTTTTCACTTTCACATTAAACAAAAAGTAGCTCCCTATGGTGACCGCTTTTCCATTAGAAATCTAAAACTAGTAATACTACTGGCAGAGGAAGAGGACAAAGAAGACGTCTATAGCAGCTTATAGGCAGCAATGAAAACATTCCTAGCCATGATGAAATAATAGTACAGGAAGATTTTAAGGTTAAAGTAGGACGCAAGAACGAAAGAAGAAACAGAACCAAAGGAAAGGAAGGTATAGTGGATAGGACAGCAGGCTGTGTGATGTTTTTTTAAGAAAATGACATAGTGAAAGGAGTAACGATTTTTCATCGAAAGAAGATACATAAAGTGACGTGGAAGTCCTCTGGTGGCAGAAGGAAACAGTAGTCTCTACGCTGTGGTCTCAGACTTCGAGGAAGAGTTTGACAACATATACCGTGAGTCATTATGGAAAACATGCGTCACTATGAAATACAAAAGAAAATATTAAATGTAATGAAAATACTATATACAGATTTTCATTGTCAGGTGGTTTGTAGTCACAGCAAGCTAACAGAAAACTTCAACATCACTACTGGTGTCAGACAAGGAAGTATTCCCCCGTCATTCCTGTTCACAGTTGCCATGGACTCGGTTTATGAAACAAAAAAAACAAGAAAAGATGTCAATACTTCGGGACGACTTAGATTATGCTGATGACATTGCAATGCTGTCCAACTAACAGAAGAATGCTCGGGAAAAGATCAACAGTCTAGTGACAACTGCATCCAAAATAGAACTTAAAGTAAACATAGCCAAAACAAATGAGACAGAAGACCAAGTCAACAGAGTCTATCACAACTCACAACAAAGAAGTAAGTCCATGAAATTGCATATCTTAGCAGTCTAGTAATAACAGATGGAGATATAGTATATTCAATAGTATATGCGAAGAACAAGCTCATCAAAGCTAATCAAGGTTTTGCTGTGTTAAAAGAAATTTGGAAGTCTAAGATTAAGATTAAGAATCTACAGAATGTCCTTTCAGTCCTACTCTATGAAAGTGAATGCTGGGAGATAGAAAAAAATCAATCAAATGTCTGAGTAAAATTTTCAATATTTTTTCTCACAAAGCATAACTGCCAACAAGGAAATCCTGGTCAGCTGCACAAATATCACAACCATAATCCAAAGAAGATGAAGATGTATCGAGGATGTGTACGGAATGAAACCAGATGCACTACCCAAATAGGGCCAAAAGAAACATGGAAAAGATCAATACAGAACTAAAGGACCAGAAACTAACCCGGAACAGCGCAACTAAACTTGCTGCCGACAAACAAAACTAGAGTTCTCTAGTGGATGTCTTACGTACCACCTATGTATGAAGAGGAGTAAGCAAGTAAAATAACATGAGATTAAAAAAAGAAGCAGTTCTAAGCGAGAATTTTACATGACATATTGACATGTAGCATAAGTGATTTCCTTGTAATGCATTGCAACAATACATTCAGAAAAAAACGAAAACACTGATGTTAAATAATTTCACAAAAGTTACCCATACTTACCATGACAGACGACCACAAGAAGGAAGAGACACGTGAGTCCCTGAGGAAGACAAAATAAATTGACTTGACCATTGACTAACATAGTGAAGCTCAGTTCGTGTGACACAGTATCGCCGGTAGAAATACTACGTCCGCTTAGAAAGTCTTTGTTCTCGCTTAAGTGGCTTTAACAGTTCTTTAATCACGCGCTCGAAGAAATTTGGATGATGTATTACGTTCTTCCGGTTCTGGACATGAGGCAAACGCCTCGATTACAGACGGCGCTGGGGCGAATGCAGGGAGCATTGTGCGCATGTCAGACACTCACAGCGTGAGTTCCGGTACAGATGAAGGGGAGAGAGAGAGATGGGGGGGAAGATAGCGAAAAGAGAGACAAATGAGAAGGAAAAAAAAAAGAAAAAAGAATATCGTCGTCACGTACAGGGCTGCAAATGTCAATGAATATGTCTCACTACAGGCAATGTCGTTTCGTGACACGTGCTACATAAGAGAAGATTTGATGAATTGCTGCAAAAGGCTTTGTAAAGTTTCGATTCTTTTCTCCCCGATGAAGCGGAGCTTCGTTGAAAGCATTGGAAGTAACAGGCGACGCCTTGCTGACTACATTAGCATGAGGAACGCACGGCCTTCTTTCTTTAGCATGGAACGGTCAGAGAAATGAATAAGAAGTGAAAGGAGTTACTGGGCCGAGGTGCATGAGTGTTCGATTTTCATTTCATCCATAAAAGTATCCGTTGATCCCGTTTACGCTGTGCATTTTATTGAAATTTTATGACTGGGTGAAGGGATAGAACAACCATGCATAATACACAGAGATTTTCAAGAAAGATTTAAAAATGTTTGCCTGGTAAAAAAAATGAATTAGAGAATCTCTAGAACATGAATAATAAAACTGAGGTACAAAATAATGCTTGACAGCACAAAATTAAAACTGAAAGATAACTAGGACCAAAAAGAACAAGTTTCCGTACGGCAATGTCCCACCAACTACAGCTCACAAAACTTTCCTATGAATTACACATGGACAATCTCTCTTTTTATCTCTCTTACACACACACACACACGCACACACACACACGCACACACACACACACACACACACACACACACACACACACACACACACACACACACACACACACACACACACACACACACAACAGCTTAATGAAACAATTTAAAGGCGATACCAGCAATCGGGGGATGAACATGCTGCGAAAACAGTCGATACCAGCAATCGGGGGATGAACATGCTGCGAAAACAGTCGCTTAGGGTGAGGCTTAAAAAAAAGGAAATCTGGAAGCGCACCTTGAAGATCCTGCTCATTGTTTCCCGTGAAGTCTCCGTCAGGTCTCCGTCAAGTCGACTGACAACAAAGGTTCACGACGTCCGCGACTCAAACAAGTCCACATGCGCGTGCAGATGACGGCGTAGTGCGCAGGCCTGGCTTGGCGTCTCCTGTCGGCTGCCTGCTGGCACCACCACTGCATCAACCTCCTTGGCTGGCAGGACAACGGGAGACAAGTCTAACTTGACTGTAACATAAGAGACAAAAAAAAAACCCAAAAAACTGCAGGCCTCACGCAGCGCGGAAAACCTTTTGTTAAGGTCTGCGTAAGAGCAAATTTGTTTTCAGATACAGAACTTAACTACAAAAGAGAAAGTATTTCCAAAAATATCGATGTATAAGGCGTTCCTTCCTTCAAGACAAGCCTACAGTAATGACTACGTACTAAGAGAGGTAAAACAAAATCCTTCTGTCGTCAGAGAATTTAACGGAACGCAAGAAGGAGGGCCTGTCTGATAGAGAATGTGCGCTGTCTTGTAGAATCCCAACCAACAGACATTGTCGTCCAGTCTTTCATGTCTTCGTGACTCACATTAAGCTTGTAATTGTGGAGCAAATGTTATAATTCCATATCCCTTAATGGTTTAATTTGTGTTTGGTTTAAGGTTCAATCCATGGTAGTTTATAAGTTAGCAACGGTCAAAACTCGTTGGCGTGATTCTGGGTGATTGTCTATTGGTATTTATACACACACGTATCCACCACAAGACGAACTCCACATGGTGTCAGAAGTGGAATCTTCACATTTGGAACATTACTTTGAGCAGTTTGTTGAGTTGGCAGAACAAAGAATTTTTTAGTTTCTGGCGGTGTAGTGCTGTGTTGTGTATACGGTGCAGTTGTCTTCGGGCTGTACGTGGTCTCCACGGTGTACAAAAATATTTACCAACAAAAGTATTTGCACTTTCTATTGATATTGAGAACTATTATGTTGAAAGACGACCAGCTGTTTCGCAAATCACTATCAAGCAGAATTCGACCTCGTCAGAACGAAATGGTCCTGTGGCTAGTCCTTGACATTTGACGGTGTTGATCACACAAGAAGATAAAATATATACTATATAATTGATATAGAACAGCAGCAGCCTCCAATTTACTTAACTGCAAATATACCTACACCAATAACATTTGAGGTACAGGGGAATTTCGAGAAAAACTGCGCGGGGAAAAAAATGCACAGGAAATTTGTGAAGGTCTTGCATTTCCTACGGAAGAGGAGGAAACAGAGATTGCTGTGGTTATTAAGAAGTTTGAGGAGTTTTTATAAGCTCTACTCATGAAGTGTATGAGACATTTAAATTTCATAGTAGGCAACAAAGGAATGATGAAACAATTAAAACTTATGTGGCTGTCCTTAGAAAGATGGCTGTCATGCAGCATTAATGTTCAGAAGAATAGAATGATCCGTGGTCGACTTGCCATTGGTATCTAAGATTATAACTTCTCTCTCCCATCGACAGACTAGCTACTTGATCAACTAGCAGGAGCTATGGTCTTCACCAAGTTGGATTGTAACAAAAAGACTTCCCCACTTTTATCCCACCCTTTGGCACATACTGCTGTACACGACTTTCTTTGGGAATCAGCACTGGTCCAGAAATTTCCCACAGAATGATATCACAGCTACTATTAGATATTCCTGGAGTAATATGTGATATGGATGACATCCTTATAAATGGCAAGACTCAAAGTGAACACGATATCACACTGACGAGTTCTCGTGAAGCTTAAAGGAACAGGGATGACGCTGAATGTAGAGAAAAGTGAGTTTTCAAAAGCTTCAGTGAAATTTCTTGGCCATAGAGTTTTCAGCCGGGGCTGACCAGACTGATCCTGCCAAAGTTAGTGCAGTTGCCCCCGATCAGACACGTCTAATGGGAATAGTGAATCCTGTCTCCAACTTTGCAGGTTCTTGCCTGTCTGAAATCAGGAATCCCTTGCGAGAACTCCTAAGGGAGAATGCTGATTGGACCTAGAACAACATGCAGGAGACAGCATTTCAGGACATTAAACAATGAGTTCATAACCAGTCCCCGCCTATTACAGCCCTAATCGGGAGCAAAATCTCTGCTGAAGCATCATCATTTGGTTTGGAACAGTCCTCATGCAACAGCAGGAAGATGGTGCAGTAAAGCCCGCCTTCATCATCTCCAGATCGCTTTCAGCAACCGAACAGCGATATAGCCAAATTGAAAAGGAGGCCCTCGCAATCACCTGGGTGTGTGAAAAATTGTTAAGCTACATCATCGGACTCAAAGATGTGACAAATGAGACCAGTCACAAACCACTTTTAGCACTTTTGAAAACCAGAAATCTAGATGAACTCACACCTTGTATCCAAAGATTCCTTATGAGGCTTATGAGGTACACCTACAAGATAGAGTATACTAGAAGTAAACATCTCACAGTAGCAGACACTCTTCCCAGGGCACCAGCCCAGACAACTGAGGAGGATGACAAGCTGATAGAAGAAGCTAATGGAGTAAATGTTATAATTCCATATCCCTAGATGGTTTGATTTACACTTGGTTCAAGAAGGTTAAATATAGTTTGCTGGGTGCTTTTGTATTGGTATTTATACACAGATGTACCCACCACCAGACGAACTCCACAGTAGTCATCATGCTAAACAAGATTCAAATGGCAACTTTTGAATAAACTCCTTCTAGAAACATAAACTGTCTCCATTATCAATACCAGTCCACTCCTTTAAATAAAATTTACAGATAGAACTAGTTCTTCCTTAGCAAAAATATACGAAAGAGCACTCACATGCGACCTCGGCAAACGACAGTCTCATGTAGACTGCTATTTTTACAGACCCAGCTTTCTCTCTCTCTCTCTCACTAAAAGAAAAGAAATGAAAAAACAGACGACACGCTCCCAATCTATTATGCACTCAGTCATACATTCTCACTCTGCCATCATGCATTCTGCTTAACCCCGAAAGCCGCCCGATCCCTTCCTTCCTCGCCTTTATACTTTCTGCTTTCTGCTCTTGGGATCCAGATCCTTGATCCGGTCCACGAAAACATTGTCTGCACAGCAGTGTGTCCAGGTGGAGGGCCCACACCATCCCGTTCCTCAGCTTGAGGGCTGCATACAAAGTAGATGGTGACAAGCGAAGGAAAGGGAGGAGAAAAAAAGTTCTTTCTTCTTCAGTAATGCTGTCAACATTTTCCCGGGTGCCCTTCCTCCAGCTCCACTCCTCGAAGACCACCGGCTTTGCTGTCAATCGATGGTTGCACTCCTAGCCTTGTGTTCGCCCGCTGAGATGAGACGCTTTGGTGATCCGTGCGTGATGAAGCGTGGAAGTCAACACTTTTTCCACTCAGTGTCGTCACTACTGTCAAATGTGTTGGTAGACTACAATTTTAAAGGCAATGAAAAAGGGGATGACAAAATAAAAGCCAGTCACTGAACGTCCAGATAGACAGATAGATAATGATTGTAGTAATTATTTATTGTAGCCAGAAATAGCGGAACAGTTGTTTACGAGTTAAAATTGCTATGAGCAGTACCTGCGTTCTTGAATGAAGTGCATATCACATGCTCCCAGTTTTCTATGAAGCCTGCCACTACCTGCAAGGAGAAACACCAAAGTGACATTAGCGTAATGCAAGAACCACAAGGTTTCAGCCTGAGGCTGTCTGTTGCTCGTAAAGATTACTTTCCTGTTAAGGACGGGACACCCTCTTCGATGGCAAAGCACAAACATGTAGAAATCTGCCGCATTTTTTTGAAAATATCTTTCCTTTGTAGTAAGCAAGTCAATCAGTTCAGTCCTCCTTACCGTTTGAGTTGCAAACCATTTTCCTAAGTGTAGCTGAGACAAATCTATCCTTGAAGCCTGAAGTCAGTTTCGTATTTGAACTCGTGCGTTTCCCTTGCTTGCTTACTCGCCTTGCCTTTTAACGTTGATAGTCTTCTGAAGGCTTTGTTATGGATATCATGGAAGGTCAGCTTTTGAAAACTGACTTGAGTGTTGCCGGAGACCGGTGAATGCAGATTCTTTATAGCGGCAGCTTTACTGAACACTTCACATGATCGGATTCCACCCCGCGCATGGGCTGACGGTACTAGTCATTCACCTGCTAGCATTGTGTTAGCGTCGCCAGAGGAAAAGCATTTATTTAATCTTTTAATTTTAGTTTTTAAGTGATGACGGGAATGATCGAAGCCAACAAGCATCAGTTTACAGTGATCTTGGGTCTTGGGTGCTGGTGTATGTAGGGGAGTGAACTACTTGCTATGTGTGTGTGTGTGTGTGTGTGTGTGTGTGTGTGTGTGTGTGTGTGTGTGTGTGTGTGTGCAAAAAAAATCGTCTTCACGGTGTGTCAAATTGAACATGGGTGTTGTGTTGGGGGCCTAAGCAGAATTGGAAACTACAATTTAGAAAATGGATTTTCTACAGTTATACAATTTCCCCTCCATTAATTAAAACGGCCATAACACCCACACGATACGGGAGAGTGAGTGGCTCAGCAAATCCATTTCTGCTTTCTCTACAAAACCTGCGTAACAGTTTTGCAATAGACATCGGTTATGGGACTTTATGTTTGCCACTCTACCTCTATTCATCATTTTTTTCGTTTTTATTTTAAATCTTATCTCTTTCTCTGTCATCGTCAATCGGGATCAACGGCTTCCAATAGTTGCATAGCAATCCGACATGAGAGGAAGCCAACTTAGATAAAAAAAAGCCGGCACAAACAGTCAATAATTCCTCTTAAAGCCGACTATAAACAAAACAAGTCAAGGGACGCTAATAAGCACAGAGCAAATTCGAGAGTTGTGTAGTGAGCAGAAAGCAAATAAATTCGATACAAGCATAAATCCGCCCAACCTTCTACACAAACCTCAGCATTCACTTCCTCTAACAAGAGAGTTCTATTTCGTGTTGTTGGGGCTAGTATCCAGGACGCACCTTCTTTGGCAAAAGAAAAAGAAAGGGTCAAAAACAAGAAGAGGAAATCAACTGAGGAGGATGAGGAGGTGAAGGACGGATACAACAAACATGCGTCGCCTTGCGACCCTTTACAGCAAGTACGAGCTTAAAGGACTAGCGGGGAACAAAATTTATTTTATCATGATTTAGTAGAGCTCAAGGTAAGATGCTGGTTCCCCAAATCTGGGTGAAAATCCTATTCCGTTTCAGAGATGTACAGCTACAAATATTACCTTGTAAACAAAGGGGTCAGAATAGTGACATTAGTAAGCATATATCTCACTGGCTCCCTTCACAACATAAACGTAAATACATCTATGTACCATCTTGATGTCTGTGTTGTTGACTTTCTGTGCTTTGTGATTTTTGTAGGTGTTTCTGGAAAACGGACAGGAATATTCGCCCAGATTTAAGAAAATAGAATCCGTCACAGAACTTATAACAAAATTAGAAAATATTGCACCCCACTAGTTCTTTAATTATGATGAGAATAACGAGTGAAGACTGCGACGTTTCCTGTGGATTTTATTTGCCTATAATGCATAGCAATTAAAAAAATTGCTAAAACTTAAAATTCATCATCCTCGCCTTGTAATGTAAAGAAAAGGTAGCAGTTACGATTTTCCGATCTAGGAGCTCAGTGCAGGCAGCGGCGACTGACCAGATTTCTGGAATCATTTTTTAGATAACAGATAAACGTTACTAATTTTGACATATATACATCGTTCGATGATGGCTAAAAGGACATACTTTTGTGGAATTTCAAACTTTTTTCATTGACAAAGGATGTAAAATAAACGTTTCACAGACCAGTCCTGTTTTGATCTACAGCTCGGACAGCCATTGTGTCGTCTGTAGGAGGCAGAATACATCAACAGAGACTCGGGTCAACGGAGCTGAAGACTGCTGATATCGATGTAATCACAATGCAGAGAAAAACTGCAAAAAAATGTTAAAGGACAACAGGAGCGCTAAGTGAAAATCGCTGGAAATAAAGCACAAAATATCACAAAAAAATGTTCGGTGGTATTTTATGACAAAGAGGCATGAAAGATTTTATATTAATATTTTTCTCTAACGCACACCTGGATTTGCTGAGAAAACAGGAAGTGACGAAACGAACGTATTCCTAAAAATAGCCACGTCTGCACTAACTGAAGTCGAAGAGAAAAGATGCAATCCTCGGTAAAAGAAAACTGACCAGGACACATTGTGCTGTTGCTGAATGTTCTCTTTGACACTCAGATGGATTTAGTTTGCACTCATGAAGGAAATCCTAAAGATAATGGCAGCAAACGACAGTGGATTAGCTTTGTTCAGAGATGTGTATATACAGATCTCTGCTTTGTTCAAACATGCCATGCGAACTTTTTCCCCACACCATACTCAAGAATTTGCTCAAAACATTTCAAAATCGATTGTTATCCAGTCACATACAGTACAAGCAAGTCTTGGACTTTCAGTAAACCGAAGAAATCTTATTCCTACAGCAGTGCTTGCTATACAAAAGCACGAGATGTTAAAACTAATTACGACTGCTGGTAGATCAAGCACCAGATATGCAACATCGACTGTTACTATACCGTCTGGTCTACAGTCTGGTGTGACAGTCACACAAACATCATCATCAGTCGTATCGTTATCCAGCATAATGCTAAAAACAACTGACAGGGGACCATTGATGTGCGTGATCAAAACAGTTAAAAAAGGAATAAAAAGAATATTATATGGATCTTAAAGGGAAACACGTGCGAGCATCAGTAAGTAAATAGAAAATTTTGCATGCAGCTAAATGAGGAAAAAATAAGCAGTCAGTTGTAACTATTGTTGCCCATTAAATTTTGATCTGATTGACTTACCAGTCTGTTGAACGAATTCAGTTTGGACCATTTAACTATTTTTTAACTTTATTCGAACCTTCTAAATAAAGTTCAGCTGTTTCATTTTTTGGGCAAAAAAATCGCGTTTTGAACACGATAGCCTGAGCGATGTTTCTTCATTTCACTTGAAGACATGCATACTGGCTGTTACAAATACTTCGATTGCGTAAGAGAACCTTCAGTATAGGAGAGTACTTTTTTCTCGCCTTCCTAGCTGCAGGTGAGAATGCCGAGGTTTGAAGGCTTATATCTTTAAAATTAAGCATACTTATGTACTCATATTTTGGTAATTATTATTTTAAAACGGATCATAAAGAAATAATGTTGCGTACAGAAAGTACAGAAAGCTGTACAGTGCGACTTCCTATCGGACTTTTTTCCTAACGCGGAAGGGGACAGGGAGTGACTAGGACGCACTGCGACACAAGCTCACGATGTTCAAACCACCCGCCTTCATGAGATGATGAGGTCCTCGCGGCACTTTGGCTTTCGGGTGGGAGCTGGGTAGATGGCTTCCACCGGGCGGCGGGTACAGGTCGGCTGGCTGAGTTGCCTCCCAGACCGGCTTTTAAGCACCACGCAGCTGCACTCTAGCACTTAAAGTGTCGAAGAAAATAGAAAAAAAAAAACAATCTGAGAGCTTGGCACAACACAATCGGATACAATCAATAATCAGTCGAAATGCGCGGACAAACAAGTCAACAGTTCAGTTGTTTTTCTGCGTCATTCTATCTATCTATCTATCTATCTATCTATCTATCTATCTATCTATCTATCTATCTATCTATCTATCTATCTATCTATCTATCTATCTATCTATCTATCTATCTATCTATCTATCTATCTATCTATCTATCTATCTATCTATCTATCTATCTATCTATCTATCTATCTATCTATCTATCACTATCTATCTATCTATCTATCTATCTATCTATCTATCTATCTATCTATCTATCTATCTATCTATCTATCTATCTATCTATCTATCTATCTATCTATCTATCTATCTATCTATCTATCTATCTATCTATCTATCTATCTATCTATCTATCTATCTATATCTATCTATCTATCTATCTATCTATCTATCTATCTATCTATCTATCTATCTATCTATCTATCTATCTATCTATCTATCTATCTATCTATCTATCTATCTATCTATCTATCTATCTATCTATCTATCTATCTATCTATCTATCTATCTATCTATCTATCTATCTATCTATCTATCTATCTATGACAGTAAGATCCATACAGCTGCGGTATTGCTTTAGCTGTTGTAAATGCTCGAATTGGCTTAAAGTTGTAGAATGATTCTGTTTTTTCCAGTTGTATAAATGCTGACGCACCTTTAAAAGGCGTCAATGCCCTTCTGAATCAGGAGTTCATAGTTTCTGTCTGTCTGTCTGTCTGTCTGTCTGTCTGTCTGTCTGTCTGTCTGTCTGTCTGTTATTCAGGGGTAGAGTAATATTTAGGGCTAGACGATTCCAAATAGCAGCGCCTCAAGTGTACCTGCTCAGGCTTCATGGCAGGTGAGTTCTCTGTGATGCGTGAAATAAGATTGACCACTCACCCCCTCACAGATGGATCGATGACTCCTGAATTGTGTTGATTGTCCAAAAAAAGAGAAAGAGAGAGAAATGCGAGCTGCAAATTATAGCCACAGTCTCGGCTGACAAAGGCCGTTCACTGACTTCCTGTTATTGTGCACTTCTTCAGCAGAGGGGTTATTTCTGATTGTGACCTTCCATTTATCATCTGGAAATCGTTTGAAGTTTTGAATCAGGTGGTAAACCTCTCTTGACCTCTTTGATCTTGGCGTTAGCGAGAAGTACCCTACTCGGCACACTTTACCATACTTCTCGCCTGAGTTGATGGAGCCTGATGAACAATTCATGTGGACCAATTACTAGGTTTCAAATCTCGGTTGTCAGCTGACAGGGTTTTTTTCCTCTGTGCGTTGAGATGTACCGCTATTTCAGGTCAACACTTAGTTCAATACTAGACCAGTCCGACAGAAAAGTGTGAACGAGTTGTCTGCACTCATGATCGAGATGGGCAATTAGATTGTGTTCCTGTTTTCTCCCTTTATTCTTATTCCTTATTGTTCTCTCATCTTCTTCTCCTTTGGATTCAGCACTAGATTTTTTTAGTTTCGTCGAAATATATTTATGTATATATTGTATTTGCTGTTGCTTCATTCATTCTTTCGTAAGAGCTTAGATGCACAAGTGACTGGTGACTGTGAGTGTATTTTTTTCTGTGTACTTTGGTTTCTGTGTACGGGTGTGTATTTGTGTATCATCATGTATGCAGTCTTTACGAGTGTACCTATTTATTCCATTCTTTCTTTAGCATGAGAACCATGACCCAGAAATCAGAGCGCACGTTAGTAATTTCCTGTTCGTTCAAGGTCCAGCGACTGATCTTACACTCAATTCAGCTCCACGCCACCCGGCCATTGTTTCCCGTCCACCATCTTAAAAATGGTAGAACTCAAGAGGCTGTCTCACTGATGCCAATCGATGTAATCCATTACCTGGCAGAGTCCTACTACCTTTAGCATGCTAGCGCAACTCTTCAATTATTCCACATCTTTTCTTTTCTTCATGTAAATCTCCGACCAGTTTCATTTCAGCGGCCTTGTGCCTCGGTTTTTCATCAGATGCAAATGACACCGTCACCACGCAATAACAGCCGAGGTGAAATATGTTTCCTAGACACTAGACCTGGCATTGCCCGGGTTCCATTCTTTGAAGCGGACTGAAATATTTCACGGTTTTCTAACCTAATAACGTGTAGTAAACCTTCAAAAACAGAATTCATGGCCTTCGTAAAGCAGAAAGGGTCTGTCCCCAAAAGCTTTGTATTCTATGAAAGATCCAATTACACTGGTCAACACTGAATTTATTACTGACATAAAATCCTATTTTTTTTTAGTATTTTGGTGTGCTGAACACGAACATGACCATGAGAAATTTTTATTGGCTGTCGTCTTGAAGATATTTGATATAGTTCATTTTCTATGTTTCACCATAAAAATGTATTTAGTAGGACTGTAACAACATCCTAAATAAGCCTAGAATGATATAATATTACATCCCATTGCATAATACCATCATGCACTCATCATCCAGAGCTTAATGCATCATTTTTTGATGCAGTGCAGTACTACTGCCAGTTGGGCGCTGAAGTAAGCTGACGTCAGCAGTGTACTTTATAAAGCCCAGTCAGAAACGTTGAGCATTTAAAATATTTCAGACTACGTGGGATACAGTTTAAACTACTGTTACATTAAACTGTTATTATTTTATCCAATTAGTTACAATACGGAACACTAATGCTTCGCAAGGGCATAAATACCATGGACAATTTTTGTTATATTTGTGGGGAAGTGACCTTTGACAACCAGAGGAAAAGTATCACTTCTCAAGTGAAGAAGGCATATCATATTTACTTCGGATGCAAGATTGGCATGAAAAATTTCCTTGACTCAGCGAGGCAAAGATTAAAGAGGAAGTTTTGTGGGTCAGATTCGAGAGCTCTTCAAAGATGACCGGTTCAACAATTTGATGCAGGGCGATGCAAAACAAACATGAAATGCTTTTCGTCCAGTGTCTACAAACTTTCTCAGGAATGTTAGGGCGGAAAACTACAAAGGAACTAGTAGACATACTGATGCAGTATCACAAACCTGGCTGCAACATGCCTCGAAAGCTTCACTTCCTTCATTCCCATCTGGATTTCTTTTCTGACAACTGTGGTATGGTTAGCGATGAACATGGCGAACGTTTTCATCAAGATATTGCAACAATGGAAAAAGATACCAGGGAAAATTGTCCACTACCATGTTGGCTGACTACTGGTGGACACTCCCCAGAGATGCTCCTGAACAGCTGTACAAGAGGCAGGCAAAGACATCTAAGACGTAGTCTATGACTTGATTTCTTACAGATGTTAACAATAGGTCAGTTACTGTTAGCATGCATTTCGTGTGTACACAATAATTATTGCAGATTACAAAAAATACTAGAGCCACTTTTACATTTTGATTGTCATATTCGTGTTGAGCACATAAAAATTGACAAGAAGTGACCATTTTTTATTTCAGTAACATGTCTTTTGTAATTATTTGTTGACCAGTGCTATTAAAGGACCGTCTGACTGGTGATTTTGACTTCGCTTTGTCGAGGCTCACATCGGTGTTTTCGGACTTGGCGTATCTGGAACTTTAAACAGCGTGTTTTTCTGTTGATAAGTCATGGAACAGCCATTTCACAGAAGCTAAATCGATGATGTTTCAAATGTTGATATTTTCTCCCCAGGGTGGATAAGGGGGTGGATAAGTGGGGTGGGGGAAAAAACTGGTTTCCCAAGTGGAGCATTAGAAAGAAACGATCTTTTCCGCTGACCAGTCGAACGGTGTTGTGCTACGGTCAGTGATCCGTAACAGCGCTATTGTCCCAGAACGTGTGTAGACAGAGCTCTGAATATTTTTATAGATAGGAATTTTTAAAACTGTTTACCTCCCTTTTATAAGAAAGAAAGAAAGAAAGAAAGAAAGAAAGAAAGAAAGAAAGAAAGAAAGAAAGAGTAAACATTACAAAATGAAAGAAATAAAAGGGAAAAAGGACAAAAAAAAAACCCTAGCTAAGCGGAAACCACCCTAGAACGAACTATTTAGGTATCAGGTTCCTTTAAAATGCACACGCCCACGTGCGCGACGCCCGCACACGCAAAAAAAAAAAAATCCGAAGAAAATGAGAGAGAAAACACTTAGAGGCATGTGTGCCCGCAAACAAATAAACACGTTCATCGTTTCTTTTTAAACTGATTTTTTTCTTCCCAAAATTTCGGAGCACCATTTGACTATGTTTTCTTATTCTCCCACTGTATTGCTCTCTGTTTCTATTCTTTAAATTATTATTTTATTTCTTTGAACACGAGACATCGAGCGCAACATTCAACGCAATAAATAGGAAATCTTTCTACATGGCGAGTAATTCCATTAATGTTTTTTCTAGAACCAGAAGGCGTTTGCAGGTAATAGTGAGGACGGGGTATTACGTGCACTTTTGTCTTTAGCCTTTACTCGACCTCCGGCAAGCATTTGATGTCTACAGGTGTCTACCCGTCTCCGAGCTACTGTCCTCTTTTAGAAATATCTAAAGTTTTAAACAATGTAATGTTAAAAATCGTTTTTGCCGTTAGGTCAACAAAGCGGAAACTTTCTTGCACCATTCTTTTTCTTGAAATAATGGAAATATTCTCTCTGATGTAAGCAGGATGTGAAAATTACGGGGCAGCTTAGTATCAGCATATACTAGGTTTTACGAAAAAAAATTAAAAGAAAAGCAGGAAATACTGACCTGTCAGCTTCTTCAGACCAGCTTGTCATGTTATAAAACACAATCACAGAGACATGAAAGTGGGACATAACTGTATATGCAGCAATAAACTGTATCTCACACAGCTTTTCAAGTTGAAACCTCTCTGATCGTAGGAAAGAAAGAAAGAAAGAAAGAAAGAAAGAAAGAAAGAAAGAAAGAAAGAAAGAAAGAAAGAAGCGAAATAAATGAGCGAAAAAAATGAGAAAAAAATGAGAAAAAGAAAACAAAGAAAATTCCAGGAAGAAGGGAGAGAAAGAAAACTAAAAAAAAAAAATCATCATACAGAAATTCAGCTGAGAACAGCAGATGACCAGCACTGAAACTCGAGACATTTTGGCCCTTTGTAGTTCGATCCATTTTTTCTTTCAAAGGCAGTTGCTGCCGGGTATATTTGCATCAAAATCATTAGGCTATGTCCGTTCAACACCCAGGCGATGATGGCTTTGAACTCACGACCCCCCACCCCAAAAAAGTGTTCTTTTTATACTTTCGCTGTGCAAGTCCTAGGATTCCATATTTCTCTTAGTACGCGCGCTCTCTCTCTCTCTCTCTCTCACACACACACACACACACACACACACACACACACACACACACACACACACACACACACACACACGTAGAGTGTGAGTAAAGAGAATGAGAGAGGCCTTAGAGTTTTTCAAACAGTTTGACAGAGGCCTTTGTCACAGTAACTCACATAAAGGTCATCCTTGGTGACCTGCAGATATTCTGAGGCTCCTCGATAGAGTGTGCATCCCTGGGATGTAGTATGCCTGAGGCTGTCTTTTCGTACATCATTCATGCCAAAATTAGTTCTTGGCACTTTTGTGATGCATACAGACGACACTTAAGTACACAATGGAGTAATGGATGGTAGAGAAAAATCGACAGTTGCGAAACGTTTCGCTAGACAGGCAAGGACCGAAACCTTGGCGATTGACAACGCCGCCAAAAGTAAAGAGCTTCCCGAGGCAGATACATTGAGCAACATTGTTTAACAAATGCATGTAATGCATATCATCATTATGCCCTGGGTTCCACATCAGTACCTGACAGTAATGAGATACACAAGTACTATCGGTAGCAAAAGTAATTCGACCAACGCTGGCCATCGAGAGCTAAGGACATCCGCACAAGAGAGGAAAGACGTTGAAATAAAATTTGCAATATAAAACCTGATTAATATAGTTAAAGTTCTGTTTAAGTTAAAAGTAAAAATCACACCAATTTTAAAGTCATTGTAACACTATTGACACAACCGTCAGCTTTTGTTATTGCTTTTGTCACAAGCACGGATGCGTCTCGCAACACATCCTAGTCGGACAATTGAACATTCTGACAACAAAGACCACTACGATTGCCGTAGGCTGCCCAGGTCTTGTGTTTTCGCCGAGCCAAGGACTTCACAAGACAGTGAACAATACACGCAGGTTCAACCAACTGTGGCCAGACGCCATCAATTATTAACTACATTTACAAAGCCAAATTCGCGACAAAATGGGCACAGCCAGGGGAGGTAATAGCACAGAATGATGAACATAACAGTTAACTGAAAATAACTGGCTACAATATTTTTCAAAGCCAGACACCCAGCCTTCCGCTTCGGTTACTGCATATCACAGCTGCAATATTTCATATCAGCACGAGGAAAATGCTAATCATTCACATCATAAATGCACTAATCGGAAACTCATGCTCTTTTACTTTGTACTAATAAAATGTACTAATAAAACTAAACGCTTGTGTATATCATCAAAATTAGGTAGCGTGACTTAATGCGCCTGCACGGTCTGCCTGTGTCTGACTTTTCCACCTTTAGCTGTGCGCTGGTGGAGAGAACATTTGTCGGCCGCTAGTATCAACACCTTTCTTCCCGATTGAGGAGAACTAGACAGAAGAAGTGGGATGTTTTGAGAAAAAAGTCGTTTTCACTCATTTTAACCAAATATGCACAGCAACTTAGGCATGAGCAGCATATTTATTGATCAGCACAGCTCTAGGCCTAATTTAAAGTGTATGGGCTCAATAAAAAGTTTTAAACAACAACGGTTATTATAAGTTTGTTTTGCACAATATATTTTATGTACTTAAATGATATTCTGACAGGTTCCTCAATGCTAGAAAAATCTGTTTTCCCTCTGTCTCGTGTGTGTGTGTGTGGGGGGGGGTGGATGTGTGTTTGTGTGTGCACGTATTTTTGTGTGCGTTTTGGGGGTGTAATGAAAAGTATTATTTCATATTATTTCTCCCCTCTCTCTCTCTCTCTATATATATATAGGGGATTTGGCAAGCACATCACAGTAAAATTTAAAGGCAATGGGCAAAATATCCACCACCAGTTGGTGCAACTTACCTTGTAGTGGTGTGGTGGCTTGTGTGCCTCGTCAATCTACAGAACTATGTCGGCAGGAGCCTTGTGCTCCTGGCAGGTCCAACCAAGCCGAACAGGTCTGTCAGGGTAGAAATTGTTGCACCCTGGCCCTCCAGGTTGGGGGCTTTGCTTTGGGCTAACAACCCATTCATGTAAAACACAAGCTGTTACAGAAACCGCAACAGTATCACAACAGGGGCCTGGTGGAAGATTCCTCTCTAAAAGAGGCAGGCTGGTGAAAGCCCTAGGGAAGCCAGCTCGCCAACTCATCTTCTGGCGACCAAGGCAAGAACCAGGATAGGGACCTGGAACATCAGAATCCTCTATGAAAGTGGCAAATCAGCTCAAGTGGCAAGTGAAATGAGAAAATACATCAGGCTCCTCGGGCTATGCGAATTCAGATGAATAGAACTGGCCGGACCAGACAAACATCAGGAGAAACCATTATTTACTCTGGCCACAAAAACCTGGATCACGACCATACCAAGGGAGTAGGACTGCTTATATCAACAGAGGCAACAAATGCGCTGATGGCCAGTGAATCAGTCTCACCAAGGCTCAAGTCTACAAGATTCAATGCTAAAGGAATAAAGATCACCCCATCATCCAATGCTATGCACCAATAAATACAGCAGATGAAGAGGAAAAAGAAGAACTCTATAGCTTCTTGCAGTCTTTGCTTGACCTCATACCAAGAAGAGATCTGAATATCATTATGGGAGACCTAAATGCCAAAGTGGGAAATGACAACACCAACAGGGAGCTCATCATGGGAAGACATGGCGTCGGCAACGAGAACGGGGAGCTCTTCACAGACTTCTGCGCTTTCAATGACCACGTCATTGGTGGCACTGTATTCCCCCACAAAAGTATACACAAAACAACGTGGACTTCCCCAGATTGCCAGACGGAAAACTAGATCGACCATATAACGGTTGCTCGAAAGTGGAGAATGAGTCTCCAAGATGTAAGAGTGAGAAGAGGAGCAGATGCTGCTTCGGACCATCAGCTCCTAATAGCAGTCTTCAAGACGAAGCTGAAATCCTTCATCGATACAACAGGCAGACCACCCCACAAGTTCAATACTCAGTACCTCAAGAACAAGGAGACAAGGGAAATTTACAACTGCGAAATTAAGAATAAGTATGAGGTCCTTTCAGGACTGACAGAAGAATCAGTGGAAGAACACTGGTCAACACTCAAAAGCATTTGGAAGACAACCTGGAAGACCATAACAAGCGATGGAGGACAAAGAGACGGAGCACTTTGAAGAGATGCTTAATCGACCTCATCCACCATCCTTACCTGACATACCACCAACAACTGCACAACTTCACGTCAACACAAGCCCTCACACCATGACAAAAATCTTCAAAGCTATGAAAAGCATGAAAAAAAGGCAAAGCAGCAGGCCCGGACGGCATACCCTCAGAAGCACTAAAAACAGACTCAGAAACAACAGCAACAATTTTACAGCCCCTCCTACACAAGATCTGGGAACAAGAGCTAGTCCCAACAGACTGGAAATCAGGCCACCTGATCAAATTACCAAAGAAAGGAGACTTTTCCCAGTGCAACAACTGGCGGGGGAATCATGTTGCTGTCCATCCCCAGCAAAGTCCTGACAGGGATAATACTAGAGAAACTGAAGAAGGCACTAAACAAGAGACTGAGATCAGAACAAGCAGGGTTTCGTCAGGATAAGTCATGCACTGACCACATTGCAACCCTCCGTATCCTCATAGAACAGTCTATCGAATGGCAATCCTCCCTTTATATAACTTTTGTGGATTTTGAGAAGGCCGTCGACAGTGTAGACAGGGACGTCATCTGGAGGCTGATGAACCACTGTGGTATTCTGACTAAATTCATAAACATCATCCAAGGATTGTATGAAGACTCTGCACTACGCATCTTTTATGCTACTTTTCTCCAAGCCTGGCAAAGAAGTTCGAGCTTACAATGGAAAGCACATAATACTAATTTTTCTCTTGCCTCTTTTTAATGTACCGTAGCCATAATTTAAAACACATCAGTTAACTTTATCTTTACGCTCGTGTGTCTCGGTAAAAGCAACTGAAGAAGTCGTCGTTATCCCTCGGAATCCTCGTGTCAGCAGGAAGAACCCCAACATAGGTCGCCAAGGTCAGCGTGAATGTTTAGCTTTCTACTGGAAGAGTAGTCATGTGCCTCACACCCTCACACCCGACCAGAACACCTACATGGTGCTGGGGTACTTTCTCATATAAGGGAAACCAAATTGGTGGGATTTTGAGGTACGTGAACCACTTGAGGGCGGACCATAACGTGTGAATACATGAATACATATTTGAAGCAGAGAACATAGTGCTAGAAACTCAAGCACTGAAAGTGTACCCGAGGGTTGTAGTGTATCAGCCAGTTGTGTCGTGTAAGAATGATGTTCGGGACGATAAGTGTGATGTCGTAGTGCTCAGCCGAGTCACTACCAGAGAAAGGATCGTAAAGTTGTGTGTTCAGATCAAAGTAAACGTACTTGTCTCCCCATATGACACCTGCTCACAGGTTCCGCTGTCTTCGTCACCCAACTCCCTAAACGTGCAAAACCACAACGACAGGTAGAAGTACTTTTGTTCTTAAAAGAAAAATATCAACATCCAATAATTTCTGTCCGATCCCTTGATGATATGAACATGTATTACCACCCCTGAACGTTGGTGTAACGAGGATGTCGCCCTTGTGTGAGTAGTGATTGTCACCCCTGGATTTAATGTTGATATAGGGGGCGTTGTTTAAAAATTGGAAGAGAGAAGCAGACGTGAGAGTCTGGTAGAAAGAAGAATTTTGGAAAGAGGTTAGAATTAATATTATCGGTGTGGAGAAATATTAACTGTGTGGAGAAATATTAACTGTGTTGATTGTCATTGATAAGCGACTGTGTGGTTCCTCGCTTTACTAATTTTCTCAGCTGTTGTGTGATCTCCTGGGAGTATAACTGTGTGAATTACCTTTACTTACTGTGGAATTATTATTGACTTGATCATTTGTCTGCCGTTAAGACTGTCAGAGTTGTTTGGTCGATGTATGATGTCCGTATGATCAACGCCAGTGAACAAGACCGAAAGAGTGGAACTGTTTGCCGTGTCAACCCCCCACCCCTCCACCCCAACAACAGAAGAAGAGAGAACTTGAACTTGCTTGTATACATTTTTGGGTAGACTCAGTGTAGGATATTTGTGATGAACTTTTCTTTTGTTATTTAGTAAAGAATATATTTACGTTCACCCGATTAATAGAAACGTTCGAGCCCATGTACAGATGTTAGTGATTTGTTGTCTGAAAGAATACGTGTGGAACTCAGTGTTTGCAGGCATGCTCTGTGGAGTCTGTGTGTGTCTGAGAGTGTGTGTGTTTTCTCAACATAAACTAACTGCAGCCAGTGCCGGATTAACCTCAAGGCAAAGTAGGCAATGCCTATGGGCCCCGCGACTTAGGGGGCCCCGCGATAAAAAGATATTTTTTGTAGGATTGAGTCTTATAACTATTGGCCTACACACATGCACAAGTACATGCGGACTCAGGCCTGACGAGAGGTGGGGGGACAGGAGGTCTGGTGTACCCGGGCCCGCGGCTGTGAAGGGGGCCCGGCCTTGGTCAGTGGATTTATTTCTTCCTCTTCTTCTCCTGTTCTTTTTCTTTTAAAGAAATGTCTGAGGACAGAACACTCAAACATTACACACGCAGACGTTGAGTTTCACGTCTGTATAGACAGAGATGGGGTGAGAAGTGTAGTCAGAGGTATCATATTCTCGCTGGACCAGCCTGGAGGCGGGAGGCCGCTGGACACTGAAGATTTTATCGCGTGTGAACCGGCCCGAAGAAAGTTCGTGCATTGAGATCGCTGGGCACATGTGCCACTACGGGAGGGAGGGGGGCGGGCCCTGCAAGCAAATCGAAATTAACAGTGAAGAGGCAGGTATGTTACTGATATGTGGCCACTCTGGGAACCGAGAGGATGGGGGCCCAGCTCTAGCGCTGCAGCCTGTAAGCGAGAGATATTAAGGGTGCGTTTTTCGTAGTTACTAAACAACAATGAGACTTTCTTTAACCGTTACCAAACAAACAAATACATTAGTCTACACAGTAGATCCTTGATACAATGAGACTATATTATCCTGTAATACTATCGCAGTCAGCAAAAAAGAACACATTATTGCAAAAACACTTTAAAAACTGCTGTCCCGCAAATAGGCTTATAAATTAATCACGGTGGTGTCACGGGAAGTTTGGAGTTGGAGGAGGATGATAAAGAGGAGGTAAGCATGAGAAAGATAATAGAAGTTTAGAGACGGTGTGTCTGCGCGGTAGGCGGATGGCCCGGATGGGCGGATAGGAGGTAGAGAGGAATGTTATGTCACCGGAAAGGGGAGGACTTGGACTTTTATAAAAGGTGTCACCTTAAGAGGGACGATCGCACGACCGACGGAGATGTACCAGGCTCGCCCTGCAATAACACATCGGCCGGCTGGTCATTACCTTTCCTTCCAGTCTCCGACTTTCTTTTGCTCTTTGCCCAGGAATCGCCAGGTAAAAAGGAGATAATATCTACCCTAAATCCGTCCCCCAAAGCCACCTCGGAATCTTTCTTATTCTGTGCTACTTGTCTCAGGAAGCTATCAATGCCAATCATATATGGTCCTGTATATTGAGTTTTGCGGTGGCTGCGACATTTGTTTTTCGAATAATCGCATGCTTATATTTCAATGTGTTTTTAAGGAGCTTCCTGTAACATATTTGTTTCACGATGAAGAAGGGAGGAAAAGAAAAGTTTACAGATGTGCTATGACATAAATGTTAGTTTGTGAACGTTTTCATTAAATTGCTCCTTGTCTTGACACCCACAATCAAGGTAGAGGCAAATTATGTTGGCCCTGTTTTTAGTTTAGAGGCCAGTGACTAAGGTGACAAGAAGTTCCACCCATGCCGGCCATCGGCCATGGGCCAGAATGTATTGTTGCTGACAACACAACAAGAGGGAAAGGGGGGGGGATAGTCTCGATAGACTGGACGGGATGGACTTTCATGGGAATTAAAAGGTCGGTGTTTGGAGCAAGTGGAGGTGTAGACTGACATTTTTATGAGACAGACGTTAGTAAAGTCGCCGTGTGTTTGACCATCCCTTTCAATCGGCCGGAGTCCTTGGACTAAAGAAAGCTTGGACAGTTGGACCTTTAGAAAGCTATACACACTTAGTTTAACATCTTGTCACACGGCACTCTCATGCCTGTCGCATGCTGTCTTCTAGACTAGAAAAGCCGAGATACGCTGCACTTTGTTTTTTTTGGTGAGTACTGTATTTTTTTTAAAATTTATGCTTCTATGATTTTCTGTTTATTGACAAATAGCATTTGACAAGGCAGGAACATCAGTGTCGATGAGAGTGACTAGCAAGCGTCTCAAACTGACTGACAATAATGAAGTTTGTGAGAAAAGCTCATAAATATAGCCTTACAAAGTTTTTAGTCAGCAGGTAAAATGACAATATTGGTACTGCATAACTTTGTTCTATGAACTATTACAAGTCAGCTAATATATGCTAAACATTTCTATTTTATGTCACAAAACCCTCTCCCTTTGATCTACTTAAATCTTAAAATTAACAACAGTTACTGGCTAATTAGTATTTAAAACATTTGCTTTGTCTTCTAAAACTGAACAAGTATTTTAACTGATACTGACTGATGGGGGTTGAAGTCGACCGAGCTTGCTTGGTAAAAAGTTGGAGGAATTCAAACTTTCTGAGAGTCTGAAGGCGGCAGTTCAGTCCAGTTATGTGGTTGTGTGTAACAGCGTGTGTTGTGTGTGTGTGTTCGCCTCGTTTGTTATGTAAGTTGATAAAAAAGATAGCTGATGTGCTCTGTTGTTCGTAGCAGCAAACACTTTTTTAATGAAGGTATTAACGAATCTGTCGAGCTTTTGACATTTGACACGTGTGATTCTTTAACATCATTTTTCCTAATTTACTATAACCACTCACGTGCCACCAATTTTATGTCAAGTAGTGATGTAGATAATAGTTCACGTGTTCTAATGTTTGCAGTCTATGTTTCGTTACTGAATGAAATGTAGATATTGACAATCGAATTGTAAACATATTATTATATACTCGGAAAATAAGTTACGATTACAATTACAAATGGGCCGGAGAGTCGTCGATCTGTCCCGGGGCCCGTGCTGGCTCTCGGCGGCCCTGCATGCGGTCATCACACCCGTACTCAAATGCGCACGTACATGCACGCGCACAGACATTCACACACAATCGTCGTACGCGTGCGCGCACACATGCACACACGTACACAGGTGTATCCACGGATGACAGTGAAATGGAAAATATAAACTAAACTGAAAGAAACTAAGAAAACAATTGACGGTGAACTGTGCAAATTGCAATATGGGTCGGGGCTTCGAGGGAGGGGCCCCAAACTTTTGACTGCCTATGGGCCTCCACTGTGCTTAATCCGGCACTGACTGCAGCGCAAAGAATACAGTCTGTTCAGGTTTTGAACTCCTGAATTTGGTTGAGAGGCAATTAATGGTCTTATGCCTTTGTTGTCATATTGGTGATAAGGAGAAAGGTCAGTTCTGGCACAAAACGTATTGAAGCCTGAGCCCAAACCTCTCTTTTCCCTTCTTTCACAGTTCCTGAAAAAATAGGCGTCAGTTTACTGCCGCGTGGGCAGAGATAATATTCTTGGTGCTGGCCCGAGCGAGCTTCGAACTCGCGACCTTCTGTTGGACGCCGTGTGACGAGTAACGCAAACACAGCACTAACGGCCCTTCGCGGTACATTCTAAACTTCACGCATAACGGATTCGGGTTTCTGAAGCTAGAAATTGCAGCTAATATTCTGTGAGGGGTGGGTACTACAAGCACAGACTACGCACATAGCTGAAAGTGACAGCTAATGTACAAGGAATGTAGCTAGTGTACAAGGTACTAGTAGCTAATGTACAGGTTGAGTGCAGAAGACATATCTAGAAATGACAGGTAATGTTCGTGAAATTAGTGGTAAGCACACGAAGACGTACACCTGACAGTTGTTAACGTAGAAAAAAGTGAGTACTGAAGAAACAAAAAAAAACAATCCTTTCTGGAAATGATAGCTGATGATCATGAAATTAAAAACAGAGAGAGAAGACACCTCTTGAAAACTAATGCTCAATGAATTAGTGCTGCATTCGCAAGACACTTAAATGTACATAAACTGGGATTACTGAAGAGGAAAGTATGGACTAAAGGGAAGATACTCTTCAGCTAAGCATCGGTAATAAGCTTTTTATGCACTAGCCAGTTTTTTCCCTTGAACTACCCGACACGCTAAGCCCTAATGATGCATAATGATCGATGCAAAGATGACAGGTGTTAAAAAGGTGAAAAATTGCCATAAGGGAGGTAAAACTACAGGTACATTATGTTGAAGAGCAATAAGTACCTTATCATCAAATGACTTAGAGCTACGTCCTATGCTCTTAGAAAAATCTTCATGCCGGTCCTAAGCAAATCGTAAAAAACAGAATGCCCTAAAGTCATTAGCAAACTATTTTGTGTTGATGTATATGATGGTATTTATTTATTGAAAGTGGTATCCCTTCGACAAACCGGTCAGAGGGAAGCAGCTCTCCAACATTTTGTCCATGGATCAACGTCAATTTTTTGTCTCTACTGCTGATGTATGATGTTTGTTGCGCCATTTGCCTCTGTTCTACATTGTTTTCCAATGTCTGTGCAGCGTTTTTTCAATAGTTATCTGCATCGTGCTCTTCGTTTTGCCATCTTGCTTTAAGTTTGTAGCTTTACGGCATTGTGGACCATGCTGTTTTTCCATTTCCAGATTTACGAACCGTGTACTTATAATTATAGCTGCATCTTCTGCATGGGTCAATGCGTTTCAGCGATGTCGGCTGGTGATGATACGTTTCGTGTTATCCTGCATCTTGCTCAATTCATATTTCCAGATTGCTGTTGCGTTTGCTTCCTCAGTGCCAGGACTGTGCTCTGTTCTCAACTGTGTTGCCCTAAAACTTCAAACGAAGTCTTCAGACGAATCTTTCTTTTTCTTGTAATGCTGTGTATTTTACTTGTTTAACTTCTAAACAACACATTGAGCCTCCTGACAGGGAAACTATGCTATAAAATCTACTAATCTACATAGATATTTTTAGCCGATTGCTTATATCAAAGCTTATTGAGCTTGCTGCCAGCATGGAATTGCATTTAAGGTCATCATCATCATCATCATCATCATCATCATCATCATCATCATCATCATCATCATCATCATCATCATCATCATCATCATTGCGTGTGAAGATATGAAATTGTATAGAGACTATTTTGCCATTTCCCAATAAATAAACCATAAACAATAAAAAAAAAATTATAAGATTCTGCCCCGGGGTAAGTGATGTTCATCTTCAAGAAAAACTAATTCAAAGATGGGGCATTGGGATATGTTTATGCAATTAACAACTGAATTGTCGGGTGTTGCGTCTGTCCACGCACAACCCTCGCCCCAGCGACAGACACCAGTCACGGGGCGAATGACTAACTGAACCCAAGGGGCTGTCTGGGTTATAGAAAGTGTGCGGTAAGAAGTGTAACCCATGATCGATCGAGGTTGTTTGGCTTATGGATAAAGTGAGATGAAAAGGGCTACCAAATCACGAAACACTGAATTGTGCGCTCTCCTTTATAGGGGAGGTCAGACATTTTGATCACTACTATAAGCCATGCTAGCAGAGTGCTACATTACCTCCCTTGAGATCCCTGGCTCAGTTATTCCTTCGTAACTGTAGATTTGGTTACAAATGATCATCGTTTATGATATATAATAGGATCATTTATTTAAAATATTGGGAATATATTCTATTTATTTCGGAAAATCTAACTGGACAAGCTCTAGACTGGAACCCACAGGGGAGGCGCAGGGTTTGTAGACCCAGACAGATGTGGAGGAGATCGGTCCACGGCGAGGCGGAGGCAGCTGGAATGACATGGACCCAACTGGGGAAGGAGACCCAGAACCGGGTTCGCTGGCATAGTGTAGTTGCGGCCCTATGGGGGGGGGGGGCGAAAAGGAATAAGAAGAAGAATTATATTTATCTATATACATATTTATATATAATATAATTATTATATTAATTTTCATTACAAATTCGAAGATTAATTACATCTATCAGAAATTGGATCATGCCTTTCGATACTGTTGGTCGACTGATTGGCCAAAAAATCGCCACGTCATCCTTGCCATATACAATTCCACCCGCGCAGCTACCTAATGCGTTTTGTACGTTTTCTTCTGTGAAAAGTAAGCACCATCAATCAGTGGCAGCTCCTCCACCTTTGCTGGTGATTTCGTGTGAATAACTGAGCATCAAGTCAGCGACACAATCACTGATGATGATGATAACGATGGTGACGACGACGACGACGACGACGACGACGACGACGACGAAGACGATGATGATGATGATGATGATGATGATGATGATGATGATGATGATGATGTCCTTTTATAATGCGCAGGTATCCATTCAGAAGAATGCTCATTGCGCAGCAAAAACAGAAAAGAAAAAAACCAGGAAAGTAAAAAAAACAAAAACAGAAGTGATGCTTGGTTGTTGAAGTCCTTGCCGAAGAAATCCTATAAACGTGATCCTGTTCTTACCACCATCTTGTTTGAGTGTCTCGACCTATTGATTCTGGTCATTATTAAGACTATGTATGACTCCTAGTCAAAGGGCTGTTGTCGGCCATATTGTTTGTGTATGAGTGGAGTCCTAGTGTAATGAGTTTTAGTCGGCCATATTGTTTGTGTATAACTAGAGTCTTGGTGAATGAGTTGTAATCGGTCATTGTTTTTGTATGAGTGGAATCTTACATTTTACGTCTTTGTGGGCGACATTTCGACGACGTCATTTTTATTGGAAAATGCTCGTCATCAGGAGGCAGTTGAACATGTCTGCGCAAAGCTGCAAACAGAAGGCAGGTCAGCCGGAAATCTGTGAACAACGAAAGAATAGCCTTCTGGTTCTACCATCCAATGACGTGTTGTGTGGTCGACGTCATCGTGCAGCTTTGTAAACAGTGCACTTTCTCCGGCCTTCCTCCATTCTGACCGCTGTCTGCCATCAACTGTTGCGCGTTCTTTCAACAAACAACAAAAGGATTGCCTGAGGCTGCCCAGATCATATAACTTCTGTTATCGTGTGGCCCAGGACTTTACACCATAAGACATGAACACATAAATTGTTAATACACTCCACTATTAATTCTTAAGCCATCAATCAAATTGTCAAGACACAAGTCCTCACTCCATCACCTGGAACCCATACGCTCTATTCTTCCATTCTCACGTATCAACTCTCGATCAATCCTTCCCCACAGTTCAAGTTCTCAATATATCCCCTTTAAACGAGACACTCTATTTCCTCGTCCTGTTCTCTCCCAAAATCTCTCTTTGGCTCTCTTCAGAATGACAGTCATCAATGACAACACTTACAGTTCAGCAGTCAGCTATATTAGGGTTGTCGCCCTTCCTACCTCCAACCTCCCAGAATCTATCAACTCAACACTACACTACTCATACACGTGAATCAGGAACACCACTGACACATAATCCAAACCGCTTCGCTCCTCCTTTCCTGGTGGGGGGGGGTTGAAAAATAACTATTTCGACTGCTCCGAACAACCCAGTCCTTGCCGCCCTTGACGACACACACACACACACACAGGCCGTGTCGACGAGGTGGGTCACGGGGTTCGCAACGTAGATAATCCTCGGAGACGTACGGGGCCGAGAATGCCCAACTGGCCTGCTCGCCAGTCCTCAATAGTGGTAAGTTATCCAGATGGGGTCCGGTCGGTTTCCAGACAAAGTCGCCTGTCCTCGACGGTAGTACTTTATCCAGCCGCTGCTGGGTCAGGTAGGCTCCCGGTACTGTCGCCCTCACCATTAAGACAACTTCTGGGCGAGGTTTTTCACACAGGATCCGTATCGCGCCGCATCCAGCGTCGATCGACACCCTCCTGCTTTCTATCCTTCAATCTCTCTCCCTCGCGTGACTCAGACACGTCTTACCCTCCAGTATCCCGGGCTGAGTGAGTTTTCTAAGATTTTTCCGGCCCAACTCCACTGCTGAACTGTGTTCACCAAACACGTCATCCCTTACTTAACCCTTACACCTCCACTAATCTCGTTCATTCCCTCATGTACTCCAACCACACGTGCAACCCATAAATCACTGAGAGGTTAAAATAGTCAGAAAAAATCCTTGGAACGGACTGGTCCGTGACAACCTCTGTGACTTCATCTGAATGTCAAAGATCTTTACTGCTCATCTTAACTACAACTGAAGATCAACAGTCTCCAGTTTCCTTCACCTTCGTCTGCGGGGGCTTGTCAAAGTAATGCATCTGTAGTTCGTCGTACGTATAAAAGGGGTAAGTGTGCGTATGAAGTATTAAACTTGAGAAGGTCGTCTTTCACCAGATGCGACAACATTTTGCCATGCACAGTCTCTTTGAGCCAATCCAGTAGGCTTATCGTCAGCACCACTCGACCTAGAGTGCTTTGGTGCAGGTGGCAAACGGCTATTTATATGCTTGTGATCATGTCCACATATCAGTCCTGTCTATGCTCGATCTATTGCCCCTTGTGACACTTTGGACCATCACTTTCTCCTCCAGACTTCATACCAACTTTGGCCTCTCCGACACATTTCCTGGTTGTTCCATTTCTGCTCGCACCTGGTCTGTTAGTGTCCATGGTTTCGCATCACAATCGGCTGCGGTGCAATGTGGAGTGCCTCTTTAGTTTACTGCCAATGTCCAGCCACTTGGTCCGGTGATTCGTAACTCTGATTTGCAGTACCACAGGTATGCCGACGATACGCACCTCCTGATTTGGGGAACAGCTTTCTTATAGCGGGGTACCGCGACGCCTTAAAAAATGGCTTACCTGTAGGCGGAGCTATCACGTCACTCATCTTCTGCTCAATTCACTACAATATAACCTAACCCTAACCTTAACCCTACCCCTACCCCTAACCCAAACCCATAAAACTAACCCTAACCCAAACCCTAAACCTAACCCTACTTCATAAATCCCACACAACACCAACCAACGTCCAACCTCACAGCCAATAATGTAACACAACTCCATGTCAATCACCATGACGTCACTCGACCAGTCCTAAACATTTGTCGTCTCCTCAATTCCCTACAATATAACCTAACCCTAATCCTACCCCTAACCCAAACCCATAAAACTAACCCTAACCCTAACCTTAACCCAAACCCAAACCCTAATTCATAAATCACACACAACACCAACCAACGCCCATCCTCACACCCCTCTCAAACATCGATCCTACCCGCTCTCCCATCTCACAAAATAGCATAGCCCGCCGTATGACGCAGCCAGACCCCGTATGTGAAAGTTCTGCCGATTTTGGTCCCAGTTTGCCAATTCCAGAGCTTAGATAGACAGACTGGGGTAAGGCCATAAACAACGCAATGGCAAAGCATGGCGATCTTAAATTTGATGTGAGCCTGAACTGGCAGCCAGTGCAGATCGCACAGAAGTGGTGTGACATCATCAGCGTTCCGCTTGCAGAATACAATGTGAGCAGCATTCTTCTGAGCTCTCTGGAGCTTGTCAAGCAGGTGGTCAGGAAGACCAGCGAACAGAGACTTGCAATAGTCGAGCCTGGACAATACAAAGGCCGACGCAAGCTGCCTGGTGGCAGCAACAAAGAGGAGATGATCCTACACAATTTAATACCAGTTTTTTTCGGGAATACCTATTATAATCGGTTTACCATGACTCTTACTTTCTCTCAACATTCTCTTTGCGCTCCTTCATGTTCCTGGCAATGCCCATTGTGCATGTGTGTTTGTATGTTTGCCTGATTGTGATGCCTTTCTGTTGGACGACATTGATACCTTCTGCACCTTTTATCTTGTAAAGCGTATTGTTCGCCTCTGTGTGGGGAAATGCCTATATACCTCCTATTATTATTATTATTAATAAACTGTATCCTTAGCACCACAAAAAATGTAATTTTTTTTTTAAATTGCAAACAGTTGCGATAAAAGCTTTTTCATCGTACAGGCAGTTGCAATTAAAGTGCTGCTATTATACAAGCAAGCGGCTGATAGGTGTCAATGTGTAGACAACTTGGAAAAAAATATATCGTCAAAACGCAATTCTCAATTTCCTCCAGCGGCATAGGAAAATCTCTCAAACAACTTGTCACGTGGTTCAGTCTTTTTGAGCCAAGCTGCTGGATCCACGTTTTCATCAGCGCTATATAAATATGCAGCAATCAAATAGCCTGTTGTCTAGAGAGGTTTAAATGTTGATCGGAAATAATCAGGGCAAGCATCGCATGGCATCGCAATACAATCAACTTCTATTACCTTGCCTTTTTCTGGAGGTAAAGAAAGAATGTTTAAGTTTTAAGCTAAAGCCACACCATGTCATCGATTGCGCAAGGTCCCCGCCAGTTTCCCGCAGAGATTTCATTTTAGTGTTCGACTGTAATAATTTTTAAAGCGAATTATTTCAGGGGCGCTGTCGCCAGTGCAGTGGACAAGGCAATCCATTTTCTCTGTTTTAAATATTTTACCTGATCCACATGACTCTTAATCTTATTATTCTGCTCTAACTCCGCCTGGAAACCCCCCGGGTAACCTGCCGGTCCCAAGCCCGGATGAAGGAGGAGGGTTGGGCGTGGGGTTAGCAACCCCACCCTGTAAAACAACCCTTGGAGAAGGAAAACTCCATAAAACACCCGGCCAGAGGATGGTCGTTAGCCTTGGTCGGCAAGTCTCTCTACGAGAAAGACACTCGGACAAGAAAACTGACGCCGAAGACGGATGTGCTGGGCCATCGGGCGCTTAACGGCAGCACAACGCACTGACACTCACATGAATGGACAACGCTTACTCTAAACGATATGGTGCTTTGCCTGTGAGGTCCCGCCAGGCAGGCGAAGTGCCGGGCCCTGCGCCTCAACAGGGCCCACCCCATGATACTGGTGGTCACCACGCCCCGATGCGAGGAGTCAGGTTTTGGAGGCGGAGGTTAAAAGCTACTGGCCGAAAAGGAACGACAACCACAGAAGAGACCCTGAGGCCTATCAACATCCTACAGTGGAACGCTGAGGGCGTTTACAACAAAAAATTAGCCCTCACCGAAAGACTCCATGCTGAAAAAATAGATGTGGCCTGTATTCAAGAAACACACCTGAATCCCAACCACAGACTTACCATCAGAGGTTATCAAACCTTCAGGATAGACAGAGAAGGAAGACACAAGGGAGGTGTGCTGATTCTTGTAAAAAACAACATCCCAACAAGAGATCTTCAAGTGGACACGAATCAGCAAGCTGAAATAAACGGAGTCAAGATTACAGTAAACAGCACTGTGCTCACCATTTTCAACCTGTACTGCCCACCCAACAAAGAACTTTCTCTACAGACACTTGATATCCCTGCTGAAAACTGCTTGGCTGTCGGCGACTTCAACAGCCACTCAACATGTTGGGGCTACGAGACGGATCACAGAGGAGAGGAAGTGGAGGACTGGCAGATCGATAGCAAGATGATCCTGCTGAATGATCCAGAAGACCCACCAACTTTCTTCTCGCGCAGATGGATCTCCTCAACGACCCCTGACCTTGCTTTCGCCACTGATGACCTCTCCAAGAAAACAACCAGAGGGGTACTGAACCAGTTAGGCGGCAGCGACCACAGACCAGTTAAACTGGCCATCAACTTGCAGTACAGGCCCCAAGATTCAAAGACATTCCCCAGGTGGAATTACAAGAAAGCCAACTGGGATACTTTCGTTTCGTTGTCAGACAAGTATACCAAAGGAATACGTGCGGCGGATCAGAACATCAACCGTGCCATTGATGCATTCAACAAGGCGATCATCAAAGCTGCTTCAGAAACAATACCTCGAGGCGCACGACAGAATTACAGGCCGTATTGGACAGAGGAACTCCAAGAATTAGAAGATGAAGTCTCCAAGACCAGGAAAAGGTTGAGAATGACCCCACCATAGAAAACAACATAGCACTGAAAGAATCAAGCGCCAAATACAGAAAAGCCTACAACGAAGCTACAAGAAAGAGCTGGAGAGAAAAGACAGAGAAACTGAACCTAGACAGAGAAGGAAACAAGTTATGGAAGCTGGTAAGGGCTATGAATGATGAAGATACTAGAAGTGCACCGATTGTCATACAACAAGCACACGATATACTAACAGGTAGAAAAGCAGCAAACGCATTCATTGACAACTATGAAGAGGTCAGCAGCATCACAGTACCAGAAGAAAAGAAGCAGCAAGTCCATGAAGAAAGAAGAGAATTTAGACAGAGAAAACACCAGGAAGACTACATGAACAAACTATTCAACATGAAAGAATTTGAAGAAGCAGTCAGGACCCTAAGTCAGAAGAAATCCCCTGGTCCAGACAAGGTCACCAACGAAATGCTGCAACACCTGGGCCCACGAGCCAAGACCAAACTCCTCGACCTCTTCAACAACAGCTGGAACAGCGGCCACGTCCCACAAATCTGGCGAGATGGTACCCGTCCACAAGAAAGGCAAAGATCGAGCGAAGGTGGACAGTTACAGACCCATAAGCCTCACCAGTTGTGTGGGCAAGTTAATGGAGCGCCTCATTAACTCCAGATTATCATGGCACTTGGAAAAGAACAACATCTTTATACCAGAACAAGCAGGCTTCAGACAACATCGCTCAACTGAAGACCAGGTTACATACATCGCCCAGAAGATTGAAGATGGCTTCCAGGACAAGAAGCACACGCTGACGGTGTGGATAGACATGGAAAAGGCCTTTGACAAGGTCTGGAAAGATGGATTGAGGCTGAAACTCCAGAAGTGTGGCATATCCGGCTGCATGTACCAATGGATCTCTCAATACCTGACAAATAGGAAGGCCAGAGTCCATGTCGGCGGAACATACAGCCGAAAGAAGACGCTGAGAGAAGGAGTTCCTCAAGGAGGAGTACTCAGCCCTACCTTGTTCCTTGTCTTCATAAACGACATCATCAAGGACCTCCCCCGAAATGTCCAAGGAGCCATATACGCAGACGACCTGGTCCTCTGGTGCACAGAAGAACACCTGACAACTGCCAACTACCGACTCCAAGAGACACTAAATGTCCTACAGGATTGGACGAAGAGATGGCTTGTCAAAATCAACCCCAAAAAGACCACCTACACTATCTTTAGTCTGTCCACTAGGGAACAGAAGGCCACTCTGAAGTTCGATGGACAGATCCTCCCACTGGAGGACAACCCTACTTACCTTGGGGTGACCTTCGACAAGAGACTTACGTGGAAACCTCAGACGAAGAAGGTTGAAGCCAGAGCCAAGGAGCGACTTGCACTTATGAAGAAGTTGGCTGGCACGAACTGGGGCGCGGATGACAAAATCCTCAAGAAGCTGTACACCGGAAGGGTTAGACCAGTCCTAGAGTATGGCATGACAGCATGGGGCACGGCAGCAAAATCCAACTTTGAAAAGATCAGCAAGGTTCAGAACCAAGCAACCAGACTCATCACTGGAGCCATGAAATCTACGCCCATACAGGAACTGGAAACAATCACAGGGTTGGAACCACTCGAGGACCGACGTGATACAAAGATACTCGTCCAAGCCGCCAAGTTCAAGAGACTTCCAAATCACCCCATGAGAATCAGGCTGGCTCAGCCGACGAAGGGAAGGCTGAAAAGGGGAAGTTTCATCCATCAGACGAGGATCCTTGAACGAAAACACCAAGATATCTTGGAACAAGACCCCAGAGAGATCCCCCTATACCGGACAAACCCAGCATGGAATGAATCTGCTTTCCCCCTGATCCACTGCAACATCCATGGTGTCGGCAAGAAAGATTCCCAAGACGACACTGCGAAAAAAGTCCTGTACTCTGGAGTATATCCACAGCAACTTCCCACAAGACCAGTGGACTCATGTGTACACTGACGGATCAGCGGAACAAGCCGTGAAGAAGGGTGGTGCCGGAATCTTCATTCGGTATCCAGGAGGAAAAGAAGACCGCCTCTCCCTCACAACCGGCCTCTATTCCACCAACTTCAAAGCGGAAGTAGTGGCCATTCAGACCGGTGCCACCCACATTGAGAACAGCCCAGACACCTCCAACAACATCGTCTTCTTTACAGATGCACTATCTGTTCTACAGGCCTTACAGACTGCCAGAGACAAGGAATTGAACGCCCTGACCACTGCTCTCTCCTCCTTATGCAGAAACCACACAGTCGTCTTACAGTGGATTCCCTCCCACTGCGGTGTATTTGGCAACGAAGCCGCAGACACTCTTGCCAAGGAAGGATCCACAAAAGAGCAGCAAGACAAGTCCACCACCTTCAATGAAGTCAAAACCATCATCAAGGCCAAACAGCATAACAAATGGCTACAGCAGCACCCACGTTTCAACCAGAACGACCCATACTACCTGCTCACAAGGGCCGAACAGGTCATTATTTTCAGACTGAGGACAGGCCACAACCGTCTCAATCACCACCTATACACCAAACTCCGGATCGGCCAGACGGACAGATGCCCGTGCCAGACAGACAGCCAGACAACAAAACATCTACTGCAAGAATGCCCCATACACGAAGACCTCAGACACCGCATCTGGACTGATGAGACGCCGATATCAAGGAAGCTACACGGCAGTCTGGAGGACCTGCGGCGCACAGCATCATTTGTACAAGAGGCAGGCGTATCCATTTGAGTGACCGACAACAACAACAACATTCTGCTCTAGATTCGAGACTATACCTAGATGATTAATATTTGGGTTATATTAATATTGTAGTTTATTCGCGCGTAACCGCCACAGCCTTGAAAAAGCTTTTATTGGTTCTGTTTATTTACACACGGTTTACAGGCGGCGTAATCCTGGCTAATTCACATTTCTACTCCTGCCATACTACAGGCTCTTCTGTTTCGGTGACTGTCTGTCACACTGGCTGGATTTTTAATTTAGATACGCTGTTGCAGACATCGGTTTGTCTCCGCATAAAGAACAAATGAATATAAATACACGAATAATACTGATTGTTCCTTTACATTGCTGAATGTATTTTTGAATTTATTTCTTTAGAGAAATGATCTTTGAATATATATATCTCTCTGTGTATATTTTTTTTTATTTGTCTATGTCAGTCTGTTTTGCATTCTGCATCGCAAACACAGTATATGTACAGAGAAGCTTTGGTAACAAAGAGAGCTTTTGGAGCATGTATTCAACTTTCCTTGGTGACTGTGAGAGCTGTTTTCTTGGGTGGTCATTACAGCCCTGGAATGGGATGCAAACGCGAGAATAGCTTTCTTTCTTCCTCACTGTGGAAAGTGTCGCTATGGGCAGTAAACTTTCAGAAACTAACTCTTAAAATTATAATTTTTTTAGGTACAGAAAAAAAGAGATCGGATTTAGTGTATATAGCTGTGGTTTGTTCAACGGACCGCTATACCACTTCATGGCCACCAGCAAACAAGCAATTCTTCTTTCGACAAAAAAATATTTCTTTTCCTACTTTCCCTAACCATCTAGAACACTGGCAACAACAGCATCAGACGTGGTCAGGCAGGCAGAGAGGTTTTCAGACAGAAAGATACCCCCCTTTCCCCGCCGCTCCCACATCTTTAGTCACCACTTCCTTGTAAAGCTTGTCATCCAAGGCTGGCTGAAAGCTGAAACTAGAACCGGAGAGTGCGATTTTCAATAACATACCTTGTTCTTATCTCTGTTACATATAATCCCAATATCACACCCTCTCGCCGGATGGGGACAATGTTTTTGAATTTCTCCCCCTACCCTTCCGTGTTTGGGGATTTTGCCACTGATGCTGGGCTCAAGGGGCTGCTACTTTCCTTTGTGAGTTCGGGATGCGTGCGGACGACAATAGGTTACGTGTGCGCAGGCGTGTTCATGTGTAAGCAAGCACGATTCTCGAATTTCAGGAGAAACACAAGCCAGCGATGACTGGTTGTCTGTGGCCGTGTCAAACGGAGATTTTTTGTTAAGCAACATCGGCAATGTCTGCTTCAGTGCTTAATTTTATCGCACGGGCACGCCTCATTAACCTCGCCAAACCAACGTTGTTTCTTGTTAAAGGTGGCTACTATCACAAAGAAGGCGATTACGGTCCATTCTTTGAGTTCCCAGATTCTTTGGCACAGACCAGTGAGGGAGTTTGTTGTTTCTTCTGCTTAAGCAACTCAGCTGGAACGTTGTCAGCGCCAAGTTACTTTCCTCCCTTCAGACTGCGATCCGCTCTTCCGGCCTCTTACCATAGGTCTGGTAGGTCTTCAGGGCCACTGGATCTAGTTGTTTGGAGGACGCTAGCGTCCGTCTTTACCTGGAAGTAGTACATAGTACAGGTCTTTGCAATATTCAGTCCATCAGTTGAGTACAGCAGCGCTTTCTATGAGAAGTTGGCTATTGTTGTCTTCGGTGACCGAGGTCTTGTGTTGAACTGTCTTGGTGAGGGTTCTTAGGACTCGTAGGGACTATGTCAAATGGATAGACAAACATGCAGAAACGCAGACGCGACGACGTTTACACAAATATAAATAGATTTCTACCCATCGTGTCATACCTTCGTTCACATAATTATCCAAACACTTGCTACTTGTTGGCCATGTAAGTGGCATAAATTTCATTCCAAAATGTAAACATTCGTTCTCACTATCACACTATGTTTCTGTAGAAGTATGATGACGCTTTACACTTTTATATAAATATGATGACATCATATATTTCTGTGGAGGAATGACAAAAGTGATTATGATGCACTCCTCTTCCGTCTGTATTGTATGTCCATGTCATGTATCAAGGTCTATTTTGAATACCAAATGAAGTAAGCATTTTTTGATCAAAAATTGTAGGCGTCTTCTATATATTAGTAAATTAAACATTTAGAAAAAAAGCTTAAGTAAATGTTTGTCCCCGGGTTTAAAGTCCTAATGTCATTCACCACGGCATAGATTACCTCCCTTACCCGTGGAACGGCGCCTGGTCACCCCTCAGTAACCTTATGAGTATTGCTTTGAAACTTTCTATAATAAAGACTCTACCATAGCTACTGTGACCTCGAAAGAATTGAGACTTGAACGCTATTGATCTTAGTAATAATTATGTTTGGCGGATGGTGACCGCATTGTTCGCAGCTTTCGTCGGACCTTTCTGAAGCTGATAAGAAGTTTTGCCTGCAGAGAATATTAATGTCTGTGAGTGGGGCATTATTAGTTTGATGACGGTGAGTACTTTAAATGTTTACATGAAACAATAACTTTATTTCACGACTCCTGGGTGCTTTAAATGTTTGAATGAGCCGATGAACCATTATTTAGATGATGAAGATGACATCAATTCTGACAATATTATCTAACATTCAGAGGTGGCCTTTGGGGGTGACAACTGGGGCAACCGCCCCAGGCACCGCGCCGTGGCATTTTGAATACGAATTGCGGTGTCTCCAGGTAACTGTGTATATCTGTGTTCAGGGACTGTCTCCTTTTTGGTGAAACCTCACAACTTAAACATAATCTGCTGTATTGCATAACCCACTGGTTGCTTGTTTTGGACTTATTTGAAAACGTGAGAGAAAAAAACAAAGAACGGATTTTTATGATCAGTTTTTGGACTAAGAAAATTTGACGGGACGTTTCCTGGCCGACCTTTGTTATTTGTTGTGCGATTGAATAACTGTCTGAGTGAAATGCAGAACACACCGTGATGTTCGAGCTACCATTTTGAACGCTCTTCACACAGATGCACTGCATTTTGTCCTGAGTTCTCCGTTTGTTGTGGCGTGAGCTGAAGTTTCAAACAGTGATGTGTGATAAACGCCATAAATTATAACGGGAGCTCGAATATTGAGCTTCGACTGTACTAAAGTAAAAAAAAACAATTCTTATCACTATTACTAGAAATCACCTACTAAAGAATAAGTGAAGCTTGTAAGATCATGAAACAGTTTAGCAGTCATGATCAAAATAAAACAGTTCAGCAGTCACGGTGAAATAAAACCCTTCAGCAATCACGAAGAAAATAAAGCACTCAGCAAGCATGATTTTTTTATAAAAAAAAGCGTTTCACCAATAACGAAAAAAAATAAACCTCATTTGATTTCACAGTGGAATGAAGACTGCTAATACCAAAACCCCATTGTGTCGTCCTCTTGGTGTTTCCCAGTTGCACGGCAAATGTTCGTTCAGCCGTGTTTGAAATCCAGTCCATTAGACAATTGCTGCCATCCATGTCTCTTTAAAACCAGTCGCTACAGAGCCATTCTTTTGCTAAGCTTCTGGTCCATAAAATCCGCCATTTGATGCTGCTTTTACTATCGATTGTGCTTTAAACGTTTCCGCTGAGAAAAAAAAATTCAGAAACTTTCTGATTTACTTCGTATGAGCACAAGATTATTGTTCCTCGCATAAGAAGGATTTTCCTCATCATATAATTTTTAAAAAAATTTTCAGTGCTACTTTAGAGAGGCAAAAGACTCAAATATCTTGTATCTCTTGTATTTTCTTGGGTTTCATTAATGTTTACATTTTATCAGACAGATAAGACCAGATAAGATAAGATCAGAGAAGATGTTTTTAAGAAGGAACTTTTTCTGCTATCGATGTGAGGATCAGGCATTAAGAGAATTTTTGTCAAAGCTGTAAAGTTTCCCACCGATGGTGAGCTCTGGCTAGTGTCGGTTTCTTGGTCGAACGATAAGTAAAATCATTGTGGCGACAACAGTTTTTTTATTTTTAAGCTGTAGGCTGTGTTTTTCGAAAAGAAAGAACATTTTATGTAAAACCCGACAGAACAACAAACATACAGAGCTCTCGCCCACAAACATACGACCATTGTGAGTGGTCCAATGCGCTTAAAGATTCTTCTTCGATTGTTGACAGGTTTACATCTGCACAAACGCCTTCACACTGTAAAAATTTTTCTTCTAATTCGTATCAAACATAGTGGGAAAATAAATCAAAGTAACTTCAGCTTGATATAACCTACAGCTACAGTTGTGACCTAAACCCAGTCTGTTGATGTCTCAAACTTGAGAGCTTGGACGTACGTTGCCATAGAGGCGCATTCTCTGTAGTGATGACGCAGCGAACGTTTGCCAACACCACGTGTTGCCACTGTAAGTAAAATAATCATTTGTTGTACGTTTGTTTGCGCCTTGCCATTTCGAGAGACACGTCCTGCCAACAAGAAGAGCTGGCAATTGTGTCTGGCGCTGCATTGTTCTGTAACTGCAGAACTGCAGTGCAAAAAACCTACTTCGCGAAGAGTTTAAATCGGCTGCTTGAATGTCCCATTTCATGTCGCAGTTTAATTACGTGCTGATCAATAGATTCTTTTCTTCATGGGAATGGATTTCTGAACAAAACTACGCAATAACTCTTTTCGAATGAGTGTGGACAGACTTCGGAGGAACGGAGCAAGTGAGCGAGAGACTGTACAGGGGAAAGAGGAAACGGAATGAGGGAGACAGCGACCAAAACTTATGGAGGGGAGGGGAGTAAAGGATGGACAGGAGGGGACAGAGAGAGAGAGAGAGAATGGACAGTGCTCTATTATACCACTGCTTTTGTTCATACCATTACATATTACATAATCAGTTTTCCCATGGTCAAAAACAATAGCTGTGCCACTCTTTTTGCTTTTCTCTAGCACTTTCTCAATAACTCATTATTCTTAAATCTATCCTTATATTCTATTTCTGTCTCTCTCCTCTTAAAAATACACTCACATTCTCCTTCTCTCTCTTTCTCGCCGACACAGTTCTGTCTACCAGGTCTGTGTTCAGTAGGTCTTATTTTCCTCAGATAATTTAAAAAGAGCTGTTGCATATTTTGTTCAGAAATTCATTTTCTTAAAGAAAAAAAAGAATCTATTGTCCAGGGGCCTGTTGCACAACACGTTTCGACACCTTAAAACTGTTCTAAAGAAGCAAAATCTCTTCTTAGCCATTTTGATGCATTGCAGAAAAACATACAAAAAATTGTACTGACAGGACGGAAAGTCAGACTTAAACAACTTTATCTTACTTAAAGCAGTTTTAGTTTAAAAATTCTAAACTTGTGGTGTGCACTTTAAACTAATTATCTAAATAGAGTTAAGGCCTAAAAGTGTGTAAAATTAGAAATGTGTTGTGCAACTGGCCCCAGGACGTTATGAAAATTAATCAGGAAATAGAAATAGGAAGCAATGGAAATGAATATGTTTTTCGAGCTGCTGGACAATGCAAGACCAAACGTGATTTTCCCCTCTTCCTGTTGAAAAGGCATGACTCCACAATCAGCAAATTCCAAAAAATACACAACTGATGATACTTCACTTGCTACTGCTGAGCTAAACGAACTTACTGTAACATAGTGTTGAAAAACAAAGCAGCAGTCCTCACCTCAGCAGGTGCATTTTTCCAACAGCCAGTCAGAACTTTTTTCTCTTCGTTGAGACACTTGTTTATGCGTTTATGAGTTTGTGTAATTAGTAGTTGAAAGTAAGTCCTTGAGGCGGGAAGTGAGTTTTTTGTTTTAATGAGTTGATCATGGAGGTCACGTAAACTAGTACTGGGAGCTTTGGTTTTAACAGACCGGTACGGGCGTGAATACCCACAGACAAACAGTTAGCTTAATAAGCAAAATAAACCTCTTTTGATAACAAGATAGTAAAGTTCTAGACTTGGTATCTCGCAGGACGAGGTATCTGTTGGGCATCGTAAGCGACGAACAATCAGGTTTAATTAATAATAATGTTGATTATAAGATCATGATTTATGTGAAAATACCAGATAATTTTGTAGATACCATATATAAGCGTTAAATGACGTTATAAAGGGGAAATGGTTAGATTACACGCTATGTAAAAAAATAAAAATATCCTCTTTCAAACGCAATAACTGTTATTACTAAGCTAAAGTAATTTCTTTCACCTGTGAGTCTAAAATATCTATATTTCGATATCAATGTATGATAGTAGAAATTAGGTAAGTGTCTATCGATATGACTTTAATAATAATAATAATAGTGAAGATTTTTATAGCGCATATTCACACTCATAGAGAGCATGCTCTTAGCGCTTAAAACGAGGAAGAGACGTGGACTAAGTAGACACAGAACAAAGGGGACGAAAGAAAACGACAGCACTGACGAAACAGAAAACATTAAAAGGCATCAAGTAACAGGAACAGAAAAATATAGTGATTCTGCGAGAAAGATAGGTAAAGTAGCAAGAGGGAAGGGGGCGGGGTTAAGAAGGACGAGCATTGTGCGGACTGTGTTAGGACTGTGTTACTTTACACAGAGAGATTATACGGTTTCGCTTAGTAATCATTGGGTCTTCATGAAAGACAGAGAATTCATCATATTTGATAACAAAATAATAATAATAATAATAATAATAATAATCCCAAAACAAAAACGAAAAAACACTCGGGATTCGAACGCAATATATTTCAGAGAAAAGGCAACGAATGTCACAACTACACCATGCAGAAATTGCTGTACATGATGTGTAAACTAGCCTATTTAACAGGCTACATCGTCTCGGTTGTTTTAAACCATCATTTTTCACCTTTACCTGTCATAAGTTTAAATGTTTAAATGTATTGAGTTATTTTGCCTGTCACCATTAAAGGGATGCAACACTTCCTAACGTTTAAACGTCGTTGAGCTTAGCGCATTAGCAAGTTTAATAGCTGGCAAAGACTGATTGAAAGCAAGGTTGCGCTGAGCCGGCTCCTGATGACGTATTGGAGGGAACAGATTTTGTCAACCGAGTCCCCTTCCATTTAAAAAAAGATTTTTGTTTTCAGTCAGTTCTGAGTTAAGTACGCTCACTGGACACCAAAATGCACTAACAAACATAGGTTGGAGATTGTGACTGTGCAACCAAGGATTCCTGTCGATCTTTAGTAGAAACATCGCACGTAACTTGACACACGGGACAAGCGGGCCCTAACACAGGCGCTGAAGGCAAGAGGGGAACAGTAGTGAGCCGTCTAGTCCTCAGACCACGTGATCTACTCTATTCAACAGCAGGCGGAACGCGGTAGCGACTGCGAAGGATAGTTCCTCGAGTGCAGCAGGCGCTTGGCGGCGCTAGGGTTTGAAGAGGGACAAGATGCATTTTTCACCGGCGCTTTTCAATATTTCTAAAACGCTTTATGTTAAAATATCGGCAAATAATGATTACTTGTGACTCTTAGGAGACTCGCCTAGTCCCCCGTGTCCACTGACAGCAGGCCACGGTGTCAAACATTTGTCTTTGTCAAATACAGGTTAATGTTGACACAGTCAGTGTTCTTCATATTAGTTTTACGAACACTTGAAGCAAGATATCTATGTAATAGATTGCTTGAGTGACGGGTGTGCTTGACCGGGCAGCCTTATTGTTGCAGCAAAGAGGGTCAACAACGCTGTTAGTTGAGTTTGAAGTCAGGCGGCGGTCACAGCACGTAGGACAACTCTCCCCCTCCCCTTGGTAAACCAAACATCCCTAGTCGCTCGAGCGTGCAACCTTTGTTCTGACGATTCACACACACACACACACACACAGAGTCAGGTGCACACCCTTGCATGCATGTTAGTAAGAAAGCTTGAAAACAAAGTTCAAATCGGCAAAATTTCTAATATAAGGAGAAAAAACGAAAAACGGATATACAGTATTAGCAATGGTTTTGAGTTCTCTGGTTAGAGAGAATTTTTACATACGAAGAGATTATGGTCGCTACATATCTAAGACCTTTCTAGACGTGATGCGCCTGCAAAAGTACTAATTATTTGTAATATACATGATTATATATATATATATATATATATATATTTACTAATGTTGCAGTTTTAATATTTTCTGTTTTTCCTTCAGAGCGCAGCAGAAAAATGTATTTTTTTCTAACTGGACGACGAATCTGCCTGGTCTGCATTTGCTAGAGGGGCACATGAGCGAACTCAGTTTCTGTTGCAAAACGTTCCAGGAATCTCTCTCTCTCGAGAGAGAGAGATCCATATGGAGGAGCTCCTCAGATTTTCTGAATATAATTTCCGAACTCTTAGGACGACTAGCCCAACGTTTGCTTGATTGACGGTAGGATCTCTTTTACTGTTCCCTCTTGCCTTCCCATCATCATTTTTTCCCCATTCTGAATACACTTTTGTATCTTCTTGGTGATATAACCATCAATGTAAGTTTAAAAAGTTCCTTCATGAACCGATAATTCATCGCCAGAATTGATGAATGCAAACTGAGAGATTTCCCATCTTACGATTTGCTTATATCTTTTTCAAAATCACGGGAGCGGAGTATATGCGCGAAGCACTGATGCTGTTTAGCATCAAGAGAAAATGATCTTCATGCGGTTCCTCCACCATCACATGGCGCACAAAGAACCGAAATTGTCGAGGACTTTGGCTGTCTCCCCTCCCTCTTTTTCCTCGTTTTACAGAGTAGAGGTTTCCTAAGTAGTCTTGGCTCAGTCTGCTGGTATGGAAGAATTTCATCTCATTTGTTTTAGGATTATTGTAAGATCGTCCCAGAGTTGAATCAGGCTTTGTATAACTATTTTCCTTTCAGCCATCTTGCAAAATATTGTTATTAAGGCCTGGGGAAATTTTAACATTTCCATGGCTTTTCTTAGAATCGTTACTAAGTGTAGGTTAAACAGCTTTCTCAGCATTCTGTTTACCTTTGGGCTTGTGTGCAGGAGTCGAATTCCCAGGGATTTTTTTTAATTGATAGTCCATCGATTGCTCTTCTTCTTTCTTACAATTTTACTTGTGTAGCAACATTTGTAAATGTTTTGCATGGATTTTTATTACCTTAAGAAATAGTCGACATTTCTGCTGACAGATTTGTACTTTTGAGCGCTCGTTTTCAAGGGGTCGGTTCTTTCACGTTAAGTTTGTTCCGCAGCTGTACTGGATGATTCAACGGAACGCGTGAAATGGAGCTGAGAAAATTAGTAAGTGTCGACTGTGTCTATGGAAAGAGGAACCTATTGAGAGTAAATAATAAATTACCAAAATGTTTCAAAACGATTTTTAAATAAACTGTTTACCGTTTTCATTTTTCGGGCATGTACGATGCCATCTGGCCCAACAGATCTCTTCGCCGGTAGTTCTGTAGCCACTAATTGCATTTGTGGAAACAACAAGACCAGTGAAACTGCTAAACAGCAGCAGGTGTGACAAAATCCGCGACTTGTTACCTACTAAAGGAAGGAAATGCTGTTTACTAACATCTCTTCGTATTTCAGACAAAAAATTACCTCAAAACCTTTAGTTTGAGAGTTTAGACAGCTCGGCGCAGCGCACCATGAGCCACCTGCCTCAGTAGCCTCTTTATCAAACTTGTTTCGTTGCAGTATTTCTTCCCTGACTGCTGTCTTTCTGGTGTAGTTTTAGGTCTATTTTCGGTCTATTGCAGTATTTCTGTACATCACCGGCTGATTATATGAACCCCACTCTGGCATCGCATACTGCACGCCCACAGCGTGTAGAAGAAATGCATTTCTGTTCAGTCCTCCTCGTTGCCACAGCAGGACAAAGCCGAAGACCAGTTTTCATGGCTGCTGGCTGATGGCTGCTGAACCACACTGGTGCTAACACGCATGCGCAAAATGTTCCCAGGACATGTCCGCCGCCGTTAAAGTCAGATCAAAGTCGATCGTTGGTGTCGCTGCACTGCAGGGATTGAGCAGCGATTGTGCACGCTTCCTCACTGAGAAATCAGGATCTGAAAAAAATATCGAGAGAAAAGCCACGATTTTTTTTAAAAAGGTTTAAGTACTCTCCGCAGAGGATGCAATGTTTTGTGTTTCCCTTGATTTGTGTTACAAGTGTGTGACGCTGGCGATCACTGCTAATAGGGTGGATGCTGGCGTATTCCCAGGTCTCTGTTAGACGGGATGCTCGGCAATTGGACTGTGGGTATAAACGACCACTGATGATGTTGTACCTGCAGGATTTGTAAGAAGTGTATCAGTCATACTCACTGTACGCCTCGCTTGCTTTAAGGAAAGAGTCCAGCGACTGATATTCCTACATTCCAGGCTTCTTGACGAAGAAGGTGCCCAGTTACAGACTGCTTTCGGGACTTCAAGAGAAGTGAAGATTCACTAGAGTCTACTATATTCATCTCTGCCCAGACAATGACTCCTCAATTTTTACTCTTTGCTGGAACAGTAAATCTTCTTTATCAACTTACTGGTGAGTTCTACAGTTTGTGACACAGTCTATGTGCTCCTAGCGAATGTATGTGTTGTCACGTGTGTGCATATTTTCTAACAATTACAATTTACCTTCTGTTTAAAATTTGTGACTTTTACCGTAAATGTATGTATTCTTGTTACAGCTTCTAAATTACTCTGTGAACATGTTCTTTTTTACAGCTTGTAACAACTACAGCGAATGTGTAGGTGTTGTGGCTACAGTTTGTAGCATCTACAGTTTGTGTCGTAACTATAATTAGTAACAATTGTATGTATATATATATATATACTGGTTAAAGTTTTTAAATATCGTAATTTGAGTGTGATCTGGTCGCAGATTGTAATATTTAGTCACCTAGTGTATCTTCTGGCTGCAGTTTGTACCAACTAAGCAAGATAATAAATGTTACTTATTTCCTTAAGTGTATATTTTGGTTACGATTTGTGCCTATTACGCTCATTATTATTAATTACTACTTATTACAGTAAGTTAATATCTGCTCTGACTACTGGTATTACAATTACTGCAAGTAGCTATAAACATTCGGTGGCTTTATATGCATATATATATATATATTAATATATAACTAATATCTGCATATAGTGACCATCTCAGACCATTCAACTGCCAGCACTTTATCCTCAACTTGTCTCCATGCCTAATGTTAGCATCTATTGCCAGTGTCTAGTCTCAATGTCTAATGTCAGCGTCAAATACTGATGTCTAGCTTCATTATTTGATATCAGTTTTTATTGTCGATGTCAGATTCTACTGTCCTGCGTCACCGTCTAATGGTACTGGTACAGTCTGGTGAAAAGTCTGGTACAGTCTGATGCAAGGATTTTGTTTAACCAGTTACTCCCAAGCACTAAAAGTACTTCAAATAATCTTAACAATCATTTTTTTTTAAAATCTTCTTACATTTACTGGCTGAAATTCTGCCAGGGAGAGAAGCTTAAGGCCCTCCGCCAGATGATTCCATCTCCGTTCATTATTCACGCCCATTCTTTATGTAATATACATATATATATATATATGTGTGTGTGTGAAATTATTTATTTATAATGACCTTATTTTTAATGAATATTGAAATTTTCAGGGATCAGTACAAATCAGAATATGAAAATAAACTTAGAGAAGAGCTTGAGCAATACCTGGATATATGTTCAAGACATTGCTTATAGCGATCTTTGCTTTGCGAAGATCAACTTCTAAGGAAAGTCCGGTGCTGGCGGGAAGGGAGTGAGCGTAAATCATGATAAGAACACTGAAACTTACTGTTTTTTGATATCACCATCCATTATTATTATGTTTGTGTCTTTTCTTTTTGAGCCTTCCTTTGATGGCGGGAAAAAGCGCTATACAGTTTAATTTCCTTATTATTATTCTCCTATGACAGTCCAGTCAGGTGCCGGTCTGAAGAGCCTTTTTAATTATTAAATATGTGACTCTTCGGTTATGCTTTATTTGAACGTCGTGCGGAAACTTGCCAAAACAAAGTCATGTACTCCACAAGATATGTTTGTTTAAGGGCCGAGCGTCTACCGCAGTTTGGGAAAAAATGATTCGATCCTGGTACGAAGGTGAGGGGCACACACTGTTCCGGCTACCCTGGTGGTCATGATTTGCCGAGTGCTTTTATCTAGCCCGACAAGATCCCTCCCCTCCCTCCCCTGGGTCAGACCATTATTCCCCGACGAACGGCCGAAGTTTGGTCTTTAAGAACGCGTCTTACAGTTTTCCTATTCCAGTGCAGCAATGCCTCAGAATCACGCCTGTGTTCCTGCTACATTCCAGCAGTTCACCAATCTAACTCATGTTTTCCTATTTGTGTCCAACAAGGTGTCAGTCTAACTCCTGTTTTCCTATTGGTGTCCAACAAGGTGTCAGTCTAACTCCTGTTTTCCTATTTGTGTCCAACAAAGTGCCAGTCTGTCCTGTTTTCCTATTTCTGTCCAACAAGGTGTCAGTCTAACTCCTGTTTTCCTATTTTTGTCCAACAAGGTGATATTCTGTCCTGTTTTCCTATTTTTGTCCAACAAGGTGCCAGTCTAAGTCCTGTTTTCTTATGTCTGTTTAGCAGGGCGTCAGTATTCTCGCTTGTTTGACCACCTGTCATTTTTAAATGACGTGGAACCCGTTTTTGCGCATTGCTTGAGCGACCATCAGCCTAACAGAGAGACTGTTGCACGTTTGCTAGCCATTGATCTTCATGTTTATTTGCAGAGTAGAAGGAAGCAGCAACTGGCCCGAAGATAACGAAATGTTTCTCCAGATGCATCTTTCCATAGGACACTCAAAATTGTTTTCAATCAAAGTGACAAACAAGAAGAACAGAAGAATGACATCATCTGTGTAACCAGCATGATATAGTGTCTTACCTGTGTCGAAGAAAGCCACCAGATTACAGACGGAAAGCAATGCAACAAAAACAATAGGTTCCTCGATAGTAAGAAATGAAAACGTTTTGCAATATCACTGACGTGCGTTACGTTGTTTTGTATGTTTTACGCTGTGTGAAAAGTTTCTTCGGAGTTGGTTAGTGACAGTTTCTGAAATGAATGTCAACAAACTTAGATTTGTTTCATGAATAATAATAATAATAATAATAATAATAATAATAATAATAATGAAGATTTCTATAGCGCATATTCACACTCATAGAGAGCATGCTCTTAGCGCTTAAGACGGGGAAGAGACATGGACTAAATGGATAGAACACGAGGGACGGAAGAATAAACAACAGTACTGACGACAAACAGAAAGCAAAGATAGAAAATACAAAAAGGTACCAAGTAACAAGAACAGAGAATATAGTGATTCTGCGGAGAAAGATGGGTATAAAATTAGCAAGAGCAGAAGGCGGGAGGGTAAGAAGGACGAGCATTGTGTGGACTGTGTTAGGAGAAATGCTCAAGGAAGAGGTGCGTTTTCAGTGCAGATTTGAAGGATTCAATTGTAGGAAGGTGGCGGATATGGAAAGAGAAAGAGAGAGTTCCATTGTTTTGCTGCACAGTAGCCAAAAGTCCTGTGACCATATGTTGTTGTTCTGGTGACAGGAACAGTTAGGATACGGTCATCAGAGGAAGAGTGTAGTTGTCTGGCCGGAACGTAAGGGAAGAGAAGTTTAGGGAAATAGTCAGGACAGGAGCCTGCAAAGAAATTAAAACACAGCACAGACAGTTTGTAGTGGATGCGAGAACGGATGGGTAGCCAGTGTAGAAAACGAAGGAGAGCTCTAAGCACCTAAGCCACAATGACATATGACATTAGGATACAACAGGCGAGAGCCTAGTTCATATGCTAAGACACGTACGTAATAAGACCTGTCTTGCAAAATAGGTAATATAAATGTCACTAATCAACATGCTGCCAGCTACAAACGAAAATCAAGCAACAATGAAACAAATCAAAAAGGAAGTCTGTCTGAAAATAATGTTGGACAGTCTAGTTAATGCAAAGAAAATGTATGGATGAGAGTGGTGTCCCTTCGCCTAACAGGCTTGAGGGGACTAGCTCTCCACATTGTCGTTTTCTTCTGGGATTTTATGTGCTTATGGTGGCTATTGTACCGATCTACACTTTTTTCTAATGTCAGCGGCATATTGTGTTTGACTGTTTACTTGCCTGTGGATTTTTAATCATTCCTCTGCTAATATCAACTCTCTCATCGCCGTTAATCCTCTGGCTGACGCCATCACAGTTTCTTCATACTTACAAGTCGTCCCTGGGATAGACTTTACATCAGTGCCAAACACTGCGTTTCAACTTGTGCTCCAATTTCTACTTTGTGGTCATCTGGATCTTCTCCTGACGATTTGATCGATGTGTTTGGATATAGCTCTATTCTGCTCCAGTCCAATGACTGTAGATATATCTCATCGACATCTTGATCTATTGAATGTCATCCGGCAGAAGAACGAGCTGGTATTCCTATTAACTTTACAGAGAGAGCCACAGGAACTTTGTCTGTCTTGTGTTTTTATGTTTGTAATTCGCAGAGAGCCTGGCTTTGGCTGGGATACCGCGCTATAAAGCTCACACCATTATTATTATATCAAGACAGTGAACATAGAAAGTTACCGAAATTGCCTTTGCCAGCGTGCAAGGATAAGGTTGTTGCAATTGTCGACTGCTTTGAAGTATAAAAATCTTCTTACCCAGCTAAATCGACCCAAGTGTAATTCAACAACATGAAATATCCTTTTGCAAACTATCTCTCTGGGATCACACCTCAAATGCCAATCAATTATGTATATTTTCGTTGCATTTTGTCTAGGGTATCAAACAAACACATTAAAAAATACACGTTTGTTTCGAGCCGACAATATTATGGTAGACAGAGGTTTCAACGTTGAAGAAAAACCTTTTTTTATCAAGCGAAATTGATTATTTCATATTTTATTCTTGGAAGTAAGTAGGTAAATGTACTGAAAGTTGAGAAGACAAAATAGTCTCTGCACCAGTTCACCAGTGAGAGAAAGAAAGGTCGGCCCTTTACAGTCCAAAGTCCACATTGTCCTCATAGCAACAAAGCCTGGTGGTGATCATCCATCTTCTGTTGGTATTGCTGACAATATTTATTTGTTTATTAACTTAATTTAACATAAAACTCTGCGCTTCCACCTGCGCCACTGCAGCTAATCTCAGAGAGAAAATGCGACACATAGAAGATAATTTGCTCTTGACACGTGGTTCTTATTGTGCTTTGTTGATTATGGTATGACGTCCTACTGATCCTTAAGTGGATATAAAATAGTTTTAAACAAAATAAAAGTTTTTCATTGCTGATTTTGTATGCTGTTGATCAAAACATGATCTCTGCTGCCAAAAGAAGTATTGTCAATATTTTGCACACTGGCATCATACACACACACACACACACACACACACACACACACACACACACACACACACACACACACACACACACACACACACACACACACACATGTATATCAAATCAATTGCATGCTCATTCTAATATGTCTTTCAGTCTGGAGACAAATTTATAATACAACAAATAATTGCATTAACAGCATGAACTCAGCATAAAGAAAGGGAAAAATATCCACACATCACTTACATCAAGGCTGCTTGGATTTGAAAATCAATAAAAAGAGTAATCTAAATAATACTCTAATACACAGGTAGTCTAAAAAAAAACAATATTTGACTTCGACGGGAAGATTTAGCTACAAAATACAGCAAAGTGATTGTTAGAATGAACAGTTGACTGTAAGTGGATACTGTTGATTTTTCAATAAATAAATATGTGTGAGAATAAAAACAATCTAACTCGCCGATCTCTAATTTTTGCCTTATATCTAAGTCTAAAGTCGAAAACCTAAAGCCAATTATAATACAATAGTGAATCGAACATGACGAAAACAATAACTAAACCGATGACAGTCACTTAATAAACAGAGTTAGGGAAGGAAGATGGTGGACAGTGCATCGTTTCTGATGTGTGGGTGTGTGTATCCTGTCGCTGCAAGCGACTGATTGATGTTCAGCAGTTCGCCAAGTTCACATCTCTTTTTCTATTGCAGTCTAACAATGCGTCAGTTTTACGCCTGGGTTTGTTTTTTTTTATATTTTAGTCGAGTAATGCGCCATTGTCTCAATCCTGTTTTCTAATTCCAGTCCAGCAATGCTCCAATCTCAAGGGGGACGCCTATTGCGCTTCTCGCCTGTCGACTGCGGACTACTGCGTCCTTGATGGGGCTGTCACGCCATGCGACTGCGCAAAGGACTGTAAAGCGCCAACAAATTGCAACGGTAAGCCTAGGGTGTTCATCATCATCATCATCATCATCATCTTCACGAATGATATGCTTGAAATATTGCTGCAAACAGATGGCATTCAGTTATAAGTAGGAAAATAACATGTAGGAAGAACACACCCATAGCTCAGACGTTTATGGAATGGTCTAGAATATTGTATATAAAAATAAAAACTAATCACACACCCGTGGAATAGCCATCCTTCCTCACCCTTTAATAAATCCCACCATCAAAAAAAGGATCCGCTGCTACGCAAAACAATATTCCCAGCAGAAATACGAAGCTTGACTAGCCATGTGAGAAAAGGATCAAGCAAAAGCGAGAAGGCCATTTAATACTCAGCAAGTGTTTACGTCCGCCGATGCCTGTTCATTATCTGACCTTAATCACCAGCTCAGACGCCGCTAGCAGAATATAAAAGGCGACTTCGGGTTACCTGGTTTTCACGCTTAAGACTAGATCTTGGCAAAGCTCTCCATCCAAAATATCTCTCGCTTCCATTAGTGTCAGGATATTCTTTTGAACCCTTCCTTGAAGTCGCAGTATCTAAAAGTAACAGTGACAATGAGCTACTAAGATGTCAAGTCAATCGTCTAAAACAATTGGACTGTGGGTATAAACAATGAAAAACAATGCTTAGTCCTTCCGACATATATAAACAAAATACAGTGTCATCTTTCCAACACAGTCTTTTTCACGTGTAGTTTTCCCTAAACGTCTAAACAATAAATAACACATAATCTATTTACATCTACAAACAATACAAAGCAATAGAAATTATTTCCTACGTCTTCCTTCATGCTGCTTCCTATCTCGAGAGGACTTAACTGACAGCCTGACAAGACTGACACAAACTGTGTGTATAAGTGTGTGTGTGTGTGTGTGTGTGTGTGTGTGTGTGTGTGTGCCAATGCACGTGTGCGTTTCCACACTAGTTGTGTGTTATTTTCAAGTTGTTCTAACTTCATAAATTATAGAGTGGCAAGTGAATCTTTTGAATCTGAAGCTACTTAGCTCCATACAACGTGTCTTTGTCTCATAGGCGATTGCATCTTGTCAAGAACATTTAAAACAGAGTGCTGGAATACTTTTGCTTGATGTCTTTGTCACACTTTGTTAAATACATTGAAACATAGAGGTGTAATATTTTTGCTTTGTTGTTGTTATTTCATTGTTGTTGTTAATGTCTTTGTCAGTCTGTAAACTTAACGTTGTTACATCCTTTACAGCTTTCATAGCCAGGTGGTAAGTCCTGTTTGCAGCTGATGTTACTCGTAGAAATATTTGCCGACAGATGGGAACAACACAGACGCGGACTGCACGTGCATGGGCTACGCCAAGAGCTGTAACAGTAGTCTGTCCAATATCCAGTCTACCTGCCCTACTACGTGCCAGAGACGTAACAGTATGTACCTACAGCTTCAACGTCTTTATTCTCTGGCGTGTTCTTAGCGTTAGTTTTCATTCTTCAGAAACTACACGCAGCCCATTGTCTCCGCACGTATTTGTGTGGAATGGCAGTGGAAGGACCGCGGACGGCTGAATGACAGAGACTAACGTCAGAGAAGTCGGTCAGTCGTTCGGTCGGTCGGTGAGACAATAAGTGACTTGCTACTTTTCCTACTCGGGGAGGGGTTGCCTTACTAGGTATTAGTACAAGTTATTTTTTAGTTTCTTACTCTATGTCTGTTACATAAACAAAGCCTGCATCTCTCCCTGCAGCAGTGATATGCGACCCGCTGGGAGTGAACATTACGGGTGCGTTTGCCAAGTTCAACAACCTGGTCCCCACCTACAGCGCCCCCAAGTACGGCGACGTAGTCACATTCGGGTGTGAAAAGGGCTTCAACCAAACAGGGGGCTCAACCAAGGCGCTGCGGCGGGTGTGCACCCTCAACGGACACTGGGTACTCGACCCGGACCACCAAAGCCCTTTGGTGTGTCAGAGTAAGTACCCGCTAATCAAGTATGGACAGAATGCTTCACCGGACCAACAGACCCTTTTGGTCTGTCATACCACGAACTTGTATTACTGGACTGCTTGCAGACGATTTTTTTTCAGTGAAGTTATAGAACGAGGCTGGTTACGATATAACTTCCGGTTTAGTCACTTTTCAGTTTAACTACTAGAACGAGGCTTTCGACGATATAGCTTCCGGTTTATTCACATTCATTGTTAAGGCTCGCCGAGACTAATAGCGGAGAACTTCGCAAGAGGCTCAGCGTTGGTCTCGGCAGACAGACAGCAATCCATCTATACACGTCCGTGATCATATTAAGTACATGTTAATCAGTGAGAGTCTAACTGCCTCTTGGTCAGTGTGTCCGGACACCTGTACGGCGAAGTGTCTGTGTTGGGGAGGAGAAGCGGCTTTGCACGACAGAAGGTGCGTTTAGTGCTGCCGGCGAGTTTGATTCCCGTCTGCTATTAAGTTTACACGCGCTGTACTGAGGACAGCACTAGACAGGCAGCTGTCAAGGTGAGAGTGCTGGTCGTACTAATCGTTTTAATCGTCTCAAGCATCTATCAGTCTTTGCTGTGAAATGTATTTACGGGAATTATAGTGGGATGTCGGGTCTTTTGGGAGCAAAGCATGACACAACATTGCCTCGACCATCAGCGCCTTTTGCTGCACGATTTCATGTTTGTCAACACTAGATGATAAGGACTCTGCTTATCTGCTGAGCCCTGCATGAAGCAGACTAACCCACTGACTCTTTTGTGGTAGTTTTCCACCAGTTCAGCGAACGCTTGACATCTCATTAAACCCATCAAGCAAAGTTATTCCGTAAGCAACCTTCTGAGTTCGTCAAGCTACATACAGAAAAGCGTTAAAAATATTTTCTTGGCAGAATACGCCTTTTAGTTCAACACTTTAAAAAAAAACTAAAATCTCGGAGATCCATTGCAGAGCACGTGTTTGGTACAGCCACCCTGGGTATATGATGTCAGATACAATGCTATTGACTGTCTGAGTTTATCTGACGAACAGGTTGACAATTTGTACAGATACCACCTGCTGGCGGAGTTGGAAATCAGCAATTAGTGAAATGTGAAACATTGCTAATAATTCTTTGCTCAGTGAACAGTAATATTTTTACGTGCACGTCACGTGTTGTTAGATGAAAAATAAGCAGATCTCATTGCTTTTAAGTGGAAACCCGATACTAGCTCTCGCGCGGTAAAAAGATTTTTGAAAGATTAAGATAAATGATTTGTTGTCAGATAAGCTCACATTAAAAAGTTGTAAAATCTATTATGAGCTGCTGTGCAAATTCCCACTGGCTTCAGGAAAAATAGTAATAAACTGTTACTTTATTGATACTGATTTACGTGTTTCTTAACATTGCTTGATTTCCACGACAAATACCATTCTGTCAACTCTTACATGCAGACGTTCAAATTCGATTTTTTTAAAGCAAATTTTCTCAATATTCTTCCTTACGTTGCACCAAATAAAATGGAGATATCAGTTCTATCGCAAGTATTGAAAGTTGTCAAATGGATTCAGTTGTTCAGTGACTGTTCCCCACTGTTATACGTCAGCTGAAAATGGTATGACTATTCGGTACAGTCATGTCGATGTTCAGCTCAGTCCACTGGCTAGTCGACGTAGTTTGTTTGGCTATTTAGCCCAGTCTGTTGTCTACCTGACGCAGTTTCTTAGCTCCTAAACACACTTTTCTTTGGTAGGAATAAGCTGCGGAACGACACCAGATGTTCCCAAGGCGACGCCTTCTCAGAGCACTGGTGTCTTTGGGGACACTGTGAACTACACTTGTGTAACGGGCTACTACAACGCGGGGCCTAACAATGGATCCCACTTTTGCAATGCCACTGGTCAGTGGGTCCAGACACGTGACAACCCTGATTGCCAAGGTGTGTATGAGGAAGGGAGAAGAGGAAATGGTGGTGGAGGAAAGAATGTGTGTGTGTGTGTGAGAGAGAGAGAGAGAGACCCTTGAGTGTGCGACAGTCTAATGCATGTATTAATGAATCTATATGTGCTTGCGTGCGTGCGTGCGTGCGTGTGTGTGTGTGTGTGTGTGTGTGTGTGTTCTCAGACAAATGCGTGCGCTAACAACATGTAATGTTCGAAGCACACACATTGGAAACCTTTGTCCCCTTCTTGAACCCGAGACTGATTAAAAACGTTTTTGTTGTTGTGTGTTCAGTCGTCAACTGCGGGCCTCCACCTGCAGTCACTCACTGCGACGCATCGGTTGCTGCCGGTGTGTACGGCGACGAAGTGACCTACACCTGCAAGGTGGGCTACAATCAGACAGGTGGTGGTCGTGGAAGGCGGCAGTGCCAGAATTCGGCCGTCTGGAACCTGGCGAGCCTGAATGAAACAGACCCTATATGCACAGGTGTGAACCCCGTTTTAGTGGGAGCCATGGGTTCCAAGTTTGGTCAGGTAACAAAGTCGAGACCCTAAATGTTGTACACCCCGAAGGTTCTCTGAGAAAGCAAAGATGGCGATGCAAAGGTTAACAGAGAAACGATGGAGATAAAGAAAAAGTAGTTCTGAACAAATTAGACATACGACAACTGGTGCAGTAGGTCTAAGTCTGGACCGTCATACAAAGCTACGCACAAACTCTGTCCTATACTCTTTCAGAGGATGCAAATCATATCTACTGTTAAACCCAAAGGTTATTTTATTTATGCTTATATTAGTGTGGGTATCTAGCTCTATATTTTTCTTTCTACATGTATATAGTTAAATATAATTATCTCAATATATGTATTTCTCTCTGTAAATACACATAAATAACTATGTCGATCTCTCTCTATATATATATATATGCATATATATATATATACACACATATAAATACATTTATAGCCCTTGTTCTAGCTCTGGCTATACTTTTTCATTCTTTCTGTGCTGTTCGCGTGCTGGATGAAAAACAGTTATACGAGCAGATCGATCGTCAGGTTACCATAATCAAAGCCTTAAACCTTCTAAAGGTCGTTCTTGAACAAGCAGCGTATCGAAGCATCAAACCTCTGGAGGCTTTCCACATGCATTGGCAAAAAATTCTGGACTTTGCTAAACTTTGAAGAAGTGAGTCCAACGATCGACGACAGTAAACCCATGATTTTGAAACCTAAATTGAACAATGACTGCGCTTTTGTATTCCTATCTGCAAGCTGTAAACCCATTCGACAAATGTTGTCAAATGTCTGACTAACGCTTGACTAAGTTTTGTATGAAATTATTCATATTATATTATCTATATATAACTATATAAATATCGGAAGAGTGTCCGATGAAATCTTATCGCGCGCCTAAAAACAACAGCCGTAGCTAACAACATAGTACTAGAGTGACGTAATGCGATCTGATTAAGGGCACAAATGCATGCTTTGTAACAGGATATTTCATAAGCCACTGCGCTATAATTTAGAGTAAATAATTTTATCAGTATCTATCGATATCTTTTAGAAATGTGAACCATTCGGTTTAGTCTTTAAACACGTATTGTCCGACCAGAAATATACACTTTTTTCCCCTCAGTCAAAAAGAAAAAGTGAATTCTAAGTAATGGTTAACCCACTGTTTATAATGATTCCAGTAACAATCAAAGACAACAACAACAGCGTAAAGAGCTGTCAATGCACTGTTTCATTCAGCGACTAATCTCTCTTTTGTTCTCCAAAACAAAGATGGAATTTATTCACGTGCGGCTCGTCTAGTTTTCTCACTCACTTTCTGAAACGTGGCTTATTGGGCTTCATGGCTACGAGGCAGAATGGCTGAGAGCTCCTCAAAGAAAATCAAATAGCACGGACACTGTTGTGTGCCGTTCTGTACAAAAGATACGATCTGGCGACAAGACTGTTGGTTCTGTTACAAACGAGGAAAAAAACTGAAAGCTTTAAATTTGAACATATTTGGATAGTGAAGAATACAAGCTTTCAGACGTTTTGAGTGTCTAGCAGGCCTGTTTTGCTTTAGAAAACTATTTCAGTTTAAGAAATTAAACGACGAAAGAAAAACAGAAACTTTTATTTTTTTAAAAGAGGAGAACCAGAGTTTGCCCTTTACTGCCTGCCTGTCTCTGTTTGGGTAGGCGATGCCGATGTTCCCTTTGTTACTTCAACGCGTAACTTAGGTTACATGGTGTCTGCTGACATGTCTCTTGATAAACATGTTTCTAACATCTGTCGTTTTGCATACTGTGAACTCCGGAAGATCAGCTCCATTCGCTATACTCTGTCCATCTCAACCACCAAAATCTGCTCATTTGTTCTGTCTAAACTAGGCTACTGCAACTTTCTTCTTGCTGGTTGTCCACAGTACCTCACTGATAAACTTTACATTCAAACGCTCTCTGAAAACATATCTTTTCACAAAATACTATCTTGAATTACTATTCTTAACTTCCTTGCAATACTATCTGTCATGCTATAAATTATGCTCCATCTCACACTGTTTACAGTACCTATATCCCTTCATACCTTCATCCATTGCTTTACGTTCTACTCTTGTACCTCATCTTTATGTTGTTCAGTGTGTATATACGTATCTCACCCTCCACTGTTATCTTTCAATTATCATTATTGGCCTGCGCAGAGAGTCGAGATGCTGCGCGTTATAAATTCTGATGATGACGATGACGACGACATCATCATCATCACCATCATGACGACGACTTGCATGCAAAGCAAAAATCCGGCCTCTGTCTAGTGAATTGGCTTTTAAGTCGTGGTTCTTCTTTAATCGTAAATGTGGGAACAGGAAGCGAATTCCAAATTCATTATTACGGATCATTTGAAATATAGAGCAGTGCAAATGTTTCGGTAGCCACTTCACCGGCAAACTAAGCCCCGTTCTGGTTTCATGATGTTGGATAAGTTCCATGGTAGTTAAGTGTTAGTTTTCTGACAGAAGACTGAAATGAGCTGGTGGAGACTGGTGCTAATCCATGTACTGCCCTAACGGACACATGAAGCAATGTCTGCTGATACTTCCTTGGTTGTAATTACTGAGATATGGTTATATTTTATGCATATTTATCTTTATGATCATCTTATTCTACGTTCTAGACCGATCCAGAAACATGCGCAATTATCCTCTGAAAAAATGAGGCCATAAAGTGATATTTGTAAATTACTCTATTATTTTCAGAACGGCCCTCAGGAAGGCAACGTCTTTATACAGTGTTTTTCATGACAAAGAAAATAATGGACAAATACTTAAACGGACAAACACAAACGTTAACAGTTTTATGAGTATGATTCATTCATTTGCTCTGAACAACTGGTTGTGGTTTCAAAATCCTGTGGTACAGAGGTTTGAAAATTAGTTTCCCTCAAAACCACCCACCCACACACACACACACACACACACACACACACACACACACACACACACACAAAGAGAGAGATTATTTCTCTCTAATGGGTTTATGATTTGTCAAAATGATCTGGTAAGTTTTTTCTATTAGGTGGAAATCTAAACTACACATTACTTTAATTAATGTGGTGGTTTTTTTTTCAATATCTACATCCTCTCAGATGTCGAATAGTTTGCATGTGAGAGGGCTGATGTCATTAGTGGTAGGTGTAGACCACACCTTTGGAGAACTTACTCCGTTGTCTGGTCCTCCTGAGCACAAGAGCAGGCAGAAGATATCTTCAGTGGTACCACGGCACTCGAACTGCTCCGTGCTCGAACGTTTCGGTCCTTGACCAACAATTTTGAGAGAATTATGTTTTGGTGCTTACTGATTGCTCGACAATTGACCATCGTGCTTAAAACCTGCGACGCCACGCTTACCCATGAGTTGATTTCAAGCAGTAATGGTCTGTCCTGATGAGCATGTTCTCGTGTTTTCTTTTATTGTTTTTTTTTTACTTGTCTATATGCATACGTATACCATACGGTCATCGTGACACCCGAGTAACTTTGTAGTGCATAAAGTGAAGAAAAGAGGAAAACACTAACCTCACTAACATTTACATTATATTTTTATGGGGAAAAGTGCTCTGCACGTGACCAGCCTTCCAGAACGGATTGTCGTCGAGGGCCAAGGTACCACTGTGTAGGGTGTTCAGTCTGCTGTGTCCAATGTATCTGGGCGACGACAAAGGAATTCAGTTCAGCCCTTTACCTTTGCGAGCCATCGTGGAGGTATGGAGGGAGGGCTTGGTGTGATGAAACACCTGACAAAGTTCTCCCCATTAGCCTTTACTGGGTGATAGGAACCGTGTCCCGCGATGGAAAGTCTGTCCGTTTCTCTGTGTTCTCCAGCCAATTTGGCTTTTGTCTTCCACTTCTGCGTCGACCTCTATCAAGGGCCTTCTTAAATAGAAAAATATGAATGAATGTGTGTCCAGATATGGCAAAGTTTTGTGTAAAGTTTACAGGGAGACCCCCGCCAACATGCTGAATTAAGTCAAAAAATTGTTTGCCGGTGAGGTTATTTTGTCAGTTATTCAGCGCATGCGCAGTGCACACTCATCGGTACCTTGGTGGTTAAAACGGAAGCGGGGGTCAGTTTGTTAGCCTCTCAGTTGCCTTTACCGAAAAACACAAACGTGAAGAGATGGGAGGAAGTCACGACTGTGTTATAAACTGTCGCAACGGTAAATTTTTTAAAAAGTCAGAGAACAAGTATTATCTGCTTTCCTGATAGTAACTACCTTACAACTCAAACGACGAAAATTTTGTTGCAAGAAAGAACTTGGTGCTGAGAGCAAACTCAGCAGTATGCGGTCGACATTTCATATCAGGATTTCAGATTAATGACCCGTGTTCAATCAGCTAGATCCCAACATTACATCGGGGGTATGAAAGTCAGTTAGAGCTTACAAGAGTCACCACAGTCAGCAAAACAATTTTTTACAGTGTAAGGTCGAATATCTTTGCCAGGCTTGGAACAGAGAAGCGGAAAAGGTGCATCTTGCAGCAATCGGGCATTGATTTCAGTTGGCAGAGATCGCGTTATAAGTGTGAAAATTAGTACTGTTGCAAGATAATAAGGCTGTCGCACAATAAATGTCATATTTACAGGAACGAACCATTGCAGAGACAGAAAAAAATGTGTAATGTTTTGCCTACTGCCTTTAAATTTCACCGTGATGTGATTGCAAGATCATCAAAAATACATAAAGCAACAAATAAGCAATAAAACTTTTACTATAAATTTTACAACTAGCACACACACACACACACACACACACACACACACACACACGCACGCACGCACGCACGCACGCACACACACAGAGAGAGAAACGGGAAACATAATTTTCCTAGTATTGAGAGGATCGTCCGGTTATCATGTATTCAATTTGAGTAAATAATGTACATTATGCGAAAACAAAAAAATAAAGTAGCGAATTATTGTATTTTAAACTAATTATTAAAAATACTTACGATTATTAAATCAGGCTTATCATTCATAATCCTGGTTAAAAATGTTATTTGTTCATAAGTAGCTATGCAGTGAAACTGAGTGAAAACGGCTTTACTCTCTCAAGCCACTTCACCCCTACTGTCCAGTGTCCCTCACTCGGGGGAAGGGGGGGAGATGTTGACGACCAATCTTCGCCAGATGATGTCAATAGTGGAAGAGCCAGACATAAAAAGACAGTGCCAGACTCTTTCATCGTTTTTCTGTGTTTCTACTAACCACAATCTAAATTTCCTATTTCAGCACGAGTAGGCAACTGTGAAAGCGACTTTGTCAGACTTAAGCTGATATTGATCCATGTGACTGAAGCTGAAATGGTGTAGCTCGTAGAGGACGCTCACAGTGAAAGAATGGCATAAGCTAAGCCAGGCACGTGAGGTCGACTTCCCCTTCTCCGGCTTGTGCACGACTGTAAGAGAACTGCTAAATGTTGGATGTATGTTGCCATAGGACACAGTTAAAAACGAACGACCCTCTATGGGACTGCTGGACACTGAGGTTTGACACTTCGGCACCCTGCCAGGTTAATGACCTTAAACAACCCTTAAGGTTGTCCTAAAAGTCTGCATTGGACAAAGTACTGCGGCAGCTCACGTGACCAAACTAGAGACGTTTTCTTCACCTTACTGTTGCCAGAAGGGGTTTCTTCGTGATCTTCAAGGAAGATGAGCTTGCTTCGTATAGGCTCAGGTCTTGTGTTCCAGTGTGAAAATTCCCCCGATGTTTGGATTTTTATGTCAGTGTCAGCAAGCAGGGGCCCCGTTTCAAATCAGAATGGAAACTATGAATGATTTTTACTGCCGCTATTTGTAAGCAACGCTGATGGTGTCAATTCGCCAAATACTGTTCAACCTGGTCATTTAAACTGCCACTGTTCCAATCCTGTCGTCGATTGCGATCGGAAACAGCTGCACTTTTTAAGACAATAGGGTATTTCCCGGGTACTTGAAGTGGTTGGCCTTTTTGAGCTGTTTCCCATTCAGGTAGGGCAGTGCTTTGCTGTCACTGTTAGTGTTCGCCATGGCTTTACTCTTGTCGATGCTGGCCTCCATCCCAGTCGCTTTTGCTCCGTTTTTATTTAAATCTTTTTTTTAATCGAGGTCCTGAAGTTCGTTGTTGTCGTTTGCCACGAGATCATTATCGTCTCCACAACACAGGTTGCAAATTAGTCGACCACCGACGAAGGGTTTTTTGCATGTTGTTCTCCGTAAAGGTACTGAACAAAACATGGCGATGGCGGAAATGCACAAATACAGAAAAAACTGCTTGAAAAAACACTTTTAGCTTGTTGCTGAGGAGCACCACGCTGTTCGAGTTCCAGCAAAGCCCCTAGATAACTTGAATGTGTGTGGGAGGGGTGGTCCCATAGTGTGCTCGTCTGTTGACGTCGATTTGTCGCCATTCCCTGCAGCCTGTCAGACTGTTTATCTTTCTTTTCTGCGCTTGATGGCGGTCTCGTGTTTTTTGTCAAGCCGTTTGATTTTTCCCACTTTTGGGGGCAATAATTCCTACCTGATTACGAGGGGGATTCCGTGTGTTCTGGTGACGTAACCAACCAGATGAATTGATCTGCACGGAGCGATTTCCGCCGTTGACTTCCTGACGGTTGACGTAAGTTAAGTGTTGACCTGTCAATCAGGTCCTGTAGCCGACAACTTTCCGAGAACTATTTACCTGAGCTCTACCAAATATTGTCGTCAGGTGACACAAACAAAAATAAAAACAAAAACACTATCATCGCAAAATAACAAAGTAAAAAAAAAATAATAACAAAGTCATCGACTTAAGTAGTTAATATCTAGTGCACGGTTCTCCATTTTCATTGGTCTCGTGCTGGCTCCATGTGTCGTGAGCTGTTTTCATCTCGCCAGCACGCCACTCGGGTTTCTCCAGTTTCTCCAGTCAGGGAAGGTAATCAGCAATCTCTCATTAATCCTTTTATATGGAATCTAATTCATGTTTCGAAGCAGATTTTTTTTTCCTTACTTAACCACCGCAAATGCTGCATTTCAGATTTCATGTCATTTGAAATAGAGATTTAGGAACTCGCACTTCTCCCGAAAGTCATACACTTTACCTAGACATCAACCGCTGAACGATTTTTTTTTCTACCCTGTGGCATGTTTAGCAGAAACAATTAAAAGCATCGGCTTTCTTCTGTTTTCTTTGCTGTTGTTTTTTTCGTTTCTTTCCTTCCATTCATGAATGCCTTTTTTGAATCGTTATGTTGTCGGTATCATAACATTATCACTCTGATTCTGACACTGCCAATCAAATCACAGTCATTCTCGAACTTTCTAACCAAACCTAGGAAAGCACAATCTGTCTTGCATCTGGTGTAATAAACTACGTCCTGATTATTACCCTAGCGATCGGTGTTTTGCAGTTGTCAGCTGTGGGACTCCGCCTGTGTTTCTGGGGACGAAAGCGTCCCTGACGATGGGTTACTCTGGCGACAATGTGACCTTCTCCTGTGCCGACGACCTTGTGCAGGTGGGAGGGGGGACCGGCAGGATGACGTGTGACGCCGCTGGAGTCTGGGAGGTGGACGGCAGGGACACTCCGCCACAATGTTTGGGTAACAGTCTCGCTTGCTACAGGTAGCTCACAGTCACGTGACACATGAGTACTCGATCGGAAGGTGATTGTGTCAGTGCTGCTACTCACCTCGAACTTATACGTACCGGTAATAATTTTTACTCACCCACCCATCCCATCCCCCGGCGGTGGAGGGGATTGCATGGGCGTCTTTACTCCTTTCCATACCTAAAACGTGCCCGTACGTCCCATTCACCTCGTGAAATTTATTTACAGTTTTTACGTATAGAAGCACTCACGAGCATGCAACGAGGCCCACTGTCTAAATAGAGCACTGTGTGTGTGTGTGTGTGTGTGTGTGTGTGTGTGTGTGTGTGTGTGTGTGTGTGTGTGTGTGTGTGTGTTTTAGCTGGCCGACACGTTCATGGTAACTCCGTATATTTGTACATCATATTATATTTATATATTTGTACATGGTTAATTGAAGGGATGAATGATACGGTGTGCATTTAAACAAACAGAAACAGATTTTTCCTACTTTCCATACACGAGCAGGCGTGTGTTAGTTAATAAAACCGTTCTTGTAACGTCTGACTATCAACTAATTTGTTTTGTTTGCGGAAACTCTTGTGTGATGTGCACTGAGAGCTAGACCGGAGCTATCCACTGCCGACTATCGAATATTTTGCTTTTTTTTTTTTTTTGGTCTGCAGGTAACGTTGTCAATTTCGTCAACTCGCGTGAGGAGGAGCAGACGGCACCCCCACAGGCTCTGAGGTCAGCAAGTGCGCGCAGTAACCTGGAATGCGCCGCAGTATGCGCCCGGGCTTACAGTTGCTATGGATACACATTTAATAGGACATCGAAAGTGTGCGCAATGAACTTTGTTTCATACCTTCCGGTCATAACTGATATGAAGAAAAAATACACCTGAGTAATTCGTTGAGTGAAAAGGAGGAGGAGGAGGGAATTAAATGTACTCTTATTGCTTTGCTGAGCGCATTCATCGTTTATTTGGGAAAGTGGTGACTTTGTTGACCATCTGCTAATACCTGTGTAAGGCACACGTGGCCTTTCGGAAGAACTAACGATAACCTCAACAGCACAAAGAGGAGATTATGATGACGATGATTATTAATCTTATTATTATTCTATTTTAATGAAAGAGAATATCAAATTGATATATGAAACATTATTTTATATATATGAAGAAGGAGTTGATTCAAGTATAGTGGCATAAAGGTGTGTTCCTGGCTTCCCCTAACTTGAAATTTTCCGGAAAAGGGAGGAAAGTTTATTAAACCCCTTTTCAATAAAGCTTTCAAGGCAAAACGAAAACTTGAAAAATCTATATGAAAAGCTGAAAGAAAGCTTAGATAATTTAAGCTACGTAGTTTTTATCTGTGTTTGTCAAAACAGCTGATGAATAAACACGTCTAAATCAAAAGAGTTGTTACGAGAAACACTGACAGTTACCCGAATCCCTTTGTCACTGTTACAAACAATATCTATGACAGGTTAGCTTAAAAAAAGAGAGAAATATTTATCTTTAATTAGCCTTTTCTGTGTTTTTTGTTTTCTTTTTTTTTAATTCGTCCTCATCGTTTTAAAAAAACAAAATAGCGTTAATTTGATGTTGACCCTTTAAGAGGATAATCTTTTCACCTCTAAGTGGGTTTAAGAAAACATTATTTATTTGTCCTGGAGGGGTGGGGTTGTAAGAAGAAAGATTTTACAAGATTTTATAGTCCTTGCTTGTCGTACAAATATATATATATATATATATATGCTATAATATATATATATATAAGCTGTCGAGGCCTGTTCGTGACAGAATGTATTTTCCAACTTTTTGCTAAATGGGCGATATAGTCCATAGTAAGGGATGTAACCCACATTTCTCAGTAATCTGCTTAGATAGCCTCCCTTGTACAGCTGCCAACGCACTTTCACACTCCAGTGAGTATCTGATGCCAAAGATAGCACACCCTTTTGCAAAGAATAGAAGAAAACCCGATTTTCCTTTTTCTTTCTCTTTTTCGTATTGTTCTTTCCTTGTCTCCCCATACACTCTCTCCTTTTTCGTTTCTAATTCCACACCCTCAATAGCAACCCCTAGGGATAAGGGGAGATAATTTATATTAGGATTTACAGGCCATTTGATCAAAAAGTGTCTTTCAATTGATGATCATTTATGATAACGGTACTCAGACGTACATAACGACATAAATTATGACTAGCATTTTCCTTGAAGGATAATTTGCAGGCGGAAAATATTTATCAGTCGGAAGTCCCAAGTGGGTTGGGAGTTCAGGAGCGAGGCTATTATTTTATGTAATCCCTATAAAGAAATGCAGAGAGGTACTGTCTGTAAAATAAATATATAAATAAATCCTTTTCATCAAAATCTGTCAATGACAATGTATTTATTCGTTATTACTGCTGGATAGGTTACTGTAGTAAAAAGAAGTGTCTCATAGTCATATATAGATATTCTTTCTAAGCAATATACAGTCAGTAACAAATTTTCGATTAAAGTATATTGATGTGATATTTGTGATTTTGTGTCGTCATAATTAGGTTTGTTTCTCTCCGCTGTCATCACACTCTGTGTTCGTCCGATCATCCATATTTCCTAAATCGAATGATGACTAATACAAACATAGTCACGCAAAAATATGTACCGTAGAGCTTGTGTGTATGTGCGTGCTTACGTTTATGTGGGTAGTTGTGTGTGTGATTGTGTGTGTCAGAGAGAGAAAGAGAGAGAGAGAGAGTGAGGAAGTGTGTGTGAGAGAGTGAGAGTGTATGAGTGTGTGCGTGGGGGGAGGAGTCGTGCGTACATATGTGTATTTTGTGTGCACACGGTTTGCGTGTGTGTGTGTGTTTGAGAGAGAGAGAGTGTGTGTGTGTGTGTGTGTGTGTGTGTGTGTGTGTGTGTGCGTCAGTGCGCGTGTTTGTGTGTGAGTGAGAGAGTCTGTGTATGTGTGTGTGCGCGCGCGCGCCTGCGCGCACCTGTGTCTGGTTGCCGCTGCTATCAGTGAAGAGCTGGTGCTGTTGCTGATGCTGACCTGCTGGGGACCCTTGCATCTCACACCACTGCTCGGCGCCAGACGTCCGAGAACGGCTCACCTGAAGCGTGACGACACTGCGGGGTCAGACCGAACGGCTACGCGTAAGAGCAAAACAAAAGGAGTCCCTCTCCTGGCGCTCTTTGAAGCTCTGACGGCGCTGCCGAGTGCTGGTGGCCTGGCAACATCCACAGAGTCGTGCTGTGCTCCCCCTCCGCGTCTGGAAACATCCTCGTTCTTCTTCTCCCGAGCCCGCTAGTCTCTCAGTGGAGCCGTCCTTTACCCCCCATTGCTGGTTGGGCAGTGGTGCTGCTTCTGGCACCGTCAGGACTGTGCGCTTCTAACATGTCACGAGTGGTCCGCCGGTCGGATCGAATCAAGGCGTTGGGGGGATTATAAATGACAAATCTTTATTTACGAGGGTAACAGAATAAGCAAAGGTTATTTTTTTTTAACATCTAGCCCTCGATCTAAGTAGAAGAAACTGAAACACTATATTAATTCAAAACAAGGCGCTAAAATCATAAAAGAGAGAAATCAGGATACGTGTAAACATGGGGGGGGGGGTGATATCTGAATCGACTGGTTTGGGTGGGGGGGCTAATTCACAAGCGACATGTGGTAATGTTCGTTTTGTCGATGCGAGTAATATGTGTTAAAGTTGGGTAGGAAACCTCTGTAGGTAATCAAAGATTTTCATATGTGTTTTAATAGTCCCACTTATAACTTGTACAGACTGGATTCCGCTCTTTGGAGATGTGAATGAAGGCTATTCCAAAGAACGATGTCTGAATATTTCAGGCTTGTCTTGAATAAATCGATTCTCGGTATGGTAGTAGTGAGTTTGAGAGACCCTCTTACTATTTTGGTAGGAGGGTAGAGGTCGTTGTCTCGGAGAGAAGAGAGGTTGAGGGGAGGGAAAGAAACACAGAATCATCAGCCGCACACTTAGTTTTGTGAATCACAAAAAAGCACGGACACAAGCAGCCTCACAGACTCTTGTGGTGAATGAGGCACAATAGAGGCGCGAAAAAAGTGAGACAGGAATGAATACTATTGATTTCAGAAACGTGCACCGACGTGGTCTCCGACGCCGTTGCGAAACGACTCGTTGTGTTTCCGACGATGAGTGTCGCGCCTTGTCGCTGCTCCTGCTCCTCCCGCCCCTGTGGCTGAAGTCATGGGCTTGCTATTGAAGGACACTTTCTGGAGGCTCCGGTCCCGTCTCGCCTCCGCCCCCAAGCCTCGATTTCCACGAGTCTGTAAGGCGATGGCCGATGGGTGCTGATAATGACCTTTCCTCGGCCTCTCCATTGTCTTCTAATTAAAGGCCGATTCTGTTCAGAACAGCGGCAGTGACGTCGGCAACGTGTCTTTGAAGCCGACATCATAAGAAGTCGGCATGAAGTCGTCCCTAGCATCCCCCCCCCACACTCTCTCTCTTTCACTGTGGACGAGTTAACAGCAAAGCGGCGCCACACATGAAAGTGAACAGCACAGTTTGTATCTCCTGTGTCTTGTGTCACACCTTCGAGGTGCTGACACGTCCGCCGGGAAGGTAACGTCGTCTGCGTTAGTGGACGTCACGGTTCAATAATCTCCCGGAGGGTGATCGGCCCCTACGGTTCTATTGTCGATTGTGAGTGCACAGTGGAGACGCCAGCCCATCTTCCTTTCACTTCTTTAAAGTCAAAAGTAAATAAATCCAAATGTTGTCGTTTTCGGGAAAGAAGTTTTAAAAAAAGCCTTCAATATTTGGTCCTTCTATATAGCACATTAGAAATATAAAGGAAATAGAACATGACGACATGACATAATATTTGTGGAGGGGAATATTTAAATAGCTTGCAAATTTGCAGAATTAACACGTTAAAAAGGCGAGTTACTGTTTAAAAAGGAAGTATTAAATATGGAACGCTTATGGTTATTCTTCAATAGATCAATGGACCTTATTCACGCGGACTCTTTAGCTTTTTCAAAGCGAGGCCTCGTGTGCCTCATTGTTAGAAGAACAATGCCCGATAGCTTCCAAACGAGAGTCAAATCGCACCGGCACTGCTGTGTACTGTTCTGTACGAATAATACAGATATATGGCTGTCAGACTCTCATTTTTGTTTGTTTGTAAGTGATCAAAAAAAACTTTGAATGCTTTGACCTTTAAAAATTTGAGGAAATAAAGACCCATGCTGTCAGTGTATGTGTTGAGTGTAGGTCTGCTAACATTTAAAAGTCAGTTTAAAAGAACTAAAATGACAAAACACACAAGCTGAGTCGGATAAATCTACAAGAATACTAATTCAGTTACATTTTTTCAATAAATGCATGCTATGCGTATGACATATGGTATTGTAGGCCTATGTGTATCAGCATTTGTTGACATTTACCCATGATGGTAGACTTTCAGAAAGTAAATAGCAAATCTAAATATTGTTTTTGTCATGTTTCTTTCTGAGAGCTAACTTGAGAAACATTTACTTCATCATTTGTGAATACATTTTAGATCAAAGTGCAGACATCTAGTTTGAACATTTTTATCAGCACTAAAGAAGTGCCACCTCTAATAAATGCAAAAAAAAAAAAAAAAAAAAAATCTTGATACGTGTGATCGGGGTGGATGAAGGAGCTTACAACCATTATAAACTATAATTTAATTTTTCATAGTGACCTGGGGCATCAAGCCTGGTTCTGGAGACTGCATGGTGGAGTCATTGCATAAGACCCTGGCATAGTTTTATTTCTTTGTTATTCTACGACTATCCTAAGTGTATAGCAAGAAATGCTTGAAAATGAACGTACATACTGAATAATAAATACACAACCGTACAGGGTAAGGTAAATTATTCAATTCAGTGACATAATCTAAATACCAGGTATTAAAAGGACTTGGTGAAAATGAAAAATAGCACTAACATACTTGAAAATCTTTTGTTTCACTCTTTCAAAATGTTAAAAAAGCATAAGGTGTGGTTTCATGATGGCACTTGCCAGTGACACTCACATTCCTGTCCCCACAGTAACTTTTTGAGGGGCGGCTGTCCCCCTTGCCTCCCCGGTTCCTAAGCCACTGCTTGAGTGAATAAGGAACGTGTGTCATAAAATGGTCTCGATGTACGATTGCATGTTTGTGTGCTTTCTAGGATGCGCCGTCTGCATTATCCTTATCTTGTATCTAGCACTTGTTCTGTCTTTTCTGGTTTCGTTTTATAACTTTTATAAGTGAGCCCACTTCCCGAGATATAATTGCACACTGGGATTAATAAAGTTGGTCATTTGTCATCTGTCATCAGAACTGAACATGCCAATTATTCTAAATACGAAACAGATGGTAATACTAAGTTAGTTTAGACTTTGCTACTCCTAGAGCATAGGGCCGCAACTACACTTCTCCAGCGGACCCGGTTTGGGGCAGCCCCACTCAGTTGGGCTGGTAATACTAAACTTGTCAGTTGTTCCGAAGTATTAAATCAATTATTTCATAGAAAAATCAAATATCCTTATTTAAAACTAAAAAAATTATTATGGCGTAGCTATGGAAACGGAAAAAGGGGAGGATTTGGTGGTTTGTGCTTAATGCTATTGTTATGTTATTCGAAGACTGGTAGATTGTGACTGAATGAAACTTTTTGAGAAATTAAGAATGCAGACAATTCTACTAATGATTAGTTCCCCTACCAATAAACTGTACGGTGTATTTACGTTGACTGGTGTGAACTTCTGAAAGATGTGTCTACATAAAGGCGTATATAATGTTTGCAATATAGAGCATGTTCAAATACCGAATAGTGTTCCATATCTTGATACAGTGTTTCATTCAGAAATTAATGAACTTTAATAGCACTGATGTTTGAATTTTAACAGCATGGGTAGACATATGCCAATAACACATGTCCCTTATGTTCGGTGTGTGTGTTTTAAGCACGATTGTAAAAAAAAAAACTATATTAAAAGTATAGACAGTGCCGGGTGTTATTCTGGTCAGAGGGTGCGAATGAGGGGGGGGGGTTTCGGTGGGGGGGAAGGTTGTAGGACAAGTGGTGTCATGTTCCCAACCTTGGGGCATTGAGAACATGATTTGTTTTTCGATGTACGTTTTAGATCCGTGTAGATTCCAAAGAGCTTGGCTGTTCCTGTAAAATGTTCATCAAATTAATAGTTGCATACTACATCACCCGACGATCAGTGTTGCTAACATACTTATCGAATATGGAACATGTTGTTGCAAATTGCATTTGCCAAGTCTTTTTTCTGTTTAGTTGTTGCAGTTATTCAAGACATGCTTTAAGTTTTCTATACTATGTGCCCTTTCAAATACTGGCCTGGTTCGTATTTCCTGTCGTGTCCTGTTTACTGCCTTTTGAAGAAAGAAAGAAAGAAAGAAACAAACAAACAAACAAAGTAAGAAAAAAAAATGGAAGGAAAGAAAAAAAGGGAAACCTAGAGGAACGTTAGCCCTTAAGGTAAACTTGACGCCTTTTGAACTCGAAAATTTCTGACAGGCAGATCACCTGCAAGAAGACAAGAAACAAAGGGTGATTACCCAACACCATGACAGTTTTACCGCTGGCGCTGTCAAGTGCACGAGTAGCGCCTAACAGGTGCAGCCACGTGACCCCTTCAACCATGCAAGTGCAAGCGAGAGCCAATGATGTCACTTGCCCAGAGAGCTTTTCGGGGTGGGTTTGCGTGTTGGTAGTCGTAAAAATTATTTTGAGTTCCTCTTACAACTGACACTGTAGAGGGCTGTTCTGATCATTTTCCTTTCGTTGAGATTTAAATAAAATCTGCACTATTCTGGTTATCTTGCTTCGTATTATTCCACCCTCTCGGTCAGTCTATCATGCTACTACCTTACTGAAAGCATACCATAGCGAAACAAAATGTTAACTGGTTTCTCTTTTCTGCTTGTTTGTTTGTTTGGTTGTTTTTTTTGTTTGTTTGTTTGTTTTTGTTTTTTTTTTTGTCTGTTGTTGAGCTTGGTTGGGATGAGACGATTTCGCACTGTTGGGGGAATGGGTATATGAGGAGTTGTAGGAAAGGATGAACGAGGTGAAAAGAATGGATTAGAGCTGGTGATGGTGATAGTAGCTGCTGCGTTTTTCCGAAGGTGTCGGTTACTGTACGTGGTAGTCTATTTCGTTGACTGCGTTTTGTTTTTGGATCTAGGAGGCTGCTGGTAGCATTCTAAGCTAGTTGCCTGGTTCCTCTTGGAATCGCAGCATCTTCCTATTGGCCTCTGGATGGCCTTAATACTAGCTCGTGTAGCTACCGACGAGCAAGACGCCTCCTGGAAAGATCAAGTCACGTAACTCCGTCCCCCCGCCCACCCCCGCCCCGTTGCCCGTCGTTCGCCGCCCGACATGGCGATGCAGGGACGGATACTCCTTCAAAGGGCGCTCAGCTGCCGCCGGTTAACTGCCCCTGAACTCGGGGGTTCAGCCAGCCGCTGAAGCTACCGATCGTCTCTAGATGAAAGGACTAGTGCAGACAGCGAGAACGGAAGCGAGGAAGGGTTGATAACATCGGTCGTCCTGCAGACCCCATCCTCCCCGCCTTCAGCCCCTCGGATGGCGACGGAGCGAGTCACTTGATTTTGCAGCAAAGTTTTCTTGTTGGAAGAAACCGATACACGACAGCCAGGCGCGCGTCCCTGCAGGGGCAGGTGAACTTTCTCTTTCCTCCCTCGCCTTCTACTGAAAGGCATGCAAACGGGATCTGCATCCCTGATCGCTAACGGCCAAAGGAAGTCTTCATCCCGCTGTGTCGAGAGGCCAAAAGAACGGGAGTGGGGGAGGACCGAACTTTCCTGTGTCTGGTGTTGCCTTTTCGGGTCAAGTTTATGACACTGACATACATCATCATTAAAGATAAGCATTACTGAATTTTTAAGTCAGTAAACAAACAATAAACAAACTAAAAACTCCGCAGAAATGGAAACTCGGTTTCGCTTTGATCTGGGGTGCAGATTCCTATTTCTGGAAAAGCGGTGCAGGATATTGTTCTGGGTAGTGAGTGCGAGTGGGAGAGGGGGGCTACAGGACACAGTTTTGCATCATATTTAGTATGAGTTGATCCAAACCTTTCACAAATTTAAATACTTTTCCAGGCCTATTCCGTGATTTTTTTCTGGAAAACTGTTTACTACTGTGCCATGACTTTACCGGACTTTCAAAATTCTACATAAACGCTGCATGACTACGATGAGCCAAGACAGCTCACACAGCTCTTACGCCAGAAATAATGTGTCAGTCTGGTGTCATTTACCTTCAAGATGTGGCCCTATAATTCGCATGTATGACATCAACAGTATATTCGTGCTGTATTTCTATGACCTGACACACTAAACTGACACATCGGAGAGGTACTATAAATTTTGCGGATGTGTATCCCAGCGCTGCAGTACCTCACTTGTATGATTTGCATTATCAGTGCCACGGCAACACACGGGAAGCTGCTGCTACATAGCTGCTCGGCGGCCTGTTCCAGCTGCAGTGCCAGTGTGTTGACATCCGTCGGCCGTTTCTCTACCACAGAATCTCACAACAGATCACAAGCCTCACAGAATGATGCAAAGGCTTCGGCGTGCACAGGATCAGAAACATCATGTTTACACACAAACCGTGTGAGAGCTAACCGTGCGCACGTGAGAATTTGCATACCCGAACAAGCAAAACAAAGTGTGAGTTGGAAAGGCTACGTCATGCAAGTCGGGTAGCTAAGAAAATTGTCAGCTTATAATCTTTAAACGCTTCACCTATTCGTACTTTTTAATATCTGACTTTTCTTGTTTTCTTCAGTGATGCTAGAGTTGTGATAGAGCAGAAAGCTTCAGAGAACCACTTAAAAGAAAAAGAAAACAAAACATTTTTATATAGCACACGCTAGGACTTGTCTGAACACAAAAATGGGTAGTGAGGAACGACTAATGAAACAGAACACACTAACAATTTAAACAAACACACGAAATATATCGCACAGACGAATCAATTAACATCTTCAGATACTGAGCTGACGTCATCAAAACGTGTGGAGGACAGCTAGCCGCCGATCGCTCGGTCGCTGTTACTTAACTGGCACTTCGGTGCTCCCGCTACAATCAAATTTTTTTAAAGGTTTTTTTATGCTTGGATACTGAAGGGACAAAGAAGTGTGGGTTTACCTCACCCCTTCTACCTCGACTTCACTGTAATCCTACACAAAAGCGAAAATCTTATCTGATTCGACGCGTTGAAAACCCCAGATTTTCGCCTGAGTGAATACTCGATCGGCTGTTGCCAGTCTTGCGCTTGGAAACACTAATCTTTATTTCCTATAACAGTCAAGTTTAATGGAGAAAATAATTTAATGACACTGCCTGTATTTTATCCTAGTTAAGGAGACATGCTTTTGCTGACATTTTGACCTGCTTAATAACTCAACAAAGCAGTTACTACTCTCGCAGTACTACATAGAGCAAATGTGTGCAACCTTTCAACATCACTTTGTATGATGTAATGCAATGAGAATTTGAGATAAATCAATCTTGGATAATTTAATATTCCTTGTAAGCTTGTAAATAAGTTTACAAGAAAATGGTACATAAATTAGACTGTATTCCATATCCAATTACAGAACATAAGACTGTGGCACATATATTACCAAAAATTGTAAAAAAAAAAAAAAAATGTTCGTGGGAGAAGTACGGAATCTGCATCATGTTTATATCTTTCAACGGTGTTCTTTCCCTAACAGCATCTTGCACCTGGCTAGCTTGCTATGCGCATTGCGCATAGTTACTGACCCAGTGGGAAAAGCACAAAGTCGTGGAAGAGTTTGAAATTATACCACACTGATCCATAGGATCAATGAATTTTATATTTTATATGGCACTTAATATGCCCTGCCGAAATTGAACATTTAACGCCTAACATTGCCAATTTGTAAATGCTTTATTATTATTATTATTTACCCGATGACTATGGCAGTGGGGAAGTTTTCAGTTGACTTCAATTTCACCTTACTAGTACATGTCTACTTCCTCATTATACACAAATATATTTTATTTGTTTTGCTAACTGCAGTGAAAGTGCATGACAAGTGAAAGTCGTATATCACACAGCCTGTGCATAATGACCTACCTGAAGATCCATGGTTAATTTTTTTTGTTACTTGTCTATTATTGTTTCATAAATCAAGATCCCGCACAGTCCATTAGGTATCCTCTTTAATTGGTATGAGCACCACAAACACATTTACAAATCTCTTGAAACAGAATCAGAAAACTCTCAGAAAACTAAAACTAGGAGATTCAAATGTATAGGTGGGGAGTTAAACAACCTAAAACAAAAGTATCTGCTATAAATGATTGTTTCAGTCACAGAACCCTGCACACATACCTATTCTCAATGAACAAGGCATTACAAATTCTAGCCTGTTTATGACTCACTTCGTCTGCATAAACATTATAAATATTATATTAAAATTGCTAATTTTACTGCTCACTGTGTATAAAAAAAATGATTTCAAAATGGAATTGTTCAAAAAAGTTAAAGACCGTATCAAAAAGTCATAATTTTCTTTTTTGCAACACAATATGTGCCATTATTGAAGCGTTGCATTTTACATCATTTCTGAAGTGATACACATGTAATTTTCTACTCTTAAGATTGGATGGCCCAGAATGGAACCTTCAAATACTACCACTTTCTATATTTTTAGAAGAATTATTTCCTTTTTTTTTCTTTACCGAGGACTAGCGTTAGGAGCTAGGGTTAGGACCGGTGCTTGTGGCCGATAAAGAGCTGAAGTAGGTTTTTAAGTTATTGGAGTCGTTTGCGAATACACAAGTCACTTTATTGTTTACTGTTCTTATCTTCCACACATCTTCCATAAAGGGACAAGTCTATGGTACACTTTTATTGATAAACAATGAGATTAAGACTAGAGTAACACTTACTATTAAAACAAACCAATTGGTGAAAACACTGAGCAACAAAAGACGCGGATGCTGTTTGTCCGCGAGAAGGGTTCTGATCGTCATTTGTAAGTCATGTGATGCTCAGAATGAAAACCTAGCAGATCTCTTGTCAGCAGTGAAAAATGTTCATCTAAGCTCCATAGCATTATTTAACAAACATTTGTTGATGCGCCAAGAGGGCACAGTATGGCTGGTATTGAGGTCGAAACGTTTATCATAACCTCGATCTCTCCCCCCGAGCCTACCCACTTCCCCATCCTTCACTTACTTCCTCGTTGACAGACAAGCCCACGCGCAAGACACTCCTCCCTGAAGCTGTCGGTGGTCCCGGAGACGTGGCTCTAAGGTAGGCGGGGCCTGATTTGATCCTACGGGCCCTTGACGATACGCCTGAAAGGCGTGGCTTATATGCAAAGGAACTGGGTCAGCGAGGCCACTGAGCTTTGGCAAAGGTTGATAGGACGACAGGCGAGGACGCCGTGGGAAACGGAATATAATCGCAGGGCCACATGGCGAAGACTAGTCATGCAAGGATTGTGTTGTGGCGATTGTGCCGGGGCTGATAAATGCTTCTCAGTCTGATCCGTCAGTGAAAGGGGTAGTAATCCGCGAGATCTGAGAGAAATTACCTGCGCTTTGTGGCCATCGGAAAGTGCCTGGCAGAGCGATTTCTGTGCTCCAGCACCTGCTCCCTGTCGCCACCCGGCTTCTGAAGGCGACACGCAGCAAGTTTGTAGCGCGTAGTGTACGTGTAGGAGATCGTAAACTCTGAAAAGTTTATGGCGCGGATGTCTCGCGCTTTATGACTTCCCAACAGTCAACACATGCGGGACTTTTTTTTTTTTAACAGCTGTGTACTGGCTTATGTTTGTGTTCTTGTTATCGATTGAGACTTGACACTCATTGCCCACGGACAAGAAAAAAAAAGGTAGGATTTTCTTGTTCACCTGTAAGTTCTTTTATTTAATGACTGTTGATGCAAGAGATCTGCTGTATCTAACCCTCTCCAGATAACAAATCTCTTGCTATTTTGAAGAGACCAGATGTTTACTTGAGAATCAACACAAGAATATTTCAGACTAAGACAGGAAGAGAACTCTGATTGTAGATTGTAAACAACTGAGGTGCTTTGCGAAGAATTGCTGGAGATAGTCCGAGTTCTACCATTAGCCAGGAGACATTAAGACTGGTTTTTTTTTAAGACAGGAACAAATGAGCCGATCGATGAGCTGACAAAAGTCGTGTGGACAGAGCAGTCGAAGACATCAGTACCACCAACGTGAGTGACGTTGCAGGGGATTAGGAGATAACCCTGAGAGATGGCTCTTTGTCAGGAGAATATAACTCCTTCCATGGTGAGCGGTGCTCGACCTTCTCCTACCTTCTTCGGTCACTACGGGACCGCCACGTACGGCCCGGCGAGCCAGCCTCTCAACGTCAACAACGGTGCTGTGGGGCACGGACAGTACAGCCAGGAGCATGCACACTACGCCCAGTTTCAGGTGAGTCCCATCCCGGGTGTGGGTCCGTACCCGGATCTTTCGGGACAGGCGCAACAGCCTCAGAACGACGGTGCAGGCAGCCATCCGACCCACGGGCAGTGGCCGTCCGCGGCCTATCCTGGTGCCCCACCCCCTCGCCCGGCCCACGTGGCGCTGGACGAGTGGAGCCAGAGTTACCTGTTTCCCTCCGCCGCCACCGGAGCGACGTCGACAACTCTTCACCATCAGTCACCTTACTCCTACCACTACCGAACCTCCCAAGGCGGCTTAGACGAGTACGGAGGACACACACCTGGGGTGGATTCCTCGCCCTCTACAGACAGCAACTCTCCCTCGGGAGGCGTTGGGGGACACGGTAACGGCGGGACTGGCACCAAACAGCTAAGACCTCCATTCGAATGGATGAAACCTGCTCACACACAGCCTGCACCAGGTGAGTACCACCCATGTGACTACAGCACGTTACGCTTTGTTACCTCATACACGATGGCATCGGCAAACTGTTCATTATTAAAGTAAGCAAAAGCTCACTCGATGAGCAAATAAAATGTATTGTTTGTAGCGTTGTCACGAACTCACTCCATATGTAACTAAAGCAAATCATTCCTAAAGTAACCGCACACACGCACACAATAATATTAGTAAAGAGTTTAAAAATGCAATAGAACTGTGTCGTAGATGTGCAACCGTAATTTATCTATCTAGGCCTGACGAGGCTGGGGGGAGGGGGGTTGGATCTGGTATACTCGGGCCCGCGAGTCTGAAGGAGGCTCGGCCTTGGTCAGTGGATTTTTTTTTAACGTTTATCTCAGAGAAAAGAAAACATACAGTTGACAATGCAAAATCATTTTTCCTTATTTACTGACCGCTGATGTGTACACAGCTGTAAAATGTTCATCTCGTGCAGTGGTGTAGATCTTAGTTGTTTGCTGTTTATACTTAACTTTACTAAAGGTAATGCAGATATAGTCTAACTATAAGCATACTACTATATTACGGGAAAATAATCTACGATTACAGTTAATACAGGGGACCCGGAAAAGTTCTCACCCCGGGACCCAGAAAAGTCCTATCTATCTATCTATCTATCTATCTATCTATCTATCTATCTATCTATCTATCTATCTATCTATCTATCTATCTATCTATCTATCTATCTATCTATCTATCTATCTATCTATCTATCTATCTATCTATCTATCTATCTATCTATCTATCTATCTATCTATCTATCTATCTATCTATCTATCTATCTTATTCCGAAGATCTCTAGCTATCAAATGCCGGATTGCATAGGTTTGTTGCTGAGGGGTGGGGGGATCAGTAGGCTACAATCCTATGCAATCTGACATTTGATAGTTGTAGTAACGACAATGAACTGAAATTGTAAAGCTATGGAATGACAATGAACTGACATCTCTTCTCCGCTCCGTGGAGTTCTGTATCACCTTCTCTTTATTGTTACACTGCGGTCATTTACACAACGTTGTGCATTTCTGAAAATTTTCGTTAATAATTTTTACATCTTAAAAAAAAAACCGAAACAAACAAACGAAGGCCAAACACAAATGTTCTTGTCATTCTCAGCGACAGCTAGATTTTTTCTGCCACTGTGAAACTCATGTTGGCTGATATTAGTTTTATAGTTTTATCGTATGGCTGCTGACGATGGTTTTTTTTTAATGCTGCTGCTATGCATGGGTGTCGAGATGGTGCATTAATCTGTCATACCAGTGTATCATAGTAAATACTTACTTCGCGGGAAAAATCTACTACTAATCACGTAAATGCCTAGTAGGTAATTGGGAGAAACATCTGCAAAAGTGAAGAATTTATTTCTGTTGCCGTTAGCTTTGCGTCTTATGGATAATGACAGGAAAATGGAACAAAATTAATTTAATTAGTTAAAATGATATCTACTCCGCATTGTAAAATCTGCATCTAACATCACTGTGATATTCTGTGACGCGCTCAAACTAATATAACTCATACACACAGCTAATGCAAGATATGACAGTTCCCGAAATACTGTCAGACAAGCCTAATATTCTTTTGTGTGTGTGTGTGTGTGTGTGTGTGTGTGTGTGTGTGTGTGTGTGTGTGTGTGTGTGTGTGTGTGTGTGTGTGTGTGTGTGTGTGTGTGCGCGCGCGCGTGCTTCGTTTTCAGTGAAGTCCCTAAACGGCTGAGATATTGTAAAAGAAAACGAGCGAGAAAAAGATGTTAGCCTTAATGACCTACCAAGAGTCCTTTTAAAAATCTGAAGAATGTCTTCTTTTACTCATAGGTCATAGGTCAGGGAAGACAAGCTACCAGGTCTTCATCGTCACATGTCCGTTATTAGCAGATAAATAACTTTTCTGTCCTCATATTCTTACTTTAGCTAATCTGAAAAAAATGTACGACATTTATTGATTTCCAAATCCTCTAAAGAGTGCAGCCACATTTAAATCTATGTCCCCAAAAGAGATGGGAAAGTAGCACAATCATTTAAAATGAAAATGAACATTCAAATTCAATTATTTATTGGAAACTTGCATTTGACGATAGTAGTGAGGTACTAGGCAGTCGTGGGGACGTAACTGCCAGGTTTAAACTGCCTACTTACTCCATTTTGGGATGAGAACTTTTTTTTTTCATGCATCGACTCAAGATTTCCAGCCATATAAAACACAACCATATAAAAAGTATAAAAAGCAGCAGTGTTCCATTAGGAGTAAGCAGGTGATGCAGAAATTAGTTTCGCTGATGAACGCCTGTCTCAGTCCAGAAATGTCATCCATTAACGTTGTAAAACTGTGACTAAAGTTGTTAGGGCTGCTGTTAATTAATGTTGTTCACTTAAAATAGCGTAAATTATCTATATCTTCGTGCAGCAACATTTTCTATCCATCATTTGTTTCTTCATTTTGTTTTCGTTTTAATCTGTGTAATGCGCGGAGAGATAAAGTCTAAGAGGTTTTCAATTACACTTTTTTTCTTCATTTTTTTCTGAGTTGTTTTACATAGTCTTAAAACACTAAGCTGATAAATATATATATACTGAAACTTATTTATTGATAGTTATAGATATGGTTTGTTTTAAATCTACTCCTGAGAGTAGAGGCAATAAGAATAGATGGTAGATCTTTATATTGAGGTTGTTTTATTACGTCTATTGCAGGTGCAAATTTTAAAAAAAAACATAAAGTGCACGAAGTATCAATAACTTGCTGTAAATATTAAATGATAAATGCGGATTTTTTACTTGGATTTTTTCAATGTTCTGTTTCTTGTTTTATATGTAGAGAAAGATATTATTTTCTATTTTTCTTTTCTTAAAACTCAGACCAGATATAACGCTTTTCGTACATGCCCAACTGACTGTAGTGAAAGCTGTTCCTGAAATCAGTGAATATGAAAGTCGGAGAACTATATAAAAGTGCAATTGAGTAGTGTCCTAAGTCCTGTACTATGAATGAATGAACAAAGCAAAGCTAATATGTAAAAATAAAAACGCATATAATCCCTCTTTGTACTATGCTTACATAAACAGTTGGAATCCCCGTGTGTGGCTCTCACTCAATCTACCCACAGGTGTGTCTACTTGTGTTTAAACAAACAGATGCCAAGACATTGGTTGCATTTAATTCCACCGTTCAACAGCATGAGTGGCGCGTGGACTGCGGAAAACGCTGCTGTTAATGCTGTTTTCATAAGAGACTGAAGGCCCCGCCAAGCGCCAGCACTTACGGGAGTTAATTACCTTCAGTACCCAGGAAGGTGATGACACGTTCCGTCAGTGCCGTGTGGTCAGCAGTCATCCAGGTAGCCCTGTCATCAAACTGTTAACTAATTCGATGGGACGACCACGCCAGGCTCCATCTATGCTATGGGTCTCTATGTCTTGGCGGGTTACAGACAGTCTGTCTCCATACAGTACCCAAAGTCTCCATATCATTGTCGGATAGGCCTCGCGGCAACGGTGGTGGTGGGTGGGTGATGTCGGTTGGGGGAGGAAGGGTAGCGATTGAGGTTCGGGTATAGGCGTGGAAGCGGGGTCCTTGGACGTAAGTGGGTTCGATTTGTACAACAGCTGTCAACCGCTGTAAATTTCGGGTAACAGCGTATACTAGCACTGATGGAGGTGTCAGCTATCATTTACTGAACTGTGTGGAAGGGAGGGGCACACTTGTCTGCTTGGTGGTTTTAATTTTTGGACTGTTGTTATCGTTGTTGTTTTGACTGACATTTACGTGCTAATTTCGAATGCACTTTACGCACCGGAAGGAAAATATAATTTTAAGCATCTTCAAGCTGCATTCTAGTGCACTATCCGTTATTTGTAGATACTGTATTCTACGTCACTAGTCGCTTATCGCTACACCACGTCGGCAAACATTTCCCTGACCATGAGTTTCCAGATAAGTTTACAACAGGAGAAGGCCGGAAACCTTTGTAAGGGCACTGGAATAGTTTACTGTTCCTAACCCCTTTCGCTTTTTTGTTTTTCCAATCATCAACCGATCGACTATTTCGTGGATTTACGTCCATGGCGAGATCGCCGCTATCAGGTTCGTACATCAGCCTCTAACTACCGCCGACAGCAGCCGGTGATTTGCTTATGGAAATGAAGCAGAGCCTGGGCGCCATTATTGCTGGCCTCCTAGGATGTCCAAATCGTTGTGGCCATATGGTGACGAAATGTAACGAAATCAAAGCCGTCGTGAGCGGCGTGGGTTGCAGCAGCAGTGGTCTCAGTCGATTCACATGTGCAAGTTTGATGCTGTATTAGGACGGCAAGGGACTGGGAACCAAACAGACGAACATACACGAGCATGCACGCATTCATCAACAAGGCTAAACAAATGAACGAAGGTCGAACGAATAGATCGGCTTTCAGCTAGCTGGCAAGAGTAACTAGATTTTCCAGCCGCGAACGTGCAATAATTACTGACAAATGTGACGAGATGCAAATATTTCAAAGACACATAAACCGTCCTGAGGCAGTTTAACAAGTTAAAACGCACAGAGCTCTTAAGGGTCAGCTCAATCATTCTACATACAAACGATTCAATATTTGTTAAGTTATTATTTCTTATTTCCTCTTCAAATATTATTCACATTAAATATTACTACTTTTTATTCAATATCTTTATTACATTAAAAACCAAGATGATTTATTAAAGCATACTTCACACAATGACCAACAATCCATGACACACAGTTCAAGTCCGTGAACCTGTGTTTTGCGATGCGCCCATGCACCAAGGTTTTCCCGATTCTCTTTGAGTCAGCAACTATTTCCGTTATTAGTCATTTTAGTTCGACTTGATTAAAAATGTACACATATAATACGTCCTCAAAAACGTGTATCGATTATTTTGATTTTATTTGTTAACTTTTGCTTCTATTGTTTTCATTTTGCCCAACAAATGCGAACATGATAAAATAAATATTGCTCTATTGTTCTTGACATTTCAGCTAGTAATTTCCTCCGTTTGTCTTGACCTGTTGATACCTTTCGTTCATGCTGTCCACAGACATCTTTACTGTTTTGTCCGCTTCCAAGTCAATTGGTCAATTCTCTTTTTCGCAAATAAGTGATGAGCACGAATGATTCAAATGTTTAGAAAGCGAAATGCTTGATCCGACCCAGAAGGAATATCTTGGTGTGTAAGCAATGCTAGCTGCACAGCGAAGTGAGCAATAGCTGTGTTACCCAACAAATGTTGACCAAACTGCTGACCAAACTTTTGTAACCTTTTTCCTGGACGGTTATAGACATTTTGCCGATCTTGGTCAATCGTATGTCCGATTAAGATGGATCGTAAGACAGGATTTGACAGTGTTTCCTCGTCGTCGAATTTCTTGTTGTTTTTCTCAGGTATTTTTTTTCCATCTTGTTTTTCTTTATTGTCTTTCAGTTACCTCGTCGTTGCTGCCAGTGTGGCTTTTGGTGGTAAAACCTTTAATGCAAAAATTGGTTTTTTGACAGAAGAGATATGCGAAAGTAAAAAAAACATTGACATTCGGTCGTTGGACCGTGTGTGTGTGAGAGAGAGAGAGAGGGAGAGAGTGGTAAAAGTTTGGTTTCTTGATCGTGTTCGGTTTGTCTATCGAAAATAAAAACAACCACGTCACTGGCACTTACGCTAACGAAAATAACACAGAGCTAAGAGACTTAATAATTTTTCGGTCTTCTGGTCCCCGCCGTGGAAGTAGCCGGACTCCGGAGTCGCCTGCGGGCTGTGGTCAGCCGAGTGTTGAGCGGCGTCTGCAACGCGCGGCTGTCAGCGGAGCGTGTCAGGTCAAAGTTTAGAAATCACAGACCGACTCCATTAGCTGAGGAAAAATGCGATGATAGTGTCCTCTACTCCCCTATCTCTTACAGACTTACACTCTCCAGAGATTTCGGTTCATTTCCCTCTCGGTCAGCAGGCTTCAGACAGCACGGCGGACCATGACAACTTCTGACGTAATGGTCGATTGCAGGTTTGTGACCACACGACCACTTGGAGTAGGTGAACATGCTGCACGAGTAACGGAAAGCCAGCTTTCTCAACGGTATGACGCAGGTAGCCGCGTCTGCCCGATATTTTCAGCGTTATTGTACTTTGTTTTCATTTTATTGCAAAAATGGTTTAGGTAATATATTTTACAACAGGTATTTGGTCAAGTATCGGTCTTCGCTCGCTTGATGGATGGATTCCAAACGCATACTGTAAATATTGTCACAAGGCTGTTTGCAACCACAAGTTGACAGTCGTAAACACGAACTGGTTCTTGCCAGGGGAATAGCCAAGGGGTTTGCGCCCTTCTGGCGACGCTCCTGAGACACCCTTCATGCCTGATGTTGACACGTGACCATCGTCTGTCCTTGCGCAATCGTCCGAAAAGAGAAGTCCTTTCCCACGAGAAGGTGATAGTGGCCGCCCTTCGTTTCCCATCTCAGGCTAACGGCAAGTAACGATATTGTCCATGTACCTACCATTGCGGATTGTAGCAAGACTGTTACCAAATGCCAGCTGGCTCTTACATTGCGTCTGTCTTTATTATTAAGCCATAGACAAGAGCAAGATTTGATCAGTATAATAATAATGATAATAATTTCTAAAGCACCTTCCTCCAGCAGTAAGGTGAACTCAGTGCTTCACACAAAGCACACACATACATGATAAATGCTGGCAGCATACAATTGTCAATTCTGGAATCGATGAAGTATGAGGACAAGTGTTTTTCTTCTTTTTAGTCTGAACATTATCACTTACACATTGAAAACATCGATACTAGCTTCATATGAGGCCACCCACCAATGTCATGGATGTGTTTATAGTTGTATGGGGTTAGTTTTAGAGTCACTGAAAAATAACCAGATTCTTTTGAAGAATTTCCGGACTGAACTACTGGAGGTAATCAACAGTATGTTGGGGTAGTCATAGTCTGTTCGCAGGCGCTGGCCCCCTACGACTGTGGAGAGAAGAGTTGTGGAGGCCAGTGAAACACCTGTCCGCTAGCTGATATTAATTAAAGCATGGCTAGCCTTCATGCTCCTGTGTATGACACTTCTGTTATGCAAAGTATTCCAGAGCATGAAGAATACATCCCGCAAGATGTATGTGACCAGTAGCTCCGGCAGGTCGCAGGTCACGGCAAGATCCACAACCCATAACAGACAGGACTGTCCACAGTTCATGGTGATGGGCGAAGCTACAGTAATGTAGGAGAATAGTCTCATGTTGTAACTGCTTGGTTAATACAACTTCTTTCTGTACATAAGAGAACTCGTGATGTACGTTTTATACATCAATCCGTTTAATGCAAGTATTTGATCTCGCTCGTGTGCGTATGGTCTCATGTCCTGTCGGAAGACTTCCGTCAACTTCCGTCGGGCCGCCGATTCTGTGTATCTGCATGCAGGATCAACAGATTGAAGCTGGCCTTCCTTCAGTTCCTTGTTTTGGCCGTGCGACAGGTGTGCGAATGAATGTAGATCACGTGCGAGTCTCAATCGTGACCAGATGAGGGTCTATCTGATTATGTTATGGTATTGTTGATTGATGTGCAGTGTGCTTCTAACCCTTGCCCTTTGTGATTAGGTTATAAAGAATCTATTCAAGGTAGGTGAAGCTAAAGGTCGTCCTCTAATCTATCGGTGTGTGGGAGGGAGATGTTAAAGACTACTACTTTTTTCTTGTAGTCTACATCAAAGATAAGCACTAAGAAGATGAAACTAACATGAATAGTCAGGAAACCTTTTTTATTGTTAAGCAGTTTTTCATTCAATTCCAGTTTACAATTTAAGTAATATAATTATTCATAATTCCGCCAACAGTTCATGTCACGAATGTTTCGACAAAAGTGATCATTCTAGAAGAAAAACGTTTTTTAAAGACGATGGAAATTTTTCTGAAGTCAGGCTTCACAGTCAAGGCCCCGATATGATTTTGAATCGTCTCATCAATGCTGATTAAAAATCGAAACACAACACTGCTTATAAATGTCCATATTTGTTATTCTCAATATTCTCATTAAATATATATATATATATATATATATTTATCTGACAACAGTTCTTTTTTAAAGATTTGAGTAGTCGCTTTCCGACGAAGACTGTAGTGTGTAGATTATGAAGAATTTGAGGTCACGGTGACGGACTAGTAAACACAGGGGCCACTTGCTCGCCACGGAAGAGGAACTTCTTGACAGTTTTACCACCAGTTGCAGTCGTCACACTTCACGCCTCACCGGACTGCCCGCCGACTTCAAAGAGTGGAACACCGGTACGAGAGCCGCCGAACCCCTCGGTTATGTCACCCCAACAATTGTGGCTGAATTAAAGGGTTGGGGGCTGAAGGCGAGTCTGACTTCGATTAGCAGGCGGGGGCAAGGTTGGCACGGTCTTGATCGCACAACAAGCTGGCGACATAGTTGGGTTCGGATCTGAGGGGCGCCCGGTGAGCGGCTATGGTTCAGATCTCGTCTCGGGAATTCTTTGTATGTCACACCTGTCCGCAGGGCTGGGCGCCGGGAGATTTTTCTGGGTTCTCCGGTTTTCTCCTCTTCCCTTCCCCCCCATAGGGCAAATTCACGTCAAGGTAGAAACTCTTTCGTACTAAATAAACCTGCCAACCAACCAGGTTCGGATTTGAGGATGGCAAAGGCTGCAACTGCGCGCGCGAGATATATATATATATATATACGGTATTCTTTAATGATTGAAGCTTCTGTGCCAATTTCATGGAGATGATAATACACTATATAAATGCATTTAATTAGCATGCTCGCTAAAATTTCACTCATGCATGTATACTCAGATATAAATACACGTATGAATCAAACCACTAGTCACCTTACAGTCCTGTATATGAACAGGTATACACACACATATACATCATGCCAATAGTCACCATGCAATCGTGTATACAGGCAGGTCCTAACACAGGTATGCACCAAGCCATTCGACACCAAGCAATCATGTACGTAGATACAAATACTCATATTCTTCAAACCATTAGACTCCATACACCCTGTAATCAATTTTCTATTTGAAACACGAGTATCCCTAAATGCAAATGTCTTTAGTCAATGTTGCTACAGCTTTTTCTTATTTCTAATACTTTGTACATGAAGGCGGCAGCGCGTAGTATGATGAGCATTCTGCTATCTCACATCAAAACTGTAAAATTAAAACAGGAAAAAGTGCTTAAATATTTGTTTGAAAATAAAATCTTTAAGAAGATCCATATATTTTTGGCATACAAGGAGAAAGGGCTGTTTAGTTTCAGTTGTATCAGGTCAAAAGGGGAAGTTCGAACATTCTGAGCATGTTAAAGCTAATACAATGTAAGCACAGTTACACCCATTCTAATTTTATCAAAAGATCTCATGCCTCAGTGTCAGCCACACAGGGTAGTTGCCTAGAGTCTTGAATGTATAAAATGGAAAATGGAGAATACTTTAAACTTCTTTGAAGAGCATCGTACAATTCCTCTGTGTGTGTGTGTGTGTGTGTGTGTGTGTGTGTGTGTGTGTGTGTGTGTGTGTGTGTGAGAGAGAGAGAGAGAGAGAAAGAGAGAAAGAGAAAGAGACGCACCAACAGAGAAATACATGGTATGTAGTTTTTAAAACAGTTTCCTAACATTTCACAAGTTACCCAGATCACCTGCCGACATGATGTAATTAATCTCCAGTGTGATTAGTCCGCTTTTTGCTTAATGTTTTTGGCGGGATGGAGACTCAGAACAGATCACAACTAAGCAGTTTAAGAAAGAGTTAGTATAGTGGAAACGTTAAGCACATACGTATATAACATCTAGCAATATAGTAGCGGCTCTCATCTCTCGGGAGACTCCCAGACAAGACTAAGACACAACGAAGTCTTGGTCATGGAGCAGACAGACGTGGTAAAGGCTGTCCACAGTACAAATCAAGATAAGTAGAGTAGTGATCAATGTGATTAACCGGATGTTGACGCTTATCTTATCAGTGTCTAAATGCCATATCCTGTTCAGTTATCGATCTCTTTGGATGCAGTCTATTTGTGATGACCCTTGATGTCAGCCTCATCAGTTCAGTGTAAATACCACGCAGACAACAACAAAGATTAGCATAGCCAAACACACTGGTGTGTTCTTTTTCAACACAGAGATTGTATAGAGCAACATTGCTTAGGAACACAGAGTTAAAGCCTTTTCTAAGTCACATTTAGAGGTTTTTCTTTGCTTTAAGAGCGTTGTCTTTTAATGTTTATGTTTTCTTACTCTCAAGGAATATTCAGAAATCTGTTTTAAAAAGAGTGAGCGAGGATGCAGAGTTTGATGAAAAGACATCTCCCCCAATTACACTTTACATTGTTCTCTAAATAAAATCAACAAGTAACCTATCGTTCGTGCATCCCCATGAAGACTTGCGTTTCAACGCACACGAGAGTTTATCGAGGTCAAGACGATTCTCCTGATCACGTGACCAACCCTTACGCCTGAAAGCACACGACCCTGCAAACTACACTACTTGTTCGGCAATATTTTGATGACGACGGCTTGTTCTTTTGAAATATTGCACGAATCATATATCAGCGCTCTTCCTTTCATCTCGCTATCACCGCAAATGACCCCCCCTCCCCTCCCCGATTTCTTTCATGGCTTTATTGCCACACAGCTTGCACGAGAGAGCGGCTGTACTGGATAGCCGCATAATAAACGTGTTTTATAGAGCCATGGCCTAAGACTAGGATTTAGATGTTCGCTGAACAGCTCGCAATTGCTCCCAAATTTACAAGGCCTACTACAATCCCCGCAGGTATAAAACTTTGCAAAGCCAAACCTTTTCTTCAGTCCATTTCCCTACGTCGTTTCGGAAGTCAGGAGGAAAAAAAAAATCTCCGTGTGCAAGGTGTGCGGGAGGAGAGCAGATTTCCGAAGGGGTCTCCTGCAGACCGAGTGTACATGGCTATCGGGTCAGGTGAGCCTGCAGTTTGAACGAGTGAAGCTGGAGTTCAGTTTGGATGTACGACAGTTATTTACGTGTTCGCGCGTCCATCTTGCGTAACGTCATGAAGACGTCTTCAAAATCTAGACCAGAGATACGACTAAGACAGCTACATGCTTCTTGTTGGATTGTGAGTTGCAAATTGTTTCTTCTGAGAAGTGCTTTTCCAGCACAGCGGAGTGCCTACACTTGGGGGCTGTTTCTCTTCTCTCCCACCCGCAGGTAGGCGGGAAATTGCACATTGTGTGAGGTCTCCTGATGTCTTATCTACAGCGTTCGTTGAGGCCGGCGGATATAAAAAAAATACACATTTAGGCGGACAACAGCTACACCTGAACCACGTGTTCTTGAAGCTTCTGAGAGCGCTCCCGCTCAGCCACGCCGTGGTTGCATTTGAAGAAGGCAATAATTATGAAAAAGAACATTTCGGTAAGATGTAATTAATTAATAAATAATATGCACTCTAAATCTTACTTAGTTTAAGAACTTTTTTACGAGCAACATTGACACGTAACTAGAGCTGAGATCAAAACAATTTCACATATTTACAACTTTCCATTCTACATTAAAATCTTTGTCTTATAGGTTGGTCTCTGCCTCTCGAGATTTTTATTTCCTGAACAAAAGACAAGATCGTTCATTTTATAAAAGTATCTTTATTCGCTGTTACTCGCTGTGGGTCGTGTAGTACCAATAACTTATCACCGCTTGGTTATATCTGCACATACCTTAGTTTCCGGAAATTGATCTACTAACACTGTTGGTTAGGCCCCCGACGTAACTACAGCAGGCATCACGTAAACTATTGAGGCCACGTGAACAGTTGTGGGTTGTCTCCCCAGTCGTGACGTAGCAGGAATCGTGTGATAAGTGCTGTAAGGTCACGCCACAAACCTGTTGTCAGCTTCACTTCACAGTCAGTCTATCACACATCTGTCTGTTGTTGGGCATCCAAAGATTCTTCTCATCTTGTAATTACAAATAGAAATATTGGGAACATAGTATTTGCTTATTATACCCACGGTTATGAAACTATCACTATCAGGCATCCGTCAGTCCATCTAACCAGATGGTTTTGTTTCACGTGTAAAGTAAGTGTGTGTGTGTGTGTGTGTGTGTGTGTGAGTGAGTGAGTGAGAGAGATTCTATATTTTGAAACCATGATCTACACTGCATCCTCGCCTCTTATTTATCTGAATATTACTTCACGCTATAACGAAAAAAAAAAACTTAAAAAAAACTGAGATATCTTTAAAAAAAAGTTACATGAAGCTTTACGCGGAACCCTTACAATAATTAGTAACATTGTTGTTGTTGTTGTTGTTGTTGTTGTTGTTACAATTGTAAACAGGTTTGTTTACAAAATATTTAACTCAAGTTTGCTAGTTTCTGCAGAATTTCCTCGTACACAGTAAAGAAAAGCTGAGGTATGGTGACCCCACAGTACACACAGAGAGAGAGGGCTACTGGTGTGGAACACAGCCCCTCGCTTATCAGTTTTGACCGCACCCAGCGGTGCAGTCGTTGTGCACAACCGTGGTGCTGTCTGATATATTAAATCTGCGAAACGCCGGCCCCGGATGGCTTTGTTTTCACACCAGGATATCAAAGACAGCTTTGTGCCCGTCAGCTGAGGACCGAAACATGAAAGCGAGGGCCTCGCGTCGAGGAGCGAACGGTGCAAAGCGTTTTCAGCCAATCCTAGCAACCATGGCCAACCAGCGCTCGGGCGTTGCGAGGGCTTTAACACGAAATCAACAAGACGGCTGCCAATCATCGGCCAAAACCCGCGCGTCAGTTTCGCCGATCAAAAGAGAAGCAAGTGACGCTCTCTCGCGTGCAAGTGAAGAGACGAATTCCGCGAAGCTGCGGAAATTTGTCCAGCCATCTGTCACCTCGCAAATAACATGCTCTTGCACTTCAGGCCTTCTAGACTTCGCTCCTCTCCTTCTTTTTGTATAGGAGTGCATGCTGACCACCGGTAACAATCAGCAACCTTTTGTAGTTCCTCTCTTGTGGTTCCTCCCCATCCTTCAGATTTGTTCTGTTTGTGCTCTCATATCGTAGTGCGGTCTTCTTTTTCGTCTTGTATGTAGTCTTCTTAATTTACTGCCGAGCAAATCACCAAAGCAGTGTGCAAATATCAAACACGTACAACCAGGCACGTATCCAGACAACCCGAAAGGGAAATTGATTATTGGTCTCGAGTAAAAGAATTTGCCAAGTGCAGCATAGACTTTACAACCGTCATATTATGACGGCTGAGATTTTTGTAGTCGGTTTATTTTGTTTTTGGTTTTGTTTTGTTTGTTTGTTTGTTTGTTTGTTTAGCTCCAGCACTTCGTTAAGGGACTGCCTCTTGAGTGAATAATTCCAACAACAAAAAATTATAAATAAGATCAACAGTTGAAAGTTTGAGACATGGATTACATTAAAAAAACATCCTGTTTACTTGTGTCAGGGTATTGAAGATGGCCACCTTGGTGTACAGTTAATCGAAAACTAAGAACACAACGCGTTTTCAGTTCTTCGGAAAAGTACTAATTTCCAACAAACCACCGACGGATTTACATATATATATTATGATGTATGTGTCCTAGTGCTGAAAGGCCATTGATCAGTACACAGTTCGCTTGGACCTCGGTTTAGTCTCTCTTATCTTCTGGCGCGGTATAAAATACTGTTAATGTCACACATAAATATTGTACAACAAGCGCCACGCCAACTTCTCCATAAAAGACAGAAAGCTAAATCGGGAGTAGGAAAAGGAAATCAACGAGAAAAAGTGCAAAGCTATTGGCGTCTTAAGTGGTTTGAGTCTTGTAAATATTGAAAACATAATGTTTATAAATGTTAATAATTGAACAATACATCTAGGCGCGTAATACTAAAATTAAAAAATTAATAAATAACTAAACAAACAAATCTGTTCTTTAAATAATTATTTGTGTATTATTTTTTGTTGTTGCTTTTGTAGATTTTTTTTCCTATTCTCTGGCGATTTAAAAACTATTCAAAACATCAGTATTTTATAATTCGTATATCGGTATTACATAATACACTTATCAATAATACATTTGTTCATATCTTAGTTCTTCATCATAGACTATGCCAGTTTCTAGAATGTGCTTCTTTCTGGGGAAAGAAGGGGCGAGATTCGATTACCTCCCATCCTGTGCTTTTAATTCACTTTATCTAGTAGCCTTTAGGGAGTAACATACAAGCGACAGCTTTGATATCAAGCTACCTGCAACTTCTCACCATTGCAGCAAAGGGCCCGAATTTATTGTCTGTGCTGACAAATGTGTCCAATAAACTTTGACCTGGAGCGTGTTGGGGACAGGCATTTCCTTCGAACACTGCTGACAGGGCAGAATTAAATATTGTCCGCTTTTTATATTTGTACCATTCTTTGTGCCACACGTACCCTACTTACATACGTGCAACCATTCACACAGTAGTAGTAGGAGTATTAATAATATTGATAAAGACGACGACGATGACGATGATGATGATGATCTGTATGAAACAAAAAAAAAGCGTTTGATTTGACAAGATAATTTGATTCAAAAAGGTATGCTGGGGAGAAAGTCATATTCCTCCTTTGGTCGAGGTCAAATTCACCGTCAGGATCTTGGTCACGTCGTATCACACTACAGTCAACTGGCAAGATGTTATGTAGAGGGCGGGGATCAACAACGAAAAGAAATGACCATTGCATACAGTTTAAAGGAACCCTCAGCGTCAACATTCAGCATGTTGTGAGACTTTAGGGTGCACGCGTACTCGGGTGCTCAAACCCGCCCCTCGTGTTTACCTGAGTGTAGCAGGTGTAGCTGAACTACACTGTCCTTGTCTGGCGAGTGGGCTGTTTGACATACACTGCTGGTGCTTTTCTAGCAGAACCGTCCGATTGCTGTCTATTCGTGATCCTTGTAAAAATGTCGACGGTAAGATTCACTCAGAAGACGGATATTTGGAGAGTGCAAATGCAGCGGGTATTAGACCACCACAAGTTAAAAAAAAAAATCAGTGAACAGCTTCACTCCATTCTAATGAGCCAAAACCATTGATAATACGGGTACATGATGTTTATCCACCTCTTCCCCCGCTCCCGTCACACACAACACGTGTACTAAATATAAAAATAGAAATGTTTACCCACATGTGGTGTCATTTGCACGACATGAATTTTGGCTTGGATCATTGTTGTTGTTTTTTTAAAAATATTTTTACACGACTTCTGATGATTACTATTAATACATTTATGGTAGCTAACAGAGGTACCAGTTGTGCACTTATTTAGGGTAGTATACACTTCTTTCTTTCTGATGAGGTTTATTCACTGTTTTTTTATATTAAATTACTAGTGCTCAAGATGATTGTAAACAGAGGGTAATTTTTTCATCTATGGCCGGACGAAAATATTCTTGAGATTAAACTATGTGGCAAAAATGGCTTTTTCCTTGCCTCACCATCCTTATTTCTCTTAGAAACATTTCATTGCAATATCTGGGGCCAGTTGCACAACACGTTTCTAAATCTTAAAACTGTTCTAAAGAAGCAAAATCTCTTCTTAGCCATTTTGATGCATTGCAGAAAAAGATATAAGAATTTGTACGGACAGGACGGAAAGTCAGACTTAAACAACTTTATCTTACTTAAAGCAGTTTTAGTTTTAAAAATTCTTAAATTGTGGTGTGCACTTTAAACTGATTATCTAAACAGAGTTACGGCCTAAAAGTGTTTAAAATTAGAAATGTCTTTTATCCCTCGTGATTCCTCGAGTGCAGGACTAGTTTTTTTTTTTTAAATACCTCTTCGTGTCCACGCACGTCAAGAAGTATTGTACTTCTCGTATTAAATAATAACAAAGTGAGTTTTAACCGAGCTACTTTGTCAACCTCGTGACAAACGTCCTCTCCTTCACCAATTATCGCCACGTCGCTAACGACGTGCTCGCTACGTGAAACTGGAGGTCCTACTCCAAATGGTCGCCCGTATGCCGGAGGCCGTAACTGTCGGAGCCCGTTTTCCCTCCCGCAAGCAGGTAAATTATGGGCCCACCGCCCAACTTCAAAGGCAGCAGAAATGGAACGGCAAAGTTGTTGCGCGTTTGGTCTGTAGGCTCCAAAAAGAACTCTAGAGTGGTCCCGCCACGACACGTTGACAGATTTTGAGTCTGGCGGTTGTTTAGGCTGGTAACATGCACTGATGAATTTCGGCGAGCCGTTTGAACTGCACTTTTTTCCAAACATCGTGGCCGGCCATTAACTGCTAAATGAAGTGGCGATAATCTTTTTTGGGGGGACCTTGCGGCAGGCGGCGTATTTGACTACGAGACTGTTTGATGGCCACTGGCATGTTCTGTGTTGCACAATCGGTCTATATAAATGTTAGAAATGACTTTTTAGAATGACATCTTAAGTGAGAATGCCAAATAAATTGTGTGGCCATTTCTTTTCTTTTTTGGAGAACACTGAATTAAGAGTGAATTTAACAACGATTTTAACCCCTCAGCAAATTCTCTTTTTTTTCTGTCACTGAAAAATGGTTTGGCATTTATTGGATTGGCCTGCCATAGCAGTGATGTAGTGTGCACTTTCTGAATATTGCTTATCGGCAAAAATGCCATGATGCATGCACAGTGTGTTTAGGAAAACAGTCTCTTTGGGGACTTAGGACCACATTCCAGGTCTTCAAAACTGGGTTTGTCTTGACCTTCTGGAGTATCTTTCAAACATCGGCTTAGCCTATATGTAAGTGTCTCACAGTGACGATCAAAGGCAAGAGATTCGATGCATGGGTTCAGCAGGACAGTAGGCCGAGGCATAGAAGACATCATGTTATCTAAAATGGCTAGAGCGCTGACAAACCCTCTAGTTACGATAGTCTATTTCGTGTCTGTTGTCTCTAAAACTTTTTTTTTTTTTTTGTCTTTAAATCCAGATAATCTCACCTCCTGACTCCGTCATTTGTTCCCCTTCCACTCTCCACTCTGATCCTGTCTGGAGGCTCTGTCGATTAGTGGTGAATGTGGTGAACTATGTAGTGGTGAATGTCGTGAATTTTTAAGTAGAAAAATGCTGGTTGGAGGCTATAAGGAGACTGTGATTGAAGACCTCACCTTATCAACCCTGCAGATATGAGTACCAGCACAAGCATGCACGTGCGCGCACGCTCACACACACACACACACACATACACACACACACACACACAGAGAGAGACTGCGTGTACAAAGACAAACAAGATAGAAATGCAGGAAGACGTTGAAGTATCCTCAAGGGACATAAATGGTGTTAAAAGTTTACGACTTTCGTCCCTTTCTTCGTGAAAGAATAGTAGCATGAGAAAACTTTTTGCTAATCATGCAAGCAATCTGTTCCTCGATAAAAATGTTGATGATTTAACGTCTTCAAAGACCACCACATTTTTTAAAAGTCAATTTAAACAGTTTATTCTAGCCGTCACACACTGTTCAATCGCAGATCACCAATAATTAAAAGCTTTATCAATTTTCTTGAAGATTAGAATAAATTGTGGAACAAGATAAGGTTAGAGCAAATCCTGGGACATGAAAGAGAAACTAGGAATTAATTAGGGAGAAAAAATGTAAGAGTTGGACCTACAGTTAAGTCAAGCAGAACACAGGCAAAGGGACACTAAAAGGTCCTGGATTCAGATGCCGTCTCGGGTCACTCTGTAAGTGACACCTGCACACAGAGCTGGCCGTCTGGGTTCCTTCCCCAATTCCAACGAGTTCAAAGATTACAGTAAAAGTTCGAGTCACTCAATCGTTATTGCAGTTAAGTGGTAATGTCGCGACACAAATAGAATACTCAGATCTTCTAAAGAGGAGGCAAGTTTAATTCTTTCTGCCACGTCACCCTGATTATTTTTTTACTGTAAGTTAGCCACGTTATCCAGATTTGTATCCATTCTTGCCTGACGTCCGTTGTACTTATCTCAAGTCCCTCGTCACACGGTTGCCTACTATCACGTTACCCGCCGTCACATACGTCACAGTCTGTCACCCGTGTCACGTGACGTCATTCTATTTTCAGGCAAGACGCGGACGAAGGACAAGTACCGTGTTGTGTATTCAGACCACCAACGCCTGGAACTGGAGAAGGAGTTCCACTTCTCTCGCTACATCACCATCAGACGGAAGGCAGAGATCGCACAGCAGCTCGCCCTCAGTGAGAGACAGGTACACCAGGCCAGCGACTCTTGAACCCTAGGCCCTACCCTCAGCTCCACTCTTCTTTCTCTCTCCACTCTCATCTGGCGCTCCATCCATTCCACTTGCACACAAGTGCAAATACACTTGCATACACTTGCAAACTAGAGTCTGCAAGTGTAAGAAAAGAAGATGACGGAGAAGGAGACTCCATTATCTTCTTTTCTTCTCTACCTGTGTGTGTGTGAGAGAGAGAGAGAGAAAGAGAGAGTGTGAGGGTGTGTGTGTGTGTGTGTGTGTTTGAGGGTGTGTGCATGATTGAGAGTGTGTAAGTATGTCTGTGTGTGTGTGTGTGTGTGTATCAGTATGTCTGTGTGTGAGTGTGCGTGCGCGCGGGGTGGTGGGTGGCTGGCTGGGTGGTGGTGGTGTAGGTGACGTGCCTGATTGTGTTATCTGATCTTTCGCCCCGTACCAAGTGTTTTCACTACATATCGCAGGCTGCCGTAACATCCTGTCTGCGCATACATCTGTCCAGTCATGCTTTGTCGCCCAGCATCTCTCGCAAGGCCCAGCGAAGGCCAGCTAGTGATGAGCTGTAATCTGAGTTACATTCGAAGTTTACCCATCGGTGTTCACTGTGTTCTCCACACATATCACGTGCCCGCAGCCCGTGTCTCGTGCAATTAGGTCTTTTTCCACGTGCACAAATCAATGCAATGCGGGGACAGCTTTACTTTTTTTTAACAACTTATTTTGCCTTTTGCCTTTGTCGGTCCAAGGACGAGGGATATAACCCATGCGAGTTCGTATTACATGTTGGTCTATAAGTATCCTCATAAGGATGCTTTTACTGTTGTCGCTTGCTACCTATTCACAAATAAAAGCATGTTTTAGGTGCTGAGAATACTTACAAAAAAGTTACCATTACGACAAGTCTTCTCAATTTGGTTGCAATATTTCCACAATATAAGTTTTTTTTTAAAAGACCTGTTTAATTTGCTGAAACATTTTTTTTTACATTTTTTTCTAGCATATGTAGAAGTCAATTTAGTGTCCAAAATACCTTTAGCCAGAAAATTTCTCTTTTGGTCTAGAAATACAGATATTTTCTATGGCCTAACTGAATAAAAAAACAGCTAACATGGATTGAGCATTAAGAGTAGCGCTTGTATTTTGAGACATCAGGACAGTAGGCCATGGGTTCACAGATCTTTATTCTTCTCTAAATGTGGCGCCTGTTTACACGAGTTTTTACTGAGTATTTCATCATTTCGCTTTTCATCCACCAAAGTCATCAGTACCCTTACCTTCTCCCATCACCCTTTCCTTCTTCCATGCACAGAGACTAATCTTCGCTGTTATGTAGAAGCACTTTACACATACAACAGCCAGCAATTTTCGAGAATTTTAAATACTTTTTTTCTCCCTTGCAGGTGAAAATCTGGTTCCAGAACAGACGTGCGAAGGAACGGAAGCAGAACAAGAAGCGCGAGGAAGCCATGCGGAACGGCACCGGCGTGCCCAAACTAGAGCCTCTCGACTCTCCCCCACCCATCACCGCCTCGCACCACCCGCACAGCCACGCCCACTCTCCAAACATGGGCATGGGCATGAGTCAACATCATCACCACCAGCAGCAGCCGCAGCACCATGGCATGTCGATGCCCACAGTCCCCGGCGATGGCAGTCTGGCCAACCCTCAGCTACATTCGCCGGTTCCCTCGTCACATCATTATGCTCCGCAGAGAATCAGCCCTCTCCCCAGCCAAGGGGTGGGGCCCCACGACAACTTACCCCAGACAGCCACGCCCACAGGTCCTCCCATACAGACATCCGTTTCTGTCAACTGCTCAACGATTCCGCATCGCTCCCAGAATGTACCCACACCTCTTTACGACAAGAAGCCAGACATGGCATAGACCCCAAACGAGACTCTTTCTCTCAATTAAGTTTATATCTCCTTCTGAGAAGCGAGACGGGGATTTCTTTCAGTGACAGACAGGTGGGGGTATCTCACCGTAACTCTGCTGTACAGGTAATTAGCATGGAGAAAGCTGCATGGGTTTCATTCCATACAGAGATTTTCATGGAAGAGACTGAGCAATACACAGTAATTCCTTGTACCTTGATTCCTTTCAGATTACACTTCGTCTCTGCGTCATGTAGCGCATTTGTCGATGTAGTTATTTAACATAATTTATCTCTAAATGTTCATTGATTACTCATTGATTAGAGGATTTTCTTAACGATTTCTCTCTCTTATTAATCACTCGCTTAACAAGTATTCCTCCGGTACAAGACTGTATTTGTATACGTATTTGGATGGTTACTTTGCTGGATTATTTTTATTTTTCGCCTTTGATCTAGTCGTATGCAAACTTTTTTTTTGTCCATAATTTTGCTTCGCGTGTTTAGGACTGACCTGTCATTAATAATCAAAACACTACACTCTTATTTCTCCCTCCCACCAAGCCACTTGAGGTGTCGTTACTGTCGAGGAATTTATTTTTTTTATATTAATTCTACTGAACTCCTTCATTCTACAATTAGACAATTCGGAAGCATATTTCTTCACTGTTCTTAAGGAGTGGATTTGGATTCTTCTTGCCTGTGTGTAAATCGTGTGATGTGTACCTGAGTGTCATCGACATCTTTAGCCGCGTACATCGGGAGCCGACTCTGTGTTAGTGTCTGTGATGATGAAAGTTATTGTTTTTTTTGTTTAACTGAAGAAATTGTGTTATTGCTTTCTGGACAAAGTATTCTTTCGTGAGTGCGTTGTATAAAGCTAAATTATGTTTTTGAAAGAGAGAATGAGTGAGTGAGACTGGGTGAAGACACACAGACACTAAAGTCTTTACTAAAGCATTCAAAATACCAAAAGTGTTTCGATAACAACATGTATTTCTCAGCACCTTGATCCTCGCACCTTGATTGTACATTTCAAGGACTGCTTAACGAGTGTTGTCCGAGACAATAATGAGACTAATTAATTTTGACGTGAAAACAATCGCTCGTCCTTCTTTGTTTAGTCAATTTGAAAATAAGTGCTGATAAGCACAGAGGATTCTTTTCCTTTTGTCTGTTAGTGTTCATTATCTCTAAGCCCCATAAGACCTCTACAATATGCCTGTTTACTTTATTCGCCTATTAAAACACTTGTCGATGTTCACTGCTGAACATTAACACACCTTTAGTGTGTCAAGAAGTGTGCCATGCTTTCATCGGGTGTGTAACACATATTTATAATCCAGTGAGTGATAAAATCAGACTTTTACCCTCCAACGAGAGATAAAAATAGGATTATATTAACTAGGTTATTATAGTTGTTGTCAGACATAAAGCTTTCGACGACACAGTCGTTTCAGACCGAGTAGCAAAATTGTCTCGTCGACATTACCCATGATGCATAGTTGCCCAAGCGATTGTTTCGACAAACGGAATAAAGTGTTTTGTCCAGTCACTGACTTCTTTCCTATTGTGTGTCTTTAGTTACATCCTGAGACCTTAGGAAGGACACACTAGCATGTAACATCTACCTACTTCAATTCTACGATTTTATTTTCAGTGCATGAAAACAGTTTCACAGACATACAGGCGGGTAGGTAGATACAGAGATAGGCAGGCTGACAGAAAAACAGATAGATACAGGTAGGCTTACAGCTAGTTAAGCAGGTTGATACAGGTAGGCAGGTAAGCAGGTATACAGGTAGACTTACAGGTAGGCTGATAGGCAGACAGGTAAGCAGGTGGAGACAGGTTTTCAGTGTGAAGGTAAACACAGCGAGCCCATCTAGTCATCCAGTCTTCAGTGGAAACGTTTCAAATTTACGATTGTTTACGAATGCGAATAATCCTTGCACCAGCGAGGATATGTTGCATACCACACTTTTGCTTAATTCGGCGATAGTTGTGAAGATATGAATACCATTTTTTGTAAGTTTGCAACGTCTGAAATTTGAAAAGTAAAAAAAAAAAAAAAGGACACAGCTAAAGTCGTTTCTCCTGATAAGCAAGGTTGAATATGACAAGGTTATTGTCGGAATCAGGTGCTAGAATGATGGCAGATTTATAGCGGCCCCTTTAAACAATCTTGAAAACTAACTGCACGATGTACAAGGGCGGGGCAAGGGTGTAAATGGGAAGTACACCGATAACTGAGTGTTACAGAGTTCTAAACTGAATCTAAGGGTCCTTGTTTTGGGGGTTTTCTCTTTCTGTTTTTTTGTTTTTTTAAGGAATACCCACAGGTGGAAGTGTCTTGTCGTGGACCGAACAGATTAAACTTTGATGCAAGTGTAGCTGATCAGACGTATGCATGGAAAACAATGAGCCTATCGCTGACTAAAAACACTCTGACAACCACGCAGTCACGTCCTTCTGGCTACAACTTCCGGTCTCTTGTAAAAGATGAACGTTGAAGGAGAAAACCCCACGAAATTTTCTAGCCATCCTTTCACGATTACGAAAGAGCTCCTTATCTGCCATATAGCTTATGTTCTTTATGAATCCCAAACACTTAATCCCCTAGCCTTTTAATCCCTAGCCACTTAATCCCCAGACACTTCAATGTTCTTCAACAATATGATATGAAAAGTGTTGTTAATCAATACGACAGGTAAGCTAATGATCGGAGGTACAGAAGACGATCCATTGCCCCATATCACTGTACAATGTTGCTAATTCTCCTGACCATTGTTACGTCTCATTAGAGTTACCACGTGACACATTTCTCTTACGGTTATAATATTTCAAGTTCACAAAATAGCAGTTCAACAATGAATAAAAATATTCTTACTCAGTACTCAGTAGAGGCATAAGCCCTCTGACTCCACAGGGCCAGATTCGTGGCTTTACCAACTTACTCCACAACCAATCAGAAAATTTGTTTTATTAAAAGGCCATTTCTCTTTAGTTTGGACCCATTTTTTGTGTCACCATTTGGAGGCATTTTTGAGGATTAAGTGTCTGGGGATTAAGTGTCGGGGATTAAATATCTGGGAATTAAGTGTCCGGTCACCGTTCTTTATATAGTTATGTAAATGTTGTGAGCTGTCTTATTTCGCACGAGTTTTTTTTTTTTTTTTTTTAAGCTAACTGACGCAAAGTCTTCTAACGAAGCCGCCATAAACAGTCAAATTTACCTTTAGGGGTGGTGGGGGTTTTTGAGGTCTGTGGGTTTTATGTATTTTTTTTGTTAACTTTTGTTTTGCTTATTTGGTTGTTTGCTTTTTTTTTGGGGGGGGTGGGGGTTATTATTCTTTTTGCAGGAAACATGGCGCTTTTGTGCTAAGTTTATCATAGGAAGGAAGCTCCGTGAAAGAATATACAGGGGTCTTTCGCGCATAGATTTGTTTGCTGTTTTCTAATACGTGTATAAGCAAGACAAGGCAGCCGTTGTTTGGTTATGTATACTGTATACCGGCTTCGAAATCCACGCTAAGCTATATCATATTGTACAGGTTTTGTGGCAATAATTCATTTCCGGTTTGACATGTGCAAGATTACTGATGCTTGTTGCCATGTTTGCATATTTCTAAGATTCATTCTGTTTATTTCTCAACTTGTGTTGATGTGGATGGGGGTGGGATGAAAGGGCGAGTGAGTGAGTGCGAGCAGTGACACCTGTTTGTAATTAATAAGAACGCTAATAGTAATAAAAGATAAAGTGGATAACAGTAGCTTGTCGGTGTGTTTTAATGTCTTATACAGTTCACAGTTTGAAGAATAAACAAGCAGGAGGATGGGGGGATGGGCACATATGACAGGCTGCTGATGACTAGTCATGCGATTAATATGTTTTTTTATGTTTGAAATTATATTAAGATGTGAGCAGAGACTGTGGCACAGTCGGTCGGTATGCGAATTAGAGCATCCAGGAAAAGGCCAGCAGTAAAAGAAAAAGGCAAAAGGCAAAAGAGACCAGAAAGGGAAATCTTATGTTGTAGCACACGTGGGAGTTAAAGATCTAGTGAAGTTAAAGACCTAGTGAGACGCAAAGTTTTTTCTGATGACTGGACAAAGCTCAGTGCAGAAATATTTTCCAAAAAAATTGGGTGAATGCCCTCTTTCTGTTTTCTGCTTACAAACATCACCATGCACAGAAAGTGTTCAAACCCGTGACGTAATGTTTGTGCACGATATGCCTAATTAGCATATGGTTCCAGCTCTCCCATTGACTTTAGCCTGGACGACATTAGTCTATCCATCTACAATTCTGACGTTTTTGTTGTTGACCTCTTTCTGTGCATGATAATGAATTTTGAGAACAAATGGTTGGGGTATTCATCAAGATTGGGGAAAATTGTATCTTGCACTGAGCATTTCACGATTATTAGAAAAACAATTATCCACCCTACTATGATTTTAAGCGAGAAGACAAGACATGGTCCAGCTCTTTCTGGGCTTATGAAGGCGTCGTCATACAAAGGTATCATGAACACCCTCTTGAATGAGCTACGCCATCGTCTTTCACCACCCACCCCCATCCAGCAGAGACCCACATCCCATCCAGATTCGCTTCCACACGTAGATGGAGGACCACGAGTACCTAGGTGACGAGGTTCCCAGGCCTTCCTAGCCACGTGCACCTCTCCTGCGATCGGGTCTCCGTGAAGCTCAGGTTTTGAGGAACTCGCACGATCAGCGGTCGCCGCGCTTAGAGGTGACTGCATGTAAACCTCGCCTCCTGTAGATGTCACTTCGTGTTTCGAGAGCCCCCATAACTTACAGGCGGCAGAACGCCATCTTTCAAAAAACGTAACGCCGCAAGAAGCCGCTGGAAGTATGGCGCGGCGCAAGAGGGCCGGAAGTGGAGAGGCCGATCTTCTTGGCTATGCAAGGGAGCCTACTCATGCTGCAGTTTTATGGTTTTATGGTTCCTGTGAGGCACTTGTATGCCAGCGGCGGGTTTTTACGGCCCTCCAGTCGAACTCCTTGAGCCAGACGGTGCCCTGCGCGGCAAGAGCAAAACTAACACATACCCTGGGTGTGAACCGCGGCCCTTCAGGCACACAGGGATAGTCTCTCTGGTCATGGGAGGTCATGGGACCAAAGGTTACACGTAGCGTCTACCGCCTTGCGCGCATAGTACTGGATGGTGACGTGGAGGGTGGGGGGAGGAAATGGAGGTGTGATTTTTGATGGGAAGAAAGTGAGAGGTTATTGTCAGCAAGAAACAACATCAGGTGAAGGAGTCGTCAAATGAATGAAAGACTTTTTTTCTTTTTGTTTAATACCACAAAGGCATATGCACACAGATAGATATGCTCCCACATGGTCTATGTTAGTTATACACATAGGCGCCTCTTTAGAGATTCGTGAAATATTTATCGTCAAAAATCCATATTTACTTAGTATCTGTGTGCAAGAAACTCTGTCTAAAAAACGTGTTTGTTTCCTTCGGGAAAACCTAGTATATGAAATGTTCAGTCTGCTTGCTGCTTGCTTAAGAAGAAAAATCGTAATATTTAAGACTAAGAAGACTATGTGCCTAAGAAAACTACTGCAAATTTCCTTTCTGGAATATTAAACTGACGACAACGTACAGAGCCCGGTCACCTTCCCAGTGGGCCCCCAAGAACACCTTCCGAGACCCAGGATTCCCATTTGAGTCCAAGAACCCCTTAAAACACTACAAGAACCTCTTCAGACATCGGTAAAATGGCGCAATCTTTTCTAGTTTGACCACGAGACCCAGGAAAAGACTCAGACCATCCTGCAGGACACTGTCTCGAGAGGCAGACGCTGAGGTCCAGAGAGGAAGCCATGAGTAACAAATCTACAAAATAGATAAGCCTTACCATGCCTGACATGTTGGTCATTGCTCGACTGTAATGGTCCTCAATGGCGAACATTGCAGCTCCCTACCCCGACCCACTTCCACATATTAATTCCCGAGTACCAGCAACTATAACAATCTCAGTCTCTATCTATGTATTTCCAACGTTTTAACATAAATTTAATGACTTTAAAAGAACATTTCAATTTGATATAATGTCTGGTGGTCATGTGTGTGTGTGTTTGTGTGTTTCTCTCTCTTTCCATTTGTGAGAAAAAGAGAGCGTAGGGAGAGTAACAGGGAGTACAGGAAAGTATGGCTTCTGCGATACAATATTCTATCTTGAACAGCAGGTCTCATTTAAAAATACATAAAATCTAACCGAGGTCGTGACAGATCACCGGTAATGTAGGGACAAACTCACACATCTACATGGGGAGGTTTGCGCGGGTCTCAACATAACGTATGGCTGTCACTTACTGGAGAGAGCGCGGGGCTTGGGTTGAGATGGCCCACTACAGAACAACACCTCTTGACGACACACCAATAAACATATTTCGTGCCAGCTGACGAATGTGTGCACATCCCAGCTCCTAAATACACACATATATATATATATATATGCACGTAGTTTTGCTGACCACGTGACAGAGCGGGTTAAATGGAAAAAGCACGTGAAGTGAACTGCTCATTGCTGTTGGAGTTTGACAACACTGTTCAAGGAAACACATCTTAGGGTCGAGCTGACAATTCATGTGTAAACGACTATAGCTGAAAGCTTTACTGTATAATTAGAGGGTATATTTATCTTAATTTTCTGAAAAAGACGCACAATCGTTTTTGTGCTCATTGGGAAACAAATGTCACTAAAAAAAAATAAAGCTATGAAAGGGAGAAAAAAAACCCACTGAACACAAAAGGTTGAGTAGTTAATGTGAGATCGACCATCGGCCTTTGCATACAGGATCAACTGCCGAGGATAACAGATTTCAAATTATGCGGAATTTGCAAATAATACACAAAAGTCTACCTGCAGTTCTCTCTCTCTCTCCCTCTGTGTGTGTGTGTGTGTGTGTGTGTGTGTGTGTGTGTGTGTGTGTTGTCAAATAGTGCATCCTTCATCCAGAATTCTTTCACTTGTTATGACCGCGAGTATGCGCTATACAAATCATGCGTTTATTATTATTAATCCAAACCTGAGACCTATCTCTTCATTTGCCTTTCCATCTAAGCAACATAACCAAAATATTTATACGCATTTAATCAGGTTACAAGATAAATTTTGGGGAATATTTTTCTTCTTTTCACACAACTTTTCATACACACACACACATATATATATAGATAAGCATACACCTAAGTAATAATTTGAGTTATTTGAGAGATTTGGATCAAAAATAACTATGGACATTTGGACGGTGTATATTGTAAAATGATGAAATATATTTACGTTCGAAAGCAACATATTCACAACGAAATAGTCAAAATAATGACCAGTCAAACTGCTCCACGGAAAGGTGGGGTGAGATTGGTGTTTTACGTCGAGCCAATAACTAAGTCAATGGGACGGGAAGGCAGCCCTGTAAACTCCACGGAAAGGACAGAGCGAAAGGTCAAAAAGTTGACCATGTTCTCCCCTCCCTAATTCCTCCCCTACATAAGTGCCAATTGAGGAAGATGCGTCAATGTAGGCACATGAAGCCTTTGGCGGGACGATAATGTTATCTGTAGCCGGGCCAGCGACAGAGATTTGCCGGTTAAAAGTAATCACCGTCCAGTTCTAAGAGTCGACACTTACAGTGCCGCTGTATGTCACAGGAGGGGCATCCAGACTAACAGCAATCATACCGTCTTGGCCGGGTATTCTCAACGTTTCGTGCCAGTTAAATATTGTCCTTTGAGTGGTAAGGGATTATACTTTATAACTAATAAGTAAATACATTAACAAATAAAAATGCTAACAAACGATTACTTGTGTAAGCCCCATAGAAAAAGATATTACGGGATGAGTAAATTAATTAATTTAAACTACGTTATTAATTTAAAAATTAATCATTTGTAGAGCCCATTTCCCTGTGTCGAGGCGAGCTCTGTGGTCTGAGGGTGAAAGACTAGAAACGAACCGACAGTCAACCATACAACAATAAACACAAGGAGCAGCAAATGGATAACATCATGACAAACATGCACGACAGTACGCAGATGAAGATGAAGATGAAGAACTGAGGAGTCAAGCAAAGGACTTCGCTTGATTGCCAAAAATATTTCAAAGATGTGGGTCTTAAGGCAGAACGGGAAAGCTTCGAACGTCGAGTTTGAAGAGAAAGGGGCAGAAAATTCCAAACAGTGGTCCAGAGAAGTAGACAAGGCGTGCGCCATACTTCTCTAGTTTGGATGCGTGGCACAAAGAGGTGGGCAACAAAGAGACCGACTCGGGTGATAAGGAGTCAGGAGCTCAGACAGGTATCCCAGGGCGAGGCTATACTTTATCACTGCACTCGCCATCATGCCATCATTATCTTGATTACGTCCCCTCATCCTCGGTCGACACTTTCATCTTTTATCAACAGCTACCGATTATCCGATTACAAAACGGGTCACTCATTGTCCAACCTCAGCGATCGTCTCTGTCCGTCACCAACAGCCGAACAAGCCCGTTACTTGCTTGAGCGGCCAGGAAATCGATGACTTTGGTCCAGCCCTGTCGCCTTTCTTCTAAGACGAGGCGATAAAAGGTGAGAGCGCTTCTTCGGCATCCTCAAAGGCCGAGCAAGCAGGTTCAGCGTTTCCGCGCACAAAGGTAAAGACGTAAGGAGCCGCGAACCTGCTGATATTCGGCCGCCATTTAACGTCGACGCCACGTCATCGCCACGTTGCCCACGCAAGACGCAAACAAGAAAGTTCTGACAAACTTGTGAGAAGTGGATAACGCACTTTCCCCTCAAAGGGCGCTCGGGTCTCAGGCTCTCGCGAGCAGCACGTGCTGGGTGGGTGGCGAGGTGGTGGTGGTGGTGGTGGTGGTGGCGATGGTGTTGTATGGAGGAAAAACGCAGGTATCGTTATTTGCATGGCGGCGACAATCCCGCGGAAACAGCAGAGGAGTACGAGTGGAGGGCCCGAGCAGCACCGTGTTGACTCGCCGGCGCGCGGTCTGTTTGAATGATGATAAAGTAAGAGAGCTCCCACTTTGATGCCGGTTTACCAAGTTCTGGCCACAAACGGCGCCTTGCTTTTAAAGGTCTTTGCTGTCTTACCGACTGTAAGATTTTGCCCCCAGACTCACAAAGTCCTTTCATGAACAGTTTTACTTCGCGAGCAGGCTTTTGTCTCTCAACTGAGGGCAATTCGGCAATTATTCAGCGCATGCGCAGTACACGTTCGTCGATGGTTAATTAAGGCGGAAGCTGGGGTCAGGTTATTAGACACTGGGTTGCCTTTACCGAGACAGAAATGTAAAAAGATTTGTGAAAAAGATTGCTGTTGTGTTATGAACTGTTGCTTCGTGCCTACAGCGAACTCAACAGTATGGGGTCAACATTTCCTGTCAGGATTTCAGATAATTGACCCGTGTTCAATCAGCTATATAGATCCCAGCATCACATCGTGGGTATGAAAGTCAGCAATACAATCGCATACAATATACATTATAAGCTTTTCCATTTTTGCCAGGTTTGGGAAAAGTAGTGTGAATGCATCAGGCATCGATTCCGAAATAATAGCTGGAAAGCACTGTAACATTTAGCTCTGTTGCAACACTTACGTTTATTAGTATCTACACAGCTGTAGAACAATAAAAAATTTTACCACAGGAATGAATCCTTGCAGAAACAGTAATGTTTAGCCTGTTGCCTTTACATTTCACTGTGATGTGTTATCCAAATCAGATTTTGTTTGCTTTTATATATTTATATATAGAGAGATAGCAACAAATAAGAAATAATACGTTCATTTTTGTATTTTACGACCAGCACTCTCTCTCTCTCACTCACACACACACACACACACACACACACACACACACACACACACACACACACACACATACAGAAAAAGGGGGAAACATAACCTTCTTAGCATTAACAAGTCTCTGTGGATATCATTTAAGTAACTAAATTATATTGTGCAAGCACAAATAATTCCTCTAATTAATGTTATTTTAATCTAGTTAGTATTAAAAGTCCTTCTAATTATTAGATTGGGTTTATGGTTCTGCTGATTAATAATGTGGTGTCCGTTCATACATAAGTTGCTGTACATCTACGGTTCAAATAAGTGAAAAGAGATTTATTCTCTCAAACCACGCCGCCACCACAACCCCTGTCCAGTTACCTCACCCGGGAACGACGGTGCTGACGATGGCATCAGCCGACAAATATTCTCTATGCCAGGGTACACTGAAAGAGCCAGACAGACCATGCCAGACATGTTTAGAGGCGTTAAGCAGGTTGTAACGGTTCACTTTCAACGTTTTGCTTTGTCTCTGCTACTCTATCTAAAATTTATTGCTTTAGCAGGAGCAAGCAAATGTTCTAAGGCGACTTTGTCAGACTTAGAACATTAAAAAAAATTAAATCGGTCCTTATCTATGTTAATGAAGCTGCAACTGTGTAGCTTACAGTGTAAGTCTGCTTTTCATCCAAGCCCAACACGTGCGCGCAAATCCAGTTTGCGTACGGCACTACGAAAACAATTAAATGCTGATTGGATGTTGCATCGAATAATTCAATTCGGTTACTGGCAATCAAATGACAGTTCTCTTGTCTCCTTTTTGCCTGTTTGTCTCTCTCAATATATATATATATATAGGAAAACAAAACTCATGAGTGATAATGAAAATATTATTTTTTTTAAAACTTTAAAGTTGACGAAACTACAGAAATCAAGAGAATACCAGGTTCCTGTCCAACGCTCTATTTAGCAAGCCCTCTGCTATCAGTACCCACCAGTTCTCTTTTTCATAAATTTGTATTTGCTTTGTAAGCCTTGCAAAAATCGAAGCTCTACCCGCCTTTTTTATTATTATTTTGGTGGGGGGCCCAGGGTTGGAACAAAGCAGGACAGTGCTAGGAAGGCCTTGTTTCGCTCCCTATGCGCTGCAGTCCCTGCGTCCGTTTTCGATCTGCCATGTAGTAAGCAAACATTCGCGTGCCTAGCGGACCGGCTTAATGACCACTCGATGTCTGGTAAAGTTTTACAGCACTGTGAACGAGCTCAATTTACAGCGCAGACCAGCGACACCGCCCCCCCTTGGAGGGGGAGTAAATCCTTCACGCATGCGTCGTGGCTGACAGGTCGATCTGAGGTCCGTTCACCCGATTCGATCTGCGGCTCAGTGTATACTGCATACAGGAATGTACATTCTCTTCTCTCCCTTCTCTCAAGTAAATCAAGGGTTCGTATATTTTACATGACTTTTTTCTCCACCCCCACACTCCCTTCTCATCTCATAAAACTCCTCATTGTGCTGGATGACATCATGACCGAGAAATGACTGACTTAAAAATAGTGGGTTTATCTTTTATTTTAAAACAAAATATATCTGTGATGTTCTGAACCAAAAGATAAACTATCATTAACAAATTCAGCTCTTCTCCTTCTTGATATTAATAATCACATCATATCAGCAACATTTCAATATGTAGTGACACAAAAGTGATTATGTTAAGTCGAGAAAATTCATTTAGAAGGTAATCGTGCGAAGTTGAGAAACGTGTCCTTTGAAACTGTAAATTACTAAGCATGGAAATGAAAACATCTTAGAAAACTTTATTAAACATTAAAAGAGTTGCGGAAAAAAGGGTTCTTTTGAAAACTTCCCGATGACAAAGTTTTGCGAGCAGATGTCTCTGATTATGTGGGGATAACACCAGCCATTAAGCTGCATTTAAGTTAATCGAATATTTAAAAATATTTCTGGATTATTTGCTTTGTAAATACATTCAGGTCATAATGAGGCACTTTTTCTCAATCTCTATAATTGCATTTTAATCTTCAAACTCACATTTTAAGTTGACCTGTCACTGACAACGTAAATAAGTCATTCTATAGGCTTCATACTTTCATATCTATATTTTTCGTTTTATATATATATATATTTATTTCATTTAGATATTTCAAAATTACATAAATATCTCCAAAATACACACAACTTGGTCTCTGCAAATATTTATCTACAATTTAATTGAGAAGAAATTTCATTTTAAGTTTTATAGAAATAATAGCATACCTTCATTATCTCAGCATCTAAAATGTTTTGCATCCAAATTTCAAAATTACAATTCTTGACACTAAATGGCTAAGGAACTATTTTTTAATTCTTCGAAAAGAAGACAAAGCGGCCTGCAGATTAAAGTTTATGTGTAGTCTCTAGACTCTACAAATACATTTTACAATGATTTTCTTACGAAAAAATTGTTTTCATTGAAGTTCTTTTCCTGATGATTTTTTTTTACGGTTATTCAGCGTTACCATTGGTGATCGCAATTTTATTTTTAACTTGCCAGCAAATCTGACAGTAAGTCTCAAGTCCTGACAGGGGATGATATTTTGTTTATATTTTACATTTCATACCAACCACTGTAGTCGGTTTCTCTTCGTGGCGCTGAGCCGACCTTTCGTGGAAAGTCATTTTCTTCTCTGTAAAAATTGTGTGTGTGTGTGTGTGTGTGTGTGTGTGTGTGTGTGTGTGTGTGTGTGTGTGTGTGTGTGTGTGTGTGTGTGTGTGTGTTTTAAGAGCCTTCTCTAATAAAGAGTAGCAGGCTTTTCATCGTTTGCTCCGTAGTTCTGGTCTACGTAAAGAAGAGTGTCAGGCTGAAAGAGCAAGAGATTTGAACACCGTGAGTGTATGAAATATACACTCATAACAAATACTCAACAGATATGAGCACACCTCGCATATGCACTATATTTTAAAAGTAATCGTTCAGATGTTGTGGGACCTGAGCATGTGATGAAAGCCTCAAAGCTGCCAGTTTGTTAAAAGGACGCGTGCACTAGCTGGACTTCGAACAGACGGGAGACCAAATTCTCGCAGTGTTCATGAAATTTTGTTTAGGACACAGACGCGCAGATTTATTTATTTATTTATTTTACAGTCATGAGCTTTGCAGAGAAGTAAACATACGGAAAATCAATCTTCCTAGAGCACGAAAAAAATTAATTAAAAAAATTCTGTTTTATAACCAGTACTCACAGAAATAAATAGCGGTCTCCTGGCACAGCACGCGGACTGGATGTACTTCTGTGATAATACGTTTGGTTATGGATAATAGCCATCGCATGTCGGGGTAAAAACCTGAACTCTCCGGAAGACCGTAACAGTAATCAAGAAATTGGGGAGCCGGGATAGGCGGAAACTTAGGAAGAGATACAATGCGATAACATCCGTATGAGTCACTGCATACGGAGTTTACAACTAACATGACACATTCAAATCCGATAAAGAAAGATTCATTATTTGATATACACAATAATTTCCGTATTTCATATTGTACTGCGCAGAGAGTGCGATCTATCTTATTCGTGATTCTGCGCATTATAAGTTTGCATTATTATTATTAATATTTATTTTTATTATTATTATTATTATTTCACAGTCTGTACATAGCATGCGGACTGAATCTTACCTGCTTGGATCAAATGCTCAAAACGGTCTCCCGCCCATAAAAAAAATAAATAAGTAAGTAAAAAATGAGAGGGAGAAGTTCAGCCACACATACATCGTGTACCTACAAATAATGTTTCTGTGATGAACTACGAGAACACTCGCCATTGATTCACTTTCAATCGTCTCTCGGGTGACTGGGATCTGGCGACATAGAAGTTTGCAGAGCAATTGACAGAGGTTATTTTAAATGTTTCAGCAAGCAAATGCTCCAACACAAAATCCAGGCCTGACTCTACCTTGTTTGATTTACTCCAGCCAGTCGCAGGACAATTTACGACTTTCTTTCAGAAAAATCTGTGCGATTCTTCCACAAACAACTGTATCTCCTCCATAGGGGTCATTCAGTAGTTCAGCATCTGAATGAAAATATTTTTATAATCGCATTTTTAACTTGTGTAAGTCTTTTCGACTTGCGACGTTAGAGATAATCCCAGTCAAAGCATACTTTTTACACAATAAAATCTGTTCAACTGTATAAATGAATCTGTTGTTGTAATCGCAAGTATAAGTTGTGTTTATTATTATGAACTTCAAAGGCAGAAGGAAACACTTTCTGTACATACATATATGTGTACATAAATATGTACATATAATAAATAATAATAATCATCATCACCCATGTTCTAGCTTGAACTGCTTAGTGAGCATAGCAGACATTCATACATACATACATACACATGCAAGAGAGTAGAAAAGCATCCGTAACGTGCGCACAGTATGACATTCATGTGGACGCACACACAACCGCACGCGAATCCTGCACACAGAGACGGAGGGGAAAAAGATTATGGCGAGCAATATAAAGAGAAGAAAAATAACTAAAAATAACGAAAGAATGAAAAAAAGATTAGGTATACAATAATAAGTATATTGACTGTTATCTCAATTGTCTTTTTCTTTTCCTCTAGGGTAGTGCTTTAAATTTTGTTCTAATTATTCACAGTTTATATCCCTCGTGACTGAAGTCACAAGCAGTAATGATGTGCTTTATTGAAGAATACGCGACTCAGTTTACACTTTCTGACCATGTGTATTACAACAAAGCACATGTGCTTGCTAGAGTTAGGGTTAGAGTTACACCTCCGCCTCAGGTAACTAGGAGAGAGAGAGAGAGGGGGGGGGAGAGCGTTTCAAGATGAATTATTTTGAAAAGGTGATGACGTCAGTAGACGCCTTCTCGGTAGTCCACTCTTTAAAACAGGAGATGAACATGCTGGTCGAACATATTTATTGATGTTATTTTGAGTGCGCAAACTCTGTGCTAACTTAAGTCAGTATACCTCATGATGAGAGAAAGATGACGGGAAAGCCCTTATCGAACTTCCAAAATGGTGCTTTCTGCTGTCTGGGCTACCACATACTATACAGTCTCGACATCCAAAAACTGTACGAATCGTTGAAGGGACACCATAATATAATGGCGACAAACTCGAGAACTCAAAATCAAAACATTAAAAAAAAAAAAGACTTTCAACCGTTCATCGTCACCATCATCATGATCATGAATGTCGTGCCGGACGACATGGCCGAACCAGACCAGTTTGCGCCGTTTCATTGTTGAGAGAAGGGTTTTCAGGAGTCCCACGTGCATGGGAACTGTGCTCCGTACAAAATCGTTGGCCTTGTGTTCTTAGTAGGAGATTCAGAGCAGTTTTCTCGTGCACTTGGTTTCGATTGCTAGTTTAATTCATCTGTCAGCATCGGTGAACAGGGTTCGCGTCTCACAACCGTGCAGCAGGATGGGGGCTATGAGAGACTATGTACAGTCTGTGTTGGGTGGCAAATACTGTATTGTTGCTACAGCAGATTCTGTTTGGCCTGTTGCTGCAGCGATCCTGATGTGAATATCTGCCATCTTCGGAAAGCATATGGCGCCCAAGTACTTTAGGCACTCGCGCTGTCCCTCAGCCGGTTTATCAGGTCCTGCTATTTATTCGCTGTGAGCATGATTGTCTGTGTAGCTGTGGCTCTGTATTGCAACTATTGGTAAGGTTTTGTTAGTTTTGTAGCTGGGAACTTTCTTTTGGGAGGTGGAGGGAGGAGAGAGTGCGTAGGTTTTTGGGGGTTTTTTTTTTTGTTTGTTTCTCTTTCCCAGGGATTTATGGTTTACACCGACAAATAATTAGCTCTCGAAATGCATTATGAACTTATTTTCCCAGACTCAGTCTATCGTAGACACAGAACTGTAAAACCTGTAAATTAAATCCCCCTTAAAACACAAACTCACAATTCCATTCCATTTATCTATATCATTTCTGGACACAATGTAGATTAAAAAAAAGAAGTCTGACTTCAGTCCAGTGAGTTAGGTCAAGGCTGTTGCTTATTTTATACCAAAACTTAATATTTTTATAAGTCTTCAGTATCTTAATCTCAATAATTTCCATGTTTTTTAAAATCCTTTTTTTTAAATTTGAGGATTTTAAAGTAAACTTTCTATTATCTGCTATGAGGATGTAAAAACCCAGCTTGTCGAGTAGTTGAGTTCTAGAGAGGAGCCTCGTCGCTGCGTGTGGTTTGGAGAGAGAAAACCGACCCATAAATCAAGAAGAATATTTGCGATGTCTTCTTATAGTTTATGGCTGCTTGGGTCGCCGGAGAAGTGACATGTTTATTATTGTATAAGAACGCCGATGTGATATAAATTAGCATGACAGCTGTTTAATTAATGGGTTTCAAAACTGTTGATAACCCCAGTCTTACAATGTGCTCACACTGAATGATTTTGTGTTCATTTGAGCCCCTATACCTAATGCAACGCAATATTTCAGACTGTCTGTTCTCATCTGGCTGTGATCAGGTTCCAGAAGGGTTTAAACTGTCTGAGCTTCTACTCATGTTAAGCTAGCCAATACCATTTATAAAACATTCTTTAATTTATACTAATTATATTCGGTCATTATGAACCCCTTGCCCACAGCTCACACATATACATAATATCTACACACATGATATATATATATAATTCGCACAGCCAGCTGGGTGGAAAACATCGGTTAAACGTGGTTCAGAAGTATGGGGTTAACCAGAAGTTCAAATTCATAAAATAAAAAGTATGTCCGTTAAAGAAGCAATGATTTAATTTTAAAACATTCCGCCAGCGAAACGATCTTTCAAAAACTCATATCAAAGCGGTCTTTATAATGTAATAATTTTAACAGTATACTTGTCTCCAAGCCTGTCTAATTTTTGAAAAGAAAAATACCTCAGATAAATAAATGCGATCGATTTACCTACATTGTTTATTTTTGGAGGAAAAACGCGGACTAAAATATCACATTGTAATTAGGATTTCCGAATTAACCGGTCAGATTTTGTTACAAAGAAAGAATGAAGCCCGCTATCTTTCCATTGAGCCCGTCTCAAGGTGCAGATGACAAGTGTCACGTGCAGCTTCTGACATAGAAACAGCAGTTCTCTCTCTCCTTTCCCTTTTATAAGTTATATTTTTAGGAGTAGGTTCTCATGATTCCTTAGCAAGGACATTAATTTTTACGATTATGCTGGCGACATTTTTTCCCACCAAAAGATAAAACAAGCAGTTTATTACATTCTCAAATTTATTTCATTCTCCATTATTTACACTCTATTGGATAGCACTGCAAAAGTACAAAAATCAATTCTTATCAAGCTTATTTTTGTCAGATGGGTATGTTTAAGCTGCCAATGATGATACTTGTGTAGCTTGCTAATTTTTTTCTTTCATAATTATAACAATTATAACATTAACACAAATACGATCTAGTACAAAATTATCAGAAAGACTGTTACATCTTAAAAATATAAATCTGTGTTATATTCAGTACTCGTGTAGAACATTTTAATATATATTAACAGTATAAAGAAAGATAAAACATTTCAGATTGATTGTTACTTTTAATGTTTATGCTACTGGTGGATTTTTGTTTTAGAGAGAAATTAAAATGCAATGAATTATGGATGTGGCATGATTATTAAATGCTGCATCTGAATACTATATAATAAAAAGGTGTCATATCTTGCAGTGATTGTGTATAAACTGTACTCATTAAAATGACCACAAATGACCACTAGCCAAAAATTTAACAAGCCCAGTTTGATATCTTAACATGCACCACACTAATCCAAAGCTAAACATTTTTAAGAGTAGACTGCTCAAGTGAGTGGGTGGGGAGATCATTTCTAAGTGTAGTTTGATTGTTTCCTGTGCATTGTTCTGTTCAAAGCAGTACTAATTTGCTTCACACAAGCCACCAACAAAATGTGTCCTGGCCAAAAGCAGCTTTAGGAACATGATAAGTCATCTGGCTAGCTGGCTGCTGAAACAACATTATTTGATGATGTTCTGGAAAAGATGAAAACAATAGTAGGGCTGTACTACAGTGACTCTCCCTAATCTTGAGCTGTTGCTAGTGGTATTACACACAGCACGCCTTCTTACACCCATGTGTTTACATTGTGGTTTATATTATCAATGGCTGAGCAGTCATCATAATGGCTGAGATCAGCTTGGTAATATGTTATTCTAGATCAACATACATGGGTTGGTCTTGATGGTATTTACCTTATTACCTGTGGTTGGAAAGTAGGATAGGCTGCTTAACATAAGGGCCGACAATAAATACTTGCAAAAACAAGAGAGATAGATCATACACATTTATGTTAATTCATTTTCACAGAGCCTGTGCTGGCGGTGTGATAACCACAAGGATCAATAGCCGTTATAATGTAGTAAACGGTGGAGGTCATGACTTCAGGCATGAGAGACACAATGACACTTGAGTCAGTGGTTTTATGCCAGTGGAGTATGTCAGTACCACCCTTAACTGAACCAACAGAGACTTCAAAGGTGAGGTCACGAAGTGGCCAATCAGAGTTGAAAAGGTTTTCCCAAGAAAGAGTTAGATGGGTTCCATTCTTGCTGAATACTGCTTGTCCATCTACAGAAACACAAATGCAATTATCATTGATATCTTAAATATTTGAATATTTTAAAAGAAAATTATGTTTTCTTGTTTTGTTTTCAAAATGTTTATGTACAGTCATGCATCGTCAGCAGAGATATAGTCTGAGATTTCATCATTGTGCACACATCATATCATACTTAACACATAGCTGTCATTATCAAGTATTATTTACTGTATTAATTGTATGTTCTATTTTTATATGACTGGCAGCATTGCAGGTTTGTTTACACCAGCATCACCACAATGAGACCACTATCACTAGGTGACAGGGATTATTCAGGTTCATTATAACATTGGAGGACAACCCTTGGGGATAGGCATTATTCAGTTTCATTATTATATTACAGGACCAATGCCACTATAAGAATTGTTTAGATTCATTATAACCTTATGGGACTTTTGCTGTATACCGTCAGTGGTTGACCAAAACATCAGAATGCAGTGCACGACTGTATGTTTAATCATTTGTAATACTTTTTCTTGAGCATTTTGAAGTTTTATGCTTGTATCTAGTATGATCCTTTAACAAAATAAACAATCACAGAACCTCTTGCTGTTGGTGCATTCAGTGACACTTGCACAGACTTGTTGATGGCTTTGCCCAAAGAACCAAAAGTATCCACAGGTGATACACTCCATCTGTGCATGGTATTGTTGGAGAGAGAAAGTCCGGAGATCCTTGTGGCCTCCAGCAGATAAGGAAACTTCTTTGTTTGATATGAGTCTTGGTCAATGTTGGAATAATGGTCAATCTGCACAAAGTGTTTTCAAATTCAGTCTTGAAATATTCATAAGAAAACAGGAAACATGTGATGAATGGTATAGCAGGATACAACAGGCACACTGAATATCTTTCCAGGCTTACAAAAGAAATTATATACAGTGTGTCACTATCACTCATTAAGTGTGCATCTGTTTACAAAATATTAAGAGTTTTATTTTTTTTTTTTTTTTAAGAAAGCCATGTTACATGAAACTTGTACATTGCTCCAAATTTATGCTATTTTCCCTTAATAGAATAAATCAGCATCAGCATATGTAGAACCTTTGTGAAGGTTATTTATTAACATATAAATATTGTTACCCAACCTGAAAAATAAAAAAAAAGAATTATTGAGGAAGAATCAGCGAGGGTTCCAAAGTGACTAATATTGGCAATAGTAACAAGATGACTGGTCTCTGTCAGACTGATGTTGGTAATACTGTAGTAACAAGACAACTGGACTCCGAGCACAGCTTCTGACATAATTTCAGACTATAGTCACTATACAAAAGTTAATTAGAAGCATACCTGAAAGCCAGCCAGTGGATTTAGGGAAGCAAAGTTTTGCCAGCTCATACGTAAGTAGTTTTGCATCACATGACAAGCTTCACGCACTGGATACACAGTGATGCTGTCACCAAGAAGACGCAGTCCTCCAAGCTTAGCCTCCTCATTATCAGGTGTAATGGTGAGTCCATCAGTATGACCAAACCCTGGTAAACCTGCTTTATTGTAGCAGCGAACAGAGACATAGAGAGTCTGGGGCAGCTTCAAGTCTTTCAGAGAGAAACCAACATCAGCGGTGATGGTGTATGTATTGGAAGATGATTGAGGAGCTCTCTGGAAAGGGGAAATTTCACCTGAACCTGGTGTAAAGCCTGTAACACAGTTAACATAAGCAGATGAAATTTGTCATCACTTGGCTACGTTGATCGTGGACAACTGATGAGATTTTCTTTGCCAACAGAACTGCAACAAATATCAAGTGAAAGGCAAAGTGTTTTTGCCTGTCAGCACTTTATTCCATTAGACAATATGATTTGTGTACCTGACAGTACCTCTCCACTTACAGCATCAGTTGCTTACCAATAGCCCACTGACAGTAAGCTACAGATGATTCGTTGTCAATAGCTTTCCATGATGCTCCAATGAAAGAACCAGTTTGAAAGTCCACATCTTCCTCTGTAAAGAGAAACATTGTTGGTTGATAAGTGTCACAATATACTTGTTTTATAGTCACCTCCAAGGGTAGATAGTGGCTACTGATCTTATCAAAAATGGGTAAACCACAAAAATTTGTGTGCGTGCACAAAACAATCCATAAAAACACATATTCTTTCATGCTTACATCTTCACACCATATGTGCTTTTAATGAATCAGACTAGTTTTGTGATTGTAAGAGTCAGAATATAACTTTTGGAATCTAAATTTTTTAAAGTTATTATTTAGCGTCACCATAGCTGAATTATGTGATATACACCATATGTTCAACTTTTTCAGTATATGATTATTCTGTTCATTGATGATGAGCATTCTTAATATTTAAAAATCACATTGTAAAAAAAAATCACACATGAGCAGTTTACCTTGGTGGTTCATGGCTGTACTAGGTAAAGAAATTTAGTACTGTTTAAAAATCACATCATAAATTGTTCTGAGAGAAAGAAAGAGAGAGGGAGGAGATATGCAATATTCATTTTTGGATAGAAAAGGCTTTATGATAGCTTAGTCTAAACTAAAGAAATGTTATTGGTAAAGGTAAGACAAATTACTAAAAAGAAAACAACATAGATTTACGTGTTCCATCAATTAGATCTGTTATAACTGGTGGTGTCATGTCAACCAGAAGAGGCCTAGAGTATGCTACTGTTGTTAGTCCTGCAGCATTTGATGCTACCACAGTCACATAGAGTGGTGTGCCATGGTGGAGTATAAGTCCCAGGGCAGAGCCATGCTGTCGCTGTCCTACACTCTTGAACCCCTGGATCTGAACCCCACCTGCCACCGTCCCTAAAAATACCAATTATTTCTTCCTGATTAATGAACCAAGTTTTGTAATATGCAACATTATTATTTTAACACTGAATTCATCAATATTATTTCAGTGCATGTGCATTACAAAACACCAATTTTGATAACATGTTCTGAATACTGCCAGATGAATAATTGGGTTCAACATATCACAGAGCTATCTTTCATTAGTAATAATTAAAAATATTATCATCAACTAAGAAATCTCTAAAGGTTACCTTGGAATGCCTTTTTAAAAGACTTGTCTTGACACTAAGCATTACAGAACGATGCTTGGCCAAGAGAATTAAGTATAAATATAAAAAAATAAAATTAGTATCCATTGCCACAAGTAGTAAAACTTCATTGTACCATCCCATGAAGACTAAAATTATATTCTGATAAACAGTAAAGAATTAACCAGTTTAAACCAAAGGAAAGCTTTTTAACCAAATACTATATGAACATAAGAATTTAAAATTAAATGTTTTGCAGGGCAGCAAAATACAGATATTTAAGGTCATTTTCACATACCTAGTGCCCACTTGTAGTCTGTGATGGGAGAGTCATTGTCCAAGAAATGCCAGGATGACTGCACCATTGACCAGTGTGGCAGGAACACGGCACTGGCAGAAAGATGAGACTCACTAATGACATTACTTGAAGTCTCTGTCTGCTGGACATAGTGGATTGTCTCAAGGACAACGTAATCGAGTGCTAGCTGCTGGTCAGTAGAGGAGGATGTCGTGCTGATAACCAAAGTCAGCATGGAGTTGTGTGCAGTCACCACATATGTGAAACTGTTGACAGAAGTATGTAAAATCATGGACAAAAAGCTAACTTTAATTATTTTCCTGCTGTTTAATGAATATCATTGACCATTATTGGATTTATTGGTAAAATAACATGATGACTATAGTTGATTGCCAGAACTGGTGTGTTGTACATGATGCACCATTATGTATCTCTATCTGACATCACCTAATAACAGATACAGTAATGTCATGTCGGATGATCATATGCCCATTTGTGTGTGTGGTATGACAGAGAACTAAATCTAGTGTTATAAATCAACTTTAATTTGCAGGCACATTTATATATTTATTATTATCCAAAGACATAAAATCAAGAGGAATATCAACTATGACTACAAAATAACAACAATCTTTTTATAAAGTAAAAATTATTACTTTGAAGTGAGCAACAAAGGTTTAATGGGTGCAAGCTAGATAAAGAAACAAGTGACAGTACAACTTATGATGAACTTAATGAACTTTCTACACCAGATGTCGCAAAAAGCAAGTTAATTGATGAGAAGTATTCAGTTACCTGTGCCACATGATAACTGGCTCTTTCTCTGTGTCACACACACCTCGACACATGGCAGGATCAAGTGTGAAAGTGTGTCGCTGGGTTCCAATCTGCACATAACCTTGGACTGGTTTGTGGTGGTCCTGAAGGGTTTCTGGATGAGCAAGTCTGACTGTCAGCCGGTAAACCAACCCTGAAGTAAGGCCAGAGACATTCTGCATGATAGCACCGGACAGCAACACATGCTGTGTGCCATCTGCAGAGACCATGTGACGGGGATGCTGAAGGCTGACACAAGATCCTGGCACGATCTGCAGAAATATATTATTGGTGATTGTAAACCATACATTTTCCTTCAGTCTGAAGTTAGTTATACATTTACTTATAATTTACATCAAAAACATGCTTTAACACATGAAATACAATCAGTCAGATCAGTCAGGGACAGTTCAAAATATTTTTAGACCATTTTTTTTAAGATTGCATTTTCATTTAAAAATGTTACTACCTAACAAATTAACAGATTTTACAAACTATGAACCACATTTATCACGCAGCAAAACAAATGAGCAGATTTTAAAGAGAATGAAAATATTTGCTCCTCTTAACTGACTTCTTTTAACTGGCGTTTCACTGAAATAGGTTTCTTGTGTGCATGACGGACATGGGCAATACACAGTGTGTGCATATGTGCAGGGGGACAGTAGGTTATGCACAGACACATACAGATGTAGACATGCATCCAAAAACCATTCCTGAAAATATTTATTATCATGTAAGAGCAGATAATTTAGGTTACCTGCCATGAAGATGGAGGCTGGTTGTCACACACCATCTGTCCTGTGTTAGATGTGACATCAGCTTCAAAGGAAGGGTTGTTTACATGGTTAATGTTGTCTACATAAATAATGTCAAGAGCATGTGGAGGTGTTATATCAACCTTTACCCCATCTGACACACTGACACTTGACCTGTGTCCAACTGCATCAACAGCATAGACTTTGCTGTAAAATATTGTGCCTGTCAGATCACAAAAAAAGGAAAAAAGATAATAAAATTTCACATTAATTCAATAAGTATCAGATGCATGGAACATATTGTTATAGTACAAAAAATTACAATTAATTAACAGGATTATAACATCAGCATCATATTCACACTTTCATTATTATCAAACACAAAACTATGATTGTAACTTGCTGAATAAAAGTTGTGTTAGGATTCTTATTGTATCTGGTGTATCTGGCTTTATTTGTGTGGGCATAAAAGAGTGTTTTATAAAAATGTCCACTGGATATGTAATAACATCGTCTAAACTAAGAGAAGTTAATTCCAATAAATTCATTGTGAAAGTGGAAGAATTCTGACCCTGGTTTACAGGAGATGAAGGTATAAAGCTGCCCTTTGTTTTCAAACCAGCATTGGTCCACTGCATGACATTACATGTATCCGAGTCACTGGTTGTGCCAATGCACCAGTAGAATCTCCGAATGCCAGAACCAGAATCAGTAAAGCCAAACCACTTTGCACTGATCAACTGGTCATACAACTGGTAGTCTGTATCCTGCAGACCTTTAAAGAACATGTAAAATGTAGACTAAATCCTTACAATAGACTCAACACAAGTATATATTTAAAACAATCAACAGTCAAGAAGGAAATGAATGCACAGTTTAATTATGTATGATCAACAAACATACCATCTCCATCTAACACAATGCCAGCAACAGGTGGCTGAAGATCCAGCATGAAGCCATCAGAAACATCCCAAGACATCAAACCACTGCTACCCACTGCAACCACCGTGGTGTAGTACAAAGTATCTTTTCTCAGTGACAGACCAGTAGCATAGTAAGACTCAGTGTTACCTGACAAAGGTCCTGAACTGTGCACATCATATCCTGATTGAAATAAAAATGGCCAATGTTGTCTCAAAATATGTTTACAACCGTTACTGTTTAATTTGTAAATTAACACAAATTATAAAAACAGTTTAAAATGCATCAACTTATGGAGACTGGGTTAAATATTTCTTTCACATAGATTATGATGATGCTGTACCAGATAACTGATAGACAGCAAGAACATACCTTCAATAGAAGTCCCAATGTAGACTTGAAAACTCTCAATAGGTGCTGTAGTATTGAGGAAGTTTCCTTCCCAGGATGTGTGAAGTGAATCAGATCTTGTCACATAGTCTATATCCTTGTCCTGCCCAGCTTGAGCATGTTCTTTGACCTGTTGCACAACACACAGCGAAGTTCTGTCATTAGCAACTTCCTACTACAGGACAGGTAGAAGACTCATATTGTTGCTAAGAATTCACTATCATTTCATTGGAAGTGTGAACTCTTATGCCTGTAGCACTGTCAATGCATCCCTAATTTCTGTTATTATAGCTCAATGTTAAAAAAAAAAGAAAAGTTCTGGTAAATAAATTTCTAATTCATTATCTATAATCAATATATGCCCAATGTTAAAAGTAGATTAAAATGAATATCAACACAAGCTTTCCGACAAGCTATAAATATAAACTCAACATGTACAGAGGTAAATTTAACTATGATGATACAACTACTTACCCCTCTGCCCAATAAGTTGATGATACTGGGGCGACTTGGAAGAGGAATAATGCCCTTAGATTTAAACAGTGCAAAGTTCCCATCTGGATACCAAGCTCTCACAAATGTTGCATATTTTAGTTTTGGAATGAGCAGACTGCCTGTTCAGAAGAAAAGAAAACAATTTGACAATTTCAATAACAGAGGGCCAGAAGTGAGAAAGTGGACAAGACAGTAATAAGGAAAGATGAACAAGGTCAGAGTTAAAATCCTGTCTGTGGTGGTGGTAATGGTTTTGGTGGTGGTGCTATTTATAGTGTCCAGCAGAATGAATGTAAATACATCCCTTTATATTAAAGGTTTAGATGAACAGAATGCACATACAACAAAGAGAGAATTTCTTACAATTATTATCATTTAAACATTATCATCATTATTATTGATGTAAGTGAAGCTTTCATGTTTGTTGTAAGAGTGTAGACTGTGTTAAGTGATAAGTGATAAAAACATTGAAGAGGTCTCCTTGTTATGCTCCAGGTCAAGTCATATAGGTCAAATTAGGCAGTCCACATAAAAAAAAAACATTTGATAGATTCTGCTTAATTTCTTCTCTGTTGTTTAGTGTACAGAAGTTTATTACTTATTACTTATGATGCTTTTAAGACAATTGTTTATATTTACAGACTGTACAGAAGAACGTGGCATTGTGACAATATAAAAAATGTTGAAAATCTACCTGATGGAGTGGTGAGGAGGGAGTGTGATGCCACACCCACATCCATCCATATGCGGTCATGTGCCACATGAAACACACCTGCTGGTGTTGCCTGATCACTTCTGCCAGCCGATACTTCATATCTTTGATGTCAACATATACATCAAATAAGACAGAATTTTACAGATACAAAAATACAGGGGTCATAAGCAAGGATAAATGGTTGCCCTTGGGGCTACATGGCGAGATCATGAGAACATTTTACAATACAAATTTCACCTTTCTAGTTATATACTAAGATTTTGAAGTAAACAACATTTCTTAAATTCTATTTAGAATAATAATATTTAGATTTATATAGTATATGGAGGTGAGCTCAATGCACTTTACAATATACAAGGGACAATAGGTATTGATGTCATTTGAAGAACATTACAATCAGGCAAACATACAAACACACATACACAGTAAACATTGCCATGAAAATGAAGGACTGCAGAGAGTAGAAGGTGGAGAAAGTAACAGTCAGGGTAAACTGATTACAGTAGGCATTTCTGAAAGAGACAGGTTTTAAGTTCAGAAAGCATGTGAAGCATCTCCATTGTATAAAATCAGTCTGCAGGTATGATACACAGGAGTATCATTAATCTACCTCACTGTTCAGACTATGTATCCAAACATATACCATCAGTTATTTCACCCGTCCAGCTATCCAGTCAGTATCGATGCAGATGATCTTTCATATACAAATATATTTGTTAAATATGCGACAGTATAAAGACTTAAAAAAAAAGACACCTGTTTGGTTTTAGTCCTTGATGCACAGTTACATTCCAAGAGGCTGCCAGGTAAGAACTGCTGGGTATATATTCATCTGGTGATGATGATGATGAATTTCTTGGTGAAAGGATGGTGGTCAGATCAGTATGGTCATATACAGTTAACAGTGAGTTAGGATTACTTCCTGAAAAATAATTTAACTGCTCATTTATTTCCAATACATTTTGTATGTTTATATATTAACTTATATATATATATATATAGAGAGAGAGAGAACTTATTTACTGTATTCAACATATATGTTTTTACTTATATTGTATCGGCACTACTTGTAACTGCCCTTGTGGTTTAATAAAGTTCTATTATACTGAATAAGTTATATTTCTGCTATTTGTTTAGAAATCGTTTCTGTTATGAAGTATTTATATTATATCACAAGGAGAAATAAAAAATAATGAACTCTTCACATCTTTATAAAAAGACAATTTTAACCGCTGCACGAAATAATAGCAGTTTTTATGGCATAAGGGAGAGAAGACAGCATTCCCTTGTCCTCATTAGGGAGAAGCTCAGGCATAAATTACCTCCCCTTCTACATCTGGGCCTGAAAAATCCAAGCAGCCTGAGATGATAACATTCCTCCTTGGATTTTTATTACAGTTACATCCACATATATCCAGCAATAAGATCCTGAATATAATGGTTACAATCTTTGAATACTGAATACCCTTTCCATTCTAAAAGATTGGTGTTGCTATACCATGTATATTTTACAATGCTTTGTAATCAGAGTAACACAACAAATTCAGAACTCATTTTCAGGATTACATCAAGCTATTAAAAAACTGAAGCATGAGAGAATCTAGGACAACATCAGCAAATTTAGACATGAATCTAAATGTAAGCTTCAACTGGAAACAACAGTGTAAGAGGTCTGATACACACATGCTGCATAATGATAGAAATGACCAACAATGCAAATAAAATATGCATTATTATAAAAATAATTCTATTAAAATATTCTTTAAATGTATGCAAACCTCTAAATAGATGAGAAAAAATTATCTAGCTGACAAATTCATATTAGAACAGGAAACAGGAAGAGTTATTAATGGTATGCCGAACACTTTCTCTTACTCTAACTGGATATGCAAAATTACAATACTAGCTTGACTCATGTACCCTCAGGCATAGGGGTGCAGGATGATGATGCACCACATGTGGCCCCCTCCACAGCACAAGAGCAGTGAGACAGACAGTTGAAGGGAGCGCAACGACGAACAAGAGACATACCACCCCCTTCTTCCAGCTCAAACTCAGACAGGGCAGGGTGACTCTGTAGCCCAACCTGCCATTGTTAAACAAACAATGCTGTAATATGCAATGTCTCTTTTTAACTTACAGTCTCAAAAATATGATCAAGAAAATTTGAGGTGTAAAATAATAAATTATACTAGAAAATGTTGACAGCTTGAGTTTGTGTCACAAAGTGGGTTTCAAGCAAAAACGATATTTAAATTTAACATCTTATCAGTTATCAAGTATGAAAATATGTCCCAGTAAATGTAAAGATGTAGCTAAAGCCTACTGTATGGTAGCTATAATGCATCAGGTTGAATTCACTATTTTTTCTTGGCTAAATAGCCTATATATGGATGGATGCAGCCTCTGTAATTTGCACTATGGTGTAAATTAGGCTGAAGATGAATTATAACATGCACTATACAGCATAACTATATCATAGTTATTTCAAGACAACTCACCCTGTTCACAGCCCATATGCTAACAAAGATCTTCAGCCTAGCATTTAATGGCTTTGTGGAAACTTCGTACACCTGTACAAATCCCTCGTTTTCATATTCAGTTGAAGACCCATTATGAAACACTTTGATGCTTGTGTTTTCCTGATACAAAACAGATTTAGCTTCATTGGCTCACCAAGATGAAATATTAAAATACAATGACAGTGAAGGAATGCACAGGAACAGCTAAAAATATCTGACAAAAACAAATTTCTAAAATTTGGTTATCAGAAACAAGACTCTACATTTTAAGTGAAAAGTGACAGACATGAATATGAATGTATTTTACAGAAGGTAGCAAATCTGAAACAATTTTTAAATGGATGTTTAAATGAATGGGCAGGAACAAATGAAGTGGCTGCATCCCCTCAATGTCTCAATGTTGCATCTCTAACAGCGACAAAGTGCTGCAGTTGCCTCCCTCTTGTTCTGTCATTTTGCTGATCAGATCATCAGCACTGTCGTATCGTCCTTGGTTGCTTTGGCAGGAAACTGCATCTACTTAGAGGTGATTTCACAATTATGTCATCCTGTTTCAGCTTTGCCCATCTACACACCCAAAAGATAAGCTTTATGTGATGCTCCTGCAGGTCCACACCAATTTGCACAGGTAATGTATATCAATCCCCACCAGGCTACTGGTCGCCCGTCTAAAAAAATCTCAATCTCTTAATTAGAAAATATCAAATTCTCACAATCAAAATTAAGGATAAAATTTTGACAGAGTGCACTCAGTACATCAGTACAAAAACAAGAACAATACGAAACTTCATAAGAAAAAGATAAGAATACAGTTAAAAATGCCCTCACAAGATTCAGGTCATTTGCAAAAGGGTTCGACCCAATGCTGATGATGTAATGGTCAAGTCCTGAATGAACATCGAGGAAGCCAAGCCAGGCTAACCGGAGCTGATGGCTGGACCACACCATCCACCCATCAAGATGGCGTGTGAGATTAGCTGCATGGTCAGTCTTAACAGCAAACGTACCTGTAGAGGAGCAACTTAATTGTAACTTTACTGCTCTGAGGATCATACACAACTGTTCAACTTAACTGTTAAAAGAATGTAAATATTCTGCACAAAATATACAAAAGATAATATTGAAAAGCAGAAAACAGAGATCAACAAAGACAGGATTTTGATTTGTCAGTAAAGATCTTAGACAAAATCATCTTGATATCATCTAGATGACTCCTTTACCTGTAACCGGTGGGGTGCTGTCATGCAAAATCTCTTCAGACATAGTAGTTGTACATAGTCGGGCTGCATTACAGGTGGTGACCTTCACTCTGTACAGGCTGCCATCATGGAGACTCAGTGATGTGAACGTATAGACTGACACTGGTGCAGGTACCTGCGAATGTACACTTGCTTTTAAAAAATGTAAGGGGAGCAAGTAAACAGAGTGAAAGCATGAATGAGTGTGTGAGTGAGCAAGAAAAATAACCCTCAGATAAGAAATGTATGGAAATAACTGCTCACAGGCAACTGAATTTTGATTTACTAATGAAGGAAACTAACTTCAAAAATACTAAACACTAGTTATTTGTAGTCATTTTAATGGATCAGTGGAAAGCCTGATGGTGAGAGCAATGGGCATCTAAATCAGAAGGCACTCTCTAATTGGTTTGATATACATGCAATGCAATGCACTTTCTCCACTTCATCCACCTGTGGATCCACCTGGCTCCTGAGAAGATTATGAAAGGTAACACAAGAGACAGATGGTGGGCACCTTCTTCACAAAAATAAACTGGCTCTGAGATGAGTGCAGACTGTGACGCCTAACTTTGAACAACAATCATTCAAATGAAGAATCATTTCTTCCATTAGAATGGCACAGGGTGACAGCATAAAGGTCTACCAACTACTCAAGATCCCCCCACCAAGACAGGTCAACACAAAACCTCAATCATCGAAGACAGCAATGGCCGCCTTCTCACAAAGAGCACTGATGTACCTAGCTGATGGACTGAATATTGCAAAAAAACCTGTATGGAAGGAAGATGCTAATATCCTTCAAAACAATCAGACTAGAATCAGTAAACCTGCAGACCTAACAGTCGTATGGGAAGAGGTCAAAAGGACAGTATGCAGTCTGGAGGAAAGAAAGTCACCTGGCAATGACAATGTCCCAACTGAGCTATTCAAGCAGGGTGGGAATGAAACAACAAAGGAACTCACTGCTCTGTTCCTAAGAGTCTGGAAACGCAAAGACTGATCTGAAGAATGTATGCAGTTACGAGGAAGACACAAACAGTTCCAGAACTACAGAGCCATAAGCCTAATCAGCCACCCAAGCAAAGTCATGCAGAAAGTAATACAGAAGCACATCAGCATCACTGCTAAGGGACAGCTAGCAGAACAGACTGATTTCAGAGCAGCTAGGAGCACAGCTGAACAGGTCATCAACTGTCGTATCCATATAGAGAAGCATATTCAGCATTAGCAGGACCTCTATCACAACTTCCTCAACTTTAAAAAGGCTTTTTGACAGAGTCTGGCATGAGGGGCTGTGGCATGTGATGTGAAAATTCAACATTTTGTCCAAGTCATCAAAGCGCTAAACAACCAAATGGTAGCTTTCACATGACAACAGGCATCTGTCAATCATCCTCTATCATCTGTGCTGCTCAACATCTTTTTTTAAAGAGAACATCATGAGTGAAACCCTCCACAACTATCACACTTGTATTTCCATTATCTTAAGGCTAATAACTACCTATGCTTTGTAGACAACATCGATCTAATAGCAGGCATTGACAGAGAACTGCAAGACCTTATCAACAGACAGACAGTTCCAACACATATAGGATGGAGACCAGAACTGGCAAGAGCAGTGTCATGGTCATTGGCAGCAATAAAGCAGAGATTGACATGAACGGAGTGCAGCTCAATGAGGTAAACAGCTTTGAGTACTTGGGACCCACGTTCTCCAAAGACGGCAGTTTCACAACAGATATACCCATTGTGATAGCAAGAGCGGCAATGGCTAGGCTGGGCAGGATCTAGTGCACCCATAACATCAGGTTTACTTTCAAGTATAGTTTATACAAGTCCTTTCTAGTACCAATCCAGATGTGAAATGGAGACTCTGCTTGTCAATACAGAGATAAGAATCTAGGCATTCAAGAACAATGGCCTTAGGAGGCTGTTATGGATCTCATATGGGGAGCATAAAGCAAAGACTTTGTATGAAATGTCATCACATTCATAGGACACCAAGAACCTCTAGTTGTAAAAGTTATGCGACATAAGCTTGTCTGACCATTTGACATGGCATGACACATTGTCCTTCAAAGTACCCTAGAGGGTGACTGATGACACAGTGGCCAGAGGAATAACTGGGTTACAAGTGTGAGTGAATGGACTGGTCATTATGTAAAGGACCAGCTCACTATCACTCAAGAGAGGTGTGAGTGGCGACCCATGTGCTCACCCCAACAAACAGTATCAGTCAAGGGACAAATGACTGAATGGCTGAGCAACAATAAAGTTATGGGTGTAAACTGTACCTTTTTATTTTTAATAGCCATGTCTGAAGCAAGGAATATTTGACCTGACCAAGTGCAGTGATATGCAATAGTCTGTTTTCCTTCAGTGCATCTTCATGCAGTTGTGTTTGGTATGTTCATGTACATTAATCACATAAAACTAATTAATCTGTCTAATCATGACTAGACCAATACATGTACATACTAAACACACATGATCACAACTCTCCCAGCTACACACCTGTCAGCACAAATAAGGTTTCACCACTTGCCTGTAGTGGCCTTGATTCAAACTCTCCCAGTAAGTGGCTGGTAATGGACACAAAATGTGCTGTAACTGGTGATTCTGCATCTTCCAGTGACCACTTGGCAGACAAGGTGTCTCTACTAACCAGACGTGACCCCCCAAGAGTTCCCAGTCCACCATTCAGCTGGGGCACCAGCTTCACCGTTGGTGCTGTGGTGTCCACCTTAAAGCCATTGGAAGTAACTTCTATCCAGTTACCTAAAGAGATGACAAAAGACTGAAAATCGTCTGCATGACACTCTTGTTGTTTATTATAAGACACTGGGGACTCAAGTGCAGTGTGAGGATGCATCAGAAGTCCAGAAAGCGAACGATTCGAAAGATGTTTCCTGAAACACAAAATCTACCTGGACCAGTGTCCTGATAGACAGTGACACAAATAAAAAGAGCAAGGGATGAGAAAAATGGCTATGGGATCAGGTGGCAATTTTCAGCAACTAGTCATTAGACCAGGTCTTAAATTTGTAGAGTATCTACCTGTATTTTTTAAAATCAATACCTGCTCCGTCCTTAGCAGTGATGGTTATGTATATTGTCCTGTTTTCTGGAAGTGGAGTTGAGAGGTCTGATGTGAAGGCTTCAAGTGCCATACCAACACTGCGTGATGCCATGATATCAGCAGCACCAGGGCTTGTACCTGACCTCCACATAAAGCCAGCCAGGCCTGAGCCCACATCTACAAATCCCGTCCACTTGGCAGCAAGAAAATCTCTGGAAGAATACAAGGCATGTGCATCAGTAATTTCCCTGTTGATAACACTAGAACAATTACAAGTTTTACAGCAAGGGTGTAATATTCAGCAAGAGAAATGGCTGTCACATACATGTCAGTACAAGTCAGATAGATTTAGTCACCTCAGTGTAAAAATTATGAAATGACTAAAACTGTAAGATGTCTTTTGATCAAATATGTATCACTCCATGCTTGCCTTTGGGACTGGAAACAAATATCAGCATCTCCTGCTCCGTCCCAAACATCCCCTGCTACAGGTGGTGTGGTGTCAATCAAGATTCCATCTGATGTCATCTCTGTGCACCAGTTGATGGCATTGCAGGCTCTGACTGTGGTATAGTAGCGAACACCCTCAGACAAGGAGACGTGATCCCATGTTACATCTGTTAAATCAATCAAAGCCAACAAGTCTCATTCCAGTTGTTGGTTCACTTTTAAATAAATATGCCAAAATTACAGCTGCATATAACATATATCTAATCATTTGAGGTCCATCAATATGATCTGGTCATTAAGGGTTCTGCTTAAAGCTTTATTCTGTCATTTAGGGACTACAATCATAATAAAATAGAAGAACTTCTACATTTTCTCATAAAAAAAACTTTATCTACACTTGAAATTTTCACATTTTATTAAATGTTTTCTTGACAGTCATTCAAGCTTAAAAAACATGTGCACAGTCATGATCATATATGTTGCTGACAGAGCTAAAGAAGTTATTTTTAAATGAAAGTACCTCTTTGTGATAGGATTAAATCCATCATGATAAAATTCAGTTCATTAGAAGTACAACAGCTACAACTTATAAAGCAGAGTGACTCACCCTGTGAAAGGCCTATATCAAATTCACCAACAATGTCATCACATCCTGAACATGTTCCCAGTCTGACATAGTAAGTGGCTACAGGAGACAAGCTGGTGGAAAACCCACGCCAGGATGCTGCCACATCACTGGGTAACCTGGTGAAGTCAACATCAAATGCCATGCCACCATCTGTGGGAGTTGGGCCATCGTACACATGACCAGCTGCTGGTACAGCTGTCATAACAACCCGTGGCCGAGACACAGCACTGGTGAAGAGACCTGCTCCATTCATTGCCTGTTACGAAAATGTACATACAAAAACTTAACCTTTACCTTTTATGTAGATACATACATGAAAGTGTTTCTATATATATGTATATATATGTATATATATATATATATACACACACACACATATAGTGTGTATAAATGCTTGCCTATTTTTTATGTTTTTCCTTAGTCACTAACAATCAAAATTATAATTGTAGCTGCTTCAAGACTTCGTGATAAATGAAAGTACTATATTCAAAAGGAATATGCTGCAAATTGTCAAAAAATCGTTTAGAATTTTGTCAATACCAGATCATGTCCAAACAGCAGAATTTGTTTTATTTAGTTCACACAAACTCTGTGCTATGTCTGTATGCAGAAGTATTAGGTACTTGAAAGTTTCTGTACCTTCTGCAGTTCAAAATGCTAGTTGTGTGCGTACATGGGTGTGTGATGTTGCAGGTGTGCCTTAAGAATGGTTTGAGATGTTAGATTGCACGCTTTTGTGTTTTGGTATGATGCACCACTTCGCCTTATCATTATCTTGCAAGTAGAGTTTGTTTGTTCCATTTCTTTTGTTTGCTCTATGGTTAACTGAGCATGTTTTCAGTTAAAATTTCCATTTATGATTAATAAAGGTTGGTCACTTGTCATTTGTTTTGCAGTCAATACAGTGCAACTATGCCTTGTAGCTTTGTGACTGATTTTTTATTTTAATCTTCCACATCAACTGGCTTTGTGGATAGTGGATTTTTTGACTTGCAGACGGCAGAGGGCTTATGTAAATATAGTAATTATTCTGATATACAAGCACCTGGTCCCTACAAGGCTGTTGTCTATCACCCTTGTGTTATCATGTACACTAACAGCTGCAGAAGTATGGAGGAGAGTAGATACCTCATTATAAGTTCTCTGATGTTACAGCATGGTTGACTCTTTTGCAGGAACATAAGAAAGATCATGGTAATGCCTTAACACATTTTGAAGATAGACTGCAGAAGAATCAAAGACGATATTGTTGCTCCCAGTGTGATACATAGTAAACCTGTTGAAACTGTTATAACACCTTCAGGTACCTAGAAACTGTTTTTGATTGTCATCTCAAATGGACTATGAACACTGAATATATTGCTAAATGTGGCCAGCAAAGAATGTACCTTCTGCATAAGCTAAACAGTTTTTCAGTTAGCAAAGCAATCTTGGGCCGTTTCTACCAGTTGTTTATTGACAGTCTTCTTTTTCATTTGTATGCTGGTTCTGCAGTCTTCCTGTCAATGACAGGAATAGTCTGAACAATATTGTCCACATCTGCTCTAAGATAATTGGTATCACACAGAGGGATTTAGCTTCTTTCTGTGATCAACATATAGAAAAATTTCCCACATTCTATCAATACCTGAACATGTACTAAAGAGAGAATTCATGTTATTAAGTTCAGGTAAACACTAAGTGATGAAATTATTTGTGCCATCTGCAGTCCAGCTGCTCAATCACAGATGAATTGTCACTGGTGTGTGTGTGTGATGTTGTTTGTGTGCATTTGAATGGTCTAGATGTAAGTTCTCTTTATTTAAGATTGTGTCACTTGCTGATATGTTCCCACTTGCTCATATTTTTTCACACTTTTTTCCACTTGCTCATGTTTTTTTCATTACGTATTGTGTAATATGTCATATATTGTAACTGAGCATCTTCCCATGTCTAAATTGCCCACTGGGACTAATAAAGTTGGTCACTGTCATTGTCATTTGTAGAAAACTACTGCCTACCTTAATAGTTATATAGTATGCATGGCCTTCCACAAGTGGCCTATCAGGAAAGAAGTCTGCACAGGTGGTGGTAAGAATCTGACCTTCCATAACATCATCATGACCCGGTCTTGAGCCAAGTGAAACAATAAAACTAGCCACACCACTTTCATTATCTTCAAACATATCTTTCCAGCTTTGAAAAAAAATAAACAGAGTAAAATCTTATTAATATAATAAGTCATTCAGAAACAAGATCAAAATTTTAAAAATAAACTTTAAAATGTACACAATCAGCCATCATAAACAGTTAAGGAGAACAATACTTTTCTGTGGATATTATAATGAAGGCTGCAATACACAGTGAACCTAGTGACATGTCATAAAGTTTAATGGCTTGGGAGCAGGTTACTGGTGGACAACCTATGTGGATATGGTCAAGAGATGGGGTGTAATATGGGTTGTGAGAGGGCTGCTTTTGAGAGGTCCATGCGAATATGGTCAACAGGTGGGTGGTTTGAAGGGCTGCTGAATATATATGCAAGTTATATATGCAGAGGGATGTTAATATGTGCAAGTTTATGTGGATATGGCATAGACATGGGCAAGTAAGGCACAGCCCTCCACTAGTCTATGAGACACATATCAGCCTATTTTCATCTCCCTTCAGGCAGGAACAGTGGTAGCCCACACTGTGCATATATCTAACCATAAGGCCGATGAACTCTTGCAGGTTGAGAAAATACTAATGGAAGATTTTCAGTTTATATAACATACACACCACACACTGAATGAATTATGAGATGTGATATATGTCTCTGGGAACTGCATCTGTTTATCTGTCCTCTCAGGAGCAGTGTTGTCTATGACAAAACCAGAGGATATGCCATCCATAGTCAGTCCTACATTATCCTCAGCTGAAAAATAAACCAAAAATGTTTATTGCTTATTGTTCTGTTATTGATCGCTATTTTGGTTAATCTACTTTACATCATTTTAAAAAGCCATTTAAATTATTCATAACAAGTTATCATAAATCCAGGTACACTTCAGAAAGTTCTTGAATTTTCCAATCTAATTTTGTTAATTCATAGAAAAGTTTTGATGTATCACTATAATTATAACCATATATACTATAGGGTAGTGATTCTTTAGTTCTTAAGATAATTCTAATTCTTTAATCTGAAACATTGCCATTATTGTTTTGCAATTATCAGGCAAAGAGATTAAATGTTTTTATCTGCAGTCAATACCTCTGATAGTGACATAGTACATGTGTCCACTTTGCATGCTTAGAGTGTGCAACATGACATGATTGACCTGACCCACATCCTGAAAGTTCAGCACATCCCAGCCTCCTGGAGTGGAACCTGAAAACAATGTTCTAAATAAGAATGATGTAGATTTAACACTTTCAAACTATATGAGGTGCCAAAATTCTATGCAACATATAGGTAAAGCATTCCACAGATTTTTCATTGTTTTGATGAAAAGAAATCATTTGAATCAGACAGAATGATGGATCTCATGCTAAAAGAAACAATAGCATTTTTCAAATCTATTATTAATGTATTCTGCCAGATTTATGTCTAGAGGTACATATTTGCATACATTAATATATGTATACACACTTTATAAAATATATACATTACAAACATGCAAATACATGCAAAAGGTGCACACACACACACACACACACACACACACCCTTATAATCATTAATTTAAGGTCATACATGATCTACACCATATAATCAGTAGGCTCCTACCAACAGCAATATAATATCGCAGGATTCCAGAGTGATGTGGAGTTAATCCCAGCTCTTCAACATCACTAAATCCATCCCATCTGACAGACAAAGTTTTCAGAGAGGACTGCACATGGATACAAATGAAAGATACTGGTTTCTCTATGTTGATGACACCTTAATAAGTTACTTCCCAAACCACACTAACAGTAAAATATTTTCAAATGGCTTGATTCTGTTTGAAAGACCATGACTCACTTTTTCCAATAAATGTTTTAAAAGCGTAAATCAATTAAAGTGAGATATATTATTATTAAGGCATAATATTTCCTGTTATCAAACACAATATTATTTTATAGGAAAACCACAATTTTTACTATTTAATGATCTCTAGGATAATTACAAACCATCCTGCAGGGTTCAAAATGTTTACCTGATAAATGCCTCCCAGCAAGCCATCAACATAAACCACACCTTCCTGGGGAGGTGTCTGGTCCACAGTAATGCCATCGCTGCACGCACTGACCTCCTGCAGCACTTCCATCCATTTTTCATACACTACAGTTTCTGCTTCAGCATGCACGCACACATAGTAGTGATGACCATTCTCCAACAATGAACGTTCATATGTTGGGCCAAAGAGCACATTTATGTATTTCTGACCTTGACCCAGAAAAATAATTATCATTTTATAGTTTGCATTATACTCAAAAACATAACCCTTTATCTGAAACGTTCAGGTAATGATAGATTATCATATAATAATAATAAATTTGGGGAAATTTATATCCCACCAATGGTTAGGTCAAAGCATTTTACAAATAAAGAAAAAAAGCATAATAATGATAGTAATGGAAGTTGGTCTCAAAGCAGTGTTTATTGCATGCCTGGTTAGTGTAGCCACTCATGCTAAGAAGGTGAATGCCATCAACATAGATGTGCTCTGCAGCTTTGCCATTTGCATGTAATCTTCGATAAGCCAAGAAAGTTCTGCTACAAAAAGTAGCCAAAAGTTATTATGACATTTCTTACGAAGCTCAACTCACAATCTTTTGGTGCAACTGGCTAATGTTTGCAGACAAAAAAATACTATTCCATCAAAACAACTCTTGTTAAAGCATCACGCTAATGGTCATTGCATGTCTAGCTTCATGGAGATATGCACAATGTCAACCATATCAGACCTGCCTTTATTGTGCATGAAGCTTGTGATGGCAGCTCTACGTTAAAACTTTCTGGAGCAATTGCAGAGACAGAGTCTGAAATCAACACTGCTAATGCACAGATATAAAATCTAAGTAGTAGCACAGGTAGTTGAAATAAAATGGTCCAGAAAAAGAAGAAAAGTGGTGCGGACACAGAAGTCAATCTAAGAACATAGCAAATGGTGTAGCAGAAGCAAAAATGAACATTCGATGAAAAACTTGATGCAGATCAACAAGCATAGATGAAAAGCGATGGAGAGACAGGGAAACATCATTCTCCCCTCTCTCTCTCTACATATAAATATATTCATATACTTTATATACTGAAATCACTAGAATGTCATGTAATCATGTACTAAAATCACCATGCAGGTATGTCACACTATCATGCACTGGTATCACCAGGTAGAACAAGCTATCATCAAATGTAGAGAATGTCATCTAAATGACAGAGATCACCACTATCACTATACGCACACATAACCAGACAGTCCAGCTTTCACCAAATGCAAAGATTATTATAGGTAAGGATATTAACTAACATGACAGTAATACCAGACTTTAATCGTTTTGTACATATGTGTTATGACAAATGATATGTGAACATAATTTCATAACAAGTGTCCTAAGTGATTGTCAAGAGTTTTATGGAGTCTTTTGAAAGTGCAGCAAACATTAAGCAGTTTTGTCAAACTTACCAGAGACTTCTCCACAGGCAACAGCATATACAGAGGAGCAAGGATCCGTCATGTTTTGGTCATCTTCATTTATAAAGTGAGAGCTGACATCTGGACCCTGGCTCTCAAGAACTGCCCATCTGACTCGAGAATGACGTAAGGTGGGCCACACAGCAGATATGATGTTGGTGTGAGTTGTGTACTCCTGATCTCCTTGACTCCACTCATCATTAAATCCAAGGGATACTGGCTGACCTTCAGCCAGTGATGCTGAAAAATAAGTCAGTGAGAAACTGACAATGAGTCAAACTCTCTTTTTGCAGAAAAAACTGTAATAATACAAATTATCACTCAGCAAACTGCATACATGAAATCAGCCAAGAAAAGCATGATAGAACTCAGACAGCTAAAACATAACCACCACATCTATTAGCTCCACTCAAAAATTACTAAAATTAATTGTTTAAATTCTGTAATATAAAAAGATTTTTTTTCATAAAGGGTAGAAGTTGTGTCATAGGTTTATTCATCTTTGTTTCTAAAGTAAGAATTTATATCTGAACCTTTGCTTTGCAGAGCTGTTTCCTGACTCTGAGTGAGGTATGCAGTACACGTGGGGAAAAACACAAAAAGCAAGCCTTGGTAGTCGTGAAAATATTCACAAGCTCACCTCCTGATGTTCCTCCAGAAGCATCTAAAACGATTTTTGGAACAATATAAAGTGGGTCTATCGCTGAACAGTTTCTGATATCTGCAGAAACGACAGAAACCAACCCCACTTTGTTGGTTCCTCGTAATGATACACGGAGACATCTATGGAAGCTGAGATTTCTTGGCATTTGTTGGACAAAGAAGCTCTGTGTAGAAAAAATTTGGTGGCAAAAAGCAGAAAAGGATTAATATGTGAATTATCTGTGCATGTGTAAGAGAGGTAGGAACAGTAACTATGTGTGCGTATGTACATATATTTGTGCTTGCATGCAAAATATAGGGGTGTACCCTATATGTCCCTATGTATAATTATTGTCAGAATTTAAGATAATTTGTATTAATATGTATAAACACATAGCTACATTCCTTTCAATTATATAAAGTGTGGAAGACCTGACCATATGCTTGGATTGAGTGTTACAGAAGCTTTAACAACGATGGAAGATGAATTAAAGCATGAATTAAAGAATGGTCAATAGGTAAGTGAAAGGTTGGTTGAATGGATGTATGATGATTTGCTAAAATCATCTTCATCATCCAACTACTAATCTTACATGTGTAGCATTTAAAATCTGGAGTTTAGGAACTGTCTTCCAGGCCTGGAGTAAATGAGAGTCATGGCCGCTGTCTGTCAGAGACCACTGGTAGGAATGCATTACAGCCTGTGCTGCAGTCAGGTCACTGATGTCTGGATCTCGGAAGTTTTCCAGTATTATCTCCAGCTGCAATGTAACACTGTAAAGTTACCCTACAAATTCTTCAGTTGAAGTCAATTTAGGCTGGTCTTATTTCATTGTTCTCTGTCTCCTTTTCATGATAAAGGGAAACGACTTTGTAAATTTGGACGGGGGAGAACATTTACAAACTACTTCCCTTTGATCAACAAAACAGACAATACATTAACCCCCATCTTTCTTTTGGATTATCCCAGAGATAATTATGAAGCAGTTATAATTAATTACTAAAATAGGAAAGTGTGCTTATTCCCAGAATATGTGTATCCTCTTTCATTTTTCATGATGGCAGAGTGAGCAAGACCTCTTGTTAAGAATATAGCAAGCTTTAGAAAACAATTACATGAAAGAATCTAACACAGAGTTCTGCTTTAGTGAGGAATCAGACTATAGTCATGGAAAAGACTGATTCAGACCTGGAAATATCCAATATGATTTCAAATTATAAAATATTAGGCTGTATTCAGGAAAGAAAATTGAAATTCTTGCTTTTTGTATTATTAAATACATTTTTCTTTTTCAACCTTTATATTAGTTTTATTTTTAAAAAGATACATTTTGGATGTAGACCTAAATCTTGGATTTCTGCCAAGAAGAAGTTCATAAATAATAAAAGAAAAACAAGTTGAATTACATACTGTACTATTATTGCCTTGCATGCCTTCCACATAGGTGACTGAAATGGAGCCTGTACGAGCAGGACCAGAAACAATAAAAACACCAGAGCTGTACGCTGGCTTGCTGCATAAATTTCCCACACAGAACTTGACAGCTGCTCGATATTTACTCCCAGGCTGTAGTGGCAATCCTTCAGCGACAATAGCGTACGTTTGAGTGGAGAACTGGTATGCTGTGGTGTCAGTCCACGTTTCTGATGAGAAAAATGGATTTGCAATTGCTCTGTTACAGGTCACATTAAAAGTAATTAAGTGTGTTCTCAATCTGAAAAAATATTAGGCACTATGTTGATCCTACATGAAAATTGGCCCTACATTGTGAAGCCCCTGTAAGACCCATGGAGGACTTTGTATAGTAAGTCAAACATGGGCTGCTCTTGTCATTCCCACTAAAAGCCTATATTTACCTCTTTCCAACATGCAAATGGGCTTTTCTACCATTTATGTCCAAAACCACCAAATGCCCACCTACACTATTCACTAATTAGTATGCTACTGTACAGATGAGAACAATTATGATATGAACATATTCAATGAATAAAAGAAAATTGATCAGATATGAAAAGCAGACAGAGAGATTAGTAAAATCATTGACAACCAAAACTGAAGGCACCCACATTAGCCAGTTCGATATGCATGTGGTGCAGCATATACTTCCCCCACTGACCCAGCTGTTGTCTGAGTATCTGGACCCTTAGAGAGTAGGGAAAAACGGCAGTGAGGGAGAGGAAATAGGCACCACCCAATAGGCACTTCAAAACAGCTGGCTACAAGGTAAGTTCTGTTTCTAACATCTCATGCCCTGACAATTGGAAGACTACCTTTGCTTTACTTATGCTGTTCTTCCTTCTCAAACATAATGTTCTGCCATCAATTTAGACTAACAAAAAGTTTCATGAAGTGATAGTATTATGAGTGAGGAAGCATCATGAAGAATATATATCTTTCTTACCAATACCAGAAACAGTCTTCTGGATTTTCCACTGAACATCTGGAAACCTCAATTTCTGCTGCATTGTTAAAGTCCAGTGAGCCCACAGCATATTATATGACAACTGAAAGCTTGCATCATCTTCACAGGCTACAAGAGGTCTCTGCAAGAACATGTCCAGAATGTACTTCAGCTGTATATCTCATTATGTAATATTATGTACCTCATATATCAGAGTGATTTCTTTCGATGACATTGACAAAATTTTACATTTAATACACATCACAGTACTACTTGTCTTCAGATTTCCTGTCCTAGAGAAATACCAGTAACATTCCATGCTTATATTAGCCATCTTGACTGACATTTACTCCAGATGGAACTCAAACTATATATGGATTAGTTTGCTTAAAATGAACATCACATTGAAAAAAATAAAAAAACAGGGACGAAAGAATACATGAAAAAGCAATCATTTACACATTATTAAAGCATGTTGAACAGCATAAGCCATCAAAGCTATACTTACATCCTCATGTTGCTCTGGTAACCATGACAGTTCTGCAGGATGTAAAAATAAAACAGTTTAAGAGTTACTTCACAATACCTGTGTCAATGAATCTTTACAAAGAACAACAAATCTTTCAAAAGCCCCCGACCCCACATATCTTCACACATACATATAAATACACACAAACACACAAGTACATATCCATCATAACGTGAAGTAACAGGAATGCATTGACATGACATACCACTTCTGTTACTACACCCTGGACCATCCAGTATCTTGATGCTAACTCCCTCATCTGCTTCAATGACAAGCACACCATCGCTTGATACAGCAACCTGTCCTCCATTTGTCACAGCAACAACTGTACAAAAATATTGCTGAAAAAGGAAATCAAGACTTAATCATAATACATGTATATCATTCAAACTATCAGATCACTTTTGTGTCATAATACTGATTACAAAATTAAAAAAAGATCTATGGTACATAAGTGCCTTCATTTACTTTGTAACCTCTATTTTTCTATTACTCACCTTGTTTGCTTGTAGGCTAAGGCCTGCGAACACATATGCAGTACCTGTCCCAATCATAACAAAGGCTGCCACATCATCTGCCCCTTGTTTAGTGCCTAGTCCAACTTTATAAGTGATTTGCTGTATTCCACTGTCAAAGCCTGACCAGCGAGCCTCAAACGAAGTCTTGGACAGCTGAAAATCTGTGTCCTCTGTCCTCTGCATTAAGAAGAACTACCTACAGTCTTTATATTTTGGTATACTTGGTAACGTGCATGCACACTGGGTGTAGCTGTGTGAGATATTTAAGTCTTTGTTCCAGAAAAATATAATGAAAGGTTGTATATATCCCTGATACCAGATTTCAATATTCATGATTTACACTAAGGACTTACAAACACACCTTTCTCTTGCTTCATAAATATTTATGTACAAATTCACTCTCACTGACTTGCCCATTCTGCACACACACACACACACACACATCTCGTTCGAAACATGCTGCCCATTCTTTCTTTGTTTTTTTTATTGTAGTTGTTGTTGATAAGATAAAAATATTTATTACTGGAACAAACAGAATAGTTTCTTCTCCACTTGGTACAACATCAAAGACACTTCCTCTTGTTGCCAATCGAGTGTCATGTATGTAGGGCTCAGATGTCAACATGAGGTCAAGGCCCACAATGTTTGTGACCTGAACTTTTGCAACATATACATGTTGTTGATGAAGTCCCCAGTGGAGCTCTGAGATGTTGAAGGCAGTACATGATGGTGGAGTGGACTGGATGCAGCTACCTGAAGTATGTGCAAGAGATGTTGGATGCAATGATGTGCCACTTGCTAGCTCCTCTGCAATTGACAATAGCAAGTATTTGATGTCAGAATTAGTTTTTGCATCAAGGATTCAGTGCTCAACACAGAGACTCAAGAGATTATCTTCAAGATTCAATGAGTGGACAGAGGTATGAGACAAATGGACAGAGAGCAGAGAGCTAGTTCCACAGCAATAACACACACACACACACACACACACACACACACACACACACACACACACACACACACACACACACACACACACACACACACACAAGCCAAATGACAAATAAGGGAGTGTACTATACCTACCCAAGGCAACATAAAACTTAAGATGCTGTTTCTCTGGGTCTGTGAACTTCTCTACATTCCAGTAGACAATCAAAATATCTGCTTCCAAAGTTATATTTAATGTTCCCAAATATGAGGCAGAAGATCGCAATAAAACTACAGGACCCAGTTCCTGCGAAAGAAAATGACATTTTGCTCAGATTCTGTCATGCTACACTGAAAGGTTTTCACCAGTGTATAGATATTTCAGAATTACATTCTTGTTCTTATGTTGCACACATAGAAGAATGGTGAGATCTTCTATGACAATAAACAATTAACAGTCTTTGAATCGTTAAATACATCAGCTCATCATATGGGAAGCTTCAAATATATCAGAAATATCAGCAAGTGATGAAAGCAAAATAGAATTAAAAACAAATAAAGAAGGAGAGTAAAAGAATGTGTCTACTATGATAGATATAGAAAAAAAATGTATTTGACATGAATGCCTAAAGAAGTAAAGAAGAAGAATAAGTTAAACAGCTGAATACTGATGAGAAAATGACGATGAAGTTGCAAAAGTATTGGTAAGTCATATTTTTACTTACTATATAAGACTCATTTCCAGCTTTGTTTTTGGCTTTGATGAAAATGTAAAATGGAGTTCCAACAGGAAGTGATGGATGGTTATTTTGGTAAAAGTTGTGGTGGTGTGTGCTGGTAAAAGGAGAGATGTCAGGAACATCTCCATAATTCTTTGTTGAAGCCAGACCCACTTCACAGTCATAGATGCCACTTTCATTATCATATGCAGACCAATTCATGTATAGCTATGAGATAAAAAATAAAATCATATATTTATGCAGTTTACACAGCAGTACCATGGCTATGCTTGCAGTTGTAAACCTTACCAAAAAATGTAGTAAAAATTTAAAGATTAGAAATACATATGCTTTTTATTTTTTCTACAAAAATATTGTAAAAAGTTCCAAGTCAAAAAATTAAAAGGAAGGCATGCAGTACCATAGGGGTGTAACAAATGGAGGACAGGTTGCTGTATCAAGTGATGGTGTGCTTGTAATTGAAGTAGTACATTGTTAGCGGCGCTTGTTTATCGTAAGTGAGAATCGTAGCGGATAATTAATTAACGGATGGATTTTGGAAGCTAACATTTGCAGGTTAGGTTTATATCGCCTGTATCTACTGATATATGAAAACTTCGAAAACCATTCAGGTTGGTCTTTAAAGAAATAGTCAGAAAGTTATCTCTCACTTACACATAATTAAATTAAATTAAACTTTATTAACATATTTAAAAAGATATTAACTCACATGATGATCTCTGCCTAGGTAGAATGTTTGAGTAAACCTGCTCTCAAAAGCCTGATACTGACAGGCTTCAGAAGCTTGGATGGAGGACTTTATTGGACTCAGAGGAAAGAAGTCCACATTCAATCCAGGTGTAGCCTTGTTGCTGTTGACCAAGTCAAGCAGAGCCTAATCAATTACTGCTTCTGTTATTTTCAAATCAGTTTACATGTGTACATAAGAAAACACTTTATTTATGCCAGAGAGCAAATCGGGAATTTAACAAAGTCATGCAGTAACATGGTTGAATCAAATTTTTGTTTGCAATGTTTAATCTGCATTTGTTAATATCTGGCTAGCTGATTCAATGAACTCATGAGCAGAATATTCTTTATGAATATTAACTTTCTTACAGTAAATTACTTTCATACTACAAAGAAGAAAAAGAGGACTGGACTGATATTTTATGATATTTGTAAGTAGCTCACATGCATGCCTGGTTGGGGTTTTCCACAAGTCTTATTGTGCAGTCTGACCCCACCAGTCATATACAATTTTATCATATTTGTAAGAAACTCACATGCATGCCTGGTCGGGGTTTTCTACAAGCCTTATCGTGCGGTCTGACCCTACCAGCCATATGCGATTGTCTGATGCTCGGATCAAGCCAGGTGCAATGTAAGCCCCAGCCACAAACACATGGGCCAGTTTTGGGCTAGTCTGATCAACAGTAACACCATCTGAACACACAGGTGAACTAGGCTCAATGGCACTGTTGAAAGCCACAACTGTGATGTAGAAGGTTCCATCAGCTGGGGCACTCCAGGTTGCTGTGGTTTCATAAGTCATGACAACCTGCATAGCAAGAGAAATGCTCAGGAAATGCTGCCAAGATTTCATTGTCTTCCATAGTCTGCATACTATTTCGTTTGTTAAACTGTTGATCTTCAAACAATTATGTGCAAGTAAATTTACTTTTATTAATTTGCTGTTTTGTTTGTCCCACATCCTTCTGAAATTGCACGACCTTTATTAGTTGTAAATTCATTCATTATCATAAGGTCACTTCTGAGAGTTACTGCACACATTGTATAGGGTAACTAGTAAGCAGGTGGAGACAAATTTTATTTAACCTGCTTCAGTACCTAATGTAGGGACTTAAAGAAGGGTACTTCTGATGGAAAAATTTCTCCACTTTATGGAATGAGTCCATGACATTCATGCAAAATTAAACCTTACTCTGCTTTCTTGTGTGTTGTGTCCAAATACACTGCTGTTGAGACATGAGGTGTGAAAAGCATACTGGTAGAATTTAATCCCACTCTCTCTGTCAAAGAAATCTGACCAGTATGCATGTAATGTCCTGCTGTACTGATAGTCCACTTCTGGGGAATCTGGTATTCCATCATTCACAACACCTGGATGTGGGGGACTTGCATCTAATGTTATCTGGTAATGATCAATGAAAAGCATTAGAGAGGGTTCATTGCTATTCATTTACATTTGATCTTCAATAACAAATGTAAAATACGTGTAATAGATCTGTCAAATATTTGTTGGTAATCCTGATAGACCTGTTTGATAATTTTCATTGCCCTCTCTTTCTCTCTCATAACCATCTTTCACTTTGTCAGTCTGTGTATCAATTTGTTTGTCATTTTCTATCTGTTGACTCATCCATAGGAACCAACCTGTTTTCTGATGGTGGTGGAAAGCTTGGCATGATTGACAACTGTGACTTCAATATAGTAATCATAATCATGAACACCAACACTGGCATTGCTGAAAATGCCACCATGCCCAAGGTTGAATTCCACAATGATAGGCTTTACTTGAAAATGTCGATGATAGCATCCAACAGGCCCCGTGCAGTAACAGTTTGCACCACGAGCATAACTTCCATAGTGTGCCTGACATTGCTCAAGAGTCTAGAGAGAAAGACACAATGATATGCTAAAAAAACTTTTTTTGAGTGTGTTTTGAGTTTAAAAATATTTGGATGAGATATTTACATCCATTTTCAATATTCTAGACAAGTGTCTTTACAAGAAACACTGAAGACATTACAGAAGATTTATTATTTATGTTAGGAATACATTCCAGAAGGACCATGCATAATTTTAAAATTTGCTTAAAAGTGAAGAGAAAATCTCCTAGAAATAATGATCACACTTTGCCAACTCTGCAATTTTTTTTTAACTTTCAGTAATTTTACTCATGCCAACTTTTGTCTTTAAGCACCTTTAACATAATGAGTGCTTCCAACTCTTCTTCTGAAGGTATAACCTTTCATGCTTGGTTTGAGTCAGCTGAACTGCTTGCATATTTAGCTAGATGCAAGTCTGACATTTCAACATTTTAACACAGGTACAGGTACAGAGTATAAATACTAAAGCATAATATTTATTGTCAGTGTGAGATCAAAGGCAGCCTAATTAACAGTTACAAGTGGATGCCTTCTCCTGTCTAAAGCAAATTTTGTGACCTTGGATCAACAGAAACTGCTTGAGGTTAAAAACACTTAAGGTAGTGCAAATATATGTGTATGCAGCGAGAAGAAACTGACAGCAGTCAATAGAAGCTCAAGTGCAGTATTATGCATTCTGCAGTTTGGTAATTTTTTTTAATTTGTGAATCTAAAAGAAATGTTATTAATTTTTTTTAACTGTAAGACAAATTATTTCAAATTTGCAGAATTTGCATAAATAGTCATCACACTCTTGGTAGTCTGTCAACGAAAAAGAAACTTAAACTTTAAAAAAGAGAAATATTATTAATAACCATAGACTCTGGCATAATAAACAGAATCTATCAATAACTGACGCCTCAATACATGAAACAATGTTGAATTCTAAAATGAAGCAACATAGGCTACCCTACTCTTTCACACCAGCAAGTGAAATATTTTGTCAAATATGCTTTTCCAAACAATGCACTTACATTAGTCTCCCCTTGTGGTGGTACATTTTCTACCCCATGCACAATGTTCTGTCCATTGTAGTTGTCCACTAGCTGCCACTGGACACTATACAGCCCGCTGTGATCATCATATGCCACCCACTCTATTCTGTAAAGCAAAGGATTATGTGAAAGATTCATTTGACTGTATTTTATTCATTGTAAAGTGTAACAAATCAAATGAGTTATTTGCCTTTCACCTACATTCCTTGCAACTTCAAGTCAACAGAGTTAGCCTGGTTCCATCTTGATGGGGCTGGCAGTAACTTCTGAATTTTTCTTTTCTTGAAGCAAGACAGCAATGGTCTACTACAGAAAAGCATGATAAAATCTATCACATTATTGTCAGCTATATGTAAACTTTAAATATTAGGATCATAAAGACCTTACGTCATTGCCCTGAGCTCCTCCAGTCCATGGACACTGATGTTCTCAAAGCTGTCCTTGGTCAGCCACAGATTTGTGATGACTGGAGGTGAGCTGTCCACATGAACTGTCAGATTCTCTTCATAGTAGTCCTCTCGGATGTCATATGCACGCACCCAAAATGTCAGACTTTGTCCGTCCACAATACTAGCCTACAACAGTTTTTTCTGTCTGATAAGATTTTGTATTGTAGAAAAAGAACTATTTGAAGCATACAGATTAGGACAAACAGAACTTGCAAAACAGAGACTCAAAATATATAGGACTGACTAAAAGCACTTACACATTCACTCTTTTATGTCTCCATTTTCTCAGACACAAAGAGCAAAGCTATACAGGAAAACTTATGCTAATTCTACTACTCTAGAATACTATCTAGGTTTGATGCTGAAGAAAGTAAACTAAAGATATCAAAGAGTGATGGAGACAAATAAGAAATATGTATCTGTAGCTAAAGGAAAAGATTGATCATACAGACCTTAATAGTTTTTATCATGGCCAGTCCTGGTTCCTGAGTAAATGCAGTACTAGATGGTGTCCTCTGAGTTGTCCCTCCTTTTGCATCTACTGCCCATGCAGTTGTAAATTTGACAATACCTGCAGTACATGCGATAAGTAAATGGGAATTCAACATGTTAATCAACGTTTCATATATGACATTATATATAAATTAAGACTATTTTAACAAATCACTCATTCAGTGGCATAGGAAGATGCTTGGCTTGTGGGGAGGGGGGGGGAACTCCATGCTGACAGTGAACAATGTCTGCACTCGCACGGTACAAAAAAAGGAGGGGATGAGTGAGTGCAGTCATTGTGATAGCATCACAACATATGCTTCTTTCAGCGTTAAGCGACAAAGCAACAGTTTACATGAAGCAAAACTCATTGAAATTGGCTTACCTTGTTATTGCAATCACAAGAAATTATGTAATATTCAGAAAAAGATTTTTTAATCATATTAATGACATTTAAGATTTTCATGTCAGTGGGACATAAGAATTCCCTGCGTCTTCTTTGATTAATGTCTTTGTTTTGTAGTAGTGTTTATTTAGATGGAGGGCTAGATGTAAAGAAGCATAACTTTTGCTTATTCTGCTACACTCATAAATAAAGATTTGTCTCTCTTCTCTCTCTTTCACCTCCTCTAACTTTTTTGATGTTGTGAAGAATCACATCTCAAGCATTGGGCCAGAGGGGAGGGGTGCAAAAGATATTCTTGCCCCCTTAGTATCTTTTATGAGGGGGCGGCTGCCCACCTGGTTCATATGCCACTGACCATTGTCTGACAAACTATATTTATTCAGACAGTATATAATGTACACAGTGAATAAAAATACTTAGTTTTTAAATGTATGGAACTGCTTACCTAAAGTGTTTTCAATAGCTGCTACAGTCCTGTTTCCTTCAGTATCATCATATGCACTCTCTATTCCAGTTTCAGATGCAACAGCTGCCAGGAGGTTGTGGGTGTTGTGGAATACATTGGTGTACCTGTGTTCCCATGACACAGACACATCTCCCTCACTGTGCTGCCAGGTGAAGGATGTGACCTGTGCTGCAGAGGTCACACGCAGAACTGATGAGGCTGTGATGCTGATTTCGGAAAGTGAATCATAAACAAAAAGCCTTCGGCAAGATTTGTAGTTTCCAGCTCTGTCCACGGCCGATAGGATAATGGCATACATTCCAGGGCTTGTTACATTAAAAGTTGTAGAGCCCTGAAAGATAAGAAAATAAGAATTTATAGAAATTCAATAGATCCAGAAATATAGACCATAAATTTATATTAACAGTCTTTTTGTCAATCTATTTATTATTAATTTTCAGCTATAATATGGAGCAGAATCTATTCAATACTCACAGATCCAGTACTGTTGACAAGGCCTTTTGTGGAAAGAGCTTTGTGCTGGAGTGTAGTTCCCACATAATTCATCTCATACACTTGGTATGTCATCTGATGTACTCCAGCATCATCATCTTTCCATCCACTCCACAGAATATTTTGTGTGCTCTTGAAGAAAAAGGAGAGAATTATGAATGACACTGATGTTAGCAGAAATTAATTTTTGCCATCTCCATAAATAAATGTTCTGATGGAAGCATTAACAAAATTGTAAAATGAAAGTTTATTGATAAGTGATATAAACTAGGTGATATGATACAGGTAATATTCACATAAAAATAAGCGGCAAATGCTACATACAGATTTTGTGACATCTTTGACTGTTAGCATGGACTCTGCACATCCAGATGATATTTTGCAGTGGTATGGAACGATTGTGTCAAAATGAATCTGGTGAAAGAAAAAAAGATTTATTTCTTATTCCTACTTTAGCGGCATGTAAGCACGTACAAGATAAATTAACAGTTAGCACAATAACTACTTAAGTATACTTGTAATATTGTAACTAGGAATTGCTGTTGTAGGAAGCACTGCTGTCCTGGACGGCATATGTGCGCATGCAAGTGTGTGCATGTAGAGCCCCCATCTTGCCCTGCCTGGTCGTGACCTTCTTAAGTAGTCAGGCAACTTTGGCTGTAACAATTGGCCATGCAGGTTATAGTGGGACAGTTCAAGGTTGGCTTTTATGCATGCAGCACTCCAGGTGAGGAAAGGGACAGCACGGAACCGTTCGACCTACTACTCTCTACAAAAAAAAGAAGGCCTTAACCTAACTTTGGCAGCAGTACCAGGATGTTACACTAACTTGGTAAATTTAGGAGTGGGGTAAATAGTTAAGTACCTTTAAGGCTGTCCTTTCATTATACTATTCCTGGGCAGGCTAATGCATCTTGTTAAGCAAACTGCAGTTTAACAAGAACCAGTTCTCACCTGGAACTGGTGGATTTTGGTGTTACCATTGAGATTATGTGTTTCTACAATTCTTGTCTCTTTGTTTTCAACCTTGACAAACCCTCCCACATCTGCATGGAAGGAAAATTCCAGCCTGAAAGAAAGTAAAAATACAGCTTCATTTACTTATTTACTGAGATCTGGCATGATGACAAAGATGAGGGTTTCTCATCACCAGCTTAATGAGTTAATAGCATCAACACTTTTTACACAGGCATTCAGTGAATATTAGATATCCCAGTGACGTTTCAATGAGGACAGGGCAAGATGTAAAATGCTGGTAATTTATAAGTAGAGTTTATGTTTACACAGCATAGCATTTACTTGGATATCTTAGTTTGTATGTGATAGAGAATGGCCAATTAGCTAGAGTACTGGAAGACCAGAAGTGCATGACTCATGATGTGTGTTACATGGAGATTTTCCCCAAGTCGATCCATCTGTTGAATGAGTATCCTTTAAGTGTTGAGGAATGTAATGCAGCATGGAGGCTGTGACTGAGATCGCCCTTGTCAAAAGCAAAAGCAAAGTGCAGTATGAAACGCCTCAATCACTTACCAATTGAAAGGGACTATCTTTAGCTTTTTTGATACTTTAGCTGGCTTAACATTCTAGAAATGGCATACAGTGACTGTATGGTTTGGATAATGCGCTTTTCAGTGTTGAATTTATGCATCACATGGTAAAGTCACTTGTGCCAGACTCTATCAAAGGCTTTCTTGAAGTTAGCAAAGTTATGCTAAAGATCCTTGCAATGTTGACGATTTTTTTCCATAAAGATGTGACCCTTGAAAATCTGTTCAGCTCTGCTCCTGCTGGCTCTGAAGCAGGCCTGCTCTTCTGAGAGCAGTTTCCCCAGCATCGATGTGAGGCAGTTTTGAAGCACCTTCAACTTAACTTTGTTTGGAAGACTAATTAGGCTTAAACTCATTTTTGGAAGGGGTGTGACCAGTGATTCGGTCCATTCTCGATGCCATTGATCAAGGGGATTCCACACTCCCAAGTTTTCGACACAGGGCAGTGAGTACCTTCGCTGTCTCTTTTCCTCCACATTTGAGCAACTCCTCTGGGACTTATCAACCCCTAGAGACTTTCTACCGATAGCCAATTTGACCTCTTCCAACAGGAACTCTATAGGTCTGCAAGGTCATCTTCCGTTATCTGCCCACCTTAAAGGATATTCGGGTCTGTCACCAGAGGGAAGATGTGCAGGTGACAGCAGTATTCGGTTTAGTACAGCCATCCATGAGGATGAGGATTTAACATCATGAACGTCGAGAAATCAGCGTCTCGCACTGGATTCTCGAAGAGGAAGGTTGTAGCAGAGATTTGTTCAAGGCTGTTTAGATCTTCCGCTGAAAGTTAGTCTTTGGGAATAGTGGCTACTCCGACACAACCCCTCAGAGATGCGTAGACGGGTTACAAAGTGCACAACGCTTCATCCAACCAGTAACTGTTTAGTTGCAAATAGCAGAGGCTAACTGAGGCTGGTAGATAAGTGTTGGTCCCACATTAGGCGCTCTATAAGGTCGAGACAGCAGTTACGGCCTAGAGGTGACAGGAGTGAGACGTGGTGCCGCAACAGCAACAGCGGCAATGACTAGGCTAGATAGGATCTGGCATAGTCACAAGATAAGGTTCAAGTACAAGCTGTACAAATCCCTGGTAGTGCCGATCCTGATCTACAGATGTGACACGTGGACTCTGCTCGCCGAAACGGAAAGGAGAATCCAGGCATTCGAGAACAAGTGCCTGAGGAGGCTGCTCCGGATCTCATACAAAGAACATAAAACCAACGACTTTGTAAGAAACAAGATTGCCACACTCGTAGATACCAGGAACCTCTACTATCAACAGTCAAGCGATGTAAGCTGGTCTTCTTTAGCCATGTGACTCGGCACGACACCTTGTCGAAGACTATCCTTTAAGACACTTGGAGGGTATAGTCGACGCCGCGGTGGATAGAGGAAGAACTGACTTACGAACGTCAAAGACTGGACTGGTCGTCCTGTACAGGACCTGCTCACTATTGCCCACAATAGGCAAGAGTGGCCCTGTCAGCTGCCGTGTCTATCCATGTGCTTCCCCAATGACAGTTGCTGGTCATAGGACGATCGACTGACTGTCTCTTTAAAGCCCGTACATTGGATTTTCCTCCAGTCACACAATACCCCGGTCTGTTCTTTAGCTCCACAGACATTTTGTGTATCGGTGAAGCCCTGGATGACCAGGAATCGTCTTAAACTCAACGACGACAAGACAGAAGCGTTACTGTGCGGCCCCAGGGCCAGACGGGAGCAGATCGGCATTAGTGATGTGCAGGTCGGTGACGCCTCCATAGCCTTTGCTGACTGTGTACAGGACCTAGGGCTTTTTATTGATGCAGAGCTCTCTATGTGCAACCATGTTAACTCTGTTGTGGCAAAATCCTACTACTTTTTGAGGACTTCAGGTAGATTATGGCCCATGCTGACTCAAGCTGCTGCCAACTCACTTGCTCTGGCTACCATCATATCGAGATTAGACTACTGTAGAAGTGCATTATGGAGTATACCTGCTACACAGTTAACTCGACTCCAAATAGTTCAGACAGCCGCCAGGATTGTCACCCGTGCAAATGTAACAGGGTCGCCTACCACACGGCACACAGCAACACACTCAACGCGTGCCGTAGGTTGATGAAACCTTTTTATTCTTGCGACCGCGTGCTGGTCAGCTGATCAGTACTGTGTATTCGAGTATCCGTACAAGGACTCTATCAGCCAGGCTGCTGGCTTGCGTCCTTCTCACCTGTTCTCTCTCTCTCGTCTCTCCCCGTCGAGCTTCTCCCTTCCCTTTCATATCCCCCAGGAGGGCTAAAGTGGCAGGGGTGCCCGGCCGTATCGGACGGCAGCGTTGCTATGTCCACCTGGGGAAGGTGGGGTTGAGGGGTGTCGCCCCGTCCTTCTCTCGTGGCTCCCCTCCGCCCTCCCGGCCCCAAAACAAATCCGGGAGCCAATCACCGCTAACTGGCCGCCCCACTGGCCAAGAGGCCTTCAGCTGGCCTCTTGGCCAGCTTCTATCACACAAAGTCGTCCACTGAGCACATCACCCCTATACTACAGAGCCTTCACTGGCTCCCAGTGAACAAGCATCTTGATTACAAAGTGTTTTCGATTGCTCAGTCCTGCATGTTTAAAACTGCTCCTGACTATTTGCAAGAGGTAGTTCTTCCTTACCAGCTGTCACGTGGCCTGTGCTCTGGCTCCCAGTCACGCTTCTGTCTCCCTGCAGTGGAAGACACAAACAAGAAGCGCACTGGAGCCAGGGCCTTCACAAACGCTGCACCTAAGCTGTGGAATGTCCTGCCATCGTCACTGTCCACCGTCACCTCAGCAACCACGTTTCAGAAAAGACTGAAGACTCATTTGTTTACTTAAGACGGACTTAAACAACCGAGCACCATTTCTGTCTTTATTATTTTTTACTTTCCTGTTGTTTTAATTTTTCTTCTTCTTATTTTTTGCTGCGCAATGAGCATTCTTCCGAATGGATACCTGCGCATCATCATCATCATCATCATCATCATCATCATCATCATCATCATCATCATCTGAAAATGACGTTGTCCGAATGACGCAAACAATCAAAGAAGTAAGACGCAGGACACCAGTCATACACAAACAACATAAGACCTACTACAACCATGGAGGTGTATATAATACACAAACAACATGAGAGTCTTTCTACTCATGTTATTCTTCGGCACAGCCTCCCCGAGCTGGGTTTGGGTAATTGGGTAAATTGCGCTCCTGCTGCCTTCCTTAGATGTAATAGTCGTGTCTCAATGTCCCTCTCTGTAATGGAACCCTGATTCTCCATTACCTATCATGGATATTTGATAGGGCTGACACATTTGAAAGATGTGTCGAGGTCATTCGACCTGTAGGATGTTAAGATCCAGAGAACAGTTCATTACTATTTTTTTTTTTTTTAGATAAAAGCCCTTCTTGCCAACCCTTCTTACACCAGACAAAATTATTTTACACTTGCTTTACTGACCAGTCACCATGTTGAAATGGCACTGAAAAAGAGCCAGAATAGTCAGCTGGCTGCATGGTTGCATTGCAGGTAAACACTGCATGGTTTGGTTCCTCTCGAGTAGACCCACCACAAGTGCGTTCATAAACCTGTCGTGTTGTACCTACACAAAACCAAACTTTAAGTAGTAAAATTTTGACAGAAAGACATTAATTAATCAAAATACTAACAGTGTGGAGTAAAAATTATTTTCTAAAGCAAGATAAAGTTATGAGATATCTGAGAAAACAAAAACGCTGGCAGAGATAAAAAAAAATCTTTATAGTCTAGACTTATTTTCTCACCACCATCTGTCCAACACTCAAATGAGGTTGGGATACAAAGGTGTTATTCACAAGATCTGAAGCATTATGTGTGGGATACATTTACTGAGTCTACAATAAATGCTGTTTTATCTCAAAATATAAGATTATTGCTGTAAGAAATCTTGCCATTCTGTTCAAAATTCAAACTGCATTTTACTTAGTAGAGCAGAAAGTTTGGTCAAAGACTGTGTGTGTGTGTGTGTGTGTGTGTGTGTGTGTGTGTGTGTGTGTGTGTGTGTGTGTGTGTGCACCTGTGCATGCATGCTTTGTGAATTATTAAGTCAATTACATAATATAATCATCAACTGTGACTGGAGACGTAACAGGTGGCAAAACATTTCATATGAGTGTGTGGTGAGTCTGATGGTTTTTCAGGGGAGATAGCTTTGGGCAAATACATTCTGCTACAACCAGTGATGAGAGGTACAGTTGGTAAAATAGCAAAATAGTGAGAAAATAATTTGAAACTCTATATATACACAACTCTCTAACAATCAGTGAAAAAGTGCACAGATCATTTTAGAATAAGACAAACATATTTTATGTACAAAGGAATATTAAGCACATATGTCTAGCCAAAATAAAACAGTTCAAGTAAAATTTACAAACATCTAGTCCTGTGCAATAATACACATAACCTACCCCTGTTTAAGATCAGTTTTGTTTTTCCTCCAGTCACCCCAACTTTGGTTTCGGTGATGTAAGCATGGTAGCTTGGGAGAGTGGGATGAAATTTGCCATCCCATTTGTAGAAAACGCTTGCAGGATCTACAATATCTGTCCAAACTTCATTCTGAGCAGCAGATGGTCCTGCGTTTATATCAAATGGTGCAATTACAACAGAACCATCTGCAGCAATTAACTTTAGTTCATTGTAGATGATGTCAGCTTTAGACACGACTGCAAAAGAAATTTCATAAAAAAATTTTAATGTTTCATCATCTTCCTTTTATTTAAAGAACTTATTCTCTTAACGTCTTTTCTTTTACATATTTTATTTTTTATTCTTGCATATTTTATTTCTATAACAAATTTCTACTGACATATTGTCTATGAATGTGAACATGCAAACTTCCAGTAAACAACTTAGTTCTGGAGAAACTTCAACTTCTTAGGATCTCCACAGAAGTCATCCACAGTAAAATAAATAAATAAATAAATAAACGATAACAGGTAGGTTGCACTCAAAGTGTTTTCCACCTCTCATTAATTTTGCTTTATGGTGGAAGTAGTGATGAACCTTTTTTCTGGGGTTGGGGGAGAGTAGAAGACAAGAATCTGTGAAAGTCACCACTACATACCATGTACTACATCCATGAGCTATAGATGAGATTGGACCCCAGGACCCATAACCCACACCATCTCAATGACAGACTTTTAACCACTTCATCACCAAACTGTTTTAATGCAGCACAAGTGTTCTTTACTAAGTACCCCTCACTTACCCTTTACAGGTATCTTCTGGCGTTTTACTTAGAGTTGCAGCCAAAGCCGGGGCTAGGGGTAGACCAGCAGGGGCGACCACCTAAGGCCCCACACCTGATAGGGGAATCGCGCTAACAAGTGCACCGTCGGGATGAGAAGTCCGTAAGGCTTCCAAAGGCCTCGCAATTCTATTCGCCCAAGGCCCTGCATCCCCCTAATGCCGGCTTTGGTGCAGCCAATCACTATTTTGTGTAAATCTGTTACATTATCACAGATTTTTATGGTTTATAACCTTATTATTTACTTTATTAGACTTATTATTTACGCTTTACCTGTAATTTCAAATGTGCTAACTTACTGTCTTGACAATGAAATCCTGCAAAGTCAGGTGAACATGTGCAGCTGCTAGAGAGTTCTGTGGGACAGCTACCTGGATAACACCGTGTGCTGTCAGAGCGCCATGAACATGCCTCTGGAAAATGGATATGCTAATCATTTCATGAAGGCAGTAATAACAGTTTTAAAATTGCATTTGTGAAGAAAAAAAATAAACATATAAGAATTACATAGTTACATCCACTCTAACCAATCCAAAAGTCTGTGCTAGTTTCACTCTACATTTGAGCACACTTAGTAAACTTCATCCAAATTATTACAAAAATAATTACTATCAACAAACCAGCTCAAAGAATTCAAACATAAACAAGCTGATTTTTATTTTACATCAACACGCAGATCATTACTGCAAACAAAGTGTTCAGTATGATGAATAATCCTGAAAAAGATCCATGTAATTAGAGAAATAAATTATTAAACCCTCAAAAAGGTGACATTCAAGTCTAAAGTACTTACGATTACATTCCCTCTTGTTAGGAGATGGAACATAAGCTCTGTTGCCTGCTGATTCTAGTACTGTCCCCTCACACCTGGAGCACATCTGGTCTGTATTGGTGGTGCAAGTCTCTAGGTCACAGTGAGAAATGGCTGTACACACTGCAAACCAAAGTCATATTACAAGTTCAGGATGATTACCAGAAAGAAATCAAGTAAACATCTGGTGTGGTAAGCAACCTTCTCATTCTGCCTCTTTACTTTCCCTGATATTCAAATTCATCCTGTTCCAGTTGAGCACACTATTTTTGAGATGAGCACATAAATATAAATTAAATTTACTTTAAATAAAATATGTCTCTACTCAAAAAAGTGTCCTACTTGAGCAAAAAGGTCCTCCACTGTAAAATCCTGCCTTTGTGCATGTGCATCTGTTTGGATTGTCACAGGAGCCTTCTGGGTAGTACTGGATGGAACCATCAGGATAAATGATGTGTGAACTGGCAAAGCGAGCTTTACAAGCTCCATCTAGATTTGTCAACGAATTGCATATAGCTGGAATAAAAATAAGTCAATCAGAAACAAGTGAAATAAAAGAAAGAGAAAATTTTTCATTTATAAATGAAGACATTGTTGAATACCTGCAACATTTCTATTTCATACTCCAGTCAGATCTCTCTCTTTCTCTCTCCTTCTCTCTCTCTCTCTCACACACACACACACACACACACACACACACACACACACACACACACATATACACACACAAATGTATTTGAACTTAGAGCAGATTGTGTTAGAACTTCAAGACTAAACAAACTTTTCAGAGATACACAAATTTTGTAGTCCACAGTATATAAGGTAAGTGTGTGTTACTGTCATTTAAGGGGTCAGTTGTATATGTGGATATTCAACTTCTCTTTTGCCTGGATGACAGCTGACCGCTTTCTTGCTTTATGTTCTTATTGCTGCCTCTCTAGTGGATTGATTTTTTTTATTCTTGTCCTGCCAAACGTTTTACATTTTCACTGCTGTTTTATCTTTTGTCTCTTCTTCCTCTACTTTCCCTTGTCTTCATTTTTCCTATTCAAGAAATGTTTCTTTATGTCTTTTTTTTTATTTAGGGCTCCCTATTTTTCCATGATGGACGACTGGCGGAATGATATGATATGTTGCCATGGTGGGGATGATATGATCCTGCATGTGGATCCCCTTGATGGGTTGCGACCGCTCCCACTAACACACTTCTTTAAAAGGAGGTTAGTGTTGTCCACATCAACCAATCGGCTGGGCGTGCAATCCCTAACTTTGCTAGAAGGCTGGGGTCTGCTCACTCTGGCTGCAGCACCTAGAGCAAAATTTCTTTACCATCTATGATTCTCACTGCTTTACAAACTCTTTTCTGTTTTTTTTTACGTTGGACCACTACCTTCAGTTCTTTGCTCTCCTTGTGGCACATATTCGTAGCATCAAGGATATTGTTCCCATGTGAATAACCGGCTCCACCAGGTATAGCTGCTAGAGGTGTACATGCATCCTGCCCCAAGTCCGCCCGGACGTTTGCCTGCTGGGACACCAGCATCCGGCCGAAGGCTCAGATGAAAATAATAATCTTGTTGAGCAAAAGAAATGCATGAAAAGCCCGGAACAATGTAGGCAAAATCACCTATACTGCACTCCTCTACGCCTACCTCCCATCTGTTCGTCTCTTCTATGGGTCGATATAGGCCTATGTTGTTCTTTGCAGAGTGCGTTGGGCACATCTTTATTACTCGCAAGAGCTCAGTCCCCACCCGTTGTGAAGGAGAGTTCACTGTCCTACAATTAATTGCGTGTCCTGCACTTCAGCAGATTTGACAACGTGTTATTTTTGTTATCTCTTTATTTTCGCAGTTAGTTTTGTTAATCTCTTAGCCCATAATTTGCGTTATTTCAAAGTCCAGCTTTTATGCTATTTTAGATCTTTCGCTTGGGCATTTTTTTCTTTTTTTTCGTACCTGTATCATTATACTTTCCTTGAGGTCTTTGTTTTGCCGGTTCTTTTCCTATTTTTCTCAATATTTACCTATGCAAAGTCGTTACTTATCATTTTATTTTATTTTCATGGCCCTCACATTGACCATTTCTTGTCCTTATAAAGCCACAGCTGCTGATGCGGTTTATCACAACGAACCGACCAGCCAGCGTGTTTGGGGAGGGGGAGATAGGAATGAAATTGCGTGCGTTTACGTATTTTACTTACCTTGAATAGACCTCAAAACAATCGTAAGACCAAATATCAGTAACTCTATATATAGCTGCACTTGAACGTTACCTTAAAACACAGATATAATTTATTTGTATCATTAATTTTATCTTATACATTTTATATATGTACCTTGAAATTAATTCCATCTTACCATAGTCGCATGAAATGCCATTGTTGCTGTGCCAGCCTATTTCACACACATATCTTTCTCGACGTACCGACCTGAATATGGGTTCACAAAGAAATATATTCAAAAATATTTGTTACTGTACAGGTTTACATATATCTTGCTTTATTCCATGTACAGTTAGGTTCTGTCTTTGTGCCTTTTAATTTGGATACATGGCCATTGTTATCCAATGTCATGAAAATAGGATGCATTGAGCTCTTACGGGTAAAACTATAATATTAGAAAGACAACGTGTGAGACAATATATTTAGTATTTACTAGAGCTGTTAGTTAGTTTCCGTTTACCTGTAAGCAGTAAACCATTGAAGTAAATTCCATGTAAAGTATTTCTCTTGTTCATAATAGTATACTGTTGTCACGTGATTTCTGTAATGAAAAAATAAAGAAAACCGACTAATATTAATAGCCATAATTAACATGTCCAGAACATCATATGGTCGTAACTAGAGAACAGCCATGTCGTCGCCATTCGACCACAGAGATACATTAACCTGCGCTACAGAGCTACATGTTTACAAAGCACAACATTTCGATGTTTTGAGCCAATATTTTCTAATTAATTCTTACCGTAGTCATGACTATATATATATATTTATGCTTGCATAACCCAAGCACTATACATATTATCCAATATTTGTGATCATTAGCACGTATACATTATCCTGTCCATCACGTTGTATGTTTTTTCACACATTATATCTCGTAATGTAAATTGGTAAATGTCAGCTTGTCATCAGGTGTTTTTCCATCTTTGTTTTAAAAATGTCTTGATGAGGCCACTCGTTAAGAAATCCATGTTTGACGTAAACATGTTGAATAACTACCACCCAGTTTCCAACTTGTCTTTTCTTTCAAAGATAATAGCGAACGTAGTTTTGACACAGCTCTGGGCCTACTTACAAGAGCACCAGCTCATCCCTCAAGCTCAGTCAGCATACAGACCTTTTTCACAGTACCGAGAGTACTCTAATTAAAGTGACCACCGACATATTATCTGCCCTCGACAGTGGTGATGTCTCTACCTTTTATCTACTGGACCTTTCTGCTGCATTCGACGCTATAGACCACTCTGCTCCTTCACAGACTCCACACCCTCTACGGAATTTCTGGACCTGCCCTCTCATGGTTCAACTCTTATCTCACTGATAGGACCGAGACTGTGTTCGTTGATGGTCAGACATCTCGCCCTGCTCCACTTCTCTGTGGTGTTCCCCAAGGCTCAGTACTTGGCCCAGTTCTGCTCATTCTGTACACAAAGCCACTTTCTTCTTGCATCCAGTCTCACAAGGTTTCTCATCAATCATATGCTGATGACACGCAACTGTACTGCTCCATTTCAATGGCTGTCTCACTCTTCTACTAGCACCATAGAAGCCTGTATTAGCGACATCAAAGATTGGATGGTAACAAACAAACTTAAACTCAACGTGGCTCGAGAAGAAGAAATCAATCTTCACTAGTTTGTCCGCCAAATCACATCAAGGTGGGCGAAATCAACATCACCTTTAAGTCATCCGTCAGGAGTCAGGGATTTATTGTCACTGCAGACATGGCTCTTGATTAAAAAAAAAGTTACAGCTGTCTGTCAGTCTGCCTGTTATAAGCTCTGTAAGATCAGCACCATTCGTCACATTCTCTCTACGCCTAATACCAACACTCTTGTCTGTGCGTTTGTTCTTTGTCGACCTGGTTACTGCAACTCCTTGATGCCAGGCTGCCTGAATACCTTCTTCACAAACTCCAGAAAGTACAGAACTCCGCTGCACGTCTGGTGCTTAGAGCCAGGAAACGGGACCATTTCACTCTTTTCCGTTTTCTACACTGGCTACCCATCCGTTCTCGCATTCAGTACAGACTCTCTGTTCTGTGTGTTGATTTCTTTACTGACTCATGCCTGAATATTTCTCTGAACTTCTCATCCCTTACTTCCAGCCAGACAACTACGCTCTTCGGCTGATGACCGTCTCCTTACTGTTCCTGTCACCAGAACAACATATGGTCACAGGAATTTTAAGTACTGTGCAGCAAAACAATGGAACTCTCTTTCTATATCCGCCACCTGCCCACTATTGAATCCTTTAAATGTACACTGTAACGCACCTCTTCTACAACCGTTACTCCTAACACCAGTTCCCACAATAGTAGTCCTTTTTACACTCTTTCCCATTTCCCGCTTATTTCTACTTCCCTGCTCGTCTTCCTTTACAAAATCACGGTACTCTCATTCCTCGTTACTTGGATCTTCTTTGCGTTTTCTGTATTAATATTGTTGTTAGTCATCCTCAGTGCTGTTGTTTATCATTCGTAGTTCATATGTTTGTTCTTCTGTCTTTCGTATGTTGCTCTTGTCTCGTTTTTTTTCTTAAAGACCAAGCTGAATGGTTTGCGTTTTTTGCAGATATCGATAGATAGAGGCAATATAAACCTTACCTGTAAATTTCACCCCCGTGGGACCCCGGGGTATGCTTGCCTAGCGAGCATTGTAAGAATAGGGTCCCTGGTGTCCAGCCAGGCATGTCGTAAGAGGCGACTAAAGTGGACACCTCACCTAGAGGTAAATTAGGTTGTGGTAGGTTACAGAAACCAAAACCAGAGTACTCACTACGGATGGCGAAGGTAATGAAACACACCAGGTAACTGGACTTATGACGGACGACAGTCAAACCCGAGAGGGAGCTGGCGTCCCGATGGTGGATTTACTGAAGGCGAAGCAGAAGTTGAGGGTGGGGTGCTGGAACGTCCAGACTTTGTATCAGACTGGCAGGTTGCCCCAACTAGTCAAAGAGTTTGACAATTACAACTTGGACATCCTGGGAGTCAGCGAGGTCAGATGGACCGGCACGGGAAAGAGAAGACTATCATCAGGACATACTATCTTGTTTTCAGAAAGATCAGACGACCAGCACTCTGAAGGAGTAGCACTACTCCTCAATAAGAAAACTGAAAAGACACTGCTGGAATGGAAGCCTTATGGATCCAGGCTTCTGAGAGCAAGATTCCATTCAAAGTACACCAAGCTGACAGTGCTAGTTTCCTATGCACCAGCAGAAGACTCCGAGGCAGAAGACAAGGATGCTTTTTACTATCCAGGCAGCCACGGAGAGCGTCCGAGCCCATGATTTGTTGCTCATCGCCGGCGACCTCAATGCCAAGGTGGGAAGTGACAACACCTGCAGGGAGCATATCATGGGCAAGCATGGAACTGGAGCCATCAATGACAACGGAGAGAGACTGGCAGACTTTTGTGAAGAAAACAATCTACTGATTGGAGGCACACTCTTCCAACACAAAGACATCCACAAGTCAACGTGGACATCACCAGACGTGATCACAAAAAACCAGATAGACCATGTCATCATGAACCGAAGATGGAGGAGCTCACTTCAAGATGTCAGAGCCTACAGAGGAGCAGACGTTGCCAGTGACCACACTCTTGTGATAGCCGCAGTTTCTCTGAAGCTACGTCGATCGCGAGGAAAACAGGCACGTCAGCAGAGAGTGGACTCCTGCAGACTGAAGGACCCAGCCACCAAACGTGGCTTTGTAGTGGAAGTAAAGAACAGGTTCCAGGCGCTAGGGGACCAACAGGAGATGATCTTAGAGGACTTTAATCGAGTCTTACAGGAAACAGGAGAGAAAATACTGGGCTTCCAACGAAAATAAAGAACAGTGGATCAGAGAAGCGACATGAAAAAGGATAGAAGAGAGAAAGTCAACCAAGCAGAAAATCAACAACACCAGGTCTGAACGTCTGAAAGAACAACACAGACAAAGATATACAGAAATAAACAAAGAGGTAAAGAGGATGATCAAAACCGACAAAAGGGACTACATAGAGAAACTGGCAGATGAAGCAGAATAAGCAGCACGAAAAAATGACCTGAAGACACTGTATATAATCAATAAACAGCTAACAACAGGTTCAAAAACAGTGAAGTACCAGTGAAAGACATGAACGGAAATGTTGTCCAGGGAGAGGCAGAAAAACTACAGCGCTGGAGGGAGCATTTTGAGTCAGTTCTAAACAGACCAGACCCTACTCAGCTCGCAGACATCCAGCCAGCAGATACAGACCTTGACATCTGCACAGACCCGCCAAGCCTGGAAGAAGTGACAGCAGCAATCAAGGCAATGAAAAGCGGCAAAGCACCAGGGGCAGATGGAATAACAGCAGAGATGTAGAAAGCAGATGTGAATGTAACAGCTCCCATGTTGACTGAAATCTTCAGGCAAGTTTGGGAATCAGGACAGATCCCCGATGCGTGGAAGACAGGGCTCATCTTCAAGTTACCCAAGAAAGGAGATCTTGGAGACTGCAATAACTGGAGGGGTATAACACTTCTTTCCATCACCAGCAAGGTTTTCAGCAAGATTGTTTTGTCAAGACTGACGGCAACCGTTGAGAAAGACCTCCACCCCAGCAAGCAGGATTTCGCCCTGGGCGATCCTGCTCTGAACTCATTTTCACTCTGCGTCAGATTCTGGAGCAGAGCAATGAGTGGAACACACGGCTGTACATCAACTTCATCGACCTGGAGAAGGCTTTTGACAGCATCCACCGCGAGTGGAAGATCCTGAGGCATTATGGAGTCCCTACAAAACTTGTCCAGGTCGTTGCAATGCTGTACAGCGACTTTAAATCTCAGGTGGTCTGTGACATGGAGCTCACAGCCCCCTTCAACGTCAGTGCTGGGGTGAAGCAGGGCTGCATTATGTCGCCATTCCTCTTCATCCTGGCCATGGACTGGATTATGAAGAATTCCACCGACAGAGAGAGGAGAGGGATCAAATGGACCATGACTATGACAGCAACAACAATGCTGGAATATTTGGACTTTGCCGATGACATTGCCCTGTTGTCACACCGCCACCAAGACATGCAGGAGAAAACAAATGCCTTCTCAGAAACAGCTGGAAACCTTCGCTTGAAGGTCAGCGCACAGAAAACGAAAAGTATGAGAGTGAACGCCAGAGTCCAAGAAAACATCAAACTAAATGAAGATGAGATTGATGAAGTTGACAGTTTTACCTATCTTGGGTCCAAGATGTCCAACACCGGGGATGCGGAGGTGGAGATTCGAGCCCGACTTGCAAAAGCCAGCCAGGCCTTCGCCTCACTCAGGAGCACATGGAAGGCAAAAAACATCAGCCAGAAGACCAAACTGAGAATCTTCAAGTCGAATGTGATCAGTACCCTCCTTTATGGATCAGAATCATGGAAGATGACCAAAAACATCGGTAACAGGCTTGAAGTCTTCCAAAACAGATGCCTCAGGCGCATACTTAACATCTTTTGGCCAAACACCATCACCAATGAAGAACTCCACCGAAGAACTGAAACCGAATCCATCACCACGCAGGTTCAACGAAGGCGTTGGTGATGGATTGGACATGTGCTTCGCCAGCAGACAGCAGACCTCTCCAGAATCGCCCTACGATGGACTCCAGACGGCCAAAGAAAACGAGGCCGCCCAAAGGAAACCTGGAAAAGAACAGTGGAAAGGGAGATGAAAGGAAAGGGCTGGACATGGGGTCGCCTGGAGCGAGTTTCAGCCGATCGACATCAGTGGCGGGCTCTGGTTAAGGCCTTATGTGCAACTAGCACAAAGAGGATTGATTGATTGATTTGTAAATTTCAGCCTCCAAAACCTATCTGTTAATTAATTATTCGCTAGTAAAGTACGAGATTCGCACCTCCGATCAACGAGCGCCGCTAACAGTGTACTACGTCACACTAGCGCACCATTCACAACATTGGCAGCCGTCAACACCAAACAGAGAGAGAATGAGCAACAGTTGGGATTGTTCGGACGTTGAAAGTCTGCATTTCTCGTGCTAAAGTAGCAGTTTTTCAAAACCACGAGAAATGCAGACTTTCAGCATCCGAATAACCCGAACTGTCATTCATTCTCTCTCTATGTTTGGTGTTGACTGTCAATGTTGTGAATGGCCCACTAGTGTGACGTAGTACACTGTTAGCGGCGCTTGTGATAGCAGGTGCGAATCCTAGCGGATAATTAATTAATGGATAGGCTTTGGAGGCTAAAATTTACAGGTTAGTTTTATATCTACCGGTATCTGCAAAACATATAAACCATTCAAGTTGGTCTGTTAAGGACAAACAGAGCACAACGTTTTTTCTTCATGATCGGGTTAAGTTCGTTTTAAAATAATAATTCCCGAAATATGAGTACATAATTATCCTTACTTTTAAAGATATAAGCATTCAAACATTGGCATTCTCACCTCCAACTAGTCATATGAAGAAACATATCGCTCAGGTTGTTGTGTTCAAGAAGCGATTTTTTTTTTGCCGAAAAAATGAAACAGCTGAATTTGGAATACGCCCGTACAGATTGGACTTTTATTTAGAACCTTCGAATAAAGTTAAAAAATAATTAAGTGGTCCAAACTGAATTCATTCAACAGACTAGTATGTCAATCAGATCAAAATTTAATGGACAACAGTCACGGTCATTGCAGTCTACGTCGTATTATTACTGATTGTCTGTTACGAAGTGGGCGCGTTTGAGTTAATTTTCTCATGTGTATTATGGTTAATAAATGTAAACGTTTCAAAAGTGCTTGTCTAAGATAAACTCCTGTAATTTTTTATTTGATGGTTTCAAGCATTGAATTTTATTTTTAGTTACAACTGACTGCTGATAAGGATTTGTTTTACAATTAAAAATATAGTTTGAAACATATGTTTATCGATGTAAAACATTTCTTCTTCATTTAGCTGCATGCAAATTTTTTTATTTACTTACTGATTTTCGCACGTGTTCCCGTTTAAACTCCTTATAATATGTTTATCACCCTCAATTATTATTAGAGGTCAAGGTCAAGGTCAAGGACGCTCACCACGAGGGCGACTTGCTGTAGCTCGCTAGCATTTTAGCTTTATTACTGTTTTCTTCATATTAATTGCTTAGTTAGTTTAGTTTATCGTATTGTTAGAGTTCACTTCTACGGTAGTGGACTTATGAACCTTATGGAGTGTGCATAACTTGTGAACGTTGTGCTGTGTTTTGTATATTTTCCTGGACTTCAAGTGAAACTGACTAACAAGATGGCGGACCTCCACTATGTTGTTGTTGATGATGATGATGATGATGATGATGATGATGATGATGATGATGTCCATTTGTAATGCGCAGGTATCCATTCGGAAGAATGCTCATTGCGAAGCAAAAACAAAATAAATAAAAAAAATAAGAAAAAAATAAAGTAAACAAATAGATAAACACCAGGAAAGTAAAAAATAAAGACACAAGTGCTGCTTGGTTGTTTAAGTTTAAGTCCGTCTTAAGTAAACAGATGGGTCTTCAGTCTTTTTTGAAACGTGGTTGGTGAGGTGATGGTGGACAATGACGATGGCAGAGCATTCCACAGTTTAGGTGCCGCGTTTTTGAAGGCCCTGGCTCCAGTGCGCTTCTTGTTTGTGTCTACCACTGCAGGGAGACAGAAGCGTGACTGGGAGCCAGAGCGCAGACCACGTGACGGCCGGTAAGGAGGAACTACCTCTTGTAAATATTCAGGAGCAATTTTAAACATGCAGGACTGTGCAATCGAAAGCACTTTGTGATCAATGCGCTTTTTCACTGGGAGCCAGTGAAGGCTCTGTAGGATAGGGGTGATGTGCTCAGTGGACGACTTTGCACGGGTGACAATCCTGGCGGCTGTGTTTTGAACTCTTTGGAGTCGATCCAACTGCGTAGCAGGTATACCCCACAATGCACTATTACAGTAGTCTAATCTTGATATGATGGTAGCCACAGCAAGTGAGTTGGCAGCAGCTTGAGTCAGCATGGGCCGTAGTCTACCTAAAGTCCTCAAAAAGTAGTAGGATTTTGCCACAACAGAACTAACATGATTACACATGGAGAGCTCTGCATCAATAAACAGCCCTAGGTCCCGTACACAGTCAGCAAAGGCTATGGAGGCGTCATCGACCGGAACGGCACTAATGCTGATCTGCTTCCTTCTGGCCCTGGGGCCGCACAGTAACGCTTCTGTCTTGTCGTCGTTGAGTTTAAGACGATTTCTGGTCATCCATGTCTTCACCGCGACACAACAAGATTCAAGTCGTTGAAGCGCATTCCTAGCCACTGCTGGGTCGGGGGGAAAACTGCTCAGAATCTGTGTATCGTCCGCAAAGAACTGTCGTCCCATCTGAAAGCGTTCAATTACCTGTCCAAGCTGTGAAGTATATACAGAAAATAATAATGGACCCAGAACGGATCCCTGTGTTACGCCACACACCAGAGGAACTGCCTCAGAGCTTGCAGAGCCGACAATCACTCTCTGAGATCTATCAGCAAGATAGGAGTCAATCCACTGCAGCGCAGCGCCCTGGATACCAGCCTCTGACGACAGTCTCTGGAGCAGCAGGCGGTGGTTGATGGTGTCAAATGCACTACTCAGATCGAGTAATACTAACAGCACTAAGTTGCCAGAGTTGACACTACAAAGAATGTCATTGGTCACATGAAGAAGAGCAGTTTCTGTGCTGAAGCCAGGACGATATGCTGACTGAAATTTATCTAGGCAGCCATGAGTAATAAAATGGGTCATAAGCTGTTCTGATGTACAGCCGTGAGTACCTTCTCGCACTCTCTTCGACTTCTGCGACCCTCCACCCTGATACTTCCACCTTTCCAACTGATATCTTACCTAAAGACTCGGCCGTCCATCAGAAAAAAAGCGAAAGAGAGGTAGGAGAGGAGGAGTTCAGCGCCAGCTGAGGAAATACGGTCTTAACGACAAACGTAAATTTCCACCACCACTACACCTAAGCACCATACGAGGTACAAATGGTGGGAAAAAGAAATGCGACCTAAATTTTAATGAGAATTTTCCTTTGTCAAAGAGTGGGGGACTTTCAATAGAAACGAAAAATGTGACAAGTATATGTGTTGGTCACTTAAATGTGCAGTCAGTCTGCAACAAGGCTGTGGACATTCATGATTTAGTGCTGGAAAATGACTTTGATGTATTTTTCTTGTCAGAGACATGGTTAAAAGAGATAGGCGATGAACCTGTAATCAAAGACCTTACACCACAGGGCTATACGTTTGCACATAATCCCAGGAGTGGTAGGAGTGGAGGTGGAGTTGGTGTTTTATTTAGCCTACATCTGAAGTTTACAGTGCTGAAGAGACAAACAGTACAGGTCCTTTGAGTACATAACAGCAAGACTGACATTAGCCAAGCAGACATTAGAGATCATTTGTTTATATAGACCTCCTCCATCTAAAAAGAATCAGCTTTCAGATTCTGTTTCATGAGGAGTTTGCCATGCTGCTGGACAGTTTACTTACAAAGGAGAAGTTTCTTATTTTGGGGGATGTAAATTTTCATTTTGATAGACCTCAAGATAGTGATGTTAAGCGGTTGATTGAGGCTTTAGACAGCCGTGGTCTTTGTCAGCTGATAGATAAACCGACTCGTAGACTTGGACATATTCTTGACTGGGTTATCACTCGTGCGCCATCAGAGTCACTGGTCAAGTCAGCTGTTGTCGAGGATTTGTTTGATTTCAGACAATTTTGTGCTGTCCTTGGTGACTGATCTTTCTCGACCGAGGCGTAAAAAGACATCTGTTTTGTGTAGAAATTTGAAGAAGATTGACCTGAAGACTTTTAGAGAAGACCTGCTTCAGTCAAAGTTATTATCAGATCCTCCCACAGATGTTAATGAGTTAGTAGAGTTATATAATCAGACTCTATCAGGGTTGCTTGATAAGCATGCGCTGGCAATTAGCAAAATTGTTGTAGATAGACCAGATTGTGCGTGGTTTTGTGAGGGGGTGAGTGAAGCCAAGAAAGAGAGACAGCTGGCAGAGAAAAAGTGGAGGAAGACCAAACTTGAGATTGACAGACAGCTGTATAAGTTACCCAGAAATAAATATGTGTGCTGTAAAAAAGGCTAAATCGTTATTCGTGCAGGAGCAGCTAGAGGCTGCGAGTGGAAATCCCAGAAAGACTTTTGACATTGTGAACAGCTTGCTGGGTAAGAACGGAACTAGTCCGGTTCTTCCTGAGGTGGATGTCAAGTCAGCTGCTGATCAGCTGTCTTCCTTCTTTGTTAATAAGATAAAGGAAATTAGTGCTGGACTTGAGAGTGCAGCTTGTGAGTTGCAAGAGTGTGAGGAAGACTATTCTGTGCCATTTGCTGGTGTTCCGCTGACTTCTTTCAGGTCTATTGATGAGAGCTACTTGAGGAAACTTGTAGCAAGATGAACAAAAACGTCATGTGCTGTGGATACTGTACCAACTAAATTTGTTATTCAACTTCTGGACATTCTATTTCCTGTCATTTTGGACATTATTAATGCCAGTTTGAGAGCAGGTTGTGTTCCATGGTGTTTTAAGCAGGCTGTTGTCAAGCACTTGTTGAAAAAGGCAAACCTGGATCCCTCTGACTGTAAAAACTATCGTCCAGTGTCAAATTTATCATATATTTCCAAGCTACTTGAGAGGGCGGTCGCAGAGCAGCTTATGACCCATTTTATTACTTATGGCTGCCTAGATAAATTTCAGTCAGCATATCGTCCTGGCTTCAGCACAGAAACTGCTCTTCTTCATGTGACCAATGACATTCTTTGTAGTGTCAACTCTGGCAACTTAGTGCTGTTAGTATTACTCGATCTGAGTAGTGCATTTGACACCATCAACCACCGCCTGCTGCTCCAGAGACTGTCGTCAGAGGCTGGTATCCAGGGCGCTGCGCTGCAGTGGATTGACTCCTATCTTGCTGATAGATCTCAGAGAGTGATTGTCGGCTCTGCAAGCTCTGAGGCAGTTCCTCTGGTGTGTGGCGTAACACAGGGATCCGTTCTGGGTCCATTATTATTTTCTGTATATACTTCACAGCTTGGACAGGTAATTGAACGCTTTCAGATGGGACGACAGTTCTTTGCGGACGATACACAGATTCTGAGCAGTTTTCCCCCCGACCCAGCAGTGGCTAGGAATGCGCTTCAACGACTTGAATCTTGTTGTGTCGCGGTGAAGGCATGGATGACCAGAAATCGTCTTAAACTCAACGACGACAAGACAGAAGCGTTACTGTGCGGCCCCAAGGCCAGAAGGGAGCAGATCGGCATTAGTAATGTGCAGGTCGGTGACGCCTCCATAGCCTTTACTGACTGTGTGCGGGACCTCGGGCTCTTTATTGACGCAGAGCTCTCCATGTGTAACCATATTAGTTCTGTTGTGACAAAATCCTACTACTTTTTGAGGACTCTAGGTAGAGTACGGCCCATGCTGACTCAAGCTGCTGCCAATTCACTTGCTGTGGCTACCATCATATCCAGATTAGACTACTGCAATAGTGCATTGTGGGGTATACAAGAGGTAGTCCCTCCTTACCAGCCGTCACGTGGCCTGCGCTCTGGCTCCCAGTCACGCTTCTGTCTCCCTGCAGTGGAAGACACAAACAAGAAGCGCACTGGAGCCAGGGCCTTCACAAACGCGGCACCTAAGCTGTGGAATGCTCTGCCGTCGTCATTGTCCACCATCACCTCACCAACCACGTTTCGAAAAAAACTGAAGACCCATCTATTTATTTAAGACGGACTTAAGCAACCAAGCAACACTTCTGTCTTTATTTTTTTACTTTCCTGGTGTTGATCTATTTATTTACTTTATTTTTCTCTTATTTTTTATTTATTTTGTTTTTGCTGCGCAATGAGCATTCTTCCGAATGGATACCTGCGCATTACAAATGGACATCATCATTATCATCATCAATTCTTTTTTTTTCTTCTTTTTTAGCTGTTTCGATCACGCACATCAATGGTGCCCTCACACTGTCAGTTGCTGTTAGCATTATGCTGGATAAAGATACAACTGATGATGATGACTGTCACACGACGTTACTTGTAGACCAGACGATGCAGAAACTGTCGATGTTGTATATCTGGTGCTTGATCTACCAGCAGTTGTAGTTGGTTTTAACATCTCCTGCTTTTGTATAGTAAGCACTGCTCTTGGAATAAGATTTTTTCGTTCTACTGAAAGTCGAAAACTTGCTTGTACTGTATAAGTGACTAGATAACATTCGATTTTGAAATGTTTTGAGCAAATTCTTGAGTATGGTGTGGGGACGAAGTTCGCACGTTTGAACAAAGCAGAGATCTGTATATACACATCTCTGAACAAAGTTAATCCACTGGCGTTTGCTGCCATTATCATTAGGATTTCCTTCATGAGTACAAACTAACTCCATCTGAGTGTCGAAGAGAACATTCAGCAACAGCACAATGTGTCCTGGTCAGTTTTCTTTTACCGAGGATTGTATTTTTTCTCTTCTTCTTCTTCAGCTAGTGCAGACGACGTTATTTTTTAAAAATACTTCTGTTTCGTCACTTCCTGTTTTCTCGACAAATCTAGGTGTGCTTAAGAGAAAAATATTAATATAAAATCTTTCATGTCTCTTTTTCATAAAATACTACCGGAATATGTTTTTGTAACACTTTGTGCTCTGTTTCCAGCGATTTTTGCTTGGCGATCGGGTTGGGCTTTAAGCGCCAAGAGCATGCTTCTTAGGAGTGTGAGTATGCGCTATACAAATTTTGCGTTTTTATTATTATTAATGAGCAGTTATTTAAAAAGCTTGAAGCCAGTAAGCATAGATACTTTGGCTCCCATGCTGGACTGAGTGTGCAGCCGCAGTGAACAAAAAGAAGATGGTGGAAAACACTGGAAATGTGAAATAGCCAGCTTCTTGTTTTTTCATTACATTGGTTGCTACTGGCACTTTGGGCAATATTCGGTGCCCTAACTATCCTCATTCATAAAAAATTACTCAAATGATAAACAGTATCTGCTTTCTTTCTTTCTTTCTTTCTTTCTTTCTTTCTTTCTTTCTTTCTTTCTTTCTTTCTTTCTTTCTTTCTTTCTTTCTTTCTTTCTTTTAGATGGAACAACATGCACGTTTTCTCGTTTTCAATGTAACCTAACAATAGCTGTGTTTTCTTTGTTTAGTATAAAATACTTTCATTAAAGGCCAGTTTGTTTAACATGTGTAAGCATCGAAGAAAGGAAACGGGAATCGTAGCAAACAGACATGTAGAGTTCAATCATTTTATCGTGTCATCTTGAGAAATAAAGAGCCGGGTACTTACGCATCTTTCTGTAGAGCGGCCACAGTCGCAACGCTCAGCACAAGAGCTGCTAGAGCGAGCCAGGGATGGTATGTCTTGCTGCGAGTCTCCATACAACGGTCTTGCACTGACGACTGACAGAGAGTAGTGTTCGATGATCGTCAGCGTCTGTTCTCTGATGACTTCAGAAGCTCTATGTTTTCTTCGGGTTCATGGAAAGTGCCTTTCGACGATTATTTTTCTATAAGACACAGTTCTGTTTCAGGATTCGTCTAGATATTAGTTTGCGTTTACAGCGAGTTTGTATTTTACTTTTAAGCTTTTCTACTGATTAGCAAAAACTAAGAGACCTAGCTTATAAAACTGCACCATAATAATAGCACAAATACACAGGAAAGTGACCAGGGTAGGTTTCTAGCGAAGTTCACACCCGTAAATCTCCTTCTCTAGAACGCATCTGTGGTACGCATATAGCGTTACGGGGTTAGGTCCGCTCTTGACAAGTCGGGTAGGTCTATTCCAGTCTGCAAACATGTCCCACTGCTACTTGTTGACCGTCTTGTTGTGACCTCAGTGAGCAATAAAGTGGCTCCGTTTCATCTTCCTGGTCCCTACCACTCTTCTGGGCGTCGCCGTTACAACTCAATGACGATCTGATTTAGCTCCAGGATGTTTATAACCAGCGGGAGTACCTGGCGTAGTTTGTCTCCTCCTGCCATTGCCACAAGCAGTTTATCACACCTGAATCGAGTCTTCAGATATGAGAGAAAAATACACCGAGAAGAGTTTTTATTGCAACGCTACTCGATCCCCGGACTTCCTCATACACATATGCTCACCTTCGACTTTCTCGAAAAATCTGTCTCAATTAAAATCTCTGGACGTTTGGGGGAAGGGGGTGTCGAGCACAATTTGTACCCGTCTTTTTAAACTATATACTTCCAATAGTACAAGGAGATGCATGGGTGGTGAGTTTTTTTCTCACTTCAGATGTCATTCATATTGCCCGAGACACATCCTAAATTTTGTTGTCTGCCCGCTTTTGTCCTTCTAGCTGAAAGATATGATGTAGAGACTCAGTATTTCACCGATGTTTGGTAGAATGTAATAATAAGTGGATTTCTTATATATGATATGGACACAACACTGGTATACATTCCTGAACGCGTACATAAGCAAATACATATACGATCAGACACAAACACACTTCAGAGAAGTCAGCTTATACATTATAATTAGGTAAGTCTCACGTTCATAGTCTTAATTATTGCTTCATATTCAAAGTTTTGCTCTTTAAAAAAAACTCCCACTATCTAGCTGCTTATGAGTTTGTTTTAAATTATATGCTACATTGAAATATTCACAGGGTCAAACATTTGCCGTGATTTAGCTTTAGTCGCTAGCTCGTTGTAAAATAGTAATTTTGTCCCCAACATTCCTTAAAATATATCTATATATATAATGTCTGCTTTCTTTAAATGTTGGTTTTGAAAGGTCTGGAATGCTGACCGCGAGTGTGATGTAATTAAGTCGACGTAAGGATTGATTAATATAGTCATTAAATTCACTAAGGAGCACGACATAGGAGTTTTTTTTATATTGGTTGATTTGGTATAACTATTTGTAATATTAACTGCCAATATTTGTAACCAGATTTAACTGTCAATATTTGTAATCAGATTTGTTTGATTTTTCTGACTTATAATCAGCTGAGGGAGGGGTTTAAGTAGATAGCCATGGGCTTCAGACAGCAGCATATGAGTAAATACCTCTGGGAGTACGAAGATATCTGGATATACAGTGATTTACAAGTAGACCATCCTATACATGTAACTGGATGCATTGTAGCTGGTGCTTAATACGTTAAGAACTTTTCGAGTTCGAATAAATTTGTGTAAAAAGTCAAAGTCATCACGCATCCAAAGAAAGTAAATTGAGTGGACGTAAAAGCTCTAGGTCGGCATACAAAACACTAAAGTATTATTTTTTTTATTGAAATCGGCAGTTTACTTTTTCTACAGTACGATAAATATTGCTGCTTTCAACCTATTTTTGTTTTTATTTTTTTTTAAATGTCTTGTCAGCTGTTGGCATTCTGATTTGCTGCTATCGGGGTTTCTTGCTGTTGTCATTATTGCTTCATCGGACAATAGAATCGTAAAAAGGGATCGAAATTTTACTATCCATTATCATCCATCGCCTCCTTTGTTTCCTGCTGATCTCATCCTGTTTTTGGTCTGAAATTGTAAGGTTCCTATCTGGAAGTACTGAAAACAGTACTAGTACTATGTTTCATTTTGCTGGTGGCTGTAACTGTGATCGTAGTGTCTAACCAAACTTCCTGCTAAAACATTATTCTATTACTGTACACGTTGACAAACAGTTTCGGTGATTCATGCCGTTGATGCTACAGTCCTACCCATAATACTCCTACTGTGGTTCATCTGCTGAAGTCACAGTCCAAGCCCTGATACTTGTGTTGTCACCAAAACTCTGATCCCATCTATGCGTTGAAGTTGTTGGCAGATGAGTTCAAGATCTTTTACACCTCGATTGAGAATGGTAATAATATAGACTAATAACAGTAGCTTTACAATGAATTTCTTTAACATGAAATAGGAATTAATCAGGAAGTAGATGTTTAACATGCCTTGTCATTAGAAAATCCCTCACATTATTGGAAGTACCTGCACATGATTGAGTATGCTTTTATCACTACTTGTGTAGAGGAGAGGCGACTGGAAGACCACTTTTACCTGGCAGACAAGTATAGGTAGCTGTACAAACAACATCCTTTACAACGTGACACGGTGACGCCCATCACGTCCACTTCGACTGTACTGCAAAACATTGGGACTTTAAGAAGTGTTTATGGGCTTTACTTATATGTCGCCGATCATAAATAAGGCTTACGAGTCTAGAGATCTACAGGTGCGCAGAGTTTGTTTCGATTGTCTTCATGCGTACACATTTAAAAAAAAAAGTTTCCTCAAGGCCTGTGATCATCATAAATGACGATATCCACAACTTGAATACACTGAGAACCATAAGCGTGACTGGCCCCTGGCTGGCTGTCACTTTCGAATTTACGAGACCGGTACACAAGGGTATTTTGCCTCAGTAGCACTTCTCTGCCTTTTTCTGCTTTTAAGTGACATGTAAGGAGAACTTTCTTGCCAGAAGGAAGTTTGCTTATCGATATCTGTGGACATAGGTAATACATTCCATCCACCCTACTAACACACACGCACATTATTTTCCGTGTAATAAAACCTTGCTCGTTCGTTTGTTCATTCACAGAATCACTTTGACAAAATGCGAAAACCATTCTCCAGTGACGGAAGCTGGTGAACACGTTGATGCTAATTTTAGTAAGCTGTAACCCGCTCTCTCGTGATCTAGAAAGAAACGTGTACCTCAAACAACAGAGGTTTGATGACAAGTGATACTATGATAACAGTGTATATTCATAAAATTTATGAGAACATACCTGTGGCAGAAAGAACACTAGACAGCAACAATTGTACATAAAATGCTGTAGCCAGTTTCGACCTTTGTTTGCAGTATATTTCTGTTACAATGTATAAATTTTTTTTTTTGGAAAGCGCATTGAGTCGACTCTGGGGTTGAAAATTGCGCTACATAAATCTACTTTAATAATAATAATAATAAATTAAAAGAAAAATAAGTATACATAGCAGATACGATCAAGGATTTGCATGACGGTCGGGATAACCCTAAAACTACCTCGAAAACTTAGATGCAACCTATATGAAAGCAACCGACAGCTCCCCAGCGCTGAAACATTTAGCGAGAAGACAGAAGTCAACGCAGACATGATTAGCTTATAAATACTCATTAGCGGTTTTAAATTGAGTGTCTGAAGTGACATCAATCATCTAACCATGGTCTAGATGTCCTGAAGGGTGAGTTTCCCATTTCCATTTACCTGCTATGGGCGTTTTGGCTCAGGAGTCACCTACAGTCAATAATCAGTTCGTTCTTGAAAACTTCACTTGTTAAACTATGTTGGCATTGTTTTTTTTCTAGCTTTTTAAAGCATTCACTTCTAAATAGAAATTAGAGAAGATTTAACGGTTCGTGTGCACATTACACATTATGTTACAGATTAATATTACAGTCCTTGGATGGGACAAAAGGGCGTTAGCATGTCAGGGTAAATCTCAGTCAGGTATGTGGAAAGAGAACTCGATGGGTCCATGTCTGAAGAATGCCAGTAAGTTTGCCTCATCGTTTGTTCTTGAAAGATATACAGCTGCCTGCTAGTGTTCGTAAAATGCGCCAAACACTTGGAGGAAAAAATATATATAGCCTGGAGGGCATCCCAGAAAAATAAAGACAAGTCTTCGGATGGTCATATTCGGCTACTCACTGTTTTCTCACAGGTGCGCGACCTTATGGACACCACACTGAATAAACGCCAAGAATTCAGTTGAACTCTCTGTGCGCGTGAAGAAATTCAAGCGTGGGCAATGGGTTTGTTTTACAGAAACGTTTACTTCTGGGAATTATTACTGAAATGACCGGTGCTTGTTAATCTTGTAGAACTAGGTTACGAAAAGAAAGTCTTTTTATCCTCTTCTTGTTATCTCTCTCTCACACACACACACACACACACACACACACACACACACACAGGCAGAGAGAGAGAGAGAGAGAGAGAGAGAGAGAGAGAGAAAATGGTGACGTCTGACAACAAACAGTATTAGAAAAAAATCTTTTAGGGCAATTTAGAATAAAGTTTTTGTAAAGGTGACGGAGAGCAGTTGTGAGAAGTCGCCTACACATATGAACGACTTTCCTGAACTCTCATCATGTACTGTCTCACTCACGATCTACACCCTAACCATGACCCAGACTTTCTAATCTGAAGACGACCGCAATACATCAACTGACGAAGATTGCTGTAGATCACAACGACACAACCAGGAACAAGTCCCATATCTTACAGCACACCATTTGTATTGGGTAGAATATGTAGTCTTCTACATTTTAACAGCAGCAGACATGTATTGGCAATCGTGCCGGACAACAGACAAACTGTTGTGTTGTTATTACCACCTTGTTCCGTCTTCAGTGGTATGCTAAGGCACCCTAGGTCTGATTGTATACACGTAGAAGGTCCCCTGGCAACTATATTGCTGAAAACAATGGACAGCCCAGGTGTATAGTCAATCACTGTTTCATGCCAATGAACACACAGACAACAACATTGAATCAAAGCATTTCTTTAGTCATTAAATGAAACACTATCAGCCTATTTCATTGAAGCAGATCATTTTAACAAGAGTTTGAGTTCGGACAGACATAACCCATGTTTTCAAAAGTCAGAAAAGTGATATCAGAGAAAACGAAAGTCAATATCGCGTGTGTTCATTGGCCTGAATGCAAGCAAGGCACCGTTATCTCATGGACTGAATCAATCTTCTCAGAGTCGTTTGAGGAGTTGTCTACCACTCTCGCTGAAGAAACTGGTACAGCTGATTGAAGTGGATGGCTCTAGGTCACGGGCTCAGGACATCCAACAGATGCTCAGTGGGATTCAGATCTGGGGAACAGGCTGGCCAGACGATGCGGTTGACTTGGTGCTGCTTCAGAAAGTCATTGACGACCCAGGCCCTGTGCGGTCTGGCGTTGTTGTCCTGAGGAACGGCGCCTGGTCCAATGGCCTGCAGTGCTGTCAGTACCAGAGGCTGTAACATGTTATCTGTGTATGCCAAGCCTGTCAGGTCGCCTTGCACCAGGTAGAAGGAAGTTCTGTAGGCCGTCCCCATTCCACCCCACATCATGATGAATCCAACACAGTGGGATCGTGGTAACGCTCTCCCTCTCGTCTCCAGACGCGGATTCGGCCATCGTGGACGATTCATCAGTGAAAAGGACTGTGGCCCACTGTTGCCTTGTTCAAACCAGATGGCGTTCTGCCAATAGATGAGCAGCGCGGTGTGCAGGTGTCAGGACAGGAGGGATAGCGGGTCGCCTTGACCGAAGATTGTTCTCGCTGAGCCAGTTGAAAACCGTCTGGTCACCGACAGTTACGTTCGAGGCTGTTTGCAGCTGTCCCCTGAGTGTGCTGGCAGTGGCTGTTCTCCGTCTTAAAGCCTACAGAACAATGAACCTGTCCTACTGTCTGGGAAATGACCGCGGGCGTCCGGGGTGTCTGCAAAACTTCCCGTTGCATTGAAGCGGTCTCGTAGTGTTTGAATGACAAGAGTGAACAACTCCCAATCAGTGACCACGTTCTCCAACACCTATGCCGTCCTGCAGCCATGCAATGACTCTCCCTTGTCTCTCATGCGTGGTTAAAAAGGCGCATCGAAACCGACAATAAATACCCTCCCAGGGTTCTAAATGTACTGAGTTGTGTTGACAATGGACAGGGCTCACACACGCACTGCATGTTTTTTACTGTTCAGTTCTGCCTTGTCATATGGATATGTTGCAATTGCACGCAATTTTGTTTAGGTTCAATGACCTTTTTTGCTTGACTGCACGTACAAGACCAAACTGGATTGTCATCAAATGAATGTTGACTGTTCACCCACACAAAAATTGTGAAAGAATTGCTCACTGTTGGTACAAACACAATAGAAAATATGAAGGTGGCCTTTCCATTGTTCTGAGCAGTATATTATTGTCAGATTCCCATGTGTCCTGCGTGTTGTAGCTTCTGAGCCAGCCTTTTTTGCATTGCCACTGGTGGGAAGAGGATGACAGACTTCGAACATTGCGCAGCATGTCCATCTCATGCATTTCTACTTCACCGATTTTGTTCTGTTTCTCAGATTTTGATTTTTTTTACATAAATCAGATAATGCTTCTTTTCTTAATTTTTTTATAAGTTATTCACGTGGTTGTCTTGTCTTTCCCGCCTTTGCACCACGTCAGCGTTCCTCAACCTACAACCCTAGCCAAGGGGGAATGGCCCCATTGCCTTGTGGGCAATCTTAGAAAAGACAAGGACTAATAGTAAGCCCCAAATCATGATGCTAACGGGCGAGTATTTTCCAAAACGAAAGTACCGGCTGGGCCCAGTGCATACGTGCTGGAGACAAGGCCGACCTATCGGTTGTGGTTCACTTGGAGAGGAAGATGGATGCCACAAAACGCATGAGCCCTGAGATAGGACCATGGATATTCGCCGAAAAAAAAATATCATGCCGGATCCGTCGAAGCCCGGATCAACAACAACCGCGCTCTCTACCGGCAGTCTCCAGGGTGGGAATAGCGAACTGGAACCAAAACAGAAATTGAGAGAAGGAGCATCCACTGGTGGGTGAAACGGTCGCACACTATTCCAGTGAGCAAAGTGAAACAGCTCACGTATGAGCTAGAACTGTACTGGTAACTATAAGAAATCACGAGAACGCTGGCTTTTAAGTCACACCAACACGTGACTGAATGACATGAATAAAATCAAACGAGAAGGGAGCTTGTATTTAAAAGAAAAATTCAGTCATATTTTCAGTTGATCGTTGTCTGATACACTGGTTTCTAATGCATGGCTTTGCTCGACAGCGTGTTAGACTTACTGACTAACGAACACATCGGCGTGAGTACTGTAAAGGTTGCTGGGTGGCATAAAGGGGACAGACGATGTACAATGGCGTTGCTTTTGGGCACGAGCGACCACGGCCTCTTCTGTTGTCTACTATCGGGTGAGCAATTTTCTTTCCTCTGATGTTAGTGGCTCCTAGTTGTTTAGCAGGGCCAAATATTACAACCCAAATACTCAAGGCAAATATTGCGCCTATGAACAGTTTATAAAAAGAAATTACTTATACAAAACTATATAAAAATACAAAAAAATTTAACTTCAGCAAATATCCGAGGTACAAAAAGAAAAATGATTACCAGCCTCCACATCCCCTTACGCAATGTCTCGGCACTTGCAGTGTCTGCCTGGAAACTGAAGCGCTGGCTGATGACGGTTAATTATATTGTCTTTCTCCCTTTCTAAAATCTTCCAGCTATCTAATATTAAAAAAATCCCTTTGATTTTCATTCAACAGGTGCGGCTCGGCCACCCGCGCTGTGGTGACTCGTTAACTTCATGTCACCCTTCTGTGACTACCCACAGACTTCAACAGCCTGAGTCGCTACCACAGTGACAGCATCGTTTTAATGAGTATTAAAATGACTTCTAGTTGACTTTAAGCAGAGCTGGCCATTATGTTTTCAGATTCGGGCTCAGACTCAACAAGACCTATTAGGGGGTGGGTGGGATTGTTTTCATTTTTATAGATCATCTTCCTTGCAGACTGTGGCAGCACCAACCAACAGCACATCGTGAAACTTGGGGGTGACACTCACCTTTGGGACCAGCTCTGACATAAAATTTGAGGACGTTGTTGTACAACATACATAGAAAAGACTGAAGAAGTGCTGGATATTTCGAAAAATATGTAGCTTTTTTCTACGGTGCTTGACAGGTCTTATGTCACAGAGGACAGACTATTACAAATACCTCCCACTACCAATACATGCCATCGACTGAAAGCTGACGTTTACCACCGTTTTCGGCATGTATAAATAGCAGCCTTTTAAAAACGTTTACTTTGTTTACGCAAAGCAAATATCAAGAATGAGAAGTTGAATCTCACATCGCAGTTAGCACATACATACTTATCTAAGCTTGAGTGATCGAGCATAGCAGAGCTCTAAGCAAGCACCCAGGCTATTGTCGAGAAAACTGAAGCCCGTGTAAGACGACAATACAGGCTTTCTTAATATTCCCCCAGGTGGTTTTTTGTTTTGTTTGTTTGTTTCCAAAGATGTCAAGGGCGCGACATCAAGAGATCTTCCTGGTTAGGAAATACCGACTGTAACATTCAAAGTGGCTTTTTTATATTCCCAAGTAAAACTACTCGTCGGAAATACAGCCGTATTTTACCTGGCTAACAAGAAGCTAAACAAACAAGAAGACATGGCGTGACACGATCTGCACCTTATCTGCACCCAGGGTGCAAGAAAGAGGGAGGGGCCAATATATACAGAGCACGCTTCTATGCGCTTTATGCTGCAGTTTATCAGCATTTTACAGCTGGTATGTCGAGATGTTAGAACTTTACTTTCTCAGGAGTGCAATGTGATTTCTTCTTCTTCTATTTATTTTTTCAATCAAAGAGATTTCTAAGCACTTCATTGGGGCCACACAGTCTTCATACAGTCGGACTTCCCTATACGAACTCTCGACAGAAAGACTCTCACTTCCTAGGATGTGGACTGGCTACATTTGTAGCATATTTCTTTGATAGAGCTGGCAAGTCACCAACACTGTCCCCAACACTGTTCCGCAATACGAGTAGCTACTTAGATGAAGGGTGTAATTCAAGGTTGGCCTATACAAAATGAACTGAAACCTAATCATGCGCATCTGAGATAACCCCCTACACCAGTCAAAGGTATTTGTATTGTGAAACTCGGCTAATACAAAAAATCTAGCGAAGACAGACACAAAGTAGATGCGAGGGGCTGATAAGTACGAACAGTGGTTTTAGATTCTACCTAAAAAGGGGCATTAAGCCTTTAACTATGCAGTTAACGAAACTTAAAACCATATAGCTATAGACTTCAAATAGGTGGCGAGATTTCCGCTTGTTACATTTGCCTCCCCTGGGAGTTTGTGCCCTAGTATGTTTTTGTTAAAAGAATTAGGTTTAATGTTGAATGCTTCTGATGTACACAAGCTACACAGATTAGTACACGCAGGGTTCATCAAATGAGACAGTAGTCAATGACAATGACAAAGATTAAAGATGTCAACAGTGAAAAAATGAAAAATGTAAAATAAAGTGGGCAAGTGACAATCATATCACATCAATCCTATTATATATATATATATATAAATTACATCAAGGATAATCATGCTCCCACCTACAGCATCACACACACACACACACACACACACTGTTCCTATCATGGACAGAGAGATTGCGAAACCAGCATTCACACGAGAAAGATGAAAGACTCTCAATGAACGACTGGTAGAAACGGCCTAAAATTGCTTAACTAACTGAAAAACTATTTAACTTACGCAGAAGGTACATTCTTTGTTGGCCACGTTTAACAATGTGTTTGGTGTTTAAATTCCATTTGAGCTGGCTATCAAAAATAGTTCCCAGATACCTGAAGGAGTTAACAGTTTCAACAGGTTTACTGTGAATAATACTGAAATAACAAAATCCTCCTTGATCCTCCTAAAATCTATAATTAATTCTTTAGTTTTGTCTACATTCAACATGATCTTTCGTATGTTCCTGCAAAAGAGTCAACAATGCAGTCTGATCAGAAAACTTAATGAGGTAGCTTTTCTCCTCCGTGCTTCTGCAGTTGTCAGTGTACATGATAAATAACAGGGGTGAAGTCAAGATAAGGTCGTTGGGTAAGGATAAATGAATAAGAGGTAAAAATGGCCATTAGCTACCCCCAGGCCTGACGAGAAGGGGGAGGACAGGGGGTCTGGTGTTCCCGGGCCCGCGACTGTGAAGGGGGCCCGGCCTTGGTCCTCATTTACTAACCACTCACGTGTAAACAATTCTATGTTCAAATAGTGATGTAGATCCTTGTACACTTGTCCTAATATTTGCAGTCTATATTTCGTTACTGAATGAAATGTAGATATTGACAATCGAATTTTAAACATATTATATACTGGGGAAATAATTTACTATTACAATTACAAGGGCCCGGAAAGTCGTCTGTCCTAGGGCCCGTGCTGGCTCTCGGCGGCCCTGGTTACCCACCCCTACAGTAAGATGAAACGAGACATAAAGATACTCCCCGCCCCCCCCGTTTTCCCCCCCCCCTTCGATTTGTGTTCAGCTGAGATGGGAACGTGTTGGTGTGTTTTCGCCCCTTCCCGAGATAGCCTCCCTTTTCAGCAAATTATGAAAATTAAAATACCAAATTTCTGTTTTGTTACAGTGTTGGTGACTTGATACTAACAATCATATTAAGTAATACCAACCATGTGTCATATGACTTTGCTCTCAGCACATACACACAACCCCCGCGCTTGCCTGCAAAAAGCAATTTACATTTACAAAGTCACCGGTTTAAACTGTCGACCTATTGAAATCGCTGCAGGTTAGGAAGGCGTTGGCAACAATCTCTGCCCTTTCTTTCTTGAGCTACTTCTTTGTCTAAGGCTGTGCATGGGAAGCTTGTACACCTAGAAAAATAGCCGGGTTTTCTTTCTTGTTTACCCCCTTTAGTCGTCTTCTTCAGTCAACAGAAAGACAGGCAAAGCCAACCAGGATCTAGCCATTGACTTCAGTCGTCAGGTCCAACTACAGCGACTCTCACACAGTCACCAGGTCAAACGTCATGCCCCAACCCCACCCCCTTATTATCCAGTAAATTAGCATGCAATATGACAGCACAGTGAGCAGACATATTTCATTACCAAAAATAAACCCCTAAGAGCGTGCCTTGTTCTGTTCTTGTTTGTTGCCAGAGGCCAAGGGCGTGTTACCAAGAGGTCATCCGTGACAGGGAACAGGACAAAGCGGCCTCCAGCTTCTCCAGTGGAAACTAAGTCAAAGATACTTAACCCTGTTTCACCTGGCTCCCGGCCAACAGCAAACAGCAGCACGCGGCGTAAAACGATCCGCACCCAGTTCTGATCAGGGTGCAAAAAAAAGAAAAAAGAAAGAAAAAATGTATATAAAGAATGTATGCCTTTATGTGCTTCTGCTGCAGCCTGTAAATAACATTTTCCAGCTTGTGTGTCAAGTTGTGAGACATCTTCTTTCTCAAGAACACGATGTTTTACAATTATCTTCTTCTACTGCTTTAAAACATATTTTTAAAGATTTGTGCATTTGGCAGAAATGACTCACAGCTTCTTTACTGTCAATCTTAAAAATATTCTCGCTCTTCAGAAAGACATTGGCTTCTCGATATATGGTGGTAAATGTATACAACACTCTATACAGCCCATCCCCAACACCATACTTAAACTTTCTCGTTGACATGACAACAACGCTACGAGCTATTAATAGCAATGTTGTTATTTGGTAGGAGTAAAATTATTGGTGGTCTTTTGATTTAATTGTCAAAATATTTTACTCACGGAAGTCGTTGTATAGCCAGCAATCGTACAAGAAATGATAATAAATAATAAAGTGAACTCATATAGCGCCATATCTAGGCCCCATGTTGCTCTCGGCGCTTTTCACAGAAGGAACAATCCAAGTGAGTGGTAAATGTATACCAAAAGCACAGATCAAAAGGAGACCTAGATAAAGAATAAGACCAAAATGAGAGAGAGAGAGAGAGAGAGAGAGTTCTCACGTCAGGCCAATGAGGCGAAGGGAAATCACTTATTATTAATAAGAAGGCCCGCCTTATTATGTGTTAATATTATAAGCATGTACGTATAAGGCCCTTCTATCACCGGACAGAATAGCTTTGTCCGAATACAGAGTTATGTCTCTTATTAACACTTATTAAACGCATCTCTAAACTGATAAGCAGTTACAGGAATGCAAGCTGTAAGGAACTATATTGAAGAGCAAATTGAGTCAAATATCAGTCCCATGGGTAACAGTACCCTGTATACCCCTATTCACTTGTGATCACTGTCAAAGAGGGTATTGTGCAGCAAAATAATGGAACTCTCTCCCTTTCCATATCCGCCATCTTCGTACAACTGAATCCTTCAAATCTGCACTGAAAACGCACCTCTTCCTTGAGCATTACTCCTAACACAGTCCACACAATGCTCGTCCTTCTTACCCTCCCACGTTCCGCTCTTTCTACTTTTCTACCCATCTTTCTCTGCAGAATCACTATATTCTCTGTTCCTGTTACCTAATGCCTATCTTTGTTTTCTGTTTGTCGTCAGTACTGTCGTTTATTCTTCCGTCCCTCGTGTTCTATCCATTTAGTCCATGTCTCTTCCCCGTTTTAAGCGCTAAGAGCATGCTCTCGGAGAGTGTGAATATGCGCTATAAAAATCTTCATTATTATTATTATTTTTAACTCCGCCTGGAAACCCCCCGGGTAACCTGCCGGTCCCAAGCCCGGATGAAGAAGGAGGGTTGGGCGTGGGGTTAGCAACCCCACCCTGTAAAACAACCATTAGGAGAAGGAAAACTCCATATAACACCCGGCCAGAGGCTGGTCGTTAGCCTTGGTCGGCAAGTCTCTCTACGAGAAAGACACTCGGACAAGAAAACTGACGCCGAAGACGGATGTGCTGGGCCATCGGGCGCTTAACGGCAGCACAACGCACTGACACTCGCATGAATGGACAACGCTTACTCTAAACGATATGGTGCTTTGCCTGTGAGGTCCCGCCAGGCAGGCGAAGTGGCGGGCCCTGCGCCTCAACAGGGCCCACCCCATGATACTGTTGGTCACCACGCCCCGATGCGAGGTTTTGGAGGCGGAGGTTAAAAGCTACTGGCCGAAAAGGAACGACAACCACAGAAGAGACCCTGAGGCCTATCAACATCCTACAGTGGAACGCTGAGGCCTATCAACATCCTACAGTGGAACGCTGAGGGCGTTTACAACAAAAAATTAGCCCTCACCGAAAGACTCCATGCTGAAAAAATAGATGTGGCCTGTATTCAAGAAACACACCTGAATCCCAACCACAGATTTACCATCAGAGGTTATCAAACCTTCAGGATGGACAGAGAAGGAAGACACAAGGGAGGTGTGCTGATTCTTGTAAAAAACAACATCCCAACAAGAGATCTTCAAGTGGACACGAATCAGCAAGCTGAAATAAACGGAGTCAAGATTACAGTAAACAGCACTGTGCTCACCATTTTCAACCTGTACTGCCCACCCAACAAAGAACTTTCTCTACAGACACTTGATATCCCTGCTGAAAACTGCTTGGCTGTCGGCGACTTTAACAGCCACTCAACATGTTGGGGCTACGAAGAGACGGATCACAGAGGAGAGGAAGTGGAGGACTGGCAGATCGATAGCAAGATGATCCTGCTGAACGATCCAGAAGACCCACCGACTTTCTTCTCGCGCAGATGGATCTCCTCAACGACCCCTGACCTTGCTTTTGCCACTGACGACCTCTCCAAGAAAACAACCAGAGGGGTACTGAACCAGTTAGGCGGCAGCGACCACAGACCAGTTAAACTGGCCATCAACTTGCAGTACAGGCCCCAAGATTCAAAGACATTTCCCAGGTGGAATTACAAGAAAGCCAACTGGGATACTTTCGTTTCGTTGTCAGACAAGTATACCAAAGGAATACGTGCGGCGGATCAGAACATCAACCGTGCCATTGATGCATTCAACAAGGCGATCATTAAAGCTGCTTCAGAAACAATACCTCGAGGCGCACGACAGAATTACAGGCCGTATTGGACAGAGGAACTCCAAGAATTAGAAGATGAAGTCTCCAAGACCAGGAAAAAGGTTGAGAATGACCCCACCATAGAAAACAACATAGCACTGAAAGAATCAAGCGCCAAATACAGAAAAGCCTACAACGAAGCTACAAGAAAGAGCTGGAGAGAAAAGACAGAGAAACTGAACCTAGACAGAGAAGGAAACAAGTTATGGAAGCTGGTAAGGGCTATGAATGATGAAGATACTAGAAGTGCACCGATTGTCATACAACAAGCACAAGATATACTAACAGGTAGAAAAGCAGCAAACGCATTCATTGACAACTATGAAGAGGTCAGCAGCATCACAGTACCAGAAGAAAAGAAGCAGCAAGTCTATGAAGAAAGAATAAAATTTAGACAGAGAAAACACCAGGAAGACTACATGAACAAACTATTCAACATGAAAGAATTTGAAGAAGCAGTCAGGACCCTAAGTCAGAAGAAATCCCCTGGTCCAGACAAGGTCACCAATGAAATGCTGCAACACCTGGGCCCACGAGCAAAGACCAAACTCCTCGACCTCTTCAACAACAGCTGGAACAGCGGCCACGTCCCACAAATCTGGCGAGAAGCAGACATGGTACCCGTCCACAAGAAAGGCAAAGATCGAGCGAAGGTGGACAGTTACAGACCCATAAGCCTCACCAGTTGTGTGGGCAAGTTAATGGAGCGCCTCATTAACTCCAGATTATCATGGCACTTGGAAAAGAACAACATCTTTATACCAGAACAAGCAGGCTTCAGACAACATCGCTCAACTGAAGACCAGGTTACATACATCGCCCAGAAGATTGAAGATGGCTTCCAGGACAAGAAGCACACGCTGACGGTGTGGATAGACATGGAAAAGGCCTTTGACAAGGTCTGGAAAGATGGATTGAGGCTGAAACTCCAGAAGTGTGGCGTATCCGGCTGCATGTACCAATGGATCTCTCAATACCTGACAAATAGGAAGGCCAGAGTCCATGTCGGCGGAACATACAGCCGAAAGAAGACGCTGAGAGAAGGAGTTCCTCAAGGAGGAGTACTCAGCCCTACCCTGTTCCTTGTCTTCATAAACGACATCATCAAGGACCTCCCCCGAAATGTCCAAGGAGCCATATACGCAGACGACCTGGTCCTCTGGTGCACAGAAGAACACCTGACAACTGCCAACTACCGACTCCAAGAGACACTAAATGTCCTACAGGATTGGACGAAGAGATGGCTTGTCAAAATCAACCCCAAAAAGACCACCTACACTATCTTTAGTCTGTCCACTAGGGAACAGAAAGCCACTCTGAAGTTCGATGGACAGATCCTCCCACTGGAGGACAACCCTACTTACCTTGGGGTGACCTTCGACAAGAGACTTACGTGGAAACCTCAGACCAAGAAGGTTGAAGCCAGAGCCAAGGAGCGACTTGCACTTATGAAGAAGTTGGCTGGCACGAACTGGGGCGCGGATGACAAAATCCTCAAGAAGCTGTACACCGGAAGGGTTAGACCAGTCCTAGAGTATGGCATGACAGCATGGGGCACGGCAGCAAAATCCAACTTTGAAAAGATCAGCAAGGTTCAGAACCAAGCAACCAGACTCATCACTGGAGCCATGAAATCTACGCCCATACAGGAACTGGAAACAATCACAGGGTGGGAACCACTCGAGGACCGACGTGATACAAAGATACTCGTCAAAGCCGCCAAGTTCAAGAGACTTCCAAATCACCCCATGAGAATCAGGCTGGCTCAGCCGACGAAGGGAAGGCTGAAAAGGGGAAGTTTCATCCATCAGACGAGGATCCTTGAACGAAAACACCAAGATATCTTGGAACAAGACCCCAGAGAGATCCCCCTATACCGGACAAACCCAGCATGGAATGAATCTGCTTTCCCCCTGATCCACTGCAACATCCATGGTGTCGGCAAGAAAGATTCCCAAGACGACACTGCGAAAAAGTCCTGTACTCTGGAGTATATCCACAGCAACTTCCCACAAGACCAGTGGACTCATGTGTACACTGACGGATCAGCGGAACAAGCTGTGAAGAAGGGTGGTGCCGGAATCTTCATTCGGTATCCAGGAGGAAGAGAAGACCGCCTCTCCCTCACAACCGGCCTCTTTTCCACCAACTTCAAAGCGGAAGTAATGGCCATTCAGACCGGTGCCACCCACATTGAGAACAGCCCAGACACCTCCAACAACATCGTCTTCTTTACAGATGCACTATCTGTTCTACAGGCCTTACAGACTGCCAGAGACAAGGAATTGAACGCCCTGACCACTGCTCTCTCCTCCTTATGCAGAAACCACACAGTCGTCTTACAGTGGATTCCCTCCCCCTGCGGTGTATTTGGCAACGAAGCCGCAGACACTCTTGCCAAGGAAGGATCCACAAAAGAGCAGCAAGACAAGTCCACCACCTTCAATGAAGTCAAAACCATCATCAAGGCCAAACAGCATAACAAATGGCTACAGCAGCACCCACGTTTCAACCAGAACGACCCATACTACCTGCTCACAAGGGCCGAACAGGTCATTATTTTCAGACTGAGGACAGGCCACAACCGTCTCAATCACCACCTATACACCAAACTCCGGATCGGCCAGACGGACAGATGCCCGTGCCAGACAGACAGCCAGACAACAAAACATCTACTGCAAGAATGCCCCATGCACGAAGACCTCAGACACCGCATCTGGACTGATGAGACGCCGGTATCAAGGAAGCTACACGGCAGTCTGGAGGACCTGCGGCGCACAGCATCATTTGTACAAGAGGCAGGCGTATCCATTTGAGTGACCGACAACAACAACAACAACATTATTATTTTTATTAAAAAAACTTGTACAAACAACGACGCACCAAAGTCATTAAAGGTCTTCTTCATCTGAAACATAGCGACCAACGTGTGATAACATTTGGTGAAGTCTTCACACCACAGTTATACAAAAACTTTGCCAAACTTGTCTATAGCAACAGAGAAATGCAGCGGATTGACTTAATAGTAAAAAAAAAGCGAGTGAAGCAGGAAGAACACCATCGATAGGCACAGACATGACCAGGCATGACAGTGTAATGAAAGATAAACACGAAAGAGTAGAACTCAAACAGGTATTAGAGAAATATAAACTGGCATTAAACAGTAATAGATGCGTTAACACATCCAAAGAGCTGTGGCATACTATATTATCATTATTAATTCATTATTATCATTATCATAATTCAAGGTTCATATAAACAAGCAAAGTACAAACTGAATCCCTTTAAAGACGATAAAAACCAAATAAAAAATCCTTTTACTTTGCCATGAAATGAATTAATAAGTGCTAACCTGGCATAACCATATAATAAATTTGAAATATCTTTGAAACAAACTAAACCATAGGAAATATGTGGTTCCTTTTCATCCATATCCAGAGATATAACCAAGCACAAGGTAAGGTGACAATAAATAAAGTAAAAGTATAAACTCTTATAACACTATGTACAAACTGTAAAGAATGTACCAAACCATACAGATACCAGGTTCTAAAAGACAACAACAATATTAAACAAACGGAAGGGTCTAACAATAGAAACAAATATAGTGGCTAAAACTAAATAAAGGTTTAGAATATGGTAACATAAGGGATCTGGCAGGCCTCCTAGACACCAAGAGCAAGTGACAAGAAAGAGTGTTGCATTGGGTAGACAGACAAGTGGTTACAGCAGGCCAAGCATGACCAGCTGGCTGGCAGAAAGTGTCAATGACATCTAGGAAGAGAGTAACACCTCAGGGGTCTCCCACACCTGTCCTCCAGGACCTAGTGGGATGACATGGGGAGACTTAGTCGCCTGTCGGAAACTAACAAAAAAAAATATTTACAGAATATATACAGACATAAAGTACCAAACAAACATATTTTTTATTATAATATACATTAGAATGTTAATATTACTATTTTCTTCTCCTTTGCGGTTGTTGAAGTAAAAATCCATGTCAAAGTGAGTGACAACAACGTGCTTCGATTCTCAAAAATGGCGCTCTACTTTTTTTCTTTGTTTGGCTATGAAACCTTTTGACTTCCTGCCAGTTCAAGGGAGGGAATCATAGTGGACTATTTCCCAACAGTTTTAGTAGTTTCCTCTCTTATGTTTTTTTAGGCTTGTGAAACCTTTGTAAAAAACTTTCTATTTGATCATTTTCATGGCATTTTCTGTTGGGAATACTATAAAAGAGTGTTTTTAAGCAAAAACAAGGTAAGATTTTTCTTTTCTACACATTTTGATCTATCATTATCTATTTAAATTGTTCTTATACCTCTTTTAGTTATTTTTTATGATTTTTTGAAAAGTGGGGACAATCGTGCGAGACAGAGAAACTACAGGCTTCTAGCAGCCACGAGTTCAATGCGTTTTAACATGACTTTTTCGAATTCAAAAGATGTACCACATTATTGAGATTGTCGAAAATGGTGAGAAATCAGCAACTACTGTGCCTGGTGAATGGCTGGTGAGAGCTACAGTTGTGCGCGTATGCATGTGAGGGCGAATGGTAGTTTTAACGAGAAGTAGCAGCACTGTAACATCGGAAGTATGGATACCACGGATAGTACTGGAACACCCTCTAGATGAGTTATTTTATTGTGTGTATGTATATGCATGTTTGATCTATTGAATAAATCTGATTGCTCTGAATCTCATACAGATATAATAAAACCAGTGACTTTGCACGATGCACGGTTGCCACAGTACCAGGAACCTCGATCTATTTGCAACAGTCTGGACTGGGATATCGCTCGGTATCTGTGTCGTCAGTCTCTGATGTGGTTGGCGGTCTGAGTGGGAAGTTGAAGACAGTCGGACGGGGTACTACGAGTTTTGCCTGGAGACCTGCTCCTCACCCCATCACATGCGTGGACTTGCACCGCTGGAGAGACTGAGATGTTGGAAGAATTTGTGGTATGAGAGCAGCAGTATAACCGCCAGAGGTAAGTTGGTGTGCAAATGTGAGAAGGGATGGTGATTTTAACGGGAGTTCACAGCACTGTCACATTGGAAGTGTTGATAGCACGGATAGTACTAGGACCCCTTTAGATGTGCCAAATTATATATATTTAATGAGTTATTTTTCCCGCGTAATTTGTATGTTAACGAATCTTTTTTGTACCTTGATTTACAGGTCGTTGAGTCTTTGTTCGGTAGAGAGGAGGGGTGGAAACTCGAGAGTCGTGTGGTAGGGTTGAACTGACTGATGTGTGAACATTGTACCTAAGGTTCTCCTGAAGGATTATGTCACGCGGGTGGTAAGAGTTACATCACAACTGTCAACCACTTTCCCAACTCCCTTTGATTAAGGTTTCGAGTTTTGACGAGAAAACGCAGGAACATAATAATATATCTTCGCACTATTAGCGAGCCACAAGACTTCTTAAGAAGTCGGGCTCCCGCGAAAGAGGAGAGTGGGAGGCCCGCAGACCATCCAAACTGTGACACGATTCTCAGGTATTAAGGTTCCTTTGACTTTGGATTTACACAGGTGTCACATTGCGCTTCAGGCTACTAAAGATCAGCGCACTTTCAAACATAAACACAAAACAACCTTTTGATATTGTCAGAAAAGAGGCAAACAAAGTAAATTTGTAAAAAATCTAAAGCAGTAAAAAGTGAACTGCAGAGAACTATATGACTCTCTCTCTCACACACACACGCACACATACACGCGGGCGCGCACGCACGCACACTCACATGCAGGAACAATGCAAGATCGACGTGTGTAGGTCAACCAGTGCCGATAAAGGAGAGCGAATCGTCGCATGTGGTCGAATCAACTATGGGCTGTGGTCGAATCGGTCAATGAGCGACCAGCCCTCGTAACAACTGGATTTGTAAAGTCTAGCCATCCCATTCTATTTTTGTCATTCTTTGGCAAATTCTTATAGAGCTACCATATATTTATAGTAGTATGGGGTAGGACACGCATGGTCCACACACACGTTACCACAGGGATAAAGAGGTAGGTGACACACACTGGGCTGCTTATGCAAGGAAGCCCAGTGAGTGTTGACTAGGGGGTAGACCGTCAATTGGAAGACCGGTACACTTAGCCCGGACAATGGCGGCTGTTTTCATTAATGCAGACAGGTCGTCGGTGCTGAGCGATGAAAGCAGACGACGGGCGCGACAGTGTGGCGCCGTATTGTGATCAGATTGATAGGTTACGCATAGGCAAGGAGCGTGTAGCGACACCACGTGATATTAAGTTAACCGATGCACGATTGGTTAGTTAAAGAAATAGAAGTATTGTGAGAAAATGCGAGAGTGAAAGAACCAATGGGAAGACTTCCACACCTGACCACGTGCCCGAAAAAAAGAGACAAGGAATGGGGCTTTTGACTCCGAACCGCAGTTGGAAGGAGAGGTTGGAGCATCGCCCCACCACGCAGTTGGGAGAACGTGTATCTGATGTGCATGCTTTCGCCTAGTCAGACCTATCCTCTGGCGTACAAGTAAAACCAGAACCCACGACAGTGCTGTTTTGATTATTGTGGTGAGACTGGGAAAGCTACCCTCGTCCCAACCTGTTACATATTACATGATTTTTTTCAATATAACTAAAGTAAAAAAATGTGTTATATCGAATTTTTCTTGGTATACCAGTATCACAGACCAGGTCGCTGAGCTTATAGCGAATATACATGAGTGTTAAGCGTGCACGTTGAGGGATGGGGGCGTCGACCAGCCGAGAGAAAAACGTGCGATAGTCTGTAACGGAATACCTTCTGTTATGTCGAGCGTTTATTGTCTAAAAGAATGGACGCCCTGTTGTCATTTGCGAGAGAGGGAGTTTTCTACACTTTGTCTACCATCATTATTTCGATAGTGGTTGTCTTGACAGCTTTCTTTAAAGAGTTTCTTTACAATTCATGATCATATGCTTCCAAAATGTTATTTCCTTACTGGCACCTGTTGGGACGCGTTAAAATAATATGGCTATAAGGAAAACTGTTGAGGTGATCTTTTTAATTGTGAAAAGTCAAATAAATTGCTTTTCTCTTTCACAGTTTCAGAATGAATATAATAATAATAGTGAAGATTTTTATAGCGCATATTCACACTCATAGAGAGCATGCTCTTAGCGCTTAAAACGGGTAAGAGACGTGGACTAAGTAGACACAGAACACAGGGGACGAAAGAAAACGACAGTACTGACAAAACAGATAACAACAGGCATCAAGTAACAGGAACAGAGAAAAATAGTGATTCTGCGAGAAAGATGGGTAGAGTAGCAAGAGGGAAGGGGGCGGGGTTAAGAAGGACTAGCATTGTGTGGACTGTGTTAGGAGAAATGCTCAAGGAAGAGGTGCGTTTTCAGTGCAGATTTGAAAGATTCAATTGTAGGAAGGTGGCGGATATGGAAGAAGAGAATTCCATTGTTTTGCAGAACAGTAGCCAAAAGTCCTGTGACCATAATTATGTTGTTGTTCTGGTGACAGGAACAGTTAGAGTACGGTTGTCAGACGAAGAGCGGAGTTGTCTGGCCGGAGAGTAAGGGATGAGAAGTTCAGAGAAATAGTCAGGACAGGAGCCAGCAAAGAAATTAAAACACAGCACAGACAGTTTGTACTGAATGCGAGAACGGACGGGTAGCCAGTGTAGGAAACGAAGGAGAGAGAAGTGACATGGTCACGTTTCCTTGCTCTAAGCACCAGACGCGCAGCGGAGTTCTGTACTCTCTGGAGTCTCTGAATGAGGTAGTCAGGGCAGCCTGCCAGCAAGGAGTTGCAGTAGTCAAGTCGAGAAAGAACAAACGCACAGACAAGAGTGTTGGTAGCGCGTGTAGAGAGAAAGTGACGGATGGCACTGATCTTACGGAGCTCATAATAGGCAGTCCGACAGACAGCTGCTACATGTCTATCGAGCGTCATGTCATCAGTGACAAAAAATCCCAGATTCCTAAGGATGACGTGAAGGTGATGTTGCTGTCGCCCACCTTGATGTGATTGGGCAGACTGACGAGTGAAGGTTGATGTCTTCTTCTATGGCACAAGAGGGCTTCCGTTTTATCATCATTTAGCTTGTTTTTTACCAACCAGACCTTGACATCGCTGATACAAGCTTCTATAGAGCTAATAGCAGAGTGAGACTCAGCCGGCGGAGTGGAACAGTAAAGCTGCGTGTCGTCAGCATAGGATTGATGAGAAACCTGGTGAGACCGGATGCATGATGAAAGTGGCTTAGTATACAGGATGAACAGAACTGGGCCAAGTACTGAGCCTTGGGGAACACCACAGAAAAGTGAAGCAGGGCGAGATATCTGACCATCCACTAACACAGTCTGGGTCCTATCAGTGAGATAGGAGTTGAACCATGAGAGGACAGGTCCAGAAATCCCGTAGAGGGTATGGAGTCTGTGAAGAAGCAGAGAGTGGTCTATAGTGTCAAATGCAGCAGACAGGTCCAGTAGGGTTAATGGAGAGACATCACCACTGTCAAGAGCAGATAATATGTCTGTTGTTACTTTAATAAGAGTGGTCTCGGTGCTGTGTAAGGTCTATACGCCGACTGAGCTTGTGGGATAAGATGGTGCTCTTGTAAGTAGGCCCAGAGCTGTGTCAAAACTATTTTCTCTATGATCTTAGAGAGAAAAGACAAGTTGGAGACTGGGCGGTAGTTGTTTAGCACATTCACGTCAAGCGTGGATTTCTTTAGAAGTGGCCTCACCACCGCATTTTTGAACAAAGATGGGAAAACACCTGACGACAGGCTGACATTTACAATATGTGTGATGGCAGGAAGTAGAGTATCTAGGCACTCGAGCAGAAGGCTTGTGGGCATCGGATCTAACTCGCAAGTTGTTGGTTTAGCTTTTAGAATAACCGCTTTCACATCGGTCTCAGAGACTGGTAGGAACTTGGACATGGAGCATCCTGGGAGGACATCACAGGAGATGCTGTCAAGCGCCGACACAGAGTCTAAAAATGATCAAATGTCCAATATCTTGCTGGTGAAATAGTCACTAAAAGCTTGCGGCAGCAGTGAAGCAGGGTAGGCAGTAGGCAGTGGTGTTGCTGTCTTAGATCCAGTCATTTGAGAGCAGATGGCAAAGAGCTTTTTGGAGGAGGTGCAGTTAATTATTTGGCCCTGAAGATATGATGCTTTAGCCGCATAAATGCATTTTGCAACGCTTCACTTTGCGGCATTATAAATTTCTTTGTGGATGACGAGTCCAGTCTTCCGCCAAACACGTTCAGCTCGCCGGCGCGTGCGCTTCAGGTCACGGAGTTCGACACGGATCTGTGAATACCAAGGCGCACATTTAGACTGGCGCATCAGACGTCGAGACACAGGGGCATGGTCATCAACCACTCTACGCAAAACACAGTCAAGCTGCTCGGCAGAAGGTGGTTGGAGGAGCGCCATCTGCAGCTGTGCTTTGAATGCTAGTCTATCCGCATTTTGTAATGACCGAGTGGGTCTGAAAACTGGCGCCGATGATGGGCATTTGCGATCCAGTTCGATTAGTACTGAGTAGTGGTCAGATGAGAGATCATGGGAAACATCAACTGACTGGACTAAGTGGTCATCAGGTCGATGTATGACCCAGTCCAGGATGTGATCTCTTTTGTGAGTTGGTTGCGACACGGACTGGACAAAACGAAAGGTGTGCAGCATTTCGGACAGTTTGACAGTGTCAGGGTGAGAACGGTTGTCGAAGTGTACATTAACATCTCCGAGGAGAATTGCGGGTCCAATTAGTGCATTGCTATAATCCAAGAGATCGTGGAATTCTGAGAAAAATGTAGAGGCTGTAAGTTTGTTCCTGGCGCTAGGAGGAGGTCTGTAGATGCAGAGCAGGTGCATCGAGCAATGAGGAGCCGAAGAGGAGACTTGTACAAATTCAAAAGACGTGTGAGGGAACGATACGGCAGTAGTAAAAGACAGGTACTTGGCAAGTGATGATCTGTAGATTATAGCAATACCACCACCACGTGTAGGGCGGGGGAAAGATTTTAGGCAGTAGCCCACTGGAGTAAGATCAACACACGCGCTCTCGTCGCCATGTTGTTTAAGCCACGTCTCAGTGATGATGAAAATATCAAGGTGGCGGTCTGTCACAAATTCTACGATTTCAGCTCGCTTCAGTGATTGTTGTGCAGACGATACAGACTGGGCGTTGAAAAGCCCAACGTGGAGGCGAGTGTTCAGTTGTGGTGTGCGGGAAACTTGGCAGTCTCCTGTTCTCAGACGACCATGTTGGTTTGGTGTATAGTTATTCGACCCAACTGGTTCACTCTCATCACGTCCACGCTGACGCTGATGCTGCTGTGTAGGGGAAACACACTTCAGCAGAGAGTTGACACACAGCGAAGCTTTCACAAAACCGGAGTCAGACTCAGAATCAGGTGAAGGGGGACACGAGACAGAATAACTACGAGTAGCAGAGCAGGTGATGGATTTTTTCAAAGGACGCTGTTTACGGCGACCAGCACGATAGCGACGGATTCGAATCTGTTGTTTCAATGGGCAGTCAACATTAATAGAATCATAATAAAGGGAAAATCTTCTCAAAGTGTCAACTAAACAGGCTGGAAGTGGAAGAGTTGCAATGGGATTCAATAATGATAATTGAGTTGTCGAGTAGACAAACTGTCTTGTCATAATTCTATGACATAAAATAAAATGCAGCACGAGTCCAAAAAATACAATAAGACGAAAACGATAAAAGATATTAAAACTGATAAGGATTTAAAGTTGAGCTAACTTCAGAGAAGGATAAACAGAACAAGCAACAGGAAAGTGAGATAAAGAATCAGATCTAAAATCTATGTAATGGCCGAGAATGTAACCGTTAAAAGTAAAGTCCGCAACAAAAACATAAAAGCGAGGCAATTACAGATAGTAAAACAATAACAGAGGAAAGCTTAAGACAAACAAATACAACTTGCAACTATAAGAAACCTATGGGTACGAAGAACAAACACGTTGCACGAGAAAATGGAAAAATTCACAGGAGAACAAAGCAACTCAGCCTGTCAGGCGCAGCCTCGTTTCCATATTTCCATTATCCATTATCATTCATCCCCTCCTTTGTTTCCTGCTCATCTCATCTTGTTTTTCGCCTGAAATTGTTAGGTTCCTATCTGGAAGTACTGAAAACAGTACTAGTACTATGTTTGATTTTGCTGGTGGCTGTAACTGTAATCGTAGTGTCTAACCAGACTTCCTGCTAAAACATTCTATTACTGTACAAGGTTGAAAAACAGTTCCGGTGGTTCATGCCGTTGATGCTACAGTCCTACCCATAATACTCCTGCTGTGGTTCATCTGCTGAAGTCACAGTCCAAGCCCTGATATTTGTGTTGTCACCAAAACTCTGATCCCATCTAGTTGGTCGATGAGTTCAAGATCTTTTACACCTCGATTGAGAATGGTAATAATATAGACTAATAGCAGTAGCTTTACAATGAATTTCTTTAACATGAAATAAGAATCAGGAAGTAGATGTTTAACATGCCTTGTAATTAGAAAATCCCTCGGATCATTGGAAGTACCTACACGTGATTGAGTATGCTTTTATCGCTACTTGTGTAGAGGGGAGGCCACTGAAAAACCGTTTTTACCTGGCCGACAAGTAGGTGGCTGTACAAACAACATCCTTTACAACGTGACACGGCGACGCCATTCACGTCCACTTCGACTGTACTGCAAAACATTGGGACTTTAGGAAGTGTTTATGGGCTTTACTTATATGTTGCCGATCATAAATAAGGCTTACGAGTCTAGAGATCTACAGGTGCGCAGGGTTTGTTTCGATTGTCTTCAAGCGTACACTTTTTTGTTTAAAGTTTCCTCAAGGCCTGTGATCATCATAAATGACGATATCCACAACTTGAATACACTGAGAACCATAAGCGTGACTGGCCCCTGGCTGGCTGTCACTTTCGAATTTACGAGACCGGTACACACGGGTATTTTGCCTCAGTAGCACTTCTCTGCCTTTTTCTGCTTTTAAGTGACATGTAAGGAGAACTTTCTTGCCAGAAGGAAGTTTGCTTATCGATATCTGTGGACTTGGGTAATACATTCCATCCACCCTACAGACACACACGCACATTATTTTCCGTGTAATAAAACCTTGCTCGTTCGTTTGTTCATTCACAAAATCTGACAAAATGCGAAAACCATTCTCCAGAGAGGGGCAAGTGACGGAAGCTGGTGAACACGTTGATGCTAATTTTAGTAAGCTGTAACCCGCTCACTCGTGATCTAGAAAGAAACGTGTACCTCAAACAACAGAGGTTTGATGACAAGTGATACTGGGATAACATTGTATATTCACAAAATTTATGAGAACGTGCCTGTGGCAGAAAGAACACTAGACAGCAACAATTGTACATAAAATGCTGTAGCCAGTTTCGACCTTCTTGCAGTATATTTCTGTTACAATGTATAAATTAAAAGAAAAATAAATATACATAGTAGACACGATCAAGGATTTGCATCACGGTCGGGATAACCCCAAAACAACCTCGAAAACTTATATAAAAGCAACCGACAGCTCCCCAGCGCTGGAACATTTAGCGAGAAGACAGAAGTCAACGCAGACATGATTAGCTTATAAATGCTCATTAGCGGTTTTAAATTGAGTGTCTGAAGTGACATCAATCATCTAACCATGGTCTAGATGTCCTGAAGGGTGAGTTTCCCATTTCCATTTACCTGCTATGGGCGTTTTGGCTCAGGAGTCACCTACAGTCAATAATCAGTTCGTTCTTGAAAACTTCACTTGTTAAACTATGTTGGCATTGTTTTTTTTCTAGCTTTTAAAATCATTCACTTCTAAATAGAAATTAGAGAAGATTTAACGTTTCGTGTGCACATTACACATTATGTTACAGATTAATATTACAGTCCTTGGATGGGACAAAAGGGCGTTAGCATGTCAGGGTAAATCTCAGTCAGGTATGTGGAAAGAGAACACACACACACACACACACACACACACACACACACACACACACAGGCAGAGAGAGAGAGAGAAAAAAAATGGTGACGTCTGACAACAAACAGTATTAGAAAAAAATCTTTTAGGGCAATTTAGAATAAAGTATTTGTAAAGGTGACGGAGAGCAGTTGTGAGAAGTCGCCTACACATATGAACGACTTTCCTGAACTCTCATCATGTAGTGTCTCACTCACGATCTACACCCTAACAATGACCCAGACTTTCTTATCTGAAGACGACCGCAATACATAAACTGACGTAGATTGCTGTAGATCACAACCAGGAACAAGTCCCATATCTTACAGCACACCATTTGTATTGGGTAGAATATGTAGTCTTCTACATGTTAACAGCAGCAGGCATGTATTGGCAATCGTGCCGGACAACAGACAAACTGTTGTTATTACCACCTTGTTCCGTCTTCAGTGGTATGCTAAGGCACCCTAGGTCTGATTGTAATACACGTAGAAGGTCCCCTGGCAACTATATTGCTGAAAACAATGGACAGCCCAGGTGTATAGTCAACCACTGTTTCATGCCAATGAACACACAGACAACAACATTGAATCAAAGCATTTCTTTAGTCATTAAATGAAACATTATCAGCCTATTTCATTGAAGCAGATCATTTTAATAAGAGTTTGAGCCCGGACAGACATAACCCATGTTTTCAAAAGTCAGAAAAGTGATATCAGAGAAAACGAAAGTCAATATCGCGTGTGTTAATTGGCCTGAATGCAGGCAAGGCACCGTTATCTCATGGACTGAATCAATCTTCTCAGAGTCGTTTGAGGAGTTGTCAACCACTCTCGCTGAAGAAACTGGTACAGCTGATTGAAGTGGATGGCTCTAAGTCACGGGCTCAGGACATCCAACAGATGCTCAGTGGGATTCAGATCTGGGGAACAGGCTGGCCAGACGATGCGGTTGACTTGGTGCTGCTTCAGAAAGTCATTGACGACCCAGGCCCTGTGCGGTCTGGCGTTGTTGTCCTGAGGAACGGCGCCTGGTCCAATGGCCTGCAGTGCTGCCAGTACCAGAGGCTGTAACATGTTATCTCTGTATGCCAAGCCTGTCAGGTTGCCTTGCACCAGGTAGAAGGAAGTTCTGTAGGCCGTCCCCATTCCACCCCACATCATGATGAATCCAACACAGTGGGATCGTGGTAACGCTCTCCCTCTCCTCTCCAGACTCGGATTCGGCCATCGTGGACGATTCATCAGTGAAAAGGACTGTGGCCCACTGTTGCCTTGTCCAAACCAGATGGCGTTCTGCCAATAGATGAGCAGCGCGGTGTGCAGGTGTCAGGACAGGAGGGATAGCGGGTCGCCTTGACCGAAGATTGTTCTCGCTGAGCCAGTTGCAAACCGTCTGGTCACCGACAGTTACGTTCGAGGCTGTTTGCAGCTGTCCCCTGAGTGTGCTGGCAGTGGCTGTTCTTCGTCTTAAAGCCTACAGAACAATGAACCTGTCCTACTGTCTGGGAAATGACCGCGGGCGTCCGGGGTGTCTGCAGAACTTCCCGTCGCATTGAAGCGGTCTCGTAGTGTTTGAATGACAAGAGTGAACAACTCCCAATCAGTGACCACGTTCTCCAACACCTATGCCGTCCTGCAGCCATGCAATGACTCTCCCTTGTCTCTCATGCGTGGTTAAAAAGGCGCATCGAAACCGACAATAAATACCCTCCCAGGGTTCTAAATGTACTGAGTTGTGTTGACAATGGACAGGGCTCACACACGCACTGCATGTTTTTTACTGTTCAGTTCTGCCTTGTCATATGGATATGTTGCAATTGCACGCAATTTTGTTTAGGTTCAATGACCTTTTTTGCTTGACTGCACGTACAAGACCAAACTGGATTGTCATCAAATGAATGTTGACTGTTCACCCACACAAAAAATTCACAAAATATTGTGAAAGAATTGCTCACTGTTGGTACAAACACAACTGCTAAAAAGGTAGAAAATATGAAGGTGGCCTTTCCATTGTTCTGAGCAGTAGATTATTGTCTGATTCCCATGTCTCCTGTGTGTTGTAGCTTCTGAGCCAGCCTTTTTTGGATTGCCACTGGTGGGAAGAGGATGACAGACTTCGAACATTGCGCAGCATGTCCATCTCATGCATTTCTATTTCAAAGCTTTTGTTCTGTTTCTCAGATTTTGATTTTTTTTTTACGTAAATCAGATAATGCTTCTTTTCTTTATTTTTTGATAAGTTATTCACGTGGTTGTCTTGTCTTTCCCGCCTTTGCACCACGTCAGCGTTCCTCAACCTACCACAACCCTAGCCAAGGGGGAATGGCCCCATTGCCTTGTGGGCAATCTTAGAAAAGACAAGGACTAATAGTAAGCCCCAAATCATGATGCTAACGGGCGAGTATTTTCCAAAACGAAAGTACCGGCTGGGCCCAGTGCATACGTGCTGGAGACAAGGCCGACCTATCGGTTGTGGTTCACTTGGAGAGGAAGATGGATGCCACAAAACGCATGCGCCCTGAGATAGGACCATGGATATTCGCCGAAAAAAAATATCATGCCGGATCCGTCGAAGCCCGGATCAACAACAACCGCGCTCTCTACCGGCAGTCTCCAGGGTGGGAATAGTGAACTGGAACCAAAACAAAAAATTGAGAGAAGGAACATCCATTGGTGAGTGAAACGGTCGCACATTACACCAGTGAGCAAAGTGAAACAACTCACCCATGAGCTTGAACGGTACTGGTAACTATAAGAAATCACGAGAACTCTGGCTTGTAACCTGGCTTACATTCCGAGATAGATCATCAACAGCATGGCTGAATAAGCAAGAGAAGAATGACCATTAATTTCCCGTTCCCCAACCCTTTTGTTCACTTATTGAGTACGGCGAAACTACGAACTCATGTGGAAAAAAAATATGGCCCTTTAACTCGCAGTTTATCCGAGGCATGAAAGTACGTGTTTATGCTTCATCCACTTGTAGCACCTACCCCACCAGCACACCCTTTCGGGTACTCCTGGCCTGGCACAAACACCTGTTCGACCTTCACATCGACATTTATTCCAGGGATTCTTAACATTGTTTACGCAAAGCACTTCTCCACTTCCATTAATTACGTTGGTGGCTTATTTTATTTTATTTTATACTTTTTGGTTTCGTTATTGATAGTCGGACATGCATATCACATGCCACAAGTTAAACTTGAAAATTGTGTCCTGCATAGCCTGTCTTCGGAGACGGTAGAGTCGGCCGACATTGTGACACCAGGTTACTTGTCTCAAAGACCGGTCGACGGTCAGTTCGACCATTTACCGGTCGGTACTTTGCCGATATGACCACCTGCGCGAGTTGATTCCACCATAGCCATCTGTCGATTCAACCACACTTGTCATTAAATTCGGCTTTAAAAATAACGTCGTCTTAACCGTACTTTTAGGCTTTAGACGTTAAAAAGTTACACTTGCGTGCAACTTAAAATACTTTTGCTATATTAACTTATCGCTATTATTTGATCTCCACATACCTCTTTTTAATCGTCCATTGTGAGTGTATGTGTGTGTGTGTGTGTGTGCGTGCGTGCGAGAGAGAAAGAGGGAGAGAGAAAGTACATCCAAATAAATATGTCAGCGTTTTCTAAATATTTTAACGTCTTCATATTTTCAACACTTTACGGTTTTATTCTAAAAATCGTGCCCATCAGCCGCATGGCTGTGTCATGCTGATTTCTCTATTACACTGGATAGCAACTTCTGTACTCGGTGGTCGAATCGACCGGTAGCAATGTATAATTTATAGTTTGTGACAAAGTGCCAAAAGATTATTTTTCCAAATAATTTATTTAGTAAAAATCGCACATCACATTGTTTACCATGACTTTTAATTTCTGACATCAATGTAGGCTGCAGCCAATAGGAGAGCTTCGAACTCATGGCGATGAGTTGTCATAGCAGGCAGCCTGTTTTTTTGACGTTGGTTTTAATCTTTTTTCAAAAAGCTGGCGAGAATCGGAAATTTTAAAACATGTACCTAGAATATTGTATAGTAGGTATTCCCTCAGTTTTATTTTAATTTCAAGTATCCTGCCGTAAGTTGAAAACTAATAATAATAAAAAAAGACTGTGCACTGAGCAATTCACAGGAAACAAGACATTGCTGTTGTGGACTTAAACCTAGATCAAAGCGCACATAAAATGCACCTGTCCTTCAATTGTAAAATGTAGTATACTACCTTGAAGCTGCCGCCGAAAAGTGTCGTTAAGTCGTGCTTGGCAGCACATTACAAGACGGGTTGTCTTGGACAGACAACTTCTCGCTTTAGATAGTGACAGTTGTAAACATGGGGGGGGGGAGCTCCGGACGTGTCTATCCTTCCTCATTTCCAAGCAGGAGATCTGTCAAGCTTACAAGATATATTTACAGAGATAGAAGTACAGTAATAAACTATCAGAGTAAATTATAAGAAATGTTGTGAACAGTGGCTTAATCCCTGGCCTACATCACGAGGTAGGCCAGTACTGCAATGCTGAGTAATCGAGATAAAAGTGGCTCCCCTCACCCCTTGTTTGTTTACAGTGAAACGACCGTCAAAGATATGGCCCCTTCAGCTGACGTTAATGCTTTGTCCCCTTGCTGTGCCAGGTGCCGCTTCTCCCTCTTTCCCGATCCGCCTTATGCAAACTGCACTCCCAGGAATACGTTCATGTCCTTTCATATCGGCATTCTTTCTCAGTTTTGTTTGCTCAAACTGCTTGCATGGTTTCCCTAGTTCCGTTGTTTGTTTTCTTGTTGATCATCGTATGGTGCTGCTACACCACATATACACATACCCTCCCCCTCACACGCACGCGCACACACACACACACTCTTATATACTCCTACCATACACAATCGTATGCACACACGAGGACATGAAAACGCCATCAGCATAAACTCTACACAGCAAGAAAATAAAATGTAGATGGAAGAAACTGGTATAAGGGAAGACATTTTGAAAACATACTAAATTTTCAGTGCTTTTTGAATTGTTGAGTAGAGTCAATGTGACGCAGATTAAAAGAGAATTCTACAGTTTTGTGGGAGTAGAAACAGGCACGCTAACCAACACATTGAGTCCGCATCTTTGGGGTGTATAACATGCATCTCTGTCAAAGACAGAGCGGAGTTGTCGAAGGGATGAGGCTAGCTGTGAACAGCCGAATAAAAGAGATGCAGGGGGAAGAAGAAAAATAAATAATACCTAGATTGGCAACAGCGTAACTCGCCACAAGCCCCCACGGGCAGCGATGTCTGTCTTCCCTAACGGCTTAAGATTAAGCCTCCACCGTAGATACACGGACTTAGATCACTTTCATATTATACGAGGGTCGTTCAAAAAGTTCTAAGCCTCACCCAGAGAAAAGAGCCATAGCAGAACAATTTTGTTGTGGTAACACACTAATACTTCTTATAAAACTAGAAAAAGTAATACAGATTTCTGTTTTAATTTGTGTGCTGTATATGAGGGGCTGATAAATGCAAACAGTGGTTTGAATCAGATTCTGTCATAAAGAGCATCAATTCGAAAGCATGCAACTTCTTACGAAGCTCAATTCCACGGATATGTATATCTAAAGAAGGCGAATACGTTCGCCCTCATGGGCGCTCGACGACATTTTCTTTTTTTTGGCTCCGATTTCTGCAACGCATGTGTACTACATTTTTTAATTTGTCTTTAAATGGTGTCCAGTGAAAATTTAACCGGTGACTGTTTTTGTCAAAGAGCTTTAGTGTAGAGGGTAAAGCGTCTGACTTCCAGTACGAAAGTTGTGGGGGTGAGGGGGGGGGTGAGGGTTAACGGTTCTTTTATTTAGTCTTTGGTTCTGAAGAGCTTGTGTGTGTGAACATAAATTAGTTCGATCTCTATGATTAAGATAGCTTTAGGGTTTGAGTTAGATTAAGGGTTAGGACCAGGATGAGGATTTGGATGTAGGCTTTCATTTGACAGACTCAGCAGGCAAAATCGAAGGTAAAAAATTGTTAAGCTGGCAAACAGTGCGCTTGGCTATTCGTGCATGCGTAGATCCGCCACCCAAGCAAAGCACAAAAAAAGTCGTGGGCGGTGGTCCTCGCGAGTCGTCATGGCGCACTCAGCAAACATTGCGCTACAGAAATCGTTGACGATATTAAAATATCTTCTCAGTTAGATATCTACACATCTCTTACGGGTCAACAGATAGAATCACCTTCAATCAATCAATCAATCAATCAATCAATCAATCAATCAATCAATCAATCAATCAATCAATCAATCAATCCTCTTCGTGCTATTTGCACATAAGGCCTCAACCAGAGCCCGCCACTGATGTCGATCGGCTGAAACTCGCTCCAGGCGACCCCATGTCCAGCCCTTTCCTTTCATCTCCCTTTCCACTGTTCTTCTCCAGGTTTCCTTTGGGCGGCCTCGTTTTCTTCGGCCGTCTGGAGTCCATCGTAGGGCGATTCTGGAGAGGTCTGCTGTCTGCTGGCGAAGCACATGTCCAATCCATCGCCAACGCCTTCGTTGAACCTGCGTGGTGATGGACTCGGTTTCAGTTCTTTGGTGGAGTTCTTCATTGGTGATGGTGTTTGGCCAAAAGGTGTTAAGTATGCGCCTGAGGCATCTGTTTTGGAAGACGTCAAGCCTGTTACCGATGTTTTTGGTCATCTTCCATGATTCTGATCCATAAAGGAGGGTGCTGATCACATTCGACTTGAAGATTCTCAGCTTGGTCTTCTGGCTGATGTTTTTTGCCTTCCATGTGCTCCTGAGTGAGGCGAAGGCCTGGCTGGCTTTTGCCAGTCGGGCTCGAATCTCCACCTCTGCATCCCCGGTGTTGGACATCTTGGACCCAAGATAGGTAAAACTGTCAACTTCCTCAATCTCTTCTCCATTTAGTTTGATGTTTTCTTGGACTCTGGCGTTCACTCTCATACTTTTTGTTTTCTTTGCGCTGACCTTCAAGCCAAGGTTTCCAGCTGTTTCTGAGAAGGCATTTGTTTTCTCCTGCATGTCTTGGTGGCGGTGTGACAACAGGGCAATGTCATCAGCAAAGTCCAAGTCTTCCAGCATTGTTGTTGCTGTCATAGTCATGGTCCATTTGATCCCTCTCCTCTCTCTATCGGTGGAATTCTTCATGATCCAGTCCATGGCCAGGATGAAGAGGAACGGCGACAGAATGCAGCCCTGCTTCACCCCAGTACTGACGTTGAAGGGGGCTGTGAGCTCCGTGTCACAGACCACCTGAGATTTGAAGTCGCTGTACAGCATTGCAACGACCTGGACAAGTTTCGCAGGGACTCCATAATGCCTCAGGATCTTCCATAAGGACTCGCGGTGGATGCTGTCAAAAGCCTTCTCCAGGTCGATGAAGTTGATGTACAGCGGTGCGTTCCACTCATTGCTCTGCTCCAGAATCTGACGCAGAGTGAAAATGAGTTCAGAGCAGGATCGCCCAGGGCGAAATCCTGCTTGCTGAGGCCGGAGGTCTTTCTCAACGGTTGCTGTCAGTCTTGACAAAACAATCTTGCTGAAGACCTTGCTGGTGATGGAAAGAAGTGTTATACCCCTCCAGTTATTACAGTCTCCAAGATCTCCTTTCTTGGGTAACTTGAAGATGAGCCCTGTCTTCCACGCATCGGGGATCTGTCCTGATTCCCAAACTTGCCTGAAGATTTCAGTCAACATGGGAGCTGTCACATTCACATCTGCTTTCAACATCTCTGCTGTTATTCCATCTGCCCCTGGTGCTTTGCCGCTTTTCATTGCCTTGATTGCTGCTGTCACTTCTTCCAGGCTTGGCGGGTCTGTGCAGATGTCAAGGTCTGTATCTGCTGGCTGGATGTCTGCAGCTGAGGGGGGTCTGGTCTGTTCAGAACTGACTCAAAATGTTCCCTCCAGCGCTGTAGTTTTTCTGCCTCTCCCTGGACAACATTTCCGTTCATGTCTTTCACTGGTACCTCATTGTTTTTGAACCTGTTGTTTAGCTGTTTATTGATTTTATACAGTGTCTTCAGGTCATTTTTTCGTGCTGCTTCTTCTGCTTCATCTGCCAGTTTCTCTATGTAGTCCCTTTTGTCGGTTTTGATCATCCTCTTTACCTCTTTGTTTATTTCTGTATATCTTTGTCTGTGTTTTTCCTTCAGACGTTCAGATCTGGTGTTGTTGATTTTCTGCTTGGTTGACTTTCTCTCTTCTATCCTTTTCCATGTCTCTTCTCTGATCCACTGTTCTTTCTTTTTTCGTTGGAAGCCCAGTATTTTCTCTCCTGTTTCCTGTAAGACTCGATTGAAGTCCTCTAAGGTCATCTCCTGTTGGTCCCCTAGTGCCTGGAACCTGTTCTTAACTTCCACTACAAAGGCCCGTTTGGTGGCTGGGTCCTTCAGTCTGCCTGAGTCCACTCTCTGCGGACCTGCCTGTTTTCCTCGCGATCGACGTAGCTTCAGAGAAACTGCGGCTATCACAAGAGTGTGGTCACTGGCAACGTCTGCTCCTCTGTAGGCTCTGACATCTTGAAGTGAGCTCCTCCATCTTCGGTTGATGATTACATGGTCTATCTGGTTCTTTGTGATCCCGTCTGGTGATGTCCACGTTGCCTTGTGGATGTCTTTGTGTTGGAAGAGTGTGCCTCCAATCAGTAGATTGTTTTCTTCACAAAAGTCTGCCAGTCTCTCTCCGTTGTCATTGATGGTTCCAATTCCATGCTTGCCCATGATATGCTCCCTGCAGGTATTGTCACTTCCCACCTTGGCATTGAGGTCACCGGTGATGAGCAACATATCATGCGCTCGGACGCTCTTCGTGGCTGCCTGGAGCTGATCGTAAAAAGCATCCTTGTCTTCTGCCTCGGAGTCTTCTGTTGGTGCATAGCAAACTAGCACTGTCAGCTTGGTGTACTTTGAATGGAATCTTGCTCTCAGAAGCCTGGGTCCATAAGGCTTCCATTCCACCAGTGTCTTTTCAGTTTTCTTATTGAGGAGTAGTGCTACTCCTTCAGAGTGTTGGTCGTCTGATCTTCCTGAGAACAAGATAGTATGTCCTGATGCTAGTCTCCTTTTCCCCGTGCCGGTCCATCTGACCTCGCTGACTCCCAGGATGTCCAAGTTGTAATTGTCAAACTCCTTGACTAGTTGGGGCAACCTGCCAGTCTGATACAAGGTCTGGACGTTCCAGCACCCCACCCTCAACTTCTGCTTTGGCTGAAGTAAATCCACCATCGGGGCGCCAGCTCCCTCTCGGGTTTGACTGTCGTCCGTCATAAGTCCAGTTACCTGGTGTGTTTCATTACCTTCGCCATCCGTAATCAGTACTCTGGTTTTGGTTTCTGTAACGGGTATTTTTTTTTTACATGGTGGGGTTGTTAGCCCCACCACAACCTATTTTACCTCTAGGTGAGGTGTCCACCTTAGTCGCCTCTTACGACATGCCTGGCTGGACAGCAGGGACCCTATTCTTACAATGCTCGCTAAGCAAGCATACCCCGGGGTCCCACAGGCAAGAATCACCTTTACACTCCCATATTCTTTGTGGCTGATTGGTTGTGAAATTTTGTCTGAGTGCACATACGTGAACACCTACATAAATGTGTTAACTTTCACACACTGGTTCAATGCATCCCCCTGTAATAAGTCCCACACACGCTTGCTCCCGCCTGCGTACGACGAATTTATTTAAACAACACCTTGACGAGCCCCGTAGACGCAGGAGAAGGAAAGTGGAGACGGTTGATTTGCAGTTGTAGTCGAAATGAGCAATGGAGACATTTGACCTTCAGCTGTAGTCACGGAGATGGAAAGTGAAGGCGGTTGATGTTGGACACTGATCAAAAAGGTGGAAGTCAGGAGAAGGTACAGCTCTTCCATCAGCTGGTAGAACCAGAATGTTATTCTTTCGTTTTCCATAGATGGTTTTGGATTGGTCTGTTCTTTCAGCTCCACAGATTTTTTTTCAACTGCTTCTTAATGACGTCTATTTTTCTTGAAAATGACGTCGTCCGAATGACGCAGACAGTCATAGACGCAGGACACCAATTATACACAAACAACATGAGACCTACTCCAAACACGGACGTGTCTATCATACACAAACAACAAGAGACCTACTACAACCACGGACATGTATATAATAACAGTTCGTGCTACAACTCATTACACCCCCATCTCGTTGTCGTAATAGTAAGTATTAAGTACAGAATATAACACAGGCATTTAAGATTGTAATATTGGCAATAAATATAAGAATAAAGACTATATGAATTAATAATAAACTGATGGCCTATTAATTTACAGAAAGGATGGAGAGTCTTGCGTCAGAAGTCTGGTCGGTTTCCAAATGATTTTTCAACATTCAGTATAAAAACAGTATAGAATTTTGGCAACACTAATGTCATACCTGTAAATACACAATAATAACAAGCCAAGAAAGTTTGATGTTATGCAAATAGTATGTTCTTAAGTTTTGCTTAGAGATCACACCTAATGATCGAGGTGTAGTGGCGATGAAAGCTCTATTAGCGGTATCATCAGGGCCGCCGAGAGCCAGCATGGGCACCGGGACAGACGACTCTCTGGAACCCTTGTAATTGTAAAATTATTTTCCCAGTAAATAATAATATGCTTACAATTTGATTCTCAATATCTACATTTCACTCAGTAAGGTAATATAGACTGCAAACATTAGGACGAGTGCACTACCCAGTTAGCAATGAAACATTTTATAAACGTTTTAAAAACGCTAACGTAGTTGTAATAATGTAAAAGTTTTGATATGAAGCATTTTATAAACATTTTATAAACATTTACCGAATAAACATTTAAAACTGAAACATTTTGCAAACATTTTAAAATGGTAGGAAACATAACATTTAATCAAAAATATTAAATAAATGTTATGTAAACATTTGCCAAAAACTTCTTAAGATATATGATGATGTAGTGAGTATGACGTAGATTGTATGACGTAGAATGTATGACGTAGTAAGGGATTGTTGAATGAGAGAAACCACAGAGGATGGAAGCTATAGAACAGAATAAAGATGCTTACTATTAAGTAATATTCAAACTCTAATGTGTATTCTAATAAAATATATGTTTGTTTGGTACTATAGATTTGTAGATTTGAAAACTGTTGTAAAATCAGTCATCTCAAAACACAGTTACACACAGTGCACTTCGTATTTTTCTGTTCCTGTTACTTGATGCCTTTTGTTTTCTGTTTCGTCAGTACTGTCGTTTTCTTTCCTCCCTTTGTTCTGTGTCTACTTAGTCCACGTCTCTTCCTCGTTTTAAGCGCTAAGAGCATGCTCTCTATGAGTGTGAATATGCGCTATAAAAATTTTCACTATTATTATTATTATTATTATTATTGACGCAATGTTGGATTGTTTCCCTTGCTAACGCTCAGAGAAGATAATTTTCGTTTCAAAAACAAAATTTTTATCACCGTTTTCTTAGTGAACCTTCGTAGAAATACGGTAAAATGTTGAAGATAACAACTACAGTCAGAATATCAAGTGAGCCCTTAAACAGATAGCGCCATTCTTAATTAAAAGTCACTTTATGTTGCTGCACCCGAAATCTAGATGCTACGATGATGATGATGATGATGATGATGATGATGATGATGATGATGATGTCCATTTGTAATGCGCAGGTATCCATTCAGAAGAATGCTCATTGCGAAGCAAAAACAAAATAAATAAAAATAGAAGAATATATATAGTGTAGTAGTTAAAAAGCTCGCTTGTTCCTGCTTTTGTAAGTGGGTTAGCGCTGAGATCTTATCATGGATATTATCTGTCTTTCCCCTGTGGCATATGCATGTCTTTCCATGATGCAGAGTTACGACCGAGGTTCAGAAAATCTTGTCTAGCTGATCTAGCTGATGTAAGTTTGGAAGAACGAAAGAGCGTGAATGACGTAAGTTTAAGAGCGTGAATGACGTCAGTTTGTCTGAATGCCTATGGATGATGTCAAAAGATGTGTGACGTGAGAGAATCAGGGAAAAAGAGAAGGGGCTGAATTGGATTGAGGAGTGGAAGACATTTTTTTTTAATCTGTAGATAAAATTTATTTGTGCAAAAGAACCTGTATTTGTCTAGCCCGTGCATGTCAATTGGGAGAGAGAGAGAGAGAGAAAGTGAGAGTCACGCTTCCCAGGGTTGTGACACAACTATTATATGCTTTACAGGAAAATGTTTATAAAAGAGCTTAAATAGGTAGAAAATAAGTTTAAAATTAGTTTGAATATAAACGTTAAGAACACATTTTTTCGAGACGCAAAATAAACATTTTGAAAACATTTTCTGCAAACATTATTCAAACATTTATAAAACATTTATAAAAGGTTTAAATGCTATTTGGGTAAGATCTACCGCACTACTTGCACATAGAGTTGTTTACATGTGAGTGCTTAGTAAATGAGGAAAACTGACGTTAAAGGATCAAACTTGTAGTACCCCTCTCCATAGAAAACATCCCCAGAGTGAGAAATGTTACCTCAACATTTCTTTTAAAAGAAAAAGGTAACGAAAAGAAGAAGGAAAAAAATCCACTGACCTTGGCTAGGACCCCTTCACAGCCACGGGCCGGCTACACCAGACCCGCCTGCCCCCCTCACCCCTCTTTTCAGGCCTGGGTATCATATACAAAGTAGACGTTACGTCCCCTACAGAAAAATTGCACCATCTGTTTACAGTGTGGCAAGGGCATAGGAAGATGCTCAGCTTTCGGGGGCGGGGTTGTGTGTGTGTGTGTGTGTGTGTGTGTGTGTGTGTGTGTGTGTGTGGTGTTCACATTCTTCCCTCCTTGGTATTTGTTTTGAGTGGGACGGCTGCCTCCGTTGCCCCCCTGGTTCCTACGCCACTGTGTGGTTATAATACTATTATGATTATGAACATTTTGGGAGTCTTATATTAAAGATCAATGCCTTTTAAAATACAAGATTTAATCTACATAGAGAACGTCTTTAACTGTGGCTGTCAAAGAAGATCTACTGCCTTAGATGACAGATGATAACAAATACTTATAAAGAAAAGAAGGATCGTGCATGTCTAATTTATTTTCACAGAACCTGTGCTTGCTGTATGATAACCACAAGGATCGATACCAGTTATAATGTAGTAAAGGGAGAAGGGTGTAACTTTGGGCACGAAAGAGACAATAACGATTGAGTCAGTGGTTTTATGCCAGCGGAGTATGCCAGTACCACCCTTAACTGAACCAACAGAGACTTCAAAGGTGAGGTCATGATCTGGCCAATCAGAAGCAACAACATTTCTCCAAGAAATAGTCAGGTGGGTTCCATTCCTGTTGAATACTGGTTGTTCTTCTGCAGAAACCAAAATGCATATATTGTTGATGATATCTTAAAGAAAATTATAACTGTCTATTTTGTTTAAATAAATAGTTATGAATTGATTAATGACAAACTGTGGTTAGGCCATTTATTTGTCATTGTTCAAACATCAGGAAGGGGATTATAACATAGTTGTTTGCCATCATCATGTATTATACACTGTACATAATTGCATCTATTCTACTTTTATAAGACTGGCAGTGCAGTAGGTTTGTTTACACCAACATTGCAACAAACACATGAGCAATGCCAGGCCATGATGGCTACATGTCACTAAGCAATAGGATTTGTTCATGTTTATTGTAATCTTATGAGACCACCATCATTAGGTGACAGGAATTGTTTAGGTTCATTATAATCTTGGAGGACCACTGTCATATATGCGGTCCATCATTGACTAGAACTTTGGAATGTAGTGCATGACTGTTTGCTTAATTATATCTAATATTTCTTTTTGTGCATTTTGGAGGATTATGCTTGTGTGTTATCTCCTATGGTGCACATTATATCAATGATCCTTTAGCTAAATGAATAATTACAGAACCTTTCACTGTTGGTGCATTTGAAGACACGTGCACAGACTTGTTGATGGCTTTGCCCAAAGAACCAAAAGTATCTACAGGTGATACACTCCATGTGTGCATGGTATTGTTGGAGAGAGCAAGTCCTGAGATCCTTGTTGCTTCCAGCAAATAAGGAAGCTCCTTTGTTTGATATGAGCCTTGGTCAATGTTGGAATAATGGTCAATCTGCACAAAATGATCTTCAATTCAGTCTTAAAAATACCCATAACAGAACAGGATATATGTGATGAATCATACAATGGGAAACATGAGGCATACAGTGAATTCACAGTGAATACCTTGCCAGGCCTCTAAACATAGCTATATCAGCAGGTCATTATCATTCATAAAGTGTATGCAAGTATTTGTTAACAAGAAAAATTACTGAGGAAGAATTAGTGAGAATGATTGATGTTGGTAACAGTATTAAGATACCTAGTCTCTGTTAGACTGATGTTGCTAATAGTAAGAAGATGAATGGTTTCTGTCAGACTACTGTTGGTAATAGTGTGAAGATCAAAGTCTCTGTCAGACAGATGTGTATAATAGAAACAAGAAAATTGGTCTCTTTCAGACTGATGTCGGTAATAGTAACAAGACAATTGGACTCTATGCACATCGTCTGACATAATTTTAGACTATACAAAAGATAAATTAGTAGCATACCTGAAAGCCAGCCACTGGATTCAGGAAAGCATAGTTTTGCCAGCTCATACGTAAGTAGTTTTGCATCACAAGACAAGCTTCACGGACTGGATACACAGTGATGCTATCACCAAGGAGATGCAGACCTCCAAGCTTAGCCTCCTCATTATCAGGTGTAATGGTGAGTCCATCAGTATGACCAAACCCTGGTAAGCCTGCTTTATTGTAGCAGCGAACAGAGACATAGAGAGTCTGGGGGAGCTTCAAGTCTTTGAGAAAGAAACCAACATCAGCGGTGATGATGTATGTATTGGAAGATGGTTGAGGAGCTTTCTGAAAAGGTAAAATTTCACCTGAACCTGGCGCAAAGCCTGTAACATTTTAAACACGAACAGATCAAATTTGTCGGAAGTTGACCATGTTTGCTTTGCATAATTGTAGACAACAGACTTAACGTTTTTATTACCAGCAGGACTGCAACAGATATCCAGTAAAAGGCAAAGTGTTTATTCTGTCAGTATTTCATAATTCCATTGAACAATATGATTTGTGTAGCTGTCAGTACATCTCCACTTACAGTATCAGTTGCTTACCAATAGCCCACTGACACTAAGCTACAGATGATTCGTTATCAGTGGCTTTCCATGATGCTCCAATGAACAAACCAGTTTGAAAGTCCACATCTTCCTCTGTAAAGAGAAACATTGATGAATGACAAGTGTTACACTGTACTTACTTGATGGTCAGCCCCCAAGGATATTAGTGGGTAAACCACAACCTTTCTTTTGCACAAAGACAGAGTCTGGCAAGAGGGGTTATAGCATGTGATCAGAGAAGGCCTCGTCCAAGTCGTTGAAGCGTTGTATAATAGCTCAACGAGTACAGTACTGCTAAGTGCTAAACAACCAAATAAAAGCTTACTTTCGAACCACAGTAGGGGTACGTCAAGGATGTGCCCTATCACCGGTGCTGTTGAATATCTTGGAGAACTCTCAAAGCTCTTCAAGACCATCATACTTCTATTTCAATTTGTGGAAGGCCGATAAGCAACCTACGTTTTGCAGATGACATAGATCTGTTAGCAGGTACTAACAAAGAACTGCAAGACCTCACCAACAGACTGACAGACAGCTCAAACGCATATGGAATGGAGACCAGCACTGAAAAGAGCAAAGTTATGATCAATGGCAACGGCAAAGCAGAGATCTTTATGAACGGGGTACAGCTCGAGGAGGTAAGCAGCTTCAAGTACTTGGAGCCACCCTCTTCAAGGACGGCAGCTCCACGCCAGATATCCGCATCAGGGTCGCAACAGCAACAGCGGCAATGGCTAGACTAGACAGGATTTGGAATAGAAATAAGATTAGGTTCACTACCAAGAACAGGCTGTACAAATCCCTGGTAGTACCGATCCTGCTCTACTGATGCGACACGTGGACTCTGCTTGCCGAAACGGAAAGGAGAATCCAGGCATTCGAGAACAAGCGCATGAGGAGGCTGCTCCGGAGCTCATACAAAGAACATAAAACCAACGACTTTGTAAGAAACAAGATTGTCACACTCCTAGGACACCAGGAATAAAATAAGATACAAACATCATGCAAAGTATTAGCACAGTATTATAACCTTCTTCCGTCCAAGAGACGTTACTATGTTCCAAGAGTGTTCACTGCCCGCTCAAAGAATAGTTTTCTAAATAGGTCTGTTGCCCTTCTTAACAAGTGATGCAGGGGCCTGTGAGTGTGTGGGCGTGTGCGTGATATTGTGGAGACTGTTTTTGGTGATGTGTGAATTTTAGGGTGTGTGTGAGTTGATTGTTTATTGTTTTGAGCGTGATCAAGCTTTTAGTATAAGCCAGTTGTTTCACTACGTCTCGTAATTTCTCCCTGTTGAGATAATAAAGTTGAATTGAATTGAATTGAATTGAAGTAGTTGCCCTAAAGCTGCATGGGGAGATCATGAGAACTTTATACCACAATACAAAGTCCACCTTTATATTTATATACTGAGAATGTGAAGGAAGGCATATTTTTCAATGCTATTTAGAATAATAACAGGATTTATAGAGAGCATTTCCTCCCTACACAGGCAAGCTCAATGCACTTTACAAGATACAAGGGGCAGTAGGTATTAATGTTGTATGAAAGAGATGGGTATCACAATCAGGCAAACATACACACATACACAATAAACATTACTACATCGTTGCTAGATATCCGCATCAGGATCGCAACAGCAACAGCAGCAATGGCTAGGCTAGATAGGATCTGGTATAGCTACAAGATAAGGTTCACTACCAAGTAGAGGCTGTACAAATCCCTGGTAGTGCCGATTTGGCTCTACGGATACGACACGAGCTGCTCGCCGAAACGGAAAGGAGAATCCAGACATTCTCATACAAAGAACATAAAACCAACGACTTTGTAAGAAACAAGATTGCAACACTCGTAGGACACCAGGAACCTTATTCGTGCAGGAGCAGCTAGAGGGTGCGAGTGGAAATCCCAGAAAGACTTTTGACATTGTGAACAGCCTGCTGGGTAAGAACGGAACTAGTCCGGTTCTTCCTGAGGTGGATGTCAAGTCAGCTGCTGATCAGCTGTCTTCCTTCTTTGTTAATAAGATAAAGGAAATTAGTGCTGGACTTGAGAGTGCAGCTTGTGAGTTGCCAGAGTGTGAGGAAGACTATTCTGTGCCATTTGCTGGTGTTCCGCTGACTTCTTTCACGTCTATTGATGAGAGCTACTTGAGGAAACTTGTAGCAAGATCAACAAAAACTTCATGTGCTGTGGATCCTGTACCAACTAAATTTATTATTCAACTTCTGGACATTCTATTTCCTGTCATTTTGGACATTATTAATGCCAGTTTGAGAGCAGGTTGTGTTCCACGGTGTTTTTTAAGCAGGCTGTTGTCAAGCCCTTGTTGAAAAAGGCAAACCTGGATCCCTCTGACTGTAAAAACTATCGTCCACTGTCAAATTTATCATATATTTCCAAGCTACTTGAGAGGGTGGTCGCAGAACAGCTTATGACCCATTTTATTACTCATGGCTGCCTAGATAAATTTCAGTCAGCATATCGTCCTGGCTTCAGCACAGAAACTGCTCTTCTTCGTGTGACCAATGACATTCTTTGTAGTGTCAACTCTGGCAACTTAGTGCTGTTAGTATTACTCGATCTGAGTAGTGCATTTGACACCATCAACCACCGCCTGCTGCTCCAGAGACTGTCGTCAGAGGCTGGTATCCAGGGCGCTGCGCTGCAGAGGATTGACTCCTATCTTGCTGATAGATCTCAGAGAGTGATTGTCGGCTCTGCAAGCTCTGAGGCAGTTCCTCTGGTGTGTGGCGTACCACAGGGATCCGTTCTGGGTCCATTATTATTTTCTGTATATACTTCACAGCTTGGACAGGTAATCGAACGCTTTCAGATGGGACGACAGTTCTTTGCGGACGATACACAGATTCTAAACAGTTTCCCCCCCCCTTCCGACCCAGCAGCGGCTAGGAATGCGCTTCAACCTGCTGACTATCGCCCAAAATAGGCAAGGGTGGCGGGCCCTGTCAGCTGCCGCGTCTATCCATGTGCTCCCCCCAACGCCAGGTGCCAGGCAAGGGACGACTGGCTGGCTGGCCTATTAGAACGTCCCTCCTAGGTACTCGGTCCCTCCTCCAGTTCCATACCATTGACATGGATCGCTGCTTTTCACTTGTTCTGCAGTTTTGACCATTGTTTTGTCCTTGTCTGTGCTGATGTCCATGCCACATGGGCTCGCAGTGTGGCGAGTCTATATATGCAACGGCATGCTGCTTAATTGCCATCAACTCGATATCATCAGCGAAGGCTGCTTAACGGTCTTCCAGAGGTGTGGTACTCATTCAGCATATCTCGCATGATTCTCTCCTGACTCCAGACAAAAGTTAAACAGCACCGGAGAACTTCCACATCACGTGCTACAACCCCTTGCATTATCAAACTTATTCTCGATTGAATTCCATTTCTGTTATTACAGAAGACTGTTAAAAATACTACTTAAGTTCCTTTGTACTTACTGTTGCCAGAGACCTATGTTAAACTGAATGATTCTTCACGAAGAATTTTCTGCTGCAGCAGCAGAATTGGCCAAAATGTGAGAAAACCGAAACTTTAAAACGGCGGGCATGCAATGCGCTAACAGGTTCAGCTTAGTCTTCCATTGGATAAAAGGTTTAAGTCGCTTTTTATTGCGATGGCCGCATCTCATCGGCGTTCGCGAGCATGATCCGTGTATTACCTGATCTTAGCTACAAAAAAAAATTGATCATTGCTGCGATGATAAGTAACGTCCACGCGTTGATATTACGTACATGACCAATAGCATGTGTCCAAGGTTTTGAGTAAATGATTGTCCCTAAGTTGGAAATATTTCCATTAGTATTATATGTATTCTTGATCCATGAATACACAAAAGCTTTACTTTAAGAGTGGGTATGAAAGAGAATAGTGTTTATTTTGCACCGTTGTGTTAGTTTTTGAAGAATTTTGATTCATGATTTATAGAGAATTATTATGAGCTACAAAAGCAGTACATCGTAAATTACTTGATGCTTTGATTCTTGAAGTGCAAGATAAGTTTTAAATTCCATATAAAGAGATTTTTAAATTTTAAATTCCCTTTGGGAAGATTTATGCATGCTTAGTTCCCTCAGTGGAGGTTAATACAGTGTTGTGTTTTTTTATTTGTAGCCTCCCCCTTATGGCGTTGTTGTGTGTGTCGTTAGTTCATGCTTGTAGATTAGTGTATGTTTCAGAACGTAGATGGGTGGGAGAATATATTTTCTATCTTGTCAAAGCCTTTGGACCAGAGAAAAAAAAAGAAAAGAAATGAATCTTCAATCAATATAGCAAGATATGGACAGTATATGACAATATTAATGTGTTGAAGAATGTGCAATTGTCACGAGAGTGTGTGAAGTGTACATGACACACATGCACTCATAACACAAGGAAATGTAAATGCATTAGCAAGACATACCCAAACTGTCATGTACGTAGGGTTCAGATGTCAACATGAGGTCAAGGTCTACAATGTTTGTGACCTGAACTTTTGCAATATATGCATGTTGTTCATGAAGTTTCCAGTGAAGCTCTGAGATGTTGAAGGCAGCACATGATGGTGGAGTGGACGGGATGCAACTACCAGAAGCTCGTGCGAGAGATTTTGGATACAGTAACGTGCCATTTGTTAGCTCCTCTGCAAATTGAAATTAGCCGGACAGTGAATATTACAATCAATTCTTGCATCAAAGCTTCAATAAAAAGTATTACAGCAATGGTGTCATATTTGCCACTGTGTAGCTTGTCCATGTGTTCATATGCTTTTCTGTTTTTTAAACTGTTGATTTGTTTTTTCTTCTGTGAGCGAAGGACATTGTTTGCCTTCAGGTACTTTATAAATATGGTTACTGTTGTTATTGTTAAAATCTTACAGAAAGTAAACAAAGCATCTCTAGTTTAGGACTAGTAATTCCTAATGAGTTAGTAGACAGAGGGATGGCAGATGGAACTCTCACTCCCACATGAGTGTGCGCACACACACACACACACCTGTCAAATAATGTATATAAAAATTTGTAGTGCACCTACCCAAGGCAACATAGAACTTAAGATGTTGTTTCTCTGGATCTGTGAATAGCTGTAGATCCCACCGGACAACCAGAATATCTGATTCCAGAGTTAAACTCAATGTTCCTAAGTAAGTGGCTGAAGATTGAATTACAACTACAGGACCCAATTCCTGAAACAGGAGATTAAACTGTAATCCAGTTCTGTCATACTAATTTGCTGATTACTTTTGACCAAAATATACTTCAGGGATATTTCTAAATTAAATTCCTGTTTTTAAGGCAAATAAATCAAAAACTATCTTTAGATGTAGCATGAATTCATGAAAAAGATGAGAATGAAGAATAAAATAGTATTCATGCTGAATCACACTGGCAGGGGATTGCAGAAAATTTATTAAATTCAAGAGGTGTGACCTGTGTAATTATGGAAGTGATGGTCAAGCAGCAATGTTTAAGAATAAGAAAGACAAAAGGTCAGCTGTAGTCATTTGAAGCACATAATTTAATGTCATTTTACTTACTGCATAAGAAACGTTTCCAGCTTTGTTTTGGACTTTGATAAATATGTAAAATGGAGCTCCAATTGGCAGTGATAGATTGTCAATCTGATAAAAGTAGTGGTGGTATGTGCTGATAAAAGGAGAGATGTCAGGAGCATCTTCATAATTCTTTGTTGAAGCCAAACCCACTTCATAGTCATAGATGTCACTTTCATTGTCATATGCAGACCAGTTCATGTACATCTTGGGATATGAAGTGATTAGAGTTATTGATCTAAAATGTCTTTCACATTGGTTCAGCAAGTATTAAACTTGAAGTATGGTAAAATGACAAAGATTAGAAAAGTATATTTTTCTACACTGGAAAGCAATAGACATAGGGATGTAAAGTTATTTTACCTCATATTGCTCAGGCAATAATATGGTAAGCACTGTCTACAAAGTATCTAACCAAAGACATAGAAGAGCAACATCTCACAAAGATGATTCCTCTTAAAATTAACATTTGAAATTTGCAAAAACTTAAAATATCACTAACAGAAAAGAGAAATTAATTCAGCATGAAGAAAAATGCAATTAACAGATATCTCTCAAATGTTCTTTTCAAGCAAATATTCAAAAAACGATGATGCCATTGTATGATATCTTGACCAACTCACGTGGTGATCTCTGCCTAGGTAGAACATTAAAGTGAACCTGCTCTCAAAAGCCTGATACTGACAAGCTTCTGAAGCTTGGAAAGAGGACTTTATTGGACTCAAAGGAAAGAAGTTAAGATTCAGTCCTGGGGTGGCTTTATTGCTGTTGATCAAGTAAAGCAGAATCTGAGAAATGGTTGGTTTTGCTACGTAAAAACTGTACATTCATTTAATTTTTGCAAACTTATGTCGTAATATGTTAGCAGGATCGATGAATTCATGAGCAATATATTCTTAAGATTAACTTTTCAAAGTAAATTGTTACACTGCAAATACAGAAATAGGTGATCTTCTGTCATATTCTGTTTTGTAAGGAACTCACATGCATGCCTGGTCGGGGTTTTCCACAAGCCTTATCGTGCGGTCTGAAGTCACCAGCCATATGCGATTGTCTGATGCTCGAATCAAGCCAGGTGCAACGTAAGCCCCAGCCACATAAACATGGGACACTTTTTGGCTTATCTGCTCAACAGTAACACCATCTGAACACACAGGTGAACTCGGCTCGATGGCACTGTTGAAAGCCACAACTGTGATGTAGAAGGTTCCATCAGCTGGGGCACTCCAGATTGCTGTCGTTTCATAAGTCATAACAACCTGCTTTGCAATAGAAATAAAATGACAACATTTCTTTGCTTTCTGCAGAACATTCATCAAAGGACACAAATGAAAGTATTCCTTATTGCATTATAATTACTTTGTCCATGTCTGCATAGTAATTATGAATATTTATGGGTCCCTTCTGAAAGCTAGTGGCTGGAGAGAAAAAGGTGAGCTCCTGTCAGCCTACATGATTATAGTTAAACTGCACCAGCATGTGACATGGGGATCTTAAGAAGGGAATTTCTGAATGGGAAGTTGTTGCATCTAATGGAACAAGTTCATGCAAAATTAAGCCTCACTCTGCTGTCTTGTGTGTTGTGTCCAAATACACTGCTGTTGAGACACGAGGTGTGAAATGCATACTGGTAAAACTTGATCCCACTCTCTCTGTCAAAAAAGTCTGACCAGTATGCTTGTAATGTCCTGCTGTACTGATAGTCCACTTCTGGGGAATCTGGTATTCCATCATTCACAACACCTGGATATGGAGGACTTGCATCTAGTGTTATCTAATGATGACGAAAAGCGAAGAGGCACTGTTAATCATATTAATTTTACTTTCAAATAATCAAGTTTTAGAATACATTGTCAAACATTTATTGGTAGATCTGCTAGCCCATTAATTATTGCCCATCAAAGTGCCCTGTTGATCGTGAACATTTCATTTGCTCCCTCATTCCCTTTCACATAGCTGTGACCATTTTTCTATCCCTATCTTTTTCTCTCTTCACCTTTCTGGGTGTTGATTCATCCATGAATGAACTAACCTGCTTACTGATGGTGGTGGAAAGCTTGGCGTGATTAACAACCGTGACTTCAATATAGTAATCATAATCATGAACACCAACACTGGCATTGCTGAAAATTCCACCGTGCCCCTCACTGAAGTCCACAATGGTAGGTTTCACTTGAAAATGCCGATGGTAGCATCCAACGGGTCCCGTGCAGTAACAGTTTGCACCACGAGCATAACTTCCATAGCGTGTCTGACATTGTTGAAGAGTCTAGAAAGAAAAGCACAATTGTTATTGACAAAACTGAAATTCTGAAACAAGAACTAGATAAATTAGTGTGAAATAGGACAAAGATTTCACACTATTTACACTTGCATGCAGCAGTTATGAGTACTCTAGAAGCACTGAGCATAGAAAACATACAGGATCCATAAAAAAGTACATAAACCCATTTTTAATGAGACCTACAAAGGATTGCCATTTAAGTGCCTGTTGAACAATTATGGGGAAGGATGTAGATAGGTGAGAAATGTATGCTGCCTTCCAGTGGTGAAATGCCTCTGAGATATTTCACAATCAGCACATTGCAGCGACAGGCCTGTGGGAGAGGGATGACAAAATTCTAAAATTCCAAAGCTCTCCCTTTCCCAGTGGCATAGGAACCTGTGGGTGGAGGGTGGGGTGGAGCAAGCAAGGCAGCTGCCCTCTCAAAAAATATACGGAGGAGGCAAGAATGTGAATGTCATTCACTGTCAGCATGAAGTCCCCCCTCCCATTCCCCAAAGCCACTGTTTCTAGCTTTGGCAAGCATTCTTTTCGAACAACAATTTGGAATTCCCTGTCACTGCACTTACAGTACAGACACTAGTAATTTTGAAAAATAACTTGAAAGTACATTTTCTCAAAAGTCCTTAACAAATTGACTCTCTTTGATATGTGTGTGTGTGTGTGTTGAGTATGGTGAGTAGCTTCAAGCTAGAACCAGCTGCAATATAAATATATTGCTGTGATACAAAACATTAAAGTATATATTTAATAGTATCATATATTTAATTATCAGACTTTAGTTTTGATTGAATATTATGTGGGAGTTATTTAAATCAAAAGTAACCCAGCCTGCAAAGCTTGTAGGTCCCACAACCGGTAGTCATCCTGTACATAGGCTGTAGGTGTCCCATTAAGCTCTGAGCAATGCACTTGCATGGTAGGTTGCCCATTAGCTAAGCATTGTGTCCCAAGCCAAGGTATGAGGATTCCTGTTGCAATGTTTATTCTAAGCCAAAGGTATATTACTAAGGGTCTAAGACTAGGAGTAAACTACTAAAAGCATAAAACAAAAGGTAAATTACTAAGGCTACAACCACAATTTGACTCATTTTTTCAAGTTTCTTTAACTTCACATAAATTGCCATTCATCAAACTTGGCATTGTTTTATTGTTTTAAAATACATTTATTTCCATTGATGAAATGAATTTAATGTAAAGAAGAAAAGTTACTGTTTAAATTGTGCTAAGTTTAGTGTAGCAGAGAAATTGTGATGTTTTCCTACAGTAAGGGGTCCCAGTAGTGTAGTGGTTAAAACACTCGCTTGTCACCACTGCAGTGAGCGGCTCAGGGTTCAGATCTCATCTCCGGACACTCTCTGTATTTGACATTTCTTCGCAGGGCTGTGTGCTGGGGGTTTTCTTCGGGTACTCTGGTTTCCTCCCAATCCCTTTCTCCCCAAAGTGTGAATTCGCCCCAAGGTGGAAGCTTTTTCCTACTAAATAAACCAATCAAGTGATGTTTTCCTACAGTGATCATCTTTCCTTTTCAAACACTTTAACCCACTTAGCCCTATTACATACTTTTATTATTGCCACTCACCCTGACAGGATCTATTGCGTTATGGTGAGCAATGTTCTGAGGAGAAGGATTAATGCACTCACATTAGTCTCCCCTTGTGGTGATACATTTTCTACTCCATGCACAATGCCATTGTAACTGTCCACTAGCTGCCACTGGACACTATACAGCCCACTGTGATCATCGTAAGCCACCCATTCTATTCTGTCAATCAAATGATCAGTAAAGCATTTGTAGCAAGACATCGAAGGAATCTATAAGTGTATTTATGAACAGAATTTTACAGTTGCATAAAACTAAGTAGCCTTTCACCAAATTTTTTACACCTTGGAATTAGGAAAGATAGTGTGGTCCCAGAGCATACTCTTTCATCAGATAATGTCTTAGAAATTACTGGTTGTAATGTATGTAAAGTAATCTAAAGTGGCAAGACAACAGAAACAAATATGATGACTTTTAAACAAGAGGACTATGAAGACCTTACGTCATTGCCTTGAGCTCTTCAAGACCATGGACACTAATGTTTTCAAAGTTGGCCTTGGTCAGCCACAGATTTGTGATGACTGGAGGCGAGCTGTCAACATGTACTGTCAGATTCTCTTCATAGTAGTCCTCTCGGATGTCAAATGCTCGCACCCAGAATGTCAAACTTTGTCCATCCACAACACTTGCCTACAAACATTTTACTCTTATCTAGAAAGCCATTTTTCCCAACTGTTTCTGTGGCAAGAAGACTATGTAAAATGTAAAGAGAGGGACAAACAGAAAACTTGTCAAACTGATCAAGAGTCGAAGTATAATGAACACTACAACTACACTTGAACTCACTACTTTACAGTGGGATTTTCTAAAATAAAATGAAGTTAGAATTAATGCTCAGTAAATAATAAAGTCAAACAAATCAGAAATATACATAATTTTGTAACTCAATAACTAAGAAAAAAAGAAATAACACACCTTTATAGTTTTTATCATGGCCAGCCCTAGTTCCTGAGTAAATGCAGTATTAGATGGTGTTCTCTGAGTTGTCCCTCCTTTTGCATCTACTGCCCAAGCGGTTGTAAATTTGACAATACCTGAAAAATGTTTCACCAGTAAATGATAAGATTATCAATCAAAATATGTCTTTATGGTAAGATACATAACTTCAAAACTTAGAACCAGCCTTGGCAATTAGCCATGGCAAAGTATAAAGACGAATGTTCACAATGTGTTTGGAAAATCTTGAACTACTTCCATTCTGTAAAGCACCATTTTATAAATATAAAAAAATTGTGAACATAGCTGGGGTCACTCCTTTTTCACATACACACAAAGCCTACTGATATATGTTTCGAGTATTTGAAATTGCTAACCTAAAGTGTTTTGAATGGCTGCTACAGTCCTGTTTCCTTCAGAATCATCATATGCACTCTCTACTCCAGGTTCTGACGCAACAGCTGCTAGAAGATTGTGGCTGACGTGGAATACATTGGTGTACCTCTCTACCCATGACAGAATTACATCTCCCTCAGTGTATTGCCAGGTGAAGGATGTAACCTGTGCTGCGGAGGTCACACGCAAAACTGAGGAGGCTGTGACACTGATCTGGGAAGACGAATCATAAAGAAAAAGCCGCCGGCAAGATTTGTGGTTTCCAGCTCGGTCCAGCGCAAACAGGACAAGGGCATACATTCCAGGGCTTGTTACAGAAAAGCTGGTACTTCCCTACAAGATCAGAAAGGTATGACTTTACATATGTAACACAGCCAACAATGCAGACATGAATCTGCATCTACAACTTTTTTCCTTAATAGATTCTTTGTTGACTTCCAGCTGTAACGCAGAGCATATAAATAAAGAGACAGGTCTTCAATAACCATAAAGAGTGTTTAGAACTCAAGCGTTTCATACACAAAAAATCATAATAACTGGACATTAATTTTCCTATCTATCCCAGCTATTGTAAGCACGGGAAAATGATGTGTAATGTTTGGGAGGGTCTGACATTGTGAAATTCTGAAATAAATTCTTCAAGAAATAATGGTTAACAAGCTCTCTAAACACGAAATTTAATAAAGTATTTTGATTCTTCTAGCAACATTTTAAGGGGAAGAAACTCTGTGAGATAGCTATTTTTGTTACTTGTAGCGTTCAAAATGCAATGTTATACAGCAGGAACACTATATATTGGAAAGTAAAACAAAGTAAACTTTAATGCAAATTGCATGAGACTGATTTGACAGATATGTCTATGTCCATAAAGTAAAAATTAAAATATTTTAGAACCCAAACGTGTACCACTCCAAGTCAAGGAGGCAGGGGCCGCTTCTTGCCTGCTATTTATTCCAACATTTGGGTAGTTTGTTACCCACTCTGTGGTCACCATGGAGCTTGCACAGCTGGCCAAGGTGCAGGATGGGGTGTGCAGACTGGAGGCAACAAGCAAATGCTGCTGCCAGCTTTTAAGAATCTTCGTATATTAGCCCAGAAACAAATGAAATCTAAAAATAACGTAAATTGCTTCCCTTATAAAAGTAATACTCACAGATCCAGTACTGTTGACGGCTCCTGTAAGAGTTTTAAGAGTTTTGTGTTGGAGTGCAGTTCCTATATAATCCAGCTCATACACCTGGTATGTCATCTGGTGCACTCCCGCATCCTCATCTTTCCAGCCGCTCCACAAAATATTTTGTGTGCTCTGAAAAAATTATGCATGACACTGATGTTAGGAGGTTATTTGCACCTTCTCCATCTGAGAACTCAAAACATTCTGATGGAAAACATTTTTACTAATATTTTGTAAAACTAAAAGTGTTTTTTCATTAAATGAAACAAATTATCAATTACTACAAAATTCGCAAATAATATTAACAAGAATTAAAGCACTTACATTTAGTGCATTTCACACAGTATTTTAAAGTAAACTGAACAGATTTCTCAAATAACATACCATATCAATACGATCTTAAAAGGGTATTCGACAGGCCTAAAGGTTCTTATCAAGATAATATTAGTTATTATAGATAATGAGCATTTACACACCCTGGCACTTTAGAAACAAGCATTTCTCTTGCCCTCTTTTTTCATCATTAAAAGAAAATGAAATCTAATTTTAAAGTTACATAAAAACATATGTTGCAATTGTAACTCACAGATTTTGTGATATCTTTGACTGTTAACATGGAGTTTGTACACCCAGATGCTATTTTGCAATGGTACGGAGCCATAGTGTCAAAATGAGCCTAGAACAAAAGACAGAAGAATAGGTTTTTACTCATATGAGTAAACATTTTAAGGAAATTAAAGCAACCATTGTACCCTAAACAGAATCTGCTGAAAATTACTACTCATTAAAATTTTCTTTTGCCCTTGTAATTAGCCATTGCTGTCAGTGAGTGGATGGATGAAAATGTAGGATAAATATAGTTGGGGTACACTACCCGATGAATAGTTTATAGTAGTCACTTGATTGTATTGTTACTGGATATTCCATAAAAGTGCAATATTACTTTAAACAACAAAAATTCTCACTTGAAACTGATGTATTTTGGTGTTACCATTGAAATAATGTGTTTCTTTGATTCTTGTCTCTTTGTTTTCAACCTTGACAAACCCTCCCACATCTGCATGAAAGGAAAAGTCTAGCCTGAAATGAAGCGATCAGGCAGTTTTAGTCAGAGAAAAACTACAAATAATCTAACAGGTGTATTTCTAATCTGTAAGTGCTACAGGGGGGAAAATTTGAGTCAGTGTCAACATATATCATACAGGCATTCAATGAATGCTAGATATACCAAAGTCACATGTTTATGTATATTCATTGAGAATGTTTAATATTGCAAAATAAGTGATATGAATGTTTTAAGCTCTTAATACTAAATCTGGTGACATTTGTTTTCAATAAAAACTTACTTTAAAACTTTAATTCACTATTGTAAAAACAAAATAATTACGTGACTCATCATTGTTTCTTACTTCAGTAGCAAGTACGTTCATAGACCATATGGTGAAGACAAAAGGTAACAAGAAACTACTGATTCATTGTTAGTGAAAGGCTGATCCTTCAATCAATATTTATACATAAGCCTCTCTGTACATTCTTTCACCAGATATAGTGTGTTTTAATTACTGACCAGTCACCATGTTGAAAAGGCACTGTAAGAAAGCCAGAATACTCAGCTGGCTGCATGGTTGCACTGCAGGTAAACAATGCACGGTTGGGAGCATCTCGACTAGAGCCACCACAAGTACGTTCATAAACCTGGCGTGTTGTACCTACACAGGAAAACATTCACAGGAGATCAGACTTTGAAAGAAATGGTAACTTATTAGATTATTTTATCAAAATATTTTTATCAAAAAGCTTCAGGAAAGAGTAAAGACAAATTTTATAGGCCAAGCAAAGATGAAGTTTTGAGATAAGTAAAAGCTGACACAGGAGAAGAGATAAAAAGTTTTATAATTGGAAGTCTAAAACAATTAGAAAAATACAAAGTGTACAGATCATTAATAAGATAAAATGGCATTGCAAATCTTCAAGTACAAAGGAACATTAAATCCATAACTGGTCACATCTATTAAACATAAAAGAGACAAAATTACACTTCAAGAACTATTAAAAACATAAAATTTACAAACATCTAGCTTTATACAACACATGCAGCCTACCCCTGTTTAACATCAGTTGTGTCTTTCCTCCAGTGACCCCAACTTTAGTATCTTGGATGTAGGCATGGTAGGTAGGGAGAGTGGGATGAAACTGACCATCCCATCGGTAGAAGATGTTTGCAGGAACGACAATATTTGTCCAGACTTCATTTTGAGCAGCAGATGGTCCTGCATTTATATCTAATGGTGCAGTCACAATAGAACCATCCACAGCACTTAGCCTTACCTCATTATAGACGATGTCAGCTTGAGAAACAACTGCAAAAGATTTTTTAAAGTTCTGAAAACTTTTCTTTATCATTTTTTTGATTTAAGTGATTTTTCTACATTACCCTTTTATTTTTCCCCCTCGAATTATTCTCTTTTCATTCTTTAAATGCTTAAACAATTTCTAATATATATTTTAGTGTGTGTTGTTTTTAAATGAATAACTATTTACTTGGAATTCATGTTTTGTTTTGGAAAACATCCACCTCATTATCTCCAAAGTTTGATGCATGAAATATGTTGGTTGGCTTGAAAGGAAAATGTTTTCATATCTTGGTGATTTTGATGATGAACATTGTTTTGGGTGGGTCACTAGAATAAAGGGGTGACAAAATCTTTGAGAGTCATCAGTAGGTAAGCATGTGTGATGTCCTGAGGGAAAATTCACAAGTCAAAGATGAGTTCTAAAGTCATGATTTTAAATCCATGCCATGACAATAACAAATGCATAGCCACCACAGCACCATAGATACTGCCTTAATACAGCACAGGTATTTATCTCCATGTTCCTAACCACATACTATTTATTAAGAAATCTGCAGGTGTTCTACAGGGCTGTCCCCATCTCAAATAAATAGGTTACAATTCTGTCACATTTTCACATACAAGCATCATACAGTCTTCATCATACAGCTTCTTCCCCCCTGTCTTTTGTAAAGCACATCAAGCTCTCTCTGTATAATACCAGATGAGCTAACTTAACTGTTCTGACAATGGATTCCTCCAAAGCCAGAAGAACATGTGCAGCTGCTAGAGACTTCTGTGGAGCAGCTGCCTGGGTAACAGCGTGTACTGTCAGAGCGCCATGAACAAGCCTCTGAAAATAAGCAAGCAAACAATATGATAAGGGCAGTAAAAAATAATTGAAAAAACAAAATATAAATACTATTTTTCATCAGCAATGTTTTAAAATCTCATGCTTACTACTTTTTATATTCAGAAATAAGTTCATAAAATGAAATTGTAAGAAATACACAGTCATCTCTAACAAAATTTTTAACAAGTGCTCTAATTTCCTAATTAGTACAGATCTGGTGAAATTGTGATAATATAATCTGCTAGCAACCAGCCAGCTTAAAGAATTGCAGCACAACTTATTTGCTTAAAGTAAGTTAAAGTCAAGCCTGAAGAAAGAATCTAAAGGATGCATACATCCATTCAGTACAATATTCATCCAATCTCTCCACCGTACACAGAATAATACCAATTCTAACAAGTTTGGAGTTTATATAATGTATCAACGCTAATTATGTTACTGCTTTAGATCAAGGATAAACATAGAAAAACTGCCCAGTATTTAGAGATATAAAAATAAAGAATAAAAAGTGTTAAACTTAAGTCTAAAATACTTACGATTACATGCAGTCCTGTCAGGAGATGGAGCATAGGCTCGATAGCCCACCAGATCAAGTACTGTCCCTTCACACTTGGAACATATCTGGTTTGTACTGGTAGTGCAAGTCTCTATGTTGCAGTTTGAAATGGCTGTGCACACTGCACACAGATGTTTAAGTATGTTCATATTATCAACAGGAAATTCAGTAACACTTCCAGAAGATAGTTTATCAACAATAAACAGAAATCTGTCACATGTAAGAAAGGGAAATGAACCTTTATTTAAAGTCATTTTTTCTACTGATGAAATCAATTCTATCAACATCTTATGTTTCAACCTAAAACTTGTTCTTTCTCTCTCACTCAAACCCTCACACACACTCACATGGAGGTACACTTTTGGTCAGTGCTTGATTTAGGCTAATTTTCTCTGTTTAATTACAGTCTACTGAATTTTATTTAATTCATTTGTGACGGTGTTAGTACTCTAAGAACATGCCTGCAGAATGCCAAAATTTTAGGCTCGTTTGTGGTCGATTTGTATGGACATTTAGGATTTTCATGTTTGAGCGCGCATGGGCCTTAGTGACCATACACGGCAAGTCAAGCACTATGCGTTCATGATGTGTACGTGCAACTGGGGGTTATCATTTGGCTGCTTGATCTCCCAGCTGTTGTGCTCCGGGGATATTGAGACGAACCCAGGTCCTAAGTAAGAGAGTGCCGGAATCGCGGGCTATACGCTTATATTTCAAAGGACGAAGGCTTGTTGTGTCCGGCCCTGTTCGATCTACAACTGACGGAGCACTGAGGGACAACAGTTGTTTGGAGAGAATGAATAACATCTCAAGATAGTACAGAGGCCAGAGGGAGCATCGTTTGAATCCTCTCCTGCAACAAGAGCATTTGCACCAAGTTATGCAGAGGCTGTCCTTAGGATACATCTCTCTGACACAGTTCGACACACCGGGGATGACAACAAACGTTCCTAGACCTTTGGGACACAGGTAACGGATCTACCAACCAACAGCAGGCAGCCAAATAATCAGCGAGACAGGAACCCCTCGACGTCACAGGAAAAAGGCACGGCGGGTAGTCTATACCAGTACCGACCATGCAGCAGTACCACACAGCACGTGCAACGCATAAACAGTGATGTTTACCGGGATGCTGAACTCGTACTCAGTCTACCAGCAGCACGAGAGTTCTCGATAAAGGACAGAGGCGAATGACGGACAAAAGTCTGGGTCTGGGCCAACACTACGTTCTACGACACGTAACCAGCCTCAACGTCAGTTCAGTGGGGCTATATATATATATAGTGACCCTGTCTTTAATTAAAACACAGGTGTGATACAGCGATAACTGGTTCATTAGCTGATAATACCATGATTACTCATTCTGTACCTGCTAACAAGCCTCCGGAGAGACACGTGAGTTTCCTTACTTATCATATGCAGGTTTTTGAGCCTGATACGAGTCCTTATACATTTCTAAATTCGATTATGTACTTCTGGTTGAAACATTTTAAGTAGCATAGTTTCCAACTTTCAGCTTTCCATTTCACGACGCTTACATAGCTCCCCGTATAAAGTTGTCATCTACTAATTTAACCCGCGGCTCTCTGGTGGTGTGTTTCTTGTCAGGAAGAATCTAAGTACATATGTTGAACAGACTAGGACTGAATATGATAAATCCATTCTACTTAAAATATCACTTCTTCAGTTTATCTGCAGATATCATAGTGATAGGCGCTTACCTGCCACCTATTGATTCTCCTTACTATAATGACACGGAAATCTCTAATGGAGTTAGAAATGAAAACTGCCAATTATCACTTTTGAAAAGAATGCTTAAAATAGACTAAATATACACTTGTAATGTTTTATATTTCTATTCCAAGAAAATTTCTTACTTAAACAAACTGGTCCTCCACTGTAAAATCCTGCCTTTGTGCATGTACACCTGTCTGGACTGTCACAGGAGCCTTCTGGGTAGTACTGGTAGCTACCATCATCATAGATGATATGTGAATTGCCTATGCGAGCGTTACAAGCTCCATTAAGATTTGTCAGACCATTGCATTTAGCTGAAATAGAAATAAATCAAACAAAAACAAGTATTCATTAAGCTGCACTCTTCATAGACAAAAAAGTAGAGATTACCTGCATATATAATTGAAGCTATTGTCAAACATTCACCCACAACATTTTTGTTCCATCATTCTGTAGGATTTCTTTTCCCACTTTTTGTATTTCAAAGAATATGATCCAAGATTTTTACTCTCAAGTGTTCTCTCTCTCTCTCTCACTCTCTCTGTGTGCATGTGTGTGTGTGTGTGTGTGCATGTGCATGTGCGTGTGCGTGTGTTTCAGTGCATGATTAAGTGTATGAGAGTGTGAATTACATTGTGTACATCAGTTTGCGACTGTGTGTGTGTGTTAGTATGTGAGTCAGCTCATGGTTGAGTGTATGAGTGAAAGAGTGTGTGTGTGTGTGTGTGTGTGTGTGTGTGTGTGTGTGTGTGTGTGAATTACAATGTGTACATCAGTGTGCGACTGTGTGTTTGTGTACGTATGCATGTGCTCAAATGTGCACTCGTGCACCTGAATATAATATCTTTCATTTATCTTGTCCATTGAGGGTTTTATAACAATCTAAACTGCAAACCTCAGTTATTCTCTAACAATACTTGCTCTTATAAACCATTATTTACTGTACCTAAAGGCACCTCAGGTTTTAAAAAAAAATATGACTTATATATATATATATATTATGACTCCAAATATTTCCCATGCTCAAGATCTTACCATAGTCACATGACATGTCATTGTTGCTGTACCAGCCTGATTCACACTCGTATCTTTCACGGCGTACTGATCTGAATAACAGCCAAAAAAGGAAATATAAGCACCAGTATTTCTAATTTTACATTATAAATAAATCTATAACTGTAATTTCTTTTTTCCAATTGTTTTTATGTGTTCTTTTTCTTATAGGACTTGAAATCATTGTGCAATATACAGTACAGTTACTTTGTCTCTAAGTCCTAAAGATGTACATTTTAGTCTTTCAGGTAAATGGATAGCTTTGGAAAGACACCTTATGAAATGAGACATCTAGATGTTACTGTGTTTGTAACTGTTATTACACCTTTGTCTGACTAAAGTAGTGTAGCGGGAGGGCTTGTTTGGAGCTGTGTGTATCGTTGACAGTGCTTTGTTCCCTCTACCCTGCACTTCCCTTCCTGTCCCTTGGCCTTGGTGAAACCAACGACAGGGGCATCAGACTCCTAGAGCTTGCGCAGAGCCAGAGACTCACCTTAGCCAACACCTTATATCCCCACAAGAAATCAAGGACGGCCACGTGGCACTCACCAGACGGATTGGTCCATAATCAGATCGACTATATCCTACTGCCGAGACGCTTCAAATCCAGCATCAACAGGGCCAACACAAGGACGTACCCAGGCGCTGACATAGGCAGCGACCATGACCTTGTTCTAGCGAACCTAAAGCTGAGGCTGAAAGTGAAGCGACTCTCAAACACTCCCCGAATTCGCTTTGATTTGGAGAACCTGCAAGACCCAAAGATTGCAGAAGTCTTCAAGGCCACGGTTGGCGGAAAATTTGGCGCACTGAACCTGGTGGACTGTGATGTAGACACCCTCGCTGGAAACATCAAAGAGGTGCTACTGTCGACAGCCCAGGAGGTTCTAGGAATAAGAAACAGCCATGGGTCACGAATGACATCCTAGACCTCTGTGACCAAAGGAGGACCTTGAAGAGAGAAAAGAAAACCAAACCAGAAGCAGCCACCAAATACAAAGAAGTGAACTGTGCCATTAAGAAAGCGATGAAGGCAGCTAGGGAGAGCTGGATCGAGGATCAGTGCCAGGATGTAGAGGATGGAATGGCACGAGGTGACAGCAAAAAGGCCTACCAACTTCTAAAGACCCTCACTAAGACAGACCAGCAGAAGATCTCAGCCATCGAAGACAGCAATGGTCACCTACTCACAGAAGGCAATGCTGTACCCGATGGACAGAATACTGCAAGGACCTGTATAACTACCAGCTGAAGACCGACGCCAACATCCTCCAAAACAACCAGACTAGAGACAGCGAACCTGCAGACCTACCAGTCCTACGGGAAGAGGTCGAAAGACCTGTACATAGTTTGAAGGGAGGAAAGTCACCAGGCGTTGATAATGTACCAGCTGAGCTGCTCAAGCAGGGTGGGGAAGCAACTACAAAGGCCCTAACTGTCCTGTGCCAAAGAGTCTGGGAGTGCAAGGAATGGCCCAGAGAATGGACGCAGTCACTAATCATTCCCCTCCCAAAGAAAGGAAACAGCAAACCGTGTCAGAACTACAGAACCATAAGCCTTATCAGTCACCCAAGCAAACTCATGCTGAAGGTCATACAGAACCGCATCAGAACCACGGCAGAAGAGCTGCTAGCAGAAGAACAAGCTGGCTTCAGACCACGTAGAAGCACAGTTGAGCAGATCTTCAACTGTCGTCTTCTTATTGAAAAGCATCTTCAGCATCAGCGGGACCTTTACCACAACTTCATTGACTTTAAGAAGGCATTTGACAGAGTCTGACACGAGGGGCTATGGCATGTGATGCGGAAATTCAACATTGAAGAAGGGCTCGTCGAGGTTGTTGAAGCGCTGTATAACAGCTCAACGAGTACAGTACTGCTCAACAACCAAATAGGAGCTTTCTTTCGCACTACAGTAGGGGTACGTCAAGGATGTCCCCATATCACCCGTGCTGTTCAACATATTCTTGGAGAACATCATTCTTGAAGCTCTTCATGACCACCATACCTTCATTTCAATCGGCGGGAGACCAATATGCAACCTACGCTTTGCAGATGACATAGATCTGTTAGCAGGTACAAACAAAGAACTGCAAGACCTCACCAACAGACTGACAGACAGCTCAAACGCATATGGAATGGAGACCAGCACTAAAAAAAGCAAAGTTATGATCAATGGCAACGGCAAAGCAGAGATCTATATGAACGGGGTACAGCTCGAAGAGGTAAGCAGCTTCAAGTACCTGGGAGCCACCCTCTCCAAGGACGGCAGCTCCACGCAAGATATCCGCATCAGGATCGCAACAGCAACAGCACCAATGGCTAGGCTAGATAGGATCTGGCATAGCCACAAGATAAGGTTCACTACCAAGTACAGGCTATACAAATCCCTGGTAGTGCCGATCCTGCTCTACGGATGTGACACGTGGACTCTGCTCGCCGAAACAGAAAGGAGAATCCAGGCATTCGAGAACAAGTGTCTGAGGAGGCTGCTCCGGATCTCATACAAAGAACACAAAACCAACGACTTTGTAAGAAACAAGATTGCCACACTCGTAGGACACCAGGAACCTCTTCTATCAACAGTCAAGTGACGTAAGCTGGTCTTCTTTGGCCATGTGACTCGGCACGACACCCTGTCAAAGACTATCCTTCAAGGCACCTTGGAGGGTAGTCGACACCGCGGTGGTCAGAGAAAGAACTGGCTTACAAATGTCGAAGACTGGACTGGTCGTCCTGTACAGGACCTGCTGACTATCGCCCAAAATAGGCAAGAGTGGCGGGCCCTGTCAGCTGCCGCGTCTATCCATGTGCTCCCCCCAACGCCAGGTGCCAGGCAAGGGATGACTGACTGACTGACCCTTGACCCAGCCAGCCTGTTTTGAGTTAAACATTTTTAGTCAATATATGTCTGAAAACAAATGAAACCCGTAGAAAAATTCATAACTTCTGTTCTTTTTTGCCGATTTTGGTAAACTTGGGACTGTTTCACTATTTTCAAGATTTCAAGATCTATCATAAAATTCTGTCGGTGCATCAAAGAAAAATCACTTTGGAATCCACAGTGTTATTAATCAAAACTGTCATTTTAGTCTCTCACCTGTACTTGGTAATAATAAGCCAGTCTGTGTATTTCTCTTGTGTATAATAGACGATAGTTACCACATGATTTCTGTTAAGAAAAAACGAGACAATTGAAATGACTTATATTAATGCCCTTTCCATAATGTTAGAAGTAATATGGTCACTAGGCTCCAAATTAATGAGGTATTGCATGCTCTATCTTTTAAGCAGGATTTTAAAAGAGTCATATCTCCCCTTAGCCCTTTCCTTGTAGCTTTTGAGGAAGTAAAATAACATTGATTGGGTTTGCTTAGATGTTCTCAATCCATCCAAAAATAGTCAAGCTTTTGTTCACGCTCCAACAATCGAGAGAGGAACGGGACAGGCGGGTCTGGTGTACCCGTCCCCGCGGTTGTGAAGGGGTCCCACCCTTGGACAGTGGATTTGTTTCCTTCGTTTCCTTTCCTTTGGCTTTAGAGGAAAGGTCTGGTGAAAAATTGCTAAAAATTGAAGATATGGAATTTCCGAGAGATCGTGAAACAAAACACAGGTTTTCAATGAACTACCTGAAGAGAAGCTTACGAAATGGACAAATTTGAAATCGTCAATGGCTGGTGTACTCCAAATCGCCTTCTGTTTCTGCTGCAAGCTGTTTGCAAACATGAATTCTGCTTTAGCGTCTGATGGATTCCGTGATTGGAAAAATGCAAGCGTGCGTCTTTCTGAGGATGAAAGATCAGAATCTCACATGACAGCAATTAAAGAGTGGCTGGAACTTGAATTACGAGTGGATATGAAATGTACAGTGGACAAAATTAACGAAGAGAGATCTCGATGGCGAAGCGTTTTTGAACGGGTTGCTATTGTGCAGTTCCTACTAGAACACAACATGGCATTCCGTAGATCAGTATGGATAAAACTGTATGAGCCACACAATGATAACTTTCTTGGGCTAGTTCAGCTGGCTGCTCGATTTGATCCGATCATGCAAGAGCGCTTGAAAAGAGCAATGACCGGCGAAATTCACGATCACTACTTGGGAAATCGAATTCAGAATGAATTTCTCTCATGGGAAACAAGGTGCAATCTACTATCATCAAGAGAATAAAATTTGCAAAGTAATTTAGTGTGATACTAGACTGCACACCTGACATCAGCCACAAAGAGCAAATGTCGCTAACAGTACGGTAGTTTCAGACGGTTTCGTCGATGACGTTCCTCTAGGAGTCTATGAACATTTCATTCATTTCATTGTTGTTTCTGAAAGCACGGGAGAGAATCTGACTGATGTCCTAGAAGAGCTAAAAAAACTGATGCTAGTCCTGCGTCAGAGTGCGTGGGAGGAAGCTTACAAACATCATACCCCCAACACTCAGTTGCATATAGATTCAAGTTTATTTACAAGTTGAAAATAAAGCTCTTAAACCATTTGATGGTGCTTTTCTTTATCTTTTTCGTTTTTGATCATCATCATCATCGTCATTGTCATCATCGTCATCGCCATCATCATCATCCCTATTCCTTGCTACTCCTCGAGGAGCATAGTGTCGCAACAACACCTCGCCAGCGGACCCGGTTTTGGGCAGCCCCCCCTCCGTTGGGCCCATGTGGTTCCGCCATCGTTTGCCTCGCTCTCTACTGATCTTTTCCAAGTCTGTTTTGGCCTCCCAACTCTCCTCTTCCCCTGAGGGTTCCAGTCAAGTGCCTGCCTGGCAATGGTATCAGCTGGTTTGCGCAGGATGTGTCCTATCCAGCCCCACTTGCGCTTTTTGAGGTCTTGACTAGTGGCATTCGCTTTTGCTCAGTCATGCTTATTGATTTCGCCATAGTTACGCTAGACTGCATGGGGGGAGGGTTGCTTGCTTTGGCTACAACTCAAGGTGATTTTGCAGTATGAGGGGGAGAAAACCCTGAGAAAATTCCCTGACGGTCGGTTCTCGAGCAGGTGTCGGATTCAGAGAGTGTAACGAGACGAGATCTGAACTCGTGACCTGTCTTTGCAGTGGTCATAGTGGTAACGTAGCCACTACACTACCGGGTGCCTCTTACACTACATTGAAGATTTGTGGGGGATTTATAGGGGACCTAGCTCGATCTCCAAGTAAAGCAGTTGATTAATACGCGAGTACTGTGGTAGACAAAGATGATCTCTTTAAAAGGATGCACTATATTTTTAAACGTGATTTCCCCCAGAAAAGTAGCAATAGAAGACAACGGGTGAGGGTGACCTAATTAACAAGCAATATATTTTAAATTATATTTAATCTTGTTTAACATGCGACTTCTGCAAACATTCATAATAGAGCGAAAACTGTTTGTCGTAAGTCGCGTTGGGGAGGTAGTCGTACTAGAGATGACGTTTATATAGTGAAATACATCCGTGAACATTTTCGGATCGTATCTAGAGTGGGTCGCAATAAGAAAGCTTTGCTCTATTTTAATCTTATTTCCTTCTTTTTTTCAAGTAGCATGAGAATTCTGTTTTCTCCTGTGTAACGATAATAATAATAGGGTGGAGGAGGTGGATGGCGCTATTGCTTTAAGTTGCGCCTCCACCTCCATCCTACCCCAACAATTAAAGAAAGATTCATGAAGATACGTACGCATCTTTCCGTAGAGCGGCCACACTCGCAGCACTCAGCACAACTGCTGCTAGAGCAAACCAGGCCTTGTATGTGTTGCCGCGGGTCTCCATAAGACTGCTCAGCGACCTTCAACGGTCTTCCCCTGGCGACTGACAGAAAGTAGTGTTCGATGATCGTCAGAGTCTGTTCTCTGATGACTTCAGAAGCTCTCTATTTTCTTCCGGTTCACGGAATGTGCCTTTAAACGAATGTATTTTTGTAAGATATACTGTTCTCGTTCAGGACTCGCCTGAATATTAATTTGCTTTCATGGCGAGGTTTAAAATGTTCTTTTTTTCCATGGATTAATGAGATGTACACATTTACTAGCGACTGAAAAGATGCGAATTCTTACTACTATTGTTTGTATTATACTTTCAAACTTTTCTGTTGATAACCGAGAGATTTAGCAACATCACTGCACCCCAGTAATCGCACAGATGCACAGCATAAATGAATAAGGTAGGCTTCCAGCATGGCTCATACCCGTAAATTTCCTTCTCTGGAACGCATCTGTGGTACGCTTAACGTTACGGGGTAGGTCTGCTATCAGCAAGTCGGGTAGGTCTATTTCAGTCTGCAAAATATGTCCCACTGCTACTTGTTGACCGTCTTGTTGTGACGTCATGAGCGATAAAGTGGCCCCCGTTTCATCTTCCTGGTCCCTACCACTCTTCTGGGCGTCGCCGTTACAACATAACGACGATCTGATTAGTTCCAGTATGTGTATAACCAGCAGCCAGCAGGAGTACTTGGCGAAGATTGTCTTCTCCTACCATCACCTCACCTTCGATTTTCTCGAACAATCTTTCTCAATGATATCTCTGGACTTTTTTTGGGTGGGTGGGTGGGTGGGTGGGTGATGGGCGTTGAGCACAATCTGTACCCGTCCTTTCAAACTACATACTTCCTAGTCAAAGGGAAGATGCATAGGTGGTGAGTATTTTTTTGCCTTCATACGTCATCAGGGCCGCCGAGAACCAGTACGTGCCCTAAGGTATACGACGTCTCCGGGCCCCTTATGACTGTAATCGTAAATTATTTTCCCAGTATATTATAATTTGCTTACAATTCGATTGTCAGTATCTACATTTCATTCAGTAACATAATACAGCCAGCAAACATTAGGACAAATGCACTAGGATCTACATCACTACTTGAACATAGAGTTGTTTACACGTGAGTGCTTAGTAAATAAGGAAGAATGATGTTTAAGGATTAAAGTTGCAGTATCCCGCCCGCTCCATAGAAAAAAATCCCCAGAGTGAGGAATGTTACGTCAACCTTTCCTTAAAAGAAAAAGAAAATGAAAAGAAGAAGGGGAAAAATCCACCGACCAAGGCCGGGCCCCCTTCACAGCCGCGTGCCTGGGTACAGCAGATCCCCCTGCGCCCCACCCCACCCCATTCTCGTCAGGCATGTACGCGTCATTCACATTGCCTGAAAGATGTGCTAAATTGCTAAATATGGAAACAACTCTTATTTACATGCTTGGACGCGTGAATAAGCAAATACATACACAATCAGAAATATACACTCCTCAGAAAAGTCAGCTTCCGAAAGGAAGAAATCTGATACATTATAATTAGGTAAGTTACATGTTCATAAGAATTTTCACGTTTAATTGGCGCTTCAGATTAAGAACTTTGTTTTTTTTAAACTGTCTAACTGCTTATGAGTTTCTTTTCAATTATATGCTACATCCATATATTTTCAGGATCAAAACTTTGCGTGATTTAGTCAAAGTAGCTAGCTCGTTGTAAAACAGTAATTAGTCCCCATACTTTAAAAAATATAAGTATGAAATCTGTTCTCTTTGACAGTTGGTTTTAAAAGGCCAGGAATGCTACAGCGAGTGTGATGAAATTAAGTAGGGTTTGATTGATCTAGTCATTTAATCCACCAAGGAACACAACCTAGGAAGATTTTGATACTTTATAATTTTTGTAACATCAACTATTGATATTAGCCACTATTTATAATCAGATTTGTTTTATTTTTCTAACTAAACAGCTGAGTGTTCTTGGATAAAATACCTACACATGGGTGTCAGACAGCAGTATTTGCTTAAATTTCTCTGGAAGTACGCAAATATCTTGATAGACGATGATTTACTACTAGATAGTCCTATAAAGAAAACTGGATACATTGTAGCTGATGCTCAAGACATTAATGACTTTTAGAGTTCAAATAAAAGTGTGTAAAAGTCAAAGTTATCATGCATCCAAAGAAAGTAAATTGAGTGGACTTGAAATTTCTGTTGGCATATAAAACACTTCAGTATTTTTTTTATTGAAATCAGCAGTTTAATTTACAATGCTATAAATATTGCTGCTTTTAACCTATTTGTTGTAATGTCTTACATATGTTGGCATTCTGATTTGCTGCATGGTTTCTAGCTGTTTTCATTAATGCGTCATCGGACTATAAAATCATAGAAATCGATCGAAATTTCAATCAGTTCATTATGACCCATCGCTTCCTTTTTTCCTGCTCATCTTGTTTTTGGCCCTGAAATTTTAAGGCTACCCTCTGAAAGTACTGAAAACAGTACAACTGCTATGTTTTATTTTGCAGGTGGTTGTAAGTATGATCGTAGTGTCTCTAACCCGACTTCCTGTTAAAACCTTATTCTGTTAATCTACAAGGTTGACAAACACAGTTCTTGTTATTCATGCATCGATACTACGGTCCAACCCATAAGACGCCTGCTGTGGTTCGTCTGCTGAAGTCAGTCCAAACCCTGATACTTGTGTTGTCACCCAAACACTGATCTCATTTATGCGTTGATGTTGTTGGTAAATGAGTTCAATATATTTTAAACTTCGATTAAGAATGGTGATAATGTAGACTTATAACAGTAACATTTTTTTTTACATGAAATAAGAATCAGGAAGTGGATGCTCAACATGCCTTGTCAGTAGAAAAATCCCTGACATCATTTGAAGTACCTAGACATAATTGAGTGTGTTTTTATCACTACTTGTGTAGAAGGGAGGCCACTGGAAGATCTTTTTTACCTGGCCGACGAGTATGTGGCTGTACAAACATCCTTTACGATGTGACACGGCCCCGCCCATCACCTCCACTGAGATCTTACTGAAAAACACTGGGACGTTTATGGGCTTTACTTATATGTTGCCGCCCATAAATAATGCTTAAACGTCACTCTCCTAGAGGTGAGCAGAGTTTATTTCGATTGTCTTCAAGCGTACACTTGTTTTTCTTTTTAGTTTCCTCAAGATCTGTGATAAACATAAATGATATCCACAACCTGAAAACACTGAGACCGTAAGCGAGGCCACCTCTTAACGGACGGCTAACTGAATAAACAACAAGAACTCAGCTGAACTCTATGCGCGTGAAGAAATTCAAGTGTAGGAAGTGGGTTTGTTTTACAGAAACTTTTACTTTTGCCAATTATCCCTGAATATGACCCGTGCTTGTGAATATTATAGAAGTAGAGACAGGAAAGAAAGTCTCCTTGTCCTCTTCTTGTAATAAATAAAACACACACACACACACACACACACACACACACACACACACACACACACACACACACGGGTGGCGTCTGACAGCAAACAAGATTAGAAAAGTTATCTTCCAGGGGCCAGTTGCACAACACGTTTCTAAACCTTAAAACTGTTCTAAAGAAGCAAAATCTTTTCTTTGCCATTTTGATGTATTGCAGAAAAACATACAAAAAATTGTACTAACAGGACGGAAAGTCATACTTTATCTTACTTAAAGCAGTTTTAGTTTTAAAAACTATAAAATTGTGGTGTGCACTTTAAACTAATTAAGATAAAGGTCATCCCATAACCTTTTCAGGTCGTAGGGGAGTGAGGTGTTAGAGACCCCACTTTTCTCGGGGCCAGCTTTTACATGAGGGTGGTGTCAATCTCCTCTCCCTTACCTTCCCCAACCCTCTATGGAGTCAGGTACCCATTCCCGTCAGCTGGGTCAACTGGGGGAAGTTTGCTCCGCTTATCGGGAATTGAACCAGCGCGCTCTCGGTTCGGAAGCCAGCGCTCTAACCACTCGGCCACCCGCTTCCCCACTAATTATCTAAATAGAGTTAAGGCCTAAAAGTGTTTAAAATTAGAAATGTGTTGTGCAACTGGCCCCAGTGCAATAAAGAATAAAATTTTTGTAAAGGTTGTATACAGTAGCTGGGAGTCAGATCTGAGGAATAGACCGGACATACGACGCGTTTGACTTGGTGCTGTTGCAGAAAATCCTTGACGACCCTGGACCTGTGCGGTCTGGCGTTGTCGTCTTGAAGAATGGCGCCTTGTCCAATGGCCTGCGGTGCTGCAAGTACCAGAGGCTGTAAAACGTTATCCCTCTATGCCACGCCTGTCGGGCTGTTTTGCATCAGTTAGACCGAAGATCTATAGACCGTCCCCATCCCACCCATTTCGTTAATAATAATTTGATTTTGTTGTACAACTGTGCTGTCAGTGTTGTTGCACACGTGAGTGGAGATAGTTATCTGTGCATGCCCGTGCGGACGTGCGAAAATCGGGCGAGAGGGCAAGAAAAGGGTGAAAGTCGGGAGTAAAGTGAGCCAGAAGGTGTCCCCTTTGCGCGTGGACTGTTCAGTCCATGCCTTCTCCCCGCAGTTTCGTCACATCCTCCTACAAGATACCTTGGAAGAAAGTCGACGCCGTGTTGGCCAGAGGAAGAACTGCCTCAAGAACACGGAGTGGAGTGGTCGTCCTGTGCAGGCCCTGCTCACTATCACCCAAAACAGATTTGAGTGCGGGCAACTTGCCAAACAGTCATACAACAGTATATTCGACAGTGCCTTTTCCCATGCAGAATTATTCATCCGTGGAAGACTATAGACTTGCAAAATCCATGAACCCGGTGGGAAGCTTGTCAACCTTAGGTCTAAGGCTCGTTCCTCCTATTCTAACACTTGTCACTCGTGCTTGACAACAAACTTTATCGTCTCGGCGATCCTCATTTTCTGACAGTAAGTCTGTACAGCACTTGAACTATCGGTCAAGTAACAATAAGAAATCGCGTGAGACTGGCCTGTGACCTGACTTTCATCCCGAGATAGGTCATCAACAGCAAGACTGAATAAGCAACAGATAAAATGACCATTAATTTCCCGTTCTCCAACCCTTCTGTTTACTTATTGAGTACGATGAAACTAGGAATCCATGTGAAAAAAAGATATGGCCCTTTAACTTGCAGTTTATCCGAGACATGAACGTTCGTGTTTATGCTTTAGCCACTTGCGACACCAACCCCAATCGCACACCCTCCGGGCACTCCTGGATTGGCACCCCTTCGCCCCTCCCCCCAGTGAGTTTACTGCTCCGACTCCAGCAACATTAGTAAATACAGCGGACTAATTAAAAAGAAACACAATGTTATTCGGCCGCATTGGCGTCAGCTGTGTCGTTATTTTCTCTTTCTGTTTTATATTCAATACCTATTGGTGTGCCGGCCCCTGGGATTTGACGGCCCTGTGTAGGTGCACAGATTGCATATACCTGACGCGGCTTTAAAAATAATGTCTTATTAACTGTAATTTAATGGTTTAGACGTTTAAAGTGACATTCACGTGCAACTTAGTGAAAATTTAAGCAAGTGTTTCAAGTTACAACAGTGTAAATAGTGTTTGTCTCATCAGCTGATTCATTCCGCACCCGTCTGCTCTCCAGCTCCCTCCCTCCTGCCTCCATAATCAACAGTCTTCGTCTCCGCCAAGGTAAGACTGATAAATATAATATATTCTTCATTATTTTATTATCTATATTATTTATATTATTGTGCCATTAACATTTACTGCACAGTACTGTATATTATGCCGTATTTACAAATAAATTGCGTTGTTGTGGGAGGGTTGGAACGCATTAATCCTATTTCCTTTATTTTGTATAGGAAAAATAGTTTTAATATACGAGTGTTTTGACATGCAAGCTCGGTTGTGGAACGAATTTAACTCGTATGTAGAGGTACTACTGTACTACTGTACTACCTTGAAGCTGCCGCTTTGAAGTGCCGTTAAAGGTCAAGCCGAGCGCAACATTATTTCTTTATGATCGGCTTAAGTTCGTTTTAAAATAATAATGCCCATAATATGAGTACATTATAGTATGCTTAATTTTAAAGATATAAGCCTTCAAACATCGGCATTCTCACCTGCAACTAGGAAGGCGGGAAAAAGTACTCTCCTGTACTGAACGTTCTCGTATGCGATCGAAGTATTTGTAACAGCGAGTGTGCAAGTCTTCAAGTCAAATGAAGAAACATCGCTCAAGTTGTCGTGTTCAAGAATCGATTTTTTGGGGCAAAAAAATGAAACAGCTGAATTTGTAATACAGCCCTACAGATTGGAACTTTATTTAGAAGGTTCGAATGAAGTTAAAAAATAATTAAATGGTCCAATCTCCTCCTCATTTAGCTGCACGCAAAATTTTCTATTTACTTACTCGCACGTGTTTCCCATTTAAGCTCCATATAATATTCTTTTTTTCCTGTTTTAGCTGTTTCGATCACGCACATCAATGGTGCCCTCACACTGTCAGTTGTTTTTAGCATTATGCTGGATAAAGATACGACTGATGATGTTGTGTTTGTGACTGTCACACGATGTTACTTTTAGACCAGACGGTATAGTAACCGTCGATGTTGCATATCTGGTGCTTGATCTACCAGCAGTCGTAGTTGGCTTTCACATCTCGTGCTTTTGTATAGCAAGCACTGCTGCAGGAATAAGATTTTTTCGTTTTACTGAAAGTCCAAGACTTGCTTGTACTGAATGTGACTGGATAACAATCGATTTTGAAAAGTTTTGAGCAAATTCTTGAGTGCAGTATGGAGACGAAGTTTGCACGGCAAGTTTGAACAAAGCAGAGATCTGTATATACACATCTCTGAACAAAGTGAATCCACTGGCGTTTGCTGCCATTATCTTTAGGATTTCCTTAATGAGTACAAACTCCATCTTAGTGTCGAAGGGAACATTCTCCAACAGCACAATGTGTCCTGGTCGGTTTTCTTTTAGGGAGGATTGCATCTTTTCTCTTCGACTTCAGCTAGTGCAGACGGGGCTATTTTTAGAAATACGTTTCTTTCGTCACTTCCTGTTTTCTCAACAAATCCAGGTGTGCTTAAGAGAAATATATTAATATAAAATCTTTCATGTCTCTTTGTCAAAAAATACCACCGGAACATGTTTTTGTGATACTTTGTGCTTTATTTCCAGTGATTTTCGCGGAGCGCTCCTGTTCTCCTTTAAGTCGTGCTTGACAGCGTACTACAATACGGGTTTGGACAGACAACTTCTCGCTTTGGGTATCGACAGATGCAAACATGTTGGGCGGAGGGGGGACGGAGACGGGGATAGGGTCGTGTCTATCCTTCCTCATTACCAAGCAGGAGATCTGTCAAACCTACAAGATATATTGACACAGAGAGAGATGCACTAAGCCATCAGAATAAATTATAAGAAATGTTGTGAACAGTGGCATATGTCCTGGCCTACATCAAGAGGTAGGCCACTACTGCAATGCTGAGCAATCGAGATAAAAATGGCTCGACTCACCCCCGTTTGTTTGTGTACAGTGAAACAAGACTGTCAAAGATATGGCCCGTTCAGCTGACGTTAATGCTTTGTCCCTTTGCTGTGCCAGCTGCCGCTTCTCCCCATTCCCTGATCCCCTGATCCCCTTCATGCACATCTGCACTCCCAGAAATACATTCATGTTCTTTCATGTCAGCATTCTTTCTTAGTTCTGTTTGCTCAAACTGCTTGCATGCTTTCCCTAGTTCCGTTAATTTTTTGTCTGCTTGTTGATCATCGTGTATGCTTCCACACCACATATACACAACCCTCCCCTCCACGTACGCATGCGCGCACGCACACACACACACACACACACACACACACACACACACACACACACTCATATTCTCCTACCATGCATAATCTTACGCACACACTAGGACATGAAAAAGCCATCAGCATAAACTCTACACAGCAAGAAAATAAAATGTAGACTGGAAGAAACTGGTATAAGGGAAGACATTTTGAAAACATACTAAATTTTCAGTGCTTTTAGAATTGTTGAGAAGAGTCTTTGTGACGCAGATTAAATAAAAGAGAGAATTCTACAGCTTAGAAACAGGCACGCTCACCAACACATTGAGTATAATATATTGGATGTAGAATATGCATCTCTGTCAAAAACAGAGCAGAGTTGTCAAAGGGGTGCGTTAGCTGCGAACAGGCAAATAAAATATCAGAGATGCAGGCGGAAGAAGAAAAAGAATATTATACCTAGATCGGCACCAGTGTAACTCGCCACAAGCCCCCAGGGGCAGCGATGTCTGTCTTCCCTAACGGTTTAAGATTAATAAGCCTCCACCATAGATACACGGACTTCGATCACTTCCGTAGTATACGAGGGTCGTTCAAAAGGTTCTAAGCCTCACCCAGAGAAAAGAGCCATAGCAGAACATTTTTGTTGTGGTAACACACTAATACTTCTTATAAAACTAGAAAAACTAATACAGATTTCTGTTTTAATTTGTGTGCCGTATGAGGGGCTGATAAATGCTAACAGCGGTTTGTATCAGATTCTGTCAAAAAGAGCATCAGTCCGAAAGCATTCTTACGAAGCTCATTTCCACGGATATATATATAAATAAGGCGAATGTTTCGTTCGTCCTCATGGGCGCTGGACGACGTTTTCTTTTTTGGCTCCGATTTCTCCGACGCATGTGTATATCATTTTTTAATTTGTCTTTTCATGGTGTCCAGTGAAAATGCAGGACTTCAAAATGTAACCAGTGACTGTTTTTGTCAAAGAGCTTTAGTGTAGAGAGTAAAGCGTCTGACTTCCAGTACGAAAGTTGTGGGGGCGAGTCATCATCGCGCCCTCAGCAAACATTGCGCTATAGAAATCGTTGACGGTTTCTAAAATATCTTCTCAATTAGTTGCTTGCGTGCATGCTATTTTCGTGCGAGAGTGTGTGATACAAGTACACACGTACGTGGAGATTAGCAGGACTCTTCTTTGCAACTTCCTTTGAATTGACAATGGGGCGATAACATATGTAAGCGCCAAGTCAGCCCAAAGCTAAGGACTCACCTAGCTCCATCTGTTAAAGAACGTTGTTCATTATTGAAGGACATGTGACAGATTGTCCTTGTACTTTAACGGCTACACACAGAAATACAAGAAAGTCCAGGAGAATAAAACCAAGGACACAGGTATGCTTGGCTGTTCATTATTGCCTCCGATATGGTGTATCACTTTATATGAGCGTTAGACCACCCGACCTCCTCTCTATGCATGAAGAAATCAAGGTGCAGGCAACGGTTTTGTGTTACAAAATACGTTTTCGTCTGGCGCTCGTTTATTACTGAGTGACCCGTCCTTGTTGATAATATAGAGAATGAATGGCTTTCCCTTGATGGGCGGAAAGATATCTACACATCTCATTATCATTCTCTCTCTCCACCCACCACCATCCCGGCCTCTACCCCCTCCCCCACCTGTCTGTCTGTCCCTGTCTTTGCCTCCTTCCTCCTCTGTCCGCCTTGTTTGAAAACATACATAGTAGTGGTTGTAAAGGGCAACGATTAGTGTTTATTGGCAAAGTTACATGAACCTGCCTGAACTGTTGTCTAGCGGTGAGCAAAGCTGTGGGTAACTGAATCACCTTCACACTCCCATGTTCTTTGTTGCTGACTGATTGTTAAAATCTTGTCTAAATGCACATACATGAACACCTACACAAATGTGTTAAGCTCCACACACTGGTTCAATGCATCCACTCCTGTAATAAACAAGACCTTGACCAGCCCCGCAGACGAAGAAGGAAAGTGAGACGGTTGATCTGCAAATATAGTTGAGATGAACATTGAAGACGTTTGATCTTCAGCTGTAGTCACGGAGATGGAAAGTGAAGGCGGTTGATGTTGGACAGGTCAGAAAGGTGGAAGTCAGGAGAAAGTACACTATTTAAGTAGAGCCGGCGCAAGGTTGTGATGCGTTCTAAGGCGAAAGACAAATACTACGCCCCCCCCCCCCACACACACACTTCTACCCCCAAAAGTGAACTGTTTATCAACAAAAATATTGGAATAATTATAAGTTTAGGCTCAACTCTATTTTCTTAACTGAAAATTCAAACAAACGTAGGCTCACATATTACCATTCATAATTGTCGTGGCCTTTCTCAGGACTCGTCAGATTTGCATTCGCGAGCAAACATGCAGCCAATACATTGAGCAGTCATACGACAAGTTAAGAGACAATGCCAGTCGATCCCTAAAGAACGATTTTTGGTGACAAATGAACATTATAACCTAGATGAATGTGCATCACGTGTAACATTCCTTCTTTCCACACAATAGCAATGGCAAGCTTATCTACTCAGGTTTTTTCCGTTGCCTTCCTTCCGTTGCCTTCCCACCTACGGACCACACCAAATGTGACTGTGGGGTGATAAAGACTATAGAGAGAGAACTGTAACGGATCCGTTCACGCAATGGAATTTTTTGTTAAGCTTTACAACACCACTAACTCAAACACTTACATCCGTACAGGCAAGAAAGATAATATAAGAAATAAAGAAATATAATTTAGCTAAAGAGACAAATCGTGTTAATAAAATATACACAGCTAGATGAGAGTGTATAAAAATCATGCAGACATATCTTCACAACCTCTCATATCGTCGTGGTTGTAGGACCACGGACGTGTATCCACTGTTAAATTTGATTCGTTCACATCTTTTTCCTTCGGATACAGTCTAGTTGACAAATATATTTTTTCCGTAGAATCTAGTCCACAGATATATTTTTTACAGAACAACTCAGTTCAGTTCACAGATATTCTTGATGACAAAGTCCAATTCACAGTTATATTCTTATAGTACAGTTTAGTACAAAAATCTTCTGAAAGACCTGTGACAATACAACTTTGCAAGGATATTAGCTCCAAGCGCCTGAGCAGACAAATAGTAAAACAGCCAGCTTTAACATTCTCACGAGATGTCTGCAGCCACTCAGAACAGTGAGGTTTTTACAATGTCCTGTGGGTTTTAAGTTTGAAGTTAAAACTACCTTTTCCCTGCCCTTCTTTGTCCAGTCCTGCTAATCTGATCTATCTTTTAAGTGGGATGGATTTATCGCTACCCTTCTCCACTAAACAACCCCACCAGCCCTTTCAGTCTTTTTCTTCTCCCTCTTTCTCATTTTACGGACATCTATCAAGTAACATCGCACTGCATGACTACTATAAAACTGGTTTTCTACACCTTCTTTGTCCAGTCCTGCTAATCTGATCCAACTGGTCATTACCTGTGATTTATATCGCTACCCTTTCCACCGAGCACCTCGGCAAGTGCTTTCAATATTTCTCTTCTCTCTTTCTCATCTTACAGAAGAAGCATCAAGTAAAACCGCACTAGCTACATGTTTGCTGCTTAAAAATAAAAAATATATAGTTTCCTACAATAACCCATTACGACCAGAGCTGTTAGAACCCAGAAGTGTCGAAGAATGGCTTATTAAAATTAAACCTTTTTCGCGAATTTGGTCCACGTCTTTGATTAATAAAAATTACTTTTTGTCGAGAAAAAGTGCGTCTGTTTTTCAATTGCAAGCATGCATCATGCATACAAGGATACTTACATGCCTACCAAACTTATGAGTAGCGGGATTTTAAACACTCATCTAAGCGGTTTTATGTAGTGGCGACACATCCATCACACACTGATGCAGACAAGAAATCTGTAGCACCTTCTTATTTAGCTTTTTGGTCTAAAACTCAAGCTCACAGCTTCTAGCATCTAGATCACCCTAATCGTAATACCGAGCTTTCTACCCCCTTTTCATCCCGAGTTTTGCCTGACAGGTGGGCGTGGCGGTACGAGGGAGATTCTTGGAGAGGCTAACAGTACAAAGTCTCGTAAAGGTGTAAATCACTGGTGTCCAGGTGCTGCCATAAAACAATCCAATAGCCAGCTCCGCTCGGTGTACGGCCTTATGATAGAGTTTGTTGAAAACTAGAGAAGTATATAAAGTTTTTATATTCATTATCTCTTAATAACCAGTTTCTGATGTTCTGTCAATAGAGCATTACAACAAGCTTTCAGTTTAAACTGTATACAAATAGATGCACTCTTAGATAATAAAAATAAATCAAAATAAATAAACTTTACAATCTGACAACTAAATTAAGCATAATACACACATTGAGGGGATAAAAATTAATAAATTTAATAACTAAATAAGAAAGTTAAATGTTCTCGACCATGAGTCACAACAGTAAGTACAAAACTATAGGCTGTCAAATCTCCATCCCCAGTAGTGTCACTACTGTACACAGCTCTAAAGAGAGAACAGGTTCGTTGAATTAAATAAAATGATATGAAATTTGAAAAGAAAAATAGATAATTATATTATTTAACTTCAACTGACTCATCTACATTGATATTTGTTTGTTAAAGGCTTTAATACTCTTATTAACTAAGAATGCAATCGTGACATTAGTTAAGTTCCCTTGGGCTCAAAGTTTGTAAGAGTAAAAAATATTGAGCATAAAACAGTTGTTATAGCCAAAAAAAAATCATGTGCAGCAAAATTGTCAGTGTTGTTGTCCCTGAACTCAGCTGCAGTGTTTCCTATCCATAAGTGCGGAACTTCTTCTGACTTTGGACAGAAGAGAGAACGGTGAGGCTGTCATAAGATCCCATCCATCTTAGGGGTCAGCCCCGACCACCCCCTTCCCCATCCCCAAATGCCGCCCCTTCCCACCCCTTCTAACTCTCCGCCCCCTACTTCCCCGCTGATCACTTCAAATGTGCCCTCAGTTGAATCAGCGCGCTCTCGGTTCGGACGCCAGCGCTCTAACCACTCGGCCATCCGCTTCCCCCCAATTAGGTGTAGTGGCGATGAAAGCTCTATTAACGGTATCATACACAAAATAGATGGTTATGTCCTTTACAGAAAAACTGCACCATCCGTTTACAGTGTGGTTATAATATGATTATGATTGAAAACATTTTGGGAGTCTTATATTCAAGGTCAATGCCTTTTCAAATATAAGGTTTGATCTACATAGAGTTAACGTCTTCAACTGTGTCTTTCAATGAAGATCTGCTGATGAGAGATGATAATAAATACTTGTTAAGAGAGAAGATGGACCATACACATTTATGTTAATTCATTATCACAGACCCTGTGCTTGCTGTATGATAACCACAAGGATCAATAGCAGTTATAATGTAGTAAAGGGAGAAGGGTGTAACTTTGGGCACAAAAGCGACAATAGCACTTGAGTCAGTGGTTTTATGCCAGTGGAGTATGTCAGTACCACCCTTAACTAAACCAACAGAGACTTCAAAGGTGAGGTCATGATCTGGCCAATCAGAAGTGAAAACGTTTCTCCAAGAAAGAATCAGGTGGGTTCCATTTCTGCTGAATACTACTTGTCCATCTGCTGAAATAAAAATGCATATGTTGCTGATTATCTTTAAAAAGAAAATTATAATTCTTTATTTTACATGTATTATTTGCATTTATAATTTTCCTTTATAGCTAGGAATCACTTAATGACAAGAGATATGTCCCGAAAACATGCAGAAATCATTGAAAACAAACTGTGGCTAGGTGATTTATTTGTCATTGTGCAAACATCATAGACTTTCACATAGTTGTTTGCCACTATCATGTATTATGTACTGTAAATAATTGTTCTACTTTTATATGACTGGCAGTGCAGTAGGTTTGCTTATACCAACAAACACATGAGCAATGCCATGCCATGATGGCTACATGTCACTAAGCAACAGGATTTGTTTATGTTCATTGTAATATTATGAGACTACTATCAAGTGGTGACAGGAATTGTTCAGGGTCATCATAATCTTGGGGGACCACTGTCATATATGCGATTTATCATTGACTAAAAAAATTGGAATGCAGTGCATGACTGTATGCTTAATTATATCTAATATTTCTTCTTGCACATTTTGGAGGTTTATGTTTGTGTGTTTTCTCTATAGTGACATAATATTAATGATTACAAGATAAACAATCACAAAACCTTTCACTGTTGGTGCATTCAGAGACACCTGCACAGACTTGTTGATGGCTTTGCCCAAAGAACCAAAAATATCCACAGGTGATACACTCCATGTGTACAAGGTGCTGTTAGAGAGAGCAAGTCCTGAGATCCTTGCAGCCTCCAGCAAATAAGGAAGCTTCTTTGTTTGATAGAAGCCTTGGTCAGTGTTGGAATAATGGTCAATCTGAAAAAATAATGATCTCAAATTCAGTCTTAAAAGTATCCATAACAAAACAGGATATATGTGATGAATCATACAATCAGAAACATGAGGCATACAATGAATTCACAGGGACTATAACTTGCCAGACATTTAAACATAATTATATCCAGCAGGTCGCTATCATTCATAAAGTTTATTTGTTGATAAAAAAAAGTTACTAGGAAGAATTAATGAGGGTTCTAATGTGATTGATGTTGGTAATAGTATTAAAATGACTAGTCTCTGTCAGACTGGTGTTCATAACAGTATGAAGACAAGTGGTCTCTGTCAGACTACTGTTAGTAATAGTATGAAGATGACAAGTCTCTATCAGACTGATGTTGATAATAGTAACAAGACAATTGGACTCCGTGTACAGCATCTGACATAATTCCAGACTATACAAAAGTTAATTAGAAGCATACCTGAAAGCCAGCCAGTGGATTCAGGGAGGCAAAGTTTTCCCAGCTCAAACGTAAGTGGTTTTGCATCACAAGACAAGCTTCACGCACTGGATACACAGTGATGCTATCACCAAGGAGACGCAGTCCTCCAAGCTTAGCCTCCTCATTATCAGGTGTAATGGTGAGTCCATCGGAATGACCAAAACCTGGTAAGCCTGCTTTATTGTAACAGCGAACAGAGACATAGAGAGTCTGGGGTAGCTTCAAGTCTTTGAGAGAGAAACCAACATCAGCGGTGATGATGTAGATATTGGAAGATGGTTGAGGAGCTTTCTGAAAAGGTGAAATTTCACCTGAACCTGGCGCAAAGCCTGTAACATAGTAAACATGAACAGATAAAATTTGTCAGAACTTGGCCATGTTTGCTTTACATAATTGTGTACAATAGACTTAAGTTTGTCTTTGCAAGCAGGACTGCAACAGATATCAAGTGAAAGGCAAAGTGTTTATGCCTGTCAGCATTTGATAATTCCATTGGACAATGTACAATATGATTTGTATACCTGTCAGTACCTCTCCACTTACAGCATCACTTGCTTACCAATAGCCCACTGACAGTAAGCTACAGATGACTCATTGTCAATGGCTTTCCATGATGCTCCAATGAAAGAACCAGTTTGAAAGTCCACATCCTCCTCTATAAAGAGAAACATTGATGATTGATAAGTGTTACACTGTACTTGCTTTATGGTCACCCCACAAAGTTAGATAAGTATATTTATAGCTACTGATCTTATCAAACATGCGTAAACCACATTTTTTTCACAAAACAAACCATAAAAAAACATTTTCTGTAATACTTGCATCTTCACATCATGTGTGCTTTCAGCAATCTACAATCAGTCTTGTGACTGCCAGAGTCAGAATGTAACTTTTGGAATCTGAATTTTTTAAAAGTAATGAATTAGTGTTACCATAGTCACATTATGTGATGTACACCCAGGCTTTCAACTTTGTCAGCATATGATTATTTTGTACATTGATGACGAGTGTTCTTAACCCATTCATGCATCATATTTCATTATTGGAACAATTTTTTTCTTTTCAGATTCCTGTTCCTTGAATATGTGTAGATCATGCACATGAATTTCGTGAACAAATTCAAAAATCTCAAACTCTAGAGCAAATGGGTTAACGTTTAAATATCACGCTGCATTATTTTGAGCAATTTACCATGGTGCTTGAAGATGGAACTTTGTAAAGAGCTTTAGTACTGTTTACAAATCACATCACATATTTTTCAGAGAGGGAGAGAGAGGGAGGAGTTGTGCAATATTCGTTTTTTTATAGGAAATTCCTTATGATGGCTTTGTCCAAGCTGAAAGGAAATGTTACTGGTAAGGGTTTAACAAATTATTAAAATTAAACAACATATATTTACGTGTTCCATCAATAAGATTTGTTATCATTGGTGGTGTCATGTCAACCAGAAGAGGCCTAGAGTATGCTACTGTTGTTAGTCCTGCAGCATTCGATGCTACCACAGTCACATAGAGTGGTGTGCCATGCTTGAGTAAAAGTCCCAAGGCAGAACCGTGCTGTTGCCGTCCTACACTCTTGAACCCCTGGATTTGAACCCCACCTGCCACCATCCCTGAAAATACCAATTATTTCTTCCTGATTAATGAACCAAGTTTTGTAATATGCAACATTCTTTTATAACACTGAGTTCTTCAACATTATTACAATACCAATGCATTATAAAGTAATAAATTTTGATAACATGTTATAAATACTGCCAGATGAATAATGGGGTTCAATATATCACAAAGCTATATATTTCATTAGTAATAAGCTTACAAATATTATCATCTTTAGTGGTTGTTTTTAGTCATGGAACACCTTATTTAAAAAGACTTGTCTTGGCATAAAGAAAATTGAAATATAAATATAACAATAAAATTAATATCTGATCCCAGAAGCAGTAAAACGTCATTATGCCATCCCATGAAGACTTTAATGATATTCTGATAGGCAGTAAAGAGTTTCTTACAATTCATCTTAAACAGTTTAAACCAATGAAAAGCTTCTACATCAAATAATATATATAAAAGAATTTAAAAATGAAATATTTTACAGTGTTGCAAAATACCAATAATTTGATGCCACTTTCACATACCTAGCGCCCACTTGTAGTCTGTAATGGGAGAATCATTGTCCAAGAAATGCCAGGATGACTGCACCATTGACCAGTGTGGCAGGAACACGGCACTGGCAGAGAGATGAGACTCACTAGTGACATTTCTCGAAGTCTCTGTCTGCTGGACATAGTGAATTGTCTCAAGGACAACATAGTCCAGTGCTAGCTGCTGGTCAGTAGAGGAGGATGTTGTGCTAATGACCAAAGCCAGCATGGAGTTGTGTGCGGTCACCACATACGTGAAACTGTTGACAGAAGTATTTTAAATTGAACATGGACAAAAAGCTAACTGTTATTATTTTAATACTGTTTATTGAATATTGTTAACCATTATTACATTTCTTTGACTTGCTAAAATAATATGATACTTCAGTTGATTGGCAGAGAGTGTGTTACCATGATGTACCTTTACGTATCTTTTTCTCATATCCCCTACTAACAGATACAATAATGTCATGTATGATGATCATATGCATATCTGTGCATGTATTATGACAGAGAACTAAATCTAAATTTATTAATCAATTTTAATTTACAGATCCATTTATAAGTTTGAGTGATTATTATAGTAAGAATAAGAACAACCTTTTTTAAAAGTAAAACTACTATTTTAAGTCAGCAACAAAGGTTTAATGGGAGCAAGCTAGATTAAGAAACAGGTGATAGTACAACTTATGACAAAATGAGCTGCCTACAGCAAGTTTCACAGAAAGCAAGCTAAGTGAGGAGAAGTATTCAGTTACCTGTGCCACATGATAACTGGCTCTTTCTCAGTGTCACACACACCCCGGCACATGGCAGGATCAAGTGTGAAGGTGTGTCGCTGGGTTCCGATCTGTATGTAGCCTTGCACTGGTTTGTGGTGGTTCTGGAGGGTTTCTGGGTGAGCAAGTCTGACTGTCAGCCGGTAAACCAACCCTGAAGTAAGGCCAGAGACATTCTGCATGATAGCACCAGAAAGCAACACATGCTGTGTGCCATCTGCAGAGATGACATGCCGAGGGTGCTGAAGGATGATACAAGATCTTGGCACGATCTGTTGTTTTTACCACAGAAATATATTACTGATGATTTTCATCCATACATTTTCAATCTAATGTAACTTTTACAATTACTTTTAAATTACACCAAAAACAGGCATTTTGGTTTAGAACATGAAATACTATCAAGGATCACTCAGAAACAGTTCTAAAGATTTTTCATGATTTTTATACAGACTGCCTGGAATTTTTATTTTTAAAATTTTATTACTTATGACAGATTTTACAAACTATGAACCCAGCAAGACAAATGAGATTTCAAAGAGAATGAAAATATTTGCAACTGATTTCTCTCAACTGGCATTTGACTGAGATAGGTTTCTTGTGTGCATAATAGACATAATTGATATCCAGTGTGTGTGTGTGTGCGCGCATGTATGTACAGGGGGACAGGGGGTTCTGCACAGACACATACAGATATAAATATGAATCCAAAAACAATTCTTAAAAATGTTTATCATCATATAAGAGCAGGTAATTTAAGTTACCTGCCACGAAGATGGAGGCTGGTTGTCACACACCATCTGTCCTGTGTTTGACGTGATGTCTTCTTCAAAGGAAGGGTTGTTTATATGGTTAATGTTGTCTGCATAAATAATGTCAAGAGCATGTGGAGGTGTTATATCAATCTTTACCCCATCTGACACACTGACACTTGACCTGTGTCCAACTGCATCAACAGCATAGACTTTGCTGTAAAATACCCTGCCTGTCAGATCACAAAAAAAGGGAAAAGGAAAGTAATAAAATTTCACACTAATTCAATAAATATCAAAAGCATGGAAAGTATTGTTCAGGTATGATAATTAAAATTAATATAAATGATTATAACATTAAATTCATATTCACACTATCATCATTATTAAACAAAAAAAAAACAAACTAATATCTTGTTGAATGAAACCTAAGTTAAGATTTCTTATTGTATATGGCCATGTTTGTGTGTGCATAAAAAGCACATATTATAACAATGTCGATTGGATATGTAATAATGTCATCTAAACTAAAAGAAGATAATTCTAACTAATCATTGTTAAAAGTTGGAGAATTTCTCACCTTGATTTGCAGGAGATGAAGGTATAAAGCTTCCCTCTGTTTTTAAGCCAACATCTGTCCACTGCATGACATTACATGTGTCGGAGTCATTGGTTGTGTCAATGCACCAGTAGAATCTCCGAATGCCAGAACCAGAATCAGTAAAGCCAAACCACTTCGCGCTGATCAACCGGTCATACAACTGGTAGTCTGTATCCTGCAGATCTTTAAAGAACATGTAAAATGTAGAAGACTAAATCCTTCCAATAGACTCAACACAAGTATATATTTTAAACAATATTAACAGCCAAGAAAGTAATGAACGCAGTTTAATTATGTATGATCAACAAACATACCATCTCCGTCTAACACAAGGCCAGCAACAGGTGGCTGAAGATCCAGCATGAAGCCATCAGAAACATCCCAAGACATCAAACCACTGCTACCCACTGCCACTACTGTGGTGTAGTACAAAGTATCTTCTCTCAGTGACAGACCAGTAGCATAGTAAGACTCAGTGTTACCTGACAAAGGTCCTGAACTGTGCACATCATACCCTGATTGAAATAAAATATTAACATTAAGATTGTCTCCAAAAATGCTCAAAACATTTACCATTTAGTGATTAAAATTTAAAGAAAATCATGAAATTGGGGTCTAAAAGCTGTTGAGAACATCTAGGTATGTACATAAGACTAAACCATTTTTTAGCATAACTTGCCGTGATACCCAAAGTCATTGATTTCTGCATTCTAATGATAATAGTTATAACTGGAATGAAAACACACATTGCTAGAGATAACTTAAGATTATAAAGATCATTTAAAAATATAAACATACCGTGGATAGTAGTCCCAATGTAGACTTGAAAACTCTGAAGTGGTGCTGTAGTGTTAAGGAAGTTTCCTCTCCAGGATGTGTGAAGTGAATCAGATCTTGTCACATAGTCTACATCCTTGTCCTGCCCAGCTTGAGCATGTTCTTTGACCTGTTGCAAAAAACACAGAGAGGGTCTGTCATTAGCAAGTACAGGACAGGTAGCAAAGTCATTCTGATCTAAGAATTCACTTTTTTAATTGGAGATGTAAACTCTTATATATGTAGCGCAGTCTACTAAGCCCTAATTTCAGTTATGAAAACCTAATGTTAAAAAACAAAAATTATGGTAAATCAAGCTCCAGTTCGTAATCAACATATATCCATTGTTAAAAGTAGATCATAATGACTATCCAACACAGGCTCTCCTAAAGACTATACACATAGACTCAACAAGTACAGAGGTATATTTAAGCCAACATGTACAGTACAGAGATGAATACATAATATGTACAGTACAGAAGTAAATTTAACATGTACTCAACATAAGATACAGAGGTAAATTTAATTTTGATGAACTATATGATACACCTACTCACCCCTCTGCCCAATAAGTTGATGACACTTGGACGACTTGGAAGAGGAATAATGCCCTTAGATTTGAACAGGGTAAAGTTTCCATCTGGATACCAAGCTCTCACAAATGTTGCATATTTTAGTTTTGGGATGAGCAGACTGCCTGTTCAGAAGAAAAGAAACATTTCAGCAGCAAGAAGAACAACTTAAATACCAAAGGGTCAGAAGTGAGAAAGTGCACAAGACAGGAGTGTGAATAAAAATCCTGTCATTTCTAATGTGACTGCTGGTGGTGGTGGTGGTGATGGTAATGGTGGCACTGTTTTTAGTTTCCAGCAACATGAATGTAAATACATCCTTTTACACTGATTAGATCAACAGAATGTAATGCAATAAAGAGAGCATATGCTACAATATTTATCATATAAACATTATCATCATTATTATTGATGTAAGTGGAGCTTTTCTGTTTGTCGTAAGAGTTTAGACTGCATTAAGTGATAAATGATAAAGGCATTGAAGAGGTCTTCAGGTTATGCTCCAGGTCAAGTAATATATGGTCAAATTAAGCAGTCCACATTTTTTAAAAGTAATATACACTTGCTTTATTTTACTTAATTTCTTCTTCATTGTTTAGTACACAGAAGTTTATTACTTATTACTTATGCTTATAAAGAAATTGTTTGTATTTATAGACTTTCATAAGAATGTAATATTTTTACTTAATATATAAAATGTTGGAAATCTACCTGGGGGAGTGGTGAGGAGGGAGTGAGATGCCATCCCCACATCCATCCATATGCGGTCATGTGCGACATGAAACACACCTGCTGGTGTTGCCTGATCACTTCTCCCAGCTGATACTTCATTCCTTTGATGTCAACACATACATAAAATAAGATTCAATTTTAAAGATATATCTTAACAAGAATAAGTGATTGCCCTACGGCAGCATGCGGAGATCATGAGAACTTTTTACCACAACACAAATTTAAGCTTTCTATTTATATGCTAAGAATGTGAAGGAAGTCATATTTCTTAAATACTACTAATAATAATATTCATATAGCACATTTCTCCACATGGAGGTGAGTTCAATGCACTTTACAATACACAAGGGACAGCAGGTATTAATGACAGAGAAGGACATCACAATCAGGCAAACAAAAAAACACACATACACAGTGAATATTATTTATTACTATGAATAGTAGGAATGCAAAGAAAAGAAGGTGGAAAAAGTAGCAGTCAGGGTAGACTGATTACAGTAGGTATTTCTGAAAGAGATAGGCTTTAAGTAAAGTAAAGTATCTCGATTGTATGAAGAGACAGAGGCAGGCATTCCAAATAAGAACAAGAAATAATTTCTTATCATAGTCACTGATTACTATTAAAACTTCATTATGTTTTCCATTTAGTGAATAAAATCAGTCTGCAGGTATAAAACACAGAAGTTTCATTAATCTGTTCAAACTATATACACTCAAAATATATCATCTTGTAATTTCATCCATCCAGACATTCAGCCATTCCCTCAGTATGCAAATAATCTTTCATGCACAAATATATTTTTTAAACATTTGACAGTATAAAGCCTTTAAAAAAAGACACCTGTTTGGTTTTAGTCCTTGATGCACAGTTACATTCCAAGAAGCTGCCAGGTAAGAACTGCTGGGTATATATTCATCTGATGATGATGATGATGATGATGATGATATTCTTGGTGACAGGAGGGTGGTCAGATCAGTATGATCATATACAGTTAAGAGTGAGTTAGGATTACTTCCTGCAAAATAATTTAAATGCTCATTTATTTCCAGTTCTCTTTGTATGATTTAAACATTAACTTTTAATATATTTGCTATTTGCTGTTGTTGTTCAAGAATGGTTTCTGTGATGAAGTATTTACATTACATCACAAGGAGAAATTAAAAATAATGACATCACAGAGAACCCAGATTCCCTTGTTCTAATAATGGAGATGTACAGGAATAAATTATCTCCCCTTGAACATCTGGGCCTGAAAAGTCCAAGCTAAGCAGCCTGTGCAGATAAAATTCATCCTTTGATTTTCGTTTTTATTACAGTTACATCCACATACGTTCAGCAACAAGGTCCTGAATATAATGATGACAATCTTTGAATACTGAATAGTCTTTCCAGATTGGTGTTGCTATATCATATGCATTTAACAATAATCTGTAATCAGTGTAACACAAAAAACTCAGTTCAAAACTCATTTTCAGGATAAGATCAAGCTATTAAAAAATGAAGAATAAGAGCATCTAGGTAAATATAGACATAAAACTAAACATAAGCTACACTGGGAAACAACAGTGAAAGAGATACATATGCTGCATACTGACAGATATGACCAACACCACAAATAAAGCATGCATTTTAAGAAAGGTGATTGTATCTGGATATTCTTTAAATATAACAAATCTCTAGATGAGAAAACTGAACACAAGACAAATTCACATCAGAATAGGAAACTTCTTTGAATGGTTAATAATGATATGCTGAACATTTTTACTCATACTCTAACTGGAAATGCAGCATTACCATACTACATTGCCTCATCTACCTTCAGGAATAGAGGTGCAGGATGATGATGCACCACATGTGGCCCCCTGCACAGCGCAAGAGCAGTAAGACAGACAGTTGAAGGGGGTGCAACGACGAACAAGGGACATACCGCCACCTTCTTCCAGCTCAAACTCAGACAGGGCAGGGTGACTCTGTAGCCCAACCTGCCATTGTTATGCAAACAATGCTGTAATATGTAATGTCTCTTTACAACTTACAGCTTAAGGTTTCTTGATTGTATTACTGAGACAGTAAGACCATAAATTATACTAGAAAATGTTACATAGATTGTGTTTGTGCCCATATTGTGGGCTCCAAGGAAAAACAATAATCAAATTTAATAAACAGTTATCAAGTAGGAAAATATGTCTCAGGGAATAAAAGAATGAAGCTAAAGCCTACTGTGTGGTAGCAATAATGCATTAGGTTCAATTCACACTCTATTGTTCCTTGGCTAAACAGCCCATATGGATGCAGTCGCTGTAATTTAAACTATGCTGTGAATTAGCTGAAGATGAAACAGCATGCCACTATACAGCAGAACTATATTATAGCTACTTCACGACAACTCACCCTGTTCACAGCCCATATGGTAATAAAGATCTTCAGCCCAGCACTCAATGGCTTTGTGGACACTTCATACACCTGTACAAAGCCCTCGTTTTCATATTCAGTTCCAGATCCATTATGAAAAACTTTGATGTTTGTGTTTTCCTGAGATAAAACAGATTTAGCTCAGCTGAATCATCAAGATGAAACATTAAAGTACAATAACAGAGAGGCAATGTACAGGGACAGCTAAAAAATATATGACAAAAACAAATTTGGTCATCAGACAAAAGAAAAAAGATTCTACATTCTAAGTGAAAAAAGAAATACATATGTATATATAAATATATTTTATAGAGGGTAACAACTCTGAAACTCTTATTAAATGCTGGTTCAAACGAATAGGGTTGAACAAATGGCAAAGCAGCACTCCTATACAGGAATTCTTAATGTTGCATCACCAGCAGTGATAAAATGCTGCAGCTGTCTCTTCCCCATTCTGCCATTGTTATGTAATCCCTGGTGGTTGCTTTTACAGGAAAGTGCTTCCACCTAGAGGTGATTTCACAATTGTGTTATCCTGTCTCTGCTCTGCTCTGCCTTTCCATTCTTCTTAAAAAAAAATTTTTTCTCAATGCTGCTGTAGACACTTTTTGTCCATGCTAATCTGCACCAACAGTCTAAATGTGTATCCCCACCAGGCTACATGACATTTGGAAATATCACATTTTCACAATCAAAATTCAGGATGCAACTTTGACCTTGCGCTCAGAGCTTCAGTACAAAAACAAGAAAAATACTGAATATAAAGCTTCATAAAAAAGAAAAAGATAAGAAAAAGTAGTTCAAAATGCACTCACAAAATTTAGGTCATTAGCAAAAGGGGTGGACCCAATGCTAACGATGTAATGGTCAAGTCCTGAGTGAACATCAAGGAAGCCAAGCCAAGCTAACCGAAGCTGCTGGCTGGACCACACCATCCAGCCATCAAGATGGCGTCTGAGATTAGCTGCGTGATCAGTCTTTACAGCAAACATACCTGTAAAGTGGCAACTTAGTTGTAACTTTACTGCTCCAAGGATCATACATAACTATGGAACTTTTAGTGTTAGAAGAATGTTAATTTTCCACACAAAATGTACCCCAAAAATATGAAAACCAGAAAAACAAAGATTAACAAAGATAGAATATTGATCTGGTAATAGATCTTAGACAAAATAATCCTGAAATGAGCCAGACTTCTTAACCTGTAACTGGTGGAGTGCTGTCATGCAAAATCTCTTCAGACACGCTAGTTGTACATAGTCGGGCTGCATTACAAGTGGTGACCTTCACTCTGTACAGGCTGCCATCATGGAGACTCAGTGACGTGAAAGTATAGACTGACACTGGTGCAGGTACCTGTGCATGTACACTTGCTTTCAAAATATGTAAGGTGAGCAAGTAAGCAGCCTAGTGAGTGAGTGAGTGAGTGTGTGAGTGAGTGAGTGAGTGAGTGAGTGAGTGAGTGAGTGAGTGAGTGAGTGAGTGAGTGAGTGAGTGAGTGAGTGAGCCTCAATAAGAAACATTTTGAAATAACTGCTCACATGCAACAGAATTTTGGTTTATTAATGGAGGAAACTAACTTCACAAATGCTAAACGATACTTATTGGCAGTTATTTTAATGAGGGAGTGGACAGCCAACTGGTTAGAGCAATGAGCATCCAAATCCAAAGGCACACTCTAGTTGGTTCAATATTAATGTAATGCAGCACATATCACCCAATTAATCCACCTGTGGATCTACCTGGTTTCTTAGAGGATTATTAAAGGTAAGGTAGCGAGGAAGAGTTGATGGCTCTCAAAAAGACTGGCTCTAAGATAAGTCACACATAGCTCTGCAGCAACCCTCCCCCCAGTAAAATATAATTATATTATTCTTCACAGGCAATTAAAGATAGGATTTATAGGTGCTCATGCAGATGAGTACATTCATTTACATGATGACTACAGAGAATAAAGTTTTTTATTCTCCCTCTACATATATGCACACACACATACACACAGACCAACAGTAGATACAGTGGGTGCACTGCATTAGGTCACCTTAGGCTAACACACCATCAGGACCAGTAGAATTTATCGTGTATGGCACATGGAATGAATGAGCTGCAGTGATGATTTGTTCTGCATATTAGGATCATGTATCTTTGGCCAGACCGCAAGAGTGAGAACTCACATGCCATCACATGTTCAGGAATAAAAAGGATATGGGATGCCTTCCTAAGGATTCACTAATTACTTAAGACTACTAAGTCCCTCTTCTTGGTTCCAGTGATCTTAGAACAGATATTAACTAGAGAGACAAAACTGTTGCTGTTCCCTAGGGAGAGGCTGTGTAGCCAAGAGATGAAAGAAAATGGGATGAGACTCTCAATGAAGGACTAGTAGAACCAAGTGAGAATGACAGCTGAGAGAGAGAAAGGCTTGTTTTCTTAGAAGGCACAAGCACTGGTGGCTCTTACTGAGGATCATGTCAATGTTGACGTCTCATTTAAGGTGGTTATCAAAGATAGTGCCTAAATATTTATAAGAGTTGACTATCTTAATAAATAGTACTGATGCATACATCAGGCTTGTTCATCCTTAAGAAAAAATTCATTTCCTTTGTTGTTCAATTTCTAAGTAATGTGCATGAAACCCTCCACAGACACTAGCTCTAACAAAAGCAAACTCATGGTCACTGGCAACTGCAAAGCAGAGATCTACATGAACAGAATACAGCTCGAAGAGGTAAACAGCTTGGGAGCCACTTTCTCTAAAGACGGCAGCTCCATGAGATATGTCCATCAGGATTTTGACAGCAACAGTGACAATAGGTAGGCTGAACAGGATATGGTACCCCCATAACATCAGGTTTAATATGAAATACAGTTTTAAAAAGTCCCTTGTAGTACCATTCCTGCTGTATGGATGTGAAATGTGGATGCTGCTTGCCAATATGGCGAGGAGAATACAGGCATTTGAGAACAAGAGCCTGAGGAGGCTGCTCCAGATCTCATTCGGGGAACATAAAACATTAATTTTGTACAAAGCATCGTCATACTTGTAGGACACCAAGAACCCTTAAGCTTCCAACAATCTAGCAGCATAAGCTGGACTGATTTGGCCACGTGACTCAGCACCATACTCTGTTAAAGACTGTTCTTCAAGATACCCTGGAGGGTGATTGACGCTACAATGAAAGAACTGGCTTGCAAGTGTGAAGGAGTAAATTGGTCATCTTGCCCAGGAAGTGCTCATTATTGCTCAAGACAGACGTTAAGTAGCAGGCCTTGTCAGCTGTCACATCTATTCAAGTGCTCTTCCCATGACCAGTTCCAGTCAGGGGATGAATGACTGATTGACTGGCTGAACAACATTAAAGTTACAAGCCTATCTTTTATCTTTTTATTTTCAATTTACCATGTCTAAAGAAAGGAATATTTGACAAGACTTATTGCAATAATATGCAGTAGTCTGTTTTTCTCCAGTACATCTTTATGCAGCTGTGTATGGTATGTTCATGTACATTGCACCTTTGAGTAGGTCCCCCAATCTTTGATGATTCCCAGGCAATAATTCCTTTTCCTACCATGATGACCTCTTTCCTCCACATACCCCAGTGGTACTGTCTTCATTAAGTTGTCATGTTGAGAAACATTTTGGCGCTTGATGGTGGCAAGCAGAGATTCATGGGGACCCACCAGGGTGGCAGCCCTCTAATATGCACATACACACTAATTATGACTAGACAAATACATATATAGATGCTAAGCACATGTAGACAACCCTCTGATCTACTCAGTTGTCAGTGCAAACAATGTTTCACTACTTGCCTGCAGTGGCCTTGATTCAAACTCTCCCAGTAAGTGGCTGGTAATGGACACAAAATGTGCCACCAGTGGTGATCCTGTATCTTCCAGTGACCAGCTGGCAGACAAGGCGTCTTTACTAATCAGACGTGGGCCCCCAAGAGTTCCCAGTCCACCGTTCAGCTGGGGCACCTGCTTCACCGTTGGTGCTGTTGTGTCCACCTTGAAGCCATTGGAAGTAACTTCTATCCAGTTACCTAAAGAGATGACAAAAGACTGAACATTGTTAGCATGACACTCTTATTGTTTATAATAAGGCACTGAGGATTAAGTGCAGCATGAGGGTGCATCAGAAGTCAAGAAAGTGAAAAAGGTGAAGGATGTATACAGAAACACAAAATATACCTGAATTGGTGTCCTGATAGACAGTGATACAAGTAAGAAGAGCAGGTGATGAGAAAAAATGGTGATGGCATCAGGTGACAATTTTCAGTAATTGGCCATTAGATATCTTAAGCCTGTAGAGTATCTTCCCATATTTTGTTAAAAAATAATCAACACCTGCTCTGTCCTTAGCAGTGATGGTTATGAATATTGTCCTGTTTTCTGGAAGTGGAGTTGAGAGGTCTGATGTGAAGGCTTCAAGTGCCATACCAACACTGCGTGATGCCATGATATCAGCGGCACCTGGACTTGTACCTGACCTCCATGTAAAGCCAGCCAGGCCTGAGCCCACATCTACAAATCCCATCCACTTGGCAGCAAGAAAATCTCTGGCAGAATACAAGGCATGTGCATCAGTAATTTCCTTGTTGATAACACTAGAACAATCCTAAGTTTACAGCAAAGTAATATTCAGCAAGAGAAAGGGCTGTCACATACATGTCAGTACAAGTCAGATAAATTTAATCAACTCAGTGTAAAAATTATGAACTGACTCAAACTGAAACATATCCTATGATCAAATATGTATCAACTCCATGCTTGCCTTTGGGACTGGAAACAAATATCAGCATCTCCTGCTCCATCCCAAACATCTCCTGCTACAGGTGGTGTGGTGTCAATCAAGATTCCATCTGATGTCATCTCTGTGCACCAGTTGATGGCATTGCAGGCTCTGACTGTGGTATAGTAGCGAACACCCTCAGACAAGGAGACGTGATCCCATGTTACATCTGTTAAATCAGTCAAAGCCAACGAGTCTCATTCCAGTTGTTGGTTCATTTTTAAATGAATATGCCAAGCTTACAACTGCATATAACATATATCTAATCATTTGTTGTGACCACCGATATGTTATTGTCATTAAGGGTGCTGCTCAAAGTTTTAATCTGCCATTAAAGAGTTTTAGCATGAGCAGCTAAAGTCATAATAAAATAGCAGAACTTCTACTGTTTCTCATGAAAAACTTTGATTATCTACACTTGGAGAACATCATTCTCGAAGCTCTTCATGACCACCATACTTCCATTTCAATCGGTGGAAGACCAATCTGCAACCTACGCTTTGCAGATGACATCAATCTTTTAGCAGGTACAAACAAGGAACTGCAAGACCTCACCAACAGACTGACTGACAGCTCAAACGCATATGGAATGGTGACCAGCACAGAAAAGAGCAAAGTTATGATCAATGGCAACGGCAAGGCAGAGATCTATATGAACGGGGTACAGCTCGAAGAGGTAAGCAGCTTCAAGTACTTGGGAGCCACCCTCTCCAAGGACGGCAGCACCACGCCAGATATCCGCATCAGGATAGCAACAGGAACAGCAGCAATGGCTAGGCTAGATAGGATATGGCATAGCCACAAGATAAGGTTCACTATCAAGAACAGGCTGTACAAATCCCTGGTAGTGCCGACGATCCTCTTCTACGGATGCGACACGTGGACTCTGCTCGCCGAAACGGAAAGGAGAATCCAGGCATTCGAGAACAAGTGCCTGAGGTGGCTGCTCCGGATTTCATACAAAGAACATAAAACTAACGACTTTGTAAGAAACAAGATTGCCACACTCGTAGGACACCATGAGGAACCTCTACTATCAATAGTCAAGCGACGTAAGCTGGTCTTCTTTGGCCATGTGACCCGGCACAACACCCTGTCGAAGACTATCCTTCAAGGCACTTTGCAGGGTAGTCGATACCGCGGTGGCCTGAGGAAGAACTGGCTTATGAACGTCAAAGACTGGACTGGTCGTCCTGTACAGGACCTGCTGACTATCGCCCAAAATAGGCAAGAGTGGCGGCCCTGTCAGCTGCCTCGTCTATCCATGTGCTCCCCCCAACGCCAGGTGCCAGGCAAGGGACCGACCGACCGACCGACCGACTGACTGAGTTGGAATGTCACATTTTATCAAATGTTTTTTCGATAGTCATTTAGGCTCGGAAAACACGGAAGCAGTCATGTCAATATATGTTACTAACAATGCACTTATTTTTAAATGAAAGTACCTCTTTGTGTTAGGATTCAATCCGTCATGATGATCACTTCATAAGAGGTACAACAACTACACCTCATACAGCAAAGATGAGTGACTCACCCTGTGAAAGGCCTATATCAAATTCACCAACAATGTCATCACATCCTGAACATGTTCCCAGTCTGACATAGTAAGTGGCTACAGGAGACAAGCTTGTAGAAAACCCATGCCAGAATGCTGCCACATCATTGGGTAACCTGGTGAAGTCAACATCAAATGCCACGCCACCATCTGTGGGAGGTGGGCCATCATACACATGACCAGCTGCTGGTACAGCTGTCATAACAACTTGCGGCCGAGACACAGCACTGGTGACGAGACCTGCTCCATTCATGGCCTGTTTTCAGCAAGTACATACAAAATTTAACCTTTTATGTAGACACATGTAAAAGTGTATCTCTCTCTCTCTATATATATATAGATTTGTGTGTGTGTCTCAAGTTTTACTTATTGAAAAACAAAGTAGATGTTCGCTTGTTTTTTTCCAAGATTTCTTAATAAATGAAGGTACTACTTTCAAAAGAAACATGCTGCAAATTGTCAAAATAGCTTTTAAGTTTGTTTACACAAGAACATGCCCTAACAAGATAACTTGTTTGATTGAGTTCATGCAAATGCTATGGTATTCCTGTCTGTAGAAGTATTATAGGCAATTGAAATTGTTTGTAGTCCAAATTGCTAGTTGTGTGGGCACATGGCTGTGTGATATTGCAGGTGTGTCTAATGAATGGTTTAAGATGTTAGATTGCATGTTTTTGTGTTTTGGAATAATGCACCACTTGCTTTTTTCCTTATCTTGTAACTAGCACTTGTTCTTTTTCATATTTTTGTTTTGTTTCAACTTTTGTAACTGAGCATGCTTCCATAGTTAAAAATTGTCATTTATTATTAATAAAGGCTGGTCATTTTTCATTTGTAGAAAATTGGTACCTACCTTGATTGTTACATAATATGCATGGCCTTCCACAAGCAGACTGTCAGGAAAGAAGTCTGCACAGGTGGTGGTAAGAATCTGACCTTCCATGATGTCATTATTACCTGGTCTTGAGCCAAGTGAAACAATAAAACTAGCCACACCACTTTCACTATCTTCAAACATGTCTTCCCAGCTTTAAAAAATGAACATAAAAAATCTTGTTAATAGAACACATCATACAGAAACAAGATCTAAGTTTTAAAAATGCAATTTAAAATGTACACAATGAGACACCATAAACAGTTAAGGAGAACAATACTTTTCTGCAGATATTATATTGGAGACTGCAACACACAGTGAACCTCGTGACATGTCATAAAGTTTAATGGGCTGGGAGGGGGCTGCTGGTGAGAAGCCCATGTGGATATGGTCAAGAGGTGGGGCTTTGAATTGCTTCTGAATTGTAATGGATGTTATTATATGCAAGCTGATGTGGATATGGCATAGACATGGGCAAGTAGGGAACAGTCCTTCCTTTCTATGAGACATATTAGCCTATTTTCATCTCCTTTCAGGCAGGAGCAGTACATGGTAGCCCACACTGTGCAAATATCTAACTAAAAGGTCAACGAACTCTTGCAGGTTGAGAAAATACTTATGGAAGCTTTGCAGTCTATATAACATACATACCACACACTGAATGAATTATGAGATGTGATATATGTCTCTGGGAACTGCATCTGTTTATCTGTCCTTTTAGGAGCAGTGTTGTCTATGACAAAACCAGAGGATATGCCATCCATAGTCAGTCCTACATTATCCTCAGCTGAAAAATAAAGCAGAAACTTTTATTGCTTATTGTTTTGTTATTGATCACTTTTTCAGTTAATCTACTTTACCTCATTTTATGAAAGCCATTTAAAATATTCATAACAAATAATCTTAAATCCAGGTAGACTTCAGAAAGTTCTTGAATTTTCCAATCTAATTTTTTTAATTCATAGAAAAGTTTTGATGAATTACTATAATTATAACCATATATACTATAAGGTAGTGATTCTTTAGTTTTTAAATAATTCTAATCTTTGATGTGAAACATGGCCATTATTGTTTTGCATAGATGATGATGATGTCCATTTTTAATGTGCAGGTATCCATTCAGAAGAATGCTCATTGCGCAGCAAAAACAGAAGAGAAGAAAAAGGATAAAACAACAGGAAAGTAAAAAAATAATAAAGACAGAAATGGTGCTTGGTTCTTGAAAGCAAGGAGATTAAATGTTTTTATCTGCAGTCAGTACCTCTGACAGTGACATAGTACATGTGTCCAGACTGCATGCTTAAAGTGTGCAACATGATATGATTGACCTGACCCACATCCTGAAAGTTCAGCACATCCCAGCCTCCAAGAGTGGAGCCTGAAAACAATGTTCTGAATAAGAATGATGTAGAATTAACACTTTTACACAATCTAATGTGCTAAAACTGTATGCAACAAATAAAAGCATACCATACATTTTATGTTTAACTTTTTCCCCCTTTTTTAATGAAGGTGAATCATTTGAATGAGGCATAATGATAAACGTCATTCTAAAAGAAACAATAGCAATTTTCAAATCTAGTAAATATATTCTGCCAAATACTGTCTAGATATACATATTTACATACACTAATATATACACACAATTTAAGTACACACAGGCACAAATATGGAAATGCATGCACAAAAGACACACACACACACACACACTCACAGAGGTGCACACATACATTTGCACACACACACACACACACACACACACACACACACACACACACACACACACACACAAAATACTTATAATCATTAATTTTAGGTCATAAGTACCAAATGGTCTGTGTGCTCTTACCCACAGCAATATAATATCGCAGGATTCCAGAGTGATGAGGCATTAATCCCAGCTCTTCAGCATCACTAAATCCATCCCATCTGACAGACAACGTTTTCAGAGAGGACTGCACATGGATATAAATGTAATAAACTGGTTTCTTTATGTGGATGACACCTCAAGTTACTTCCCAAACCAAACTAACAATAATTTTTTTTCAAATGGCTTGACTCTGTTTTAAAGACTATGATTCAATGCTAGTCCTTTTTCACACCCTTTCCCCCTTTTCCACTTATTGCTACTTCCCTGCTTGTCTTCATTTTGCTAAATCATGATACTCTCAGAACTTTGTTATTTGAATCCTCTTTACATGTTTAGATTTGTTCCTTATTTATCATCGGTACTGTTTTTTATCCTTCCATACTTCATATGTTGTTTGCTTGTTCTTCTGTCCCTCGTCTGTTGCCCATGTCTCATTCTTGTTCTTAAACACTAAGAGCATGCTCCTTGATTAGGAGTGTAACTATGCGCTATATAAATTTTGCATTTATTGTTATTCATTTTTATCAGATAAATGTTTTAAACTCATGTAAATCAATTAAAATAAGATAAATTATCTGGCATGATTCAAGCATAAAACTTCCTGGTGTCAAAAATGACCTCTAGAATAATTACAAACCATCTTGCGAGCTGTCTTCAAAATGTTTACCTGATAAACGCCTCCCAGCAAGCCATCAATATAAACCACACCTTCCTGGGGAGGTGTCTGGTCCACAGTAATGCCATCGCTGCATGCACTGACCTCCTGCAGCACTTCTGGCCATTTTTCATACACCACAGTTTCTGCTTCAGCATGCACGCACACATAGTAGCGATGACCATTCTCCAGCAATGAACGTTCATGTGTTGGGCCAAAGAACACATTTATGTACTTCTGACCTTGACCGAGAAAAATAATTATCATTTTATAGTTTGTATAATAGAAACAAACTGAATGCACAACTACTCTTTCAAGAAAGATTTTTTGCTGTTTGTTCCATATATAGAGGTCATCAGACAAGTGGCATATTACTGTGTACAGTAATCACTGGTGACATTATCATGTAGTCAAATCATAGGTGAGTGATACTCATATATCCACATAACCAGGTGACATTAACATAGCTCTTTACATGAAACCTTCAGGTAATGATATAATTTCATATAATAATAATAATAATAAAAATAATTTATACTCCACCACAAAAATGTTAGTTCGAAGCATTTTACAAATTAAAAAAAAAAAAAACGTAAGAAATAATAATGGAAGTTGGCCTCAGAGCAAAAAGCTTCATTGTGTGCCCGGGTAGTGTAGCTACTCGTGTTGAGAACGTTATCATCATAGATGCATTCTGCAGCCTTGCTACTGCATGGACTCTTTGATAAGTCAATGAAGTTCTGCTTCAAAAAGAAGCTGAAAGTTATTATGACACTTGTATGGAATGCTCAGCTCATAATCTTTGGTGCAGTGGCCTAAGTTTTGCAGACAAATATTATTCCATCAAAACAACTCTTGCTAAAGCATCACACTAATGCTCATTGTATGCTTAGCTTCCTGCCAACCATATCAGATCTGCCTTTATTGTGCATGAAGCTTGTTGTGGCAGCTCTATATTAAAACTTTCTGGAGCAATTGCAGAAAAAGAGTCTGTAATCAACACTGCTGATGCAGAGATCTAAAATCTGTTGAAGTCCTTCTTAACCCTTAAGTAAACAAATGAGTCTTCAGTCTTTTCCGAAACGTGGTTGCTGAGGTGATGGTTGACAGTGATGATAGCAGAGCATTCCACAGCTTAGGCACAGCGTTTTTGAAGGCCCTGGCTCCAGTGAGCTTCTTGTTTGTGTCTTCCACTGCAGGGAGACAGAAGCGTGACTGGGAGCCAGAGCGCAGGCGACGTGAAAAATGGAAAAGAGGAACTACCTCTTGCAAATAGTCAGGAGCAGATAACCAGACAGTGCAGCTTTCACCAAATGCAGATTACTATGTAAGGACAATCACTACCATGACAGTTATTACTAGACTTCACTGGGTTAGTATGTGTTCGATGACAATTGATTTGTAAACAGAATTACGTAACAAATGTTCTGTGTGACAAGAAATGATTGTCAAGAGTTTTATTAAGTCTTTTATAAGGGCAGATAACAATAAGCAGTTTTGTCAAACTTACTAGAGACTTCTCCACAGGCAACAGCATATACAGAGGAGCAAGGGTCTGTTATGTTTTGTTCATCTTCATTTATAAAGTGAGAGCTGACATCTGGACCTTGGCTCTCAAGAACTGCCCATCTGACTCGAGAATGACGTAATGTGGGCCACACAGCAGAGATGATGTTGGTGTGAGCTGTGTACTCCTGATCTTCTTGACTCCACTTATCACTAAATCCGAGGGACACTGGCTGACCTTCAGCCAATGATGCTGAAAAATAAGTCAGTAAGAAAGATTCTCTTTTTGCAGAAAAAAGCGATCAGAATACAAATTATCATTCGGCAAACTGTGTACTTTAAATCAGCTAAGAAAAGCATGATCAAACTCCAGGTTCAGACAGCAAAAACATAACCACCATGTCTACTAGCTTCGTGTAATAAAATTACCAAAATTAATTCTTTAAATTCTCTAGCATGAAAAGATTTGTTTTAATAAAGGGGAAAGGGTGTGTCACAGGTGGTTTACCTTTATTTCTAAAGTAAGAATTTATATCTGGATCTTTGCTTTGCAAAGCTGCCTACTTGACTCTAGTGTGATATAGCACTACACGTGGGGGAAAACACAAAATGCAAGCCTAGGTACTTTGGAAAGTATTCATGAGCTTACCTCCTGATGTTCCTCCAGAAGCATCTAAAACGATTTTTGGAACAATATAAAGTGGGTCTATTGCTGAACAGTTTCTGATATCTGCAGACACGACAGAAACCAACCCCACTTTGTTGGTTCCTCGTAATGATACACGGAGACATCTATGGAAGCTGAGATTTCTTGGCATTTGTTGGACAAATAAGCTCTGTGTAGAAAACATTTGAGGACAAAACCAGAAAAAGGTTAATGTGCAAAATATATTGTGCATATGTAAGTGAGGTGAGTAATTATGTGTTTGTGAATGTATTTGTGCTTGCATGCAGAGATGTGTGGATGCCATTAGATGTCCGCATATATAGTTATTCTAAGAATCTAAGACCATTAGTAACAATATGTATAAGCATCTAGTTACAGTCATTTCAATGATATAAAGTGTGGAAGGCCTGGGCATGCGCTAGGATTGACTGTTACAGAAGCCTTGACAATGATGGAAGATAAATGAAAGCATGGGTGGATGGTCAATAGGTAAGTGAAAGGTTGGTTGAATGGATGGATGATTATTTATTAACATCATAATTATCATACTACTAATCTTACATGTGTATTATTTAAAATCTGGAGTTTAGAAACTGTCTTCCAGGCCTGAAGTAAATGAGAGTCATGGCCGCTGTCTGTCAGAGACCACTGGTAGGAATGCATTACAGTCTGTGCTGCAGTCAGGTCACTGTCATCTGGATCTTGGAAGTTTTCAAATTTTATCTCCAGCTACAAAGAAACATTGTAAAGTTAGCTTAGATATTTTTAATATGAAGTCAATTTAGGCTGGCTGTAATTCAACTATCATTGATGTCGCCTTTTTTTTTTTTTTTTTTTTTCCTTGATAAAGGGAAGCAACTTTGTAAATTTGTAAATTTGGAGGAGTTACCTTTCTTTGACCACAAAACAGACAATACTATACACCTTCGGTTATCCCAGAGGTAATATATATGGAAGCAGTTCTAATAACTCAAATAGGAAAGTGTACTCTTTCCCAGAATATGTGTATCCTCTGTTGTCTTTCACAATGGTGGAGTAAGCAAGATCTCTTGTTAAGAATAGAGCAAACTTCAGAAAACAATTACATGAAAGACACAGAGCTATATATGTTTTAGTGATGATTCAGAGTATAGTCATGGGAAGGAGTGATTCAGATCTGGAAATATCCAATGTGATTACAAATTAAAGAGTATTAGCTCACATTCAGGAAAAAAAACTGAAGTTCTTGCTCTTTGTACTACTAAATAAATTTTACTTTTTTCCCTTTATAGTTCTTTTTATATTTAAAATGACAAAATTTGGATGTAGAACTAAATGAAGAGTGACTTGAAGAACAACAAAAGGAAAACAAGTTGAATTACATACTGTACTATTATTGCCTTGCATGCCTTCCACATAGGTGACTGAAATGGAGCCTGTACGAGCAGGACCAGAGACAATAACAACACCAGAGCTGTAAGCTGGCTTGCTGCACAAATTTCCAACACAGAACTTGACAGCTACTCGATATTTACTCCCAGGCTGTAGTGCCAGTCCTTCAGCAACAATAGCGTACGTTCGAGTTGAGAACTGGTACACTGTGGTGTCAGTCCACGTTTCTGATGAGAAAAATAAAGCTATGTTATGAAACACAGACAGCCAGATTATTAAATCACTGATGTCCAGATTGAAGGCACACACCTTAGTCAGCTTGATATGCATGTCATGCAGCATACTTCTTCCATTGACCAAACTGTTGTCTGGGTACCTGGCCCCTTAAAGAGTAGGAAAAAATGGCAGTGAGGGAGAAGAAATAGTCACCACTTACAATACAGCTGGCCACAAGATAAGTGTTGTTTGTAACACCTCATGCCATGACAAATGGTAGACTACCTTTGCCTTACCTACACTGTTCTTCCTTTTCAAAGATAATGTTCTACCATCAAACTAAAATGAAGTTTCATGATATAATAGTATCATGTATGAGAAAGCATCACAAAAAATAATCTTACCAATACCAGAAACACTCTTCTGGATTTTCCACTGAACATCTGGAAAACTCAATTTCTGCTGCATTGTTAAAGTCCAGTGAGCCCACAGAATATTACGTGACAATTGAAAGCTTACATCATCTTCACAGGGTACTAGAGGTCTCTGCAAGAACATGTACAGAATGTACTTCAGCCATATATATATATATATCTTATTATGTAATATTTTGTACTTTTATAGTTATTTCTTTCTCAAAAGACTAGAGATGTAATTAAAATTTTATTTTATACTTCATACACATCACAGATACTGCTTGTCTTCAGATTTCCTTAGCTGTTCTAGAGAAATGCCAATAACTTTCTACATTCATATTTGCCATCTGGAATGACATATTTCAGTTGGAACTCAAAACTTTATATGGATTAGTTTGCTTTAGATGAACATCAAATTGAAAACAAAATACAGGGACAGAAAATGGCTTGGTAAAGCCATCATTTACATATAATTAAAGCATGTTGAACAGCATAACCCATTAAAACAACACTCACATCCTCATGTTGCTCTGGTGACCATGACAGTGTTGCTGGATGGAAAAAAAACCCAGTGAGTCTTAGAGTTTCTTTAAAACAACTGTGTCTGTACTATTCAAAAGTTTCAAAGTCTGTTTCACAAGACACCTTTCACCTCCAATCCCACACATACATATAAACACACACAAACACACATGCACATATCCATCATAACACAAAGTAACAGGAATGCATTGACAAGACATACCACTACTGTTACTACACCCTGGACCATCCAGTATCTTGATGTTAACTTCCTCATCTGCTTCAATGACAAGCACACCATCACTTGATACAGCAACCTGTCCTCCATTTGTTACAGCAAGAACTGTACAAAAATATTGCTGAAAAAAGAACGCAGAACTTAATCATAATATATCATTCAAACTATCAGATAACTTTAGTGTCACGATAATGATTACATAATGAAAAAAATCTATGGTACAGAAGTGTCTTCATTTACTTGGTAACTTCCATTATTCATTCTAGTGCTCCCCAAAATAGCTCCATTAATTAGCATATATTATTAGAGCTCTTTATTACTCACCTTATTTGCTTGTAGACTAAGGCCTGTAAACATATATGAAGTGCCTGTCCCAATCATAACAAAGGCTGCCACATTATCTGTCCCTTGTTTTGTGCCTAGTCCAACTTTATAAGTGATTTGCTGTATTCCACTCTCAAAGCCTGACCAGCGAGCCTCATACGTAGTCTTGGACAGTTGAAAATCTGTGTCCTCTGACCTCTGCATTAGAAAGAACCACCTACAGTTTTTATATCTTGGTATCCTGGGTAATGTGCATGCACACTTGGAGTAGTTGTATAGATATGTAAGTCTTTGTTCCCGAAAAGTTTAAAGAAAAGTTGTAAATATCCCTGATACCAGATTCCAATATTCAGGACTTACACTAAGGACTCACCAACACACACCCTTCTCTCTCTTCATAAATATTTATGCACAAATTCACTCTCACTGACTTGACCATTCACCTGCGCACACACTTGTCTTTCTATATGTGCTGCCCCTTCTTTCTATTTTGTTATTGTTGTTGTTGTTGATGAGATAAAAACAATTATTACTGGAACAAACAGAATAGTTTCTTCTCCACTTGGTACAACATCAAAGACACTTCCTCTTGTTGCCAATCGAGTGTCATGTATGTAGGGCTCAGATGTCAACATGAGGTCAAGGCCCACAATGTTTGTGACCTGAACTTTTGCAACATATGCATGTTGTTGATGAAGTCCCCAGTGGAGCTCGGAGATGTTGAAGGCAGTACATGATGGTGGAGTGGACTGGATGCAACTACCTGAACTACGTGCGAGAGACTTTGGATGCAATGATGTGCCACTTGCTAGCTCCTCTGCAATTGACAAGACCCAGTATGTAAAAATCAATTTTTGAATTAAGGTTTTAGTGTACAGCTTCAAAAACATAGAGACTACATAGATTATCTTTAAGATTCGATGAGTGGACAGAGGATTGAGAGATGGTGGATCCACCCCACAATCCATAAATCACACACACACACACACACACACACACACAAGCCAAATGACAAATAAGAGAGTGTTCTATACCTACCCAAGGCAACATAAAACTTAAGATGCTGTTTCTCTGGGTCTGTGAACTGCTCTGCATTCCAGTGGACGATCAAAATATCTTCTTCCAAAGTTAAATTTACTGTTCCCAAGTATGAGGCTGAAGATCGCAATAAAACTACAGGACCTAGTTCCTGTGAAAGAAGATGACATTTTGCTCAGATGCTGTCATGCTACACTGAAAAGTTTTCCCTGATGCATTGATATTTTGGAATTTCATTCTTCTTCTTATGGTGAACAGATAGAAAAATGGTAATATTTTCTAAGACAGTAAACAACAATCGTTGAATCATTGACATCAGTTTGCCACAAGGGAAGCTCCAAATACACTAGAAATATCAGCAAGGTATAAACAAAAATCAAAATTAAAAACAAAGAGTAAAAAGATAAAGTGTCTACTATGATAGATACATGGTAGCATGGGGTTAGGCAGGGACCAACATACACACACACACACACACATGCATACACACACGTACAGCACAATGGGGAAGGTGTCCGATGTCCTCCCCCTAGAGAAAATGGGACGGGGGGGGGCGGCCAGCCCTTTTTCCGGCCTCCTGACCCTGTGTCTTCTGGTTTTTCCAACCTCATGCCTGTGACATGGGTTTTCCAGGGAGAGGAAGATAGGTCAAGTATTGTGGTGAGACTGGGAAAGTAACCTGGCCCTATCTCCCCAGCTGTTACAGATATTCATAGAAGAAAATTGTATTTGACATAAATGCCTAAAAAAAGTAAAGAAGAAGAAGTTAAACAGCTGAATACTAATGATAAAATGTAAGTTGTAAAAGTATTGACAAGTCATATTTTTACTTACTGTGTAAGACTCATTTCCAGCTTTGTTTTTGGCTTTGATGAAAATGTAAAATGGAGCTCCAACAGGCAGTGATGGATGATTATTTTGGTAAAAGTTGTGGTGGTGTGTGCTGGTAAAAGGAGAAATGTCAGGAGCGTCTCCATAATTATTTGTTGAAGCCAGACCCACTTCACAGTCATAGATGCCACTTTCATTGTCATATGCAGACCAATTCATGTATAGCTGTTTACAAAGCAGTGTCATGGTTAATTATGCATTTGTAAACTTTATCAAAAATTGGTAAAATGAAAAGTATTAGAAATATAGTTTGAATATATATATATATATATATTCTACAAAAATACTGCAAACAGTTGCAAGTCAAAATCTCAAAAGGAAGGCATGAGTAGCATAGGGGTGATAATAGCTTACCAGAGCAACTCAGATTACTCTAATTAGAACATGTTATAGAAAGCAGATCCTCAAAGGCCAACTTGCCATCTGCAACACTATAATCTCTTACAAACACTTTTATGTTAAAATTCCATTGGACATTTCCAAAATTCATTTTAAGAAGGCACCAGTCACATAGGGATGAAACTGATTCAGAGTAAAGCTTAAATGAGGTAGCTAAAATGTTGTCTCTCAACTAGACTTAATTAAATTATATTTATTTAAATTATTGAAAAAGATGCTCAACTCACATGGTGATCTCTACCTAGGTAGAATGTTTGAGTAAATCTTCTCTCAAAAGCCTGATGCTGACAGGCTTCTGAAGCTTGGACAGAGGATTTTATTGGACTCAGAGGAAAAAAGTCCACATTCAGTACAGATGTAGCCTTGTTGCTGTTGACCAAGTTAAGCAGAACCTGATCAACAACTGCTTCTGGTATTTTAATTCAGTTTACATGTATGGTTTTCACAAATTCATGCAGTAACATGTTTTAATCAAAATGTTGTTTGTAATGTTTAATCTGCATTTAATATCTGGCTAGCTGATTTAATGAACTCACAAGTAGAATATTCTTTATGGAGATTAACTTCCTAAATTAGTTTTTTACTGCAAATAAGAAAAAAGAACTTGAATGATATTTTATCATATTTGTAAGGAGCTCACATGCATGCCTGGTCAGGGTTTACCACAAGCCTTATTCTGCGGTCTGACCCTACCAGCCATATGCGATTGTCTGATGCTTGGATCAAGCCAGGTGCAATGTAAGCCCCAGCTACATGCACATGGGCAACTTTTGGGCTAGTCTGGTCAACAATAACACCATCTGAACACACAGGTGAACTGGGCTCAATGGCACTGTTGAAAGCCACAACTGTGATGTAGAAGGTTCCATCAGCTGGGGCACCCCAGGTTGCTGTGGTTTCATAAGTCATGACAACCTGCATAGCAAGAGAAATGCTCAGGAAATGCTTACAATATTTCATTGTCTTCCAAAGTGCTGCCTACTATTTCTTTCATTAAACTGTTATTCTTCAAACAGTTGTGTGCAAGCAAATTTTTATTCTTGATTTGCTATTTTGTTTGTCCCAAATCCTTTTGTAAGTTGCACGGCCTTCGTTAGTGAATTCAAAATTTCTTTTTTAACTTGCTTGAATACTAAATGCAAGGAATTAAAGAAAGTGATTTCTGATGGAAATGTTGCTGCACTTTATAGAATGAGACCACAACACTCATGCAAAGTTAAGCCTCACTCTGCTGTCTTGTGTGTTGTGCCCAAACACACTGCTGTTGAGACATGAAGTGTGAAATGCATACTGGTAGAATTTGATTCCACTCTCTCTATCAAAGAAATCTGACCAGTATGCATGTAATGTCCTACTGTACTGATAGTCCACTTCTGGATAATCTGGTATTCCATCATTCACAACACCTGGATGCGGGGGACTTGCATCTAATGTTATCTGGTAATGATGAAAAACATAATAACATTAATTTCTAGTTAAAATAATGTAATAGATCTGTTAAATATTTGTTGGTAGGTCTGATTGATTCGTTTGATATTTTCATTATCCTTCAATTCTTTCTCTCTCACAACCCTCTTTCACTTTAATTGTCAATCTGTCTGTGTATAAATTTATCTGTCATTTTCTGTCTGTTGATTCATCTATATAGGAACCAACCTGTTTTCTGATGGTGGTGAAGAGGTTGGCGTGATTAACAACTGTGACTTCAATGTAGTAATCATAATCATGAACACCAACACTGGCATTGCTGAAAATGCCACCATGCCTCACATTGAAGTCCACAATGATAGGCTTCACTTGAAAATGCCGATGGTAGCATCCAACCGGCCCTGTGCAGTAACAGTTCGCACCACGAACATATGTTCCATAGCGTGTCTGACATTGCTCAAGAGTCTAGAGAGAAAGATCCCACAAAACCACTTTCAGTATAATTTGGAATTAGAAATTACCTGGATAAGATATGTAAAAAATTTTCAATATTGTAGCAAGTGTCTGGACAACAAACACTGCATAAATTATAGGTGAATTATTATTATATTAAAAATGCCAGTCAGTTATTTATTTCTTAAAAAGAAAATTATTATTTTTGTCATTTTTATCATCTGTAAAACCTGTTAGTTAAAAATCACATAATTTGAAATCAGTTATGATTTGACTGACAAATAGCCATCTCAGCCTTAGTCTATCAAGAGAAGAGAAATTTTGAAAAAAATGTTCTTAATGTCCATAGAATCTAGCCTACCTTGTCATGATAAAAATGAAGAGATTCTATCAGTGAGGGAATACACTTAATACATAAAGAAATAGTTATTTTTAAAATGTAGGGACATAGTCTATACTAGCCTTTTGCAACAGCAAATGAAATATTTTGATAAATTGATTTTTCCAAACAATGCACTTACATTAGTTTCTCCTTGTGGTGGTACACTTTCTACCCCATGCACAATGTTCTGGCCATTGTAGTTGTCCACTAGCTGCCACTGGACACTATACAGCCCGCTGTGATCATCATATGCCACCCACTCTATTCTGCAAAGCAAAAGATTAGTGAAGGATTCATTTCAATGTATTTTATTCAATTCAAGTGTAATAAATCAAAAGCTACATGCTTCTCACCAACATTTCTTGCAACTTCCAGCCAAGGAAGTTAACCTTGTGCCATAGCAGTCCTGGTGGGACTGGTATAGTTACTTTTCACCCCCACCCCTTTTTTTTGAAGTGAGACAACAATGGTCTACTACAGAAAAGCACGATAAAGTGTATCATATTATTGTCAGCTATGTAAACTCTAAGTCTAAATATTAGGATCATAAAGACCTTACGTCATTGCCTTGAGCTCCTCCAGTCCATGGACACTGATGTTCTCAAAGTTGTCCTTGGTCAGCCACAGATTTGTGATGACTGGAGGTGAGCTGTCAATGTGAACTGTTAGATTCTCTTCATAGTAGTCCTCTCGGATGTCATATGCTCGCACCCAAAATGTCAGACTTTGTCCGTCCACAATGTTTGCCTAGAACAGTTTTTTCTGGCTGTAAAGGTTTTTTTCTTGTGCAAAAAGAATGACTTAAAATATGTATTTGTAGCTAAATAACTCAGGAAAAAATGATCATACAAACACACCTTTATAGTTTTTGTCATGGCCAGTCCTGGTTGCTGAGTAAACGCAGATGGTGACTTCTGAGTTGTCCCTCCTTTTGCATCTACTCCCCAAGCAGTTGTAAATTTAACAATGCCTGCGAAATATTCCATCATTAAACAGTAATTATTGACCACAATTTTTCCTGTTTAACGTTTCAGTAAAGCAAATGTATTGAAATCTAGGTGCATCTTCACATCTATTATATTATATCATATACCTGAGGCTGTCCTTTATTGTTTCAGCCATGCTTCTTTTGAATGTTTCTGTGTGCAAATGAATGTAGCTGTCTGAATCATGAATGTATGAATCTGTTTGGTGGATATGAAAATGTTGTGGTATTTTTTGTGCGTTCTTATTGAGCTGCCCCAGATTGTCCTCTGGGATAAATAAAGTCCCCCATTATCTGAAAAACTATGTTGATTCAAATAGTATACACAATGTACTTGGAGAAAATAAAAATATTCTGTTACATTATAATGGTCTATATAAAGAAATTCTGAATGCCTGTAGGTACATTCTTTTCATTCACACACACACACACACACACACACTTTTAAGTTATAAATATCTGAAACTCCTTGCCTAAAGTGTTCTGGATGGCTGCTACAGTCCTGTTTCCTTCAGTATCATCATAAGCACTCTCTACTCCATGTTCTGATGCAACAGCTGCCAGAAGATTGTGGGTGTTGTGCAAAACATTGGTGTACCTCTCTGTCCATGACAGAGTTACATCTCCTTCACTGTGCTGCCAGGTGAAAGACGTGACCTGTGCAGCAGAAGTCACACGCAGAACTGAGGAGGCCGTGATGCTGATCTGGGAAGATGAATCATAAAGAAAAAGCCTCCGACAAGATTTGTAGTTTCCAGCTCTGTCCACAGCAGACAGGACAATGGCATACATTCCAGGGCTTGTTACAGAAAAACTTGAAGATCCCTGAAAAATTAGAAACAAAATAAGAAATAATTCAACAGTGCCAAAAATAAAGACCAAGAATTTAAATTTCATTTTATCAAAGTGATTTTATTATTTGATTTGAACTGATTTTATTATTTGATTTGAACATAAATAATCCCTAATTTGCTCTCTTCACTGACTGATAGTCGCAGATTGTATAGCCTATAAGCTTTTCTCTTTGATGTATTCCACCGTTTCTGGTACGTGTCCTTGGTACGTCTACAAACTCACTCTCATCATAGGTCTGCACCACTTCTTTGCTCATCTTCTGACACTAAGCTTCTTCAAGTCTCATTAACTAAGACAAACCAAGCCCCATTAACTTGGAGCAGATTACCCTTTAGCCTTCATCAGTCTGATTCTCTTACCATCTTTAAGTCCACACTTAGCTAAGACACAATATTTATGAATAGTGACTTCACTGCAACCCTGTCCTGACCATCAGTATGCATAATGTGTCTGTATTTACCTTGTGTATGAGTAGGTGTGTCTGTTGTAGGAATGAGTGTGTGTTAAATGTGAATATGGGTGCATGGTGTTAGTGATTCCGTTTAAGTGGAAAGGTAAGTCTCTCACTTCTGTAAAGCGTTTTGAGCAAATCCTAGGAAAAATGTTATAAAAATATTCATGATTATTATTATTATTTATTAATGTATTTATCATTAATTTTCAGTTATGATATAAAGCATGGTCTGTACAATACTTACTGATCCAGTACTGTTGACAAGGCCTCTTGTGGCAAGAGCTTTGTGCTGGAGTGTAGTTCCCACATAATCCAGCTCATACACTTGGTATGTCATCTGATGTATGCCAGCATTGTCATCTTTCCAGCCATTCCACAAAATATTTTGTGTGCTCTTGAAGAATAAAAAAGTAGTATTAATGGTACTGATGTTTTGGCCTTCTACATAAATGAAAGTAATTAAAAGCATTTAAAAACTGCTAATTAAAAGATTTATTAATAAATAAAATATCTTACCAACTGATATTGAATTTATGCATAATATCATACAAAAATAAGCTGCAAATGCTACATACAGATTTTGTGATATCTTTGACTGATAACATGGACTCTCCACATCCCGAGGCAATTTTGCAGTGGTATGGAACAATGTTATCAAAATGAATCTGGCGAAAGAGAAGGAAGATTTGCTTCTTATTCTTGTTTTAGTGGCACAAGTTAGCATGTATGAAAAAGATAAAATGAATGGTATGCACAATCAGTACATTAATTACTGCAATGTCCTTTAAAACTTGTAATTAAGAATGGATGTAAATGGATTGATGCAAGGATCTTGGTTTAAACAGTTGTAAGAGGTTCACCAGCCAGCTATTTTTATTGCTGACACCTCCTTATTTATACTATTACTGGAGATTTTCATGCTATCATGTAAAGTACTGTACAGCAAAAGATGTTTTTACCTGGAACTGGTGGGTTTTGGTGTTGCCATTAAAATAATGTGTTTCTATTATTCTTGTCTCTTTGTTTTCAACCTTGACAAACCCTCCCACATCTGCATGGAAGGAAAATTCCAGCCTGAAATAAAGCAACCATGCGGCTTTATTCAATCACAGTAGAGCTGAAATCTGCCGTGTGATTCTCGTCACCAGGAAGAGAAAGGGGGACAATCAGGAATTAATATGATGATGATGATGTCCATTTGTAATGCCCAGGTATCCATTCAGAATAATGCTCATTGCACAGCAAAAACAGAAAAAAATATAAAAATAAAATAAATAAATAAATAAAACAACAGGAAAGTAAAAAATAAAGACAGAAGTGTTGCTTGGTTGTTTGAGTCTGTCTTAAATAAACAGATGGGTCTTCAGTCTTTTTCGAAACGTGGTTGCTGAGGTGATTAATAGCATTTTATACAAGAAATTTATGAATATTAGATATCCCAAAGTTAAATTTCAGTGAGAGGAGGGCCATGTTCTCGCTGAATTTTCATCTGGCTCTCTGTTTGCTTAGGGAAGTAGGTTTCTGAATGGTAAGAGAATGACATCCAAGGCATGAGGTACCCAGTTTGCTATTCATGTGGTACAGTAAATTTCCTCAAATCAAGCCATCTGTCTCATTAATTTTAGGGTTGAAAAAGATAAATCAGTGAGGGATAGGAGTTAGCCACTACTCTTAAAAACAATGGTAAGTATGGTTTCTAACATCTCACTCTGCAATAACTGAAAGATCATAGAATTTATTTATTTTTCCAAAGTTTACAAGCTGTCTGTAGGTAAAAAACAATGTAGATGATGATGATCATCATCATCATCATCATCATCATCATCATCATCATCATCATCATCATCATCATCATCATCAATACTGTTCTTTTCATCATCATCATCATCATCATCTTCATCATCATCAATACTGTTCTTTTCACTGTTAGTGATATTAAAACCCCTTGACTGTGACCATGGATAAACCTTTGTTTTAAATAAAACCTTTCCCTGAATCTGTTATTTGCTGCTGTACTAAACTGATTCTGCTAATACACAAACACTGTTAGTCACATGAAACCTGTGATGTGTGTTTTATCCCTGATGACTGGTACCAACAGACAAGCATAACCAGTTGTCAGTTGGTACCACTCAAGAGATGTATGCATATATGCATGCATGAAGTTTCTGCTGGCATACTAACTGGTCACCATGCTGAAAAGGCACTGTAAAAGAGCCAGAATACTCAGATGGCTGCATGGTTGCACTGCAGGTAAACAATGCACGGTTGGGGTCATCTCGACTAGAGCCAGGACAAGTGCGTTCATAAACCTGGCGTGTTGTACCTACATGGAACAGCATTCTCAAGTCAAAACACAGAGAAAGACTAACTTTATTAACTTAATCAAAAAGCTAGCAGAATGATGAAAGAACATTTATTGGAAAGTCAAACTAAGAGAAGGTTTTGAGATTCTTTATGTGAGAAGATGTATTAGAGATTAATATCTTTATCTATACAAATAAAGCTAAGACAGTCAGTAAAAGATGAAAAAATCCACTAATTATAATTTTCTAAAATAAGAAAATCTGAGGTTAAGAATGTTAAAATATAAAGGAAGATCTAAAAAAAATGTTTAATATAACAGCAGATAAATACCCTAAAAAAACTTGCAAACATCTAGTACTATACATTCATATTCACACACATTCTAACACTCAACCTACCCCTGTTTAAGATCAGTTGTGTCTTTCCCCCAGTCACCCCAATCTTAACTTCTGTGATGTAAGGATGGTTGCTAGGCAGAGTAGGACGAAACTGGCCATTCCATTTGTAGAAAATGTTCACAGGACTTAAAATATTTGTCCAGATTTCATTCTGAGCAGCAGATGGCCCTGCATTTGTATCAAGTGGGGCTATCACAATGGAACCATCTGAGGCAGTTAAGTTTAGCTCATTGTAGATGATGTCAGCTTGAGACACAACTGTAAAAAAAAAGAAGAAACAAAAATTAAATGATTTGTACAGTCAGTCAGTCAGTCAGTCAGTCAGTCAGTCAGTCAGTCAGTCAGTCAGTCAGTCACTCAGTCAGTAACTGTAAAAAAAAAGAAGAAACAAAAATTAAATGATTTGTACAGTCAGTCAGTCAGTCAGTCCCGTGACTGGTACCAGTTGCTGAGGGAAGCACACAGACAAGGCACCTGATGCCATTCTTGGGTGATATTGAGCAGATCCTTCACAGGACGACGTCCACTCCTCGACATTTGTAAGCCAGGTCTTACTCTGGCCAGCGCAGTGTCAACCACCTTCCAAGGTACCTTGAAGTACAGTCTTTTAAAGGCTGTCATTCCGGGTCACATGGTCAGATCAGACCAACCGCTTGACTGTTTTCAAGACTAACCTTTTTTAGGGTTGCTAGTGCTCTGTGAGTGTGGCGACCATGCTTCATACAACGCCATTGGTCTTGTGTTCCCTGTACGAGATCCAGAGCAGCCTCGTCCCCTACATGTTCTCGAATTCGTGGATTCTCGTCTCTATATCAAAGAGCAGAATCAGTCTGTAAAGCAGGATCAGTACTACAAGGGACTTGAAGAGATTGTACAAAGTAAGCCTGATGCTATGACTGTGCCAGACTCTGTTCTTGTAGATATTGGTTTGCCATTCCCAACGACCATAACTTTGCATTTTTCAGTGCTGGTCTCCATTCTATATACATTGCAACTGTCTGTCAGTCTGCTAGGAAGGTCTTGCAGTTCTCTAATAGTGTGTCTATCAGATCGATGTTGTCTGCAAAACATAGTTTGCAAATCGGCCCTTCTCCGATGGAAATGGAGGTGTGATGGCCGTGGAAGGTTTCACATATCATGTTCCCCAAAAAGATGTTGAACAGCACAGGTGTTAAGGGGCACCATTGACGAACGTGTGCTACTGTGTAAAAGCAAGCTCCTGTTTGGTTGTCCAGCAATACTGTGCTCGTTAAGCTCTTAAACAATGACTTTCTGATCTGTAGATCTGTATCATCGACATCTTGGTCTATGAATATCATCCGGCAGAAGAGCGACCTGGCATTCCAAATAACTTCACAGAGAGACCTCTAGGATGGACGGGAACGCCTGAGCCTCCCTTTCCCTCCTCTTTCCTGAAGTCGGGAGAAGTTCCGCAGTTATGCACAGGAAATACTGCAGCAGAGTTCAGGGACAGTAACACTAACTTTGTTTCTTGTTGGTCATTTGTTGGTGGGTTATTCCTATTTAAGGTTGGTAGGTGGGGACTGGGCACAAGAGCTGGGTAGGGGCGGGATCAACGCCATCTCAAGCACATCAGGCCGAACACCTTTACTGGACATGTTTACACTTAACAACACCTGGACACCGGGGATTTGCAAGTTGTTAGCGTCTTGACAACCTATCCGTTGCATCGGCATGCCCAACTGTCAGGCAGAAGATGCAGGATGGGAGTGAGGGTTTAGAAAGCTCGACTGCATTTTGATGGTCTGGAAGTCATGACTGACAAGAAAAAAGTAAATATTGACGGACAGCAAACACTCGAAAAAGTTTTAATTTTAATGAGCCGTTCTTTTACTTCTGGTGATAATGAGTCCTTATAGAAAACCACTTTCCAACTTTAAAGCAGCAAAAATGCGGTCAGTGAGAGAAAGATTTAAAAAAAAACCAGCCCAGGGTTCAAAGCATAGTTAGAAAAATCTGTCTCAGTGAATGGCCATAGTCAGGTCAGATTTAGCGGGACTGGACAAAGATGTAAAAAAAAACCAAACAATTTTCTACTTTAACACAACCAGCGCGTAGTCGGTGCGGTGTGAATTGATAGTTCGTCTGTAAACTGAGAAAGAAAGAGCAGAGAAATGTTGAAAGGACCGAAGTGGGATGGCTGAGTGACGATGGGTAGCGATAAATCCATCCCCTTAAAAGATTAGCAGGACTGGACAAGAAAGGGCGGGGAAAAGGTAGTTATCTAATTTTTAGCTTAAAACCTGAGTCATTGTAAAAACCTTATTTTTCTGAACGGCTGCAAAAATCTCATGAGTACGTTAAAGTTTGTTGATTAATTTGACTTTGTATGTGTCTCCTCGTGCACTTGGAGATATCGTCTTGCAAAAATTGTGTGTTTACAGGTCTTTCAGAAGATTTGTGTACTGAACTGTACTATAAGAATATATCTGTGAAGCGGACTTTGCTGTAAAGAATGTCTGTGAACTGAAGTTGTTCTGTTAAACTATATCTGTGGACTAGATTAATAATTTTGCGGACCAAATATATTTGTCGACTAGACTGTGTCTGAAGGAGAAAAGTGTAAACAAATCAAAATTATTCAACAGTGGATACACGTTCATGGTCCTACAACCACGACGACATGAGAGTTTGTAAAGATAAGTTTGCGTGTGTTTTATACACTAAGTCATATATGGCTGTAAATATTTATTAACACGATTGTGTCTCTTTACTTTTATATATATATCATTTACTCAAAAGCATTAGAGACAACCTTAAAAAGACCCGGTTCAAGTGAAACAGCAAAATATTTTGTCGAAATACATGGAAGATTTCTAACCGAGTGGTGAAAAAAAGGTAAAGGTAAAGGTCATCCCATAACCTTTTCAGGTCGTAGGGGAGTGAGGTGTTAGAGACCCCACTTTTCTCGGGGCCAGCTTTTACATGAGGGTGGTGCCAATCTCCCCCCCCCCCAAGGCCAAGCATCTTCCTACGCCACTGCCTCCCACACACTCCACAGAGGCAGGAACTTTGGTCAGCAGGTGTAAAACACTTTAAAGGACGGGTTTGCATAATGGCTGCATCGCCATGTCAGAGGCTGTCAAGTCAGGTCTGTCTCTTCTCAATTTCTCTGTCGCATGTCTGTGCTCTCTCTTCCCTCATCAAAGAGTTCCCGCCTGTTCTAGTCTTCCACACTATTTATTCCATGTCAGTCGAACGTTCTAGAAGCGATCTCCCCCTTTCTCCACATTCTAGTCACGTCACAGCAGTGACCTTTCTGACCTCTCTAGGTGTGTGCCCCTCTGACCTGTCAGCGTCCCTCGTCCTGAAGTCACCTCACAGACGTGAGCGAAACAATCGTTCATAATATAGCTCCGTGCCATCCCGTAATTACTCCCAATGTACCACAATGCAGCTCTTGTCATCTGGCAGATGGTCTCTGCTGAACGATTTGTGATGGGCCAGTCCTCCACCCCAAACAAAACAAACTACATGTAGTACACTCTACCACCCGACCGGCCTCCTGGCCACCCCCTCTACAGGTTTATTTAGTATGGATAGCAAAAACCCTTCCTCCAAATGGCTCCACGATTCTCCAAAAAAAAAAGTACAGTTACCAGGTTCTTCAGCTCTTCGTGTAAAGTTTGCCTCTCAGGATCTACCCAGTGTTGCTGCTGGCATATCAACGATGATACCGCTGGGAGTGTTACCAGACGAGGCCTCTGAGGAGCTCTTTTTGTTGAACACATGAATCAACTGTTTAATGCGTTTAGCCGCCAAACTATTACGGGAAAGCAAGAAGGAACTGTAAGAGAGACCCTGCTGTCAATCAAGCAGGTACCTCATACAGTCGATGGGCTATTGTAGTCCCAAAAGCTCAGATGATGACAGTGTTGGAGGCACTGGAAATTATATTAATAGGGAAATCTGAACAGCTGCTCCACGAGAGCTCGATTTCTGGAACGTTTTGAACAGAGTTCGCTCATGTGTCCCTCCAGCAAATGCAGACCAGGCAGTCTCGTTGCCCAGTTAATTGTTTTTAAATATGCGGTTGCATTTTGTATTAAAAGAAAACAATAATATATTATTCTACTGCGTCCACATGGAAAACAAAATAATAAAACTGCAACGCCTGTTAATATACATGTACACATAATTAGTATTTTTGCAAAGATACTGGGTGTAAAGATGTTTTAGATATATATAACAACAATAATCTCTCTAATTAGTGTTACCTGCAAAACCATTGCCGATGTATACTTGAAACGTTTTTATTTCTAAATTAGAGAAGTTTCCAATTAAAAAATATTTTTTCGAGCTCTTTATCCAACGTGTATACAAGCGCATGGTCTGACTGTGTGTGTGTGTGTGTGAAAACCAAAGTTGCCACCACACGATGGTCAGAACAATTAAAAGGTGCAGCACGTTCGAGGGCAAAGAAGTGTAAGATCTTTGGTCGAGGGGCGATGGTAGCGAAGTTTACCTTCCCTAAGATGGAGTGGCCCTGGACTCTTGCTGACGCTCTTTGATCAGACTATTCACAACCACTTTATTGTACAAGATTTACAAAAATCTGCAAGTTGTCTATTGAAAAAGAGAGAGCCGTTCAGTCGATCACCATCTCAACTAAATGGGCTATAACTCACATTTTTATGGTCTCCCACCTTATTACTTATTGTACCTGTAATGCCAAATGAAAAAACTTACTATCTTGACAATGCCCTCCTCTAAAACCCTGTGAACATCTGCAACTGCTAGAGAGTTCTGTGGGACAACTGCCTGGATAACAGCGGGTGCTGTCAGAACGCCATGAACAAGCCTCTGGAAAATATGCAATACAGTTATTGTTAGTAAAAGAAATTCAAAATATGCCTAAGATAGTATTTTTCATGACAGCGTGATATATGATCCCCTTGTTTAAAAAGTTGCATTTGTGCAGTCACAAAATAAAATTAAAGACACAGCCATCTCTGATCAGTCCAATAGAGAACTCAGTTAAGTTTTTTAATATTATCAAAGCACACATTTGCTAATTTTTTGTTTTAATAAAATAATCCATGAGCACCCAACCAGCTAAGAGAAACCAAGCATGGGCAAGCTGCGAAAAATTTACTATCTTCACTTACATTTATGAAGTCATGTTGAGTAAGTGGGAAATTTACCATTCACCCATTTGGTACAATGATCACCCATTCTTTTCACAGCAGATAATCGCTTTGATAATTTTGGTGTTTTACATATAAGCGTTCCACAGTGGAAAGATTCAAATCAAATCTAAAGAGCTTACTGTTACAAGCTCTCTTGTCAGGAGATGGAACATAGGCTCTGTAACCCACCATGTCCTGTACTGTCCCCTCACACCTCGAGCATATCTGATTTGTTCCAGTGGTGCAAGTCTCTAAGTTACAGTTTGAAATAGCTGTGCACACTGCACACCAAGGTTAAAAGCATGTTTAGATGAGTAACAGGGCATAATTCAATAAAGTGTGAACATAGAACATGCTATCCACTATAACATAAATTTCTTGCCTTCAAGGGTTTATATAACCTGTATATTAGCTGTTACACTTTCTACTAATTTGATCAGCAGTTTAATACAATACAATACATACAATACAATACATCTTTATTGTCTATGTCTGGTCACAACAGAGATAGAAATTTTCCTTTGTTGCTGGGAGCTCCCACAATTAACTGGAGAAAAGGATACATAATAAACTGAAAAAAAAAAAAAAAAATTACGATCACACCTCATACACTCATACAGTTACACTCATGCTTAGCCCTCACACACCTAAGACAGTTAGCAGATGCACATTTTCTTCCTCTCTTACACACACACACACACCCACAGACATTCAGGCTAGGTACATTTGTTAGTCCTGTTCAGGAGTGCTATTGCGGTTGGTAAGAATGACTTGGCAAAGGCACTCTTCCTGGCTACCACTTGCTTCCATCTGCGGCCAGAGGGTAACATTTGGAAGTGGCGATGTAGTGGGTGAGAGGGGTCTGTGATGATTCTGACGGCCTTTAACCTCACAGCCTTGATGTATAAATCACCTAAAGGTCTTTGTGGAGAACCAATGATCTTGCTGGCACTCTTGACCACTCTCATTAAACAAGCTTTATCTTTGAGAGAGAGAACGCCAAACCACACTGACATATTGAATGTTAAGATGCTTTCGATTAGACTGCGATATACTGACTCAAGGACAGGGCCACTGACACCGAAATTCCTCAGTTGCCTCAGCAGGAACAGGCGCTGATGTGCTTTCCTGGAAACAATGCTGGTGTTTTCGTGAAAGGACAGTTTGCTGTCTAGCACTGTGCCGAGGTACCTAAAACTTTGCACCTGTTCTATTGTCTCATTATCAATAATTATAGGGGTGTGGGCAGGTTGATGTTTTCTTCTGTCAAGGACCACTTCTTTAGTTTTAGAGACATTGAGCACCAGAAAGTTTTCTTCAAACCATGAGTGTAATTTTTGAACCTGGAGGAAATAGCTTGCAAGTGACTTCTCGTCCTTGAGCCGAGCAACCAATGCCATATCATCTGCAAACTTAATCAAGGATAGGGCACAATTCGAGAATTCCGTCCGGACTTCACTAGTGTAAACAGAGAACAGTATTGGGGACAAAACACACCCCTGTGGGGCTCCGGTATTTATGATCAGAGTGGTCGAGACTTTGCCTCCCATGCTGACCCGTTGTGGCCGGTCCCGGAGAAACTCCCTCATCCAGAGCACTAGGGTTGAGTTAACGTTTAGTGCTAGGAGACGTTGTAAGAGCAGGTGTGGCTGAATGGTATTAAAAGCAGATGAAAAGTCCATGAATAGGATACGCACGTATGTACCAGTGCCATCCAGATGGTTTGCTACCAGGTTGTAGAGTGTCAAACAGGCATCATCCACTCCTCTTTTCGCTTTGTATGCAAACTGGTAGGGGTCTAGTTGATCAGCAATGGCATTGACTAATTGGTTGCAAACAACTCTCTCCATGCACTTAGCAAGAATAGGGGTCAAGGCCACTGGTCGGAAGTCATTTAGTTCTTTGGCATGTGACTTTTTGGCACTGGAATAATAGTTGAGGTCTTCCATAGCTTGGAGTGCAACCAATCAAATTTGCATTTCCGGATCTAAAACTTTATTTTCAATCTTGAACTTTTTATGAATTATCAATGTATTCTTGATCCTGTCAGTAAGCGAAAGGCAACATTTTGATAAACAAAATCCCATTTAATACCTTTGAGAAGAACACTTAAATTCACATTTGCAAATTTTTAATATTTCTGTTAAAAAAATTCCTACTTGAGCAAACAGGCCCTCCACTGTAAAATCCTGCCTTTGTGCATGTGCAACTGTTGGGACTGTCACAGGAGCCCTCTGGGTAGTACTGGATGGTACCATCAGCATAAATGATGTGTGAATTGTCAATGCGAGCTTTACATGCTCCATTTAGATTTGTCAGACCATTACATATAGCTGTAACAGAAATGTTAAACATGAAGTTGGACATACTGCACAAAAGGGAAAAAAGATAGTGGGGCATCTACAATTTATATTTGAAATGATTGTTAAATGCACAGGCACAAAAACAGTTCTATTCGATGCTCCTGTAAGATTTTTCTCTCACTCTTTGTCACTCTTTCTCTTTTTTCCTCTCTCACTCTCTCTCTCACACACACACACACACACACAGCTTTTTAAACATGCATGTACAAGCACACCCTCTCTCTCACACATTCACACACGTGCATGCACATATGCACAACACACTATCTCTCTTTCACAGCTTTCCCTCACCTTTTTTTTCTCTCTCTCTCTTATATATATATATATATATATTCACATACATATAGGAAGATTCCATAAAGACCTTTTATAATCTACAGTAGATGTTATAATTAGCATTACTGTCAAGATGTGCAATTGCAACTGTGTGTGCAAATGTGAGTGTATGATATCTCCTTCACTTAGCATATTATATCCTAGCTCTCAAAACAAATCCCAGTGGTTCTATGAATGTTTATAAACTGCTAGCTCCTGTAAAAAAAAAAATTACCTACTTGAGCTAAAACTACTAGTAAAAATAAAGTGATACAATTCTATTTAACTTCAGAATTATTGTCATGTTACATATCTTACCATAATCACATGCAATGTCATTGTTGCTGTACCAGCCAGTTTCACACACATATCTTTCCCGACGAACTGATCTGAATAACAATTAAGAATTTAAAGAAAAATAAGCAATAGCGTTTATATTTGATATTACCAATGATACTATCAAAGTCAGAAAAATATACATGTAGACCGGAAAGGATACCCAAGACAGCACATCTACAGTATTTGGCAATCTTGTTAGTCAAAACTAATCTCTCACCTGTATTTATTGAATACCAACAATGTCTTGTATCGCTCCTGTTCATAAAAAACTTCTGTACGCACATGGTTTCTGTAAAGAAAGAAATAGAGAATTTTAAAATAATCCAAACGACTAACATTAATAAGTGTTTGAAAAGCATTTGCACTTTGCATGTGAGTATATATATATGTTTGCCTGCTTGTGATGCCATTCTTTGTCATACGGCATCATTATACCTACTGTCCCTTGTATCTTGTAAAGCACATTGAGCCCCCTTGGTGTAGGGAAGTACTGGATTCTGGATATAAATGTACAGACCAGTCAGTTAATTCCTGATGTGTTTTTAATTTAGCACTGCCCATGCAGTGTGTGTGTGTGTGTGTGTGTGTGTGTGTGTGTGTGTGTGTGTGTGTGTGTGTGTACAACGTGCTCTCAAGGTGTGTGTAAAAGTCAAGTGCAAGAGTACACTCACAATGCAACCAGTGCTTTAATTCTTGCTTCAAAAGGTTTGTGATGCTCTGTCCTCAAAGGTTTCTCTCTCACCTGTGTGTGTGTGTGTGTGTGTGTGTGTGTGTGTGTGTGTGTGTGTGTGTGTTCTTCTAGCATTATAAGATTTTAAAAAAATGTCAGAAGCTGTCACGTTCTGAAAACAGATGAAATCCGGGATGGAGAGTGTCTTTACTGGTGTGGAATCTCTAACGATACATATGTGCACACGTATCACGTGCATCCTGCTTCAGAAAAAATCCAGGATTCTGCCACTTCTGCCTTCAGTTAGGCGCATAAAAAACAGGCAGTTGATAACAGGTTTGACTTTTTTCTTTTTAAGACGTAAAAAGCAATGTTCTTCCCAGCAAAGATAAGGTTAAACTATGCCTGCGGCAAGGCTTTAAAGACAGGGGTAGCATAGTGTGACAATCTTGTAATCAAGTTAACTTTTATGAGTGACACTTAACTGACGCTGCGGTAAACATTCAACACCATGACGACCAGCATGTAATTAAAATGTAAGAATATGTGATAAACAGTTGGTAATATTTTTCTTCTCTTTACTTCCTTTTTGTTTAAATATCATGACATGTCTAACTTCTCTTTTTCTTTGATATCTCCTGATAATTATGGCGCTGTTGTCACTGTTTCACGTAAAATGTTTTTTGTCAGTCAAAACAATCTTTCAAAAAAAGAAAAAAAGGTGTGAAACTCAGATGAAGTTTGAGGTTGGAGGCGCAACAAACATGTCTGTACAGTTCGACCTGAAACTGAAAGCAGGCAAAACAGTGACAGCAATAACAAGAACAATAAAGGTCCAGGTACTTACGCATCTTTCAGTAGAGCGGCCACAGTCGCACCACTCACCACAAGAACTGCAAGAGAAAGCCAGGCGTGGTATGTCTTGCTGCCAGTCTCCATAGGAATGGTCAACGACCTTCAACGGTCTTCCACTGACGACTGACAAGAGTATAGTGTCCTGTGGCCTTTTCTGTGGTATCTTCAGTAGTTCTCTGTTTTCTTACAGTGCACGGAATGGCTTTTACAAAGTAAGACACCCAGTCACACTTCAGAACCCTTTCGGAGCTGAGGGCGTACGGGTGTCAAGAGCCTTTGTTCAGACGTTTTGACTTCAACGCTTAATTGTTTACAGTTTAAATTTAATGAGTTAGCTCTGTTTTCTTTTTAGCAAACTTTCAAATGTTAACACTTGTTTGTGATCCTTGGAGTACTAAAGGAGCGCAGTTTAATATACTGAATGGTTAAAATGCCTTCTACTATTAAAATTATATTACACTTTTAATCTTTTCTTTTGATTACTAACAACTGTTTAGCATATTAAATATATACAACTGCATCCTGATAGCTTCACAAAATCAATTTCAAAATCATCGGGGTTTCCAGCACAGTTCACACCCGTAAGTCTCCTTCTTTGGTATCCATATGTGATGTGCTTAACATTACAGGGTAAGTCTGAAAAGTGTGAAAAAAGTCGGGTGTCTCTCCCGGCCTACCATGCGTATCTCGTTGCACCTGGGTAAACCGTCTCACAGTGAAGTCGGCGATAAAGTGGGATCCTGTTCCACCTTCCTCGGGTCTCTCTCTCTCTGTCTTCTGCCCGTCGCCGTGTCGACAAAAAGGTGGCCTGATTGAGATCCAGGATGTGAAGGCCAGTGACAGGCCCCAGTTGCCCCCACGCACTACAAATTGTTTTATGAGGATCGTCACATCTTAATGTCTACTTTTCAGAAATGAGTGAAGTGTTTTCATTACAACAGAATGGCTTGAAAAAGTGGCAGGCTCTCAAACAGAACAAATTAAAATCTTTGCAAGATTTTACCTGCAAGATATCTATCAATCAGTTTACTACCTTACTTAATGAGCAGGTGTATTATCTTTTAGCGCTGTACTTTTATTTGGAGTATCTTTTTAAAAAAATCATGGTAGGATATTGATGATGGTGTTGTTACTTTTGTATCAATATTGTGTACCGCTTATGAATCTGTACTAAGAACTCTCACATTACATACACCAATGCATATGTATTGATGTGATAAACATTTTTTCCAGCTTAATGAAAAACACAGGTTATTTTGTGCGACCTAAAACTGTCTACGTATTGAAATCGCTTGAAACTTTCTGGGCGTTGGTAATGTGCGTGTGTTTTTTTTTTCTCAAACTACTTCCTAGAGCATATCTGGGTAGGGATGGGTTTTCTGTTATGGTTCATTCAAGCTGACCTATAAATGTCGCACTGTTTACCTTCTTTTGTCGTCTTCGTCACTCAGCTGGAGGACAGTAAACAGACTCATTCTGTGACTAAATCGTGATCAAATAAAATGATGAATTAAATGTGATCAGTGTGTGTGTGTGTGTGTGTGTGTGTGTGTGTGTGTGTGTTTTTGCGACTTCTTCATAGCTCAAAGACACGGCATAGTTTTATAATGTTAGTGGTCAATATTTTTGTTCTATTTATATTTTTTTTTTACCATAATCGGCCGTTTTTCAGATTAAAAATCAATGGGCATAAGATAGCTGAGCACTATAATAATATATGAAATTGTATATGTGTAAGTATACCAGTCTACTTAATCATACACACAACGGGATCTGTGCGTACAACCGGATGTGTAAATATATGTTATTATGCTCCTACAATGACATACATCTAGGATCTACGAATACACAAAACCGGATGCCTTGTGGGCTGATGCCATAAATTTACTCAATTTACCTTCTTTGGATGCCTGAGGAATTTGACTTGTTTAAATATAGATCAAAATACAAAAGCCATTTACTTAAGAGTTCTAGCGCGGCCCGTATACAGCAGGTTTTGCTAGTACTCTTGCTTGATATTATATTATTATTATTATATTATTATTATATTATTATTATTAAAGGTTATTTTTATAGCGCCATATCCCAGCCCTAAGAGCAGACTCATGGCGCTTTACAAATAATACTAATTATAACAACAATAATTATGATAGGGAGAAATTGAAGAAAACAACCAAGACGACAGGAAAGAAAAAGGGATAACGCAAAGAAACGGGAATAATAATAATAATGCACAATTGTAGTGCTATCTGATAAATAACTTCAAGAATACGGTACTTCGTTATCCAACGAGTCTATGAAATTAAAATAACTGCATAAATTGTTTTTAAAAAAAGTCCTGGCGACAGAAGAAAACTGGAGACCAGATGACTGGCGACACGTTTCACCGCCGGAGATTTAGAGTTTAGATCTGCAATTGCTTGTCATCGGAGAAGTCATCAGAAAGAACAGATCAAGAATGCGGAGGATAAACCTCCACATGTCAAACAAAATGTAGACAGTTTTGCTGCCTCGAGTCATCAACAAGTTTAGCCACAATGAACATGTTTCATCTCGCTGTCGATGTGCACAAACAAGAAACTGGACTGAGATGAAAATGGCGCCGTGGAAGAAAAAACTGTTATTTGATATCAGCAGTATCAGATCGTTTTCATCGTTGATAATTTTTAAAACTGTTTTTGATATACTGTACATAACAGCCTCCCTTAGTCATTTAATGTTTTCATACAAAGTATTAAAAAATAAAAAAAATTGCTATTTGGATGAAAAGAATACTGAAAAGGTGGGCGGACGGCGAATTATTTGCGTGGGAGAGCGCGTGGGTGCAAGCATCTCATGGCGGCCACTTTTTCGAAAATGTCGCTTGCTTCTTACTCGCATAGTCACTGAGAGAAAACCACACAGAATGAGAGGCGGGCACCGATGGCGTTGAGGTATCAGCATAAACTTACATTATAACACATTCACTCGAGAACTTAAACTTAAAATGTACAAAATTCACAGAAGGCGGAAGTATAACACCACTGTCTCTTCAAAAATAAACGAACGTGCAAATCTGTGAGTGCAAGAAAGAAAGAAGTATTGAAACGCATGTTGCCTCCAGTGTGTGTGTGCGTGTGTCAGAGTGGCGAGTACCAAAACAAACAACAGAAAAACATATCTCTTTTGTCTCTCTCTCTCTCACACACACACACACACATCAAGGGGCTGAAACACCGGCGCGTTTCAAAAACGAAGTATACAAATTATCACAGTTGAAAGCTACAGACATACACCCGACAGCTTTTTATGATGGCCGCAGGCTATGATTATAATCTCGTGAACATTTAGCGCGGGGACAGAAGTCAACGTATGTGAGGGACTGGTAAATGGGCCTACAGATCTCAATGGATAAGTTTACCATTTCCATTCACCTGCCATGGGTGGTTTTGTTCGTCGTTTACAGTTTGCACATCACTACGTTGCAGAAAATGTCACAACCTTCAAAATATTTTCCTTGTTATTGCATCCTACCACTAAATTTTTTTAACCTGAGGATGACTTCATGGTTATTAATACCTGTACACAAGTACATTCAAGAACCGTCCTTAGCTGGGACAGTTAGGCGGAAGCATGTCCGCATCAGTAGTGTTAATTAAGACAGTTGGAAAGCGGATTAACTGTCGGGTCCATGGTTCAGAATGCTTGAATGCTGGTGTCGATGTTCAGTCTTGACAGGCATAAATCTGATTGCCTTTCTACTTTACAGGTGACACACACACACACACAGGTGGGTAACCTAAGAGAAACCTAGGACTCTGGCCACAATCCGGTGTTGGTTATTCCCTACCACAGGGTTCACCACCTTTCTGAAATAAGACTGAATTAATAGCGAGAAGTCACCTGACGCATGGAGAAATGTATGTGTGAGCAAAGTTCACTTTACACAAACGTTTTCATCTGGTGAGAAAGACCACGACACCTGAACTCACGTAGGACTCACACCAAGAACAAACTCCACATCTTAAAGTTCACCTGTTCTTAAGCTGAAAAGTGTAGTTACTATTTTTTAAGCAGCAGCTGAAAGGTGTCGGCAGTCGTACTTGACAACAGACTAAGGCTGGTTGACTCGGACAAACGAATTTTTTAATACTTTAGATAACAACAGATGTAAACACGTGTGTGTGTTGCTGGGAAAGGTCTATTGTAAGCTTCTGGTTCGTTCCTTACTTTCTGGCAGTAAATCTGTCAAGCTTACAAGATATATTTACATAGATGTATGCATAAGGTCAGAGGAGTAAATTATGAGAAATCGTGTGAATAGTGGCCTACATCTGGAGGTAGTATTGCAAGGCTGCCTCACAAAGTAACAGCTAGGTGTCGCGCTTTAGCGAGATCAGTTAAGTCCACGTACACAAGTAACAAAACCGACAAACGCGAGATAGAAAAACGAGATGTTGACAATCGCTAGTCAAAACGCAAGTGAGTGGTGCTTACACGGTTCACATCTGTCAGCATTCGCTCGCAGGCCATCTGTCAGATAACAGGTCAGCGCATAAACTTCTATATCTCCAACAAAAATTTTTTAAACATTATTTTCACCAGAGATTCACTGAAAAATGTTAGTATAGAGATCATAAATTTTAACGACATAAAAAAATAAAAAACAAAAAAATCCATTGTCCCTTTTTATAAATTTATTTATACATTTTCAGATGGCTTAGCATTATTTCTTCAAAGCCTGGGATATCACAGTAGGTTTTAAAAATACTTGAAGAAAAGGCTTAGAACCTACTATTTACTCGGAACAGCTTTCTTATAGGGGGTAACGCGACGCCATAACAAAAATGGCTTACCTGTAGGCGGAGCTATGCAAATTAGTGACGTCACTATTACGTCACTCATCTTCTGCTCGCTCTCCTCGCTAAACTCCCCTGATATCGTCTGCTTTATCTTCTTCGAATCCTTCCTCCAATTATTCCGAGAAATAATATCCAGAAATGAACAAAATTTTTCCTGACGTTGCCTTCCCCATCTTCTTGGAATCCTTCCTCGAAATCTTCTCCACTCCCATCTCCTCATCACAACTCCTACATGTATTACTCTTCTTAATCAATCCACATTCACGTAAAAACTCAAAAAACAAATCAAAGTCTTCGACTAAACTCAACACAAACAACCTTGTCACTTCTGCATCCATTCTAAACTTCTTTCTGCTGTACTTTCCAGACTCAGCACCTCTCAACTTTTCCTTGAAATCCACAATTGCACCACAAATTTTCCCCAAATTTCCACGCACACTCGCCATCTTCAATCCTCTCGACTTTCTATCGTCTGCTCAAATCAAATCAAGAAACTTTTCCCGCACCAAATATCACATGACTAAAACCAGCCAATAATTTAACACAACCCCACGTCAATCACCATAAAGTCACTCGACCAGTCCTCAACATTTGTCCTCTACGATATAACCTAACCCTACCCCTATTAACCCACACCCTAACCCTAACCCATACCCTAACCCCACTTCATAAATCACACACAACACCAACCAATGCCCAACCTCACACCCCTCTCAAATATTTATCCTACCCGGTCTCCCCTCCCACAAAATAGCACAGCCCGCGTGACCCAGTCAAACCCCCTATACGGCCTATAGGCCTATATGAAAGTTCTGCCATTTACTCTTACTGTAGCATGACAGTTGAGGAACTTGGCAATTTGAAAACACCTGTGTTGGAATCCCAAAAGCCAAAAGATGGTTAGGTTTATTAATCTTGGCGCATGATTCCTAGATAATGAATCACCTGCTACAGAAATTATTGTGTCTATGGAAGTAGGCTTTACAGGTCATTTGAAGGTGTCATTGGCTTATTTTGTATCTGCTGAGGTACAAGCACCCCAGCCTGCAACAAGTTGTTGCTATCATGTATTTTTTCTTTGTTTTATGATACTAGGGTCTTAATATCAGCCTTATCGAAGAAAGCGTAGACACATATTAACAAAGACTGTATTATTTAAAGACCCCAAAGACTGTTATTTATTGTATTTAATGTTCTGGGAAAAGAGTGTCAATAATTTGTATCAAAAACCAGCTTCTTTGTAAACGAAACATTCACAAAGTATGATCAATTTTCCCAGTGGTGTGAATGAAATAGAAAATAAACAACAAAGTTTGGCCTTTTTTACTACTACATCTCTGTCTCTGTGTAAAATTTCATTAACTTCATTGACATTTCTTTTCCTTCTTCCCTGATAAAGAAGTTTTCGATTTGAAGGCAGTATTTTGAAAGTACCTGTTAGGACCGACATGATGAAGAGGCCTCTAAAATATTCTTCAAAGCTTATACATTCTGTCTGGCTGATTATATGCATGCATTTGGAATAAGATTTAGAAAGTCGATGTGGGTATAAGCTTTAATGTAAATATGAGGGAATTCTTAGAGTGGATCCGAGGAGGGAGGTGGGGGTATTTGTTGGACCAGATGGAAGCAGTTAGCAAAGAATGGCCACTAGGGTCGCCAACACTGCATGTACTAAATACCTTCCTCCCTGGGGTTGAATTATTCTTTCCTGCCAGACGATGACAAAACTAAAATTCGGTGGAGGTCACGGGCACCGGTCTCCCCCGATTTAAAAAAAAAACTCTCTCGCATTCTGTGTGTGTGTGTGTGTGTGTGTGTGTGTGTGTGTGTGTGTGTGTGTGTGTGTGTGTGCGCATGCACACAAGAAAATCTGATGCTTTTCTAGCTGGTTTGTGCTTATGAGGGAACTTCATCGCCAGATTTTTGTGTATCAATATACGCGGAGTTTGAAATAGATTTGGTGGTGGGTAGCGGGATGGAAAAAAGGCTGAAACATATTAATTAGTATTAATTTGCTTTCAATACGTTGTAACCTACTCACTCGTGAAACTAGTATAGAAATAACGCGGGGAAAAGTCATAAAAATGTCAGTGAGGGTCACAGCAGGTTAAGGCTGCATGTTCAGAAAATAATCTCATGCGTGATTAGCAGGAAGACCATCAGAAAGAAAAGATCAAGTACAGGCATGTTGCCGTCTGTTTGCACGTGTGGTTTTCGCGGTATACTTCTGTACTATAATTTCCAACAAGATGTATACAGTTGCTTCGTTCAAGGATTTCCATCAAGGTTGGGTAATGAAAAACCAGGTCGACAAATCAACATGACTGAAACCTACAGACGTGCAGGTATCTGACAGATATAGAGAAAATTACAATAATAAATTATACAGATCTACCCAAACCAAAACTATGTTCACTGGGCTTGTCAAAAACCAGCTGACCCTCTTACTAAAAGAATATCATCCAGTCCATCAACACACACACACACACACAAGCGCGAGCACTCACACCTACATGCTCACTGATATATCTGTACCCACTTCTATCAATTACACGGAAAAACCAGCAACAAGGGAAGAAATTTCCGAAGCATAAGTCTTCGTGCTTCTATTTTTTTAGATTAAATAAGAAAGAACTCTGGTTTGAGGGGCAGCGCAGAAAATGCACGCTCGCCAACACATTCACTCTGCATCTTTGGGATGTATAACATGGTCAGAGAGCGGGGTTGTCAAAAGGGTGAGAAAATTGCAAGAGTATCAGAGATAGATGGAAGAAGAAAATGACAGATTAGCGACAGTTTGAACTCGTCACCTGCCTGCACGGAGAGCTAGTGATATGTTTTCCATAATGGTGTAAGAGTCATCGGAGGCAATCATCATCATAGATGTGAAGGCCTGATAAATATAGCAATGATTTAAATTCTGGTATTAATCTTGTAGTTGTAACCATGCCCCTCTACGAAGCTTAAGTCCCGACTACAGATATCTAAATGGTGAGATTTTCATTTACCTGTGTGGATGGGGGTTATCGTGAGTCATCATAGCGAACTCAGCAATCACTGGATGATACAAAATGTGGAAGATTCCAGAATGTCCAAAGTCATTAAGTTCAATGTCTTTCCGTGTGCGTTTGCTTGTTTGTGATACAGGTACACACGTACGTGGAGACTAATAAACTTATTTGTCGCCTCCCTCGATGTAACAATGGGCCGGTTACACGTTAGTACGAAGTCACCGTAAGGCCGGTGGGTATAAAGACTGTTAATTCTTGAAGGACATACGACAGGTCGGTCTTGCGCTTGAAAGGCGACAAACACAAGTAAAAGAAGACAGCTCAAGACAATAAGCCGAGGCCTGGGCTATATCTGGCTGCTCTTTATATCTTCTGACAGGGCGGGAAACTTTATGTCGAAGACAGACTGAATTGATACCGAGAAGTCACATGAAACTCTCTGTGCATGAAGAAATCAACGTGTGGGCAACGGGTTTGTTTTACACTAACGTTTTCGTCCAGCGTTCGTTTATCTTTTCATGGCCTTTCTTTGTTGATTCTCTAGACTAGAGAATGAATGGCCTTCACTTGACAGGTGGGAATGATATCTGCACATGCCCTTACCATTTTTGTTTTTCTTTTTCTCCTTCCGTCTGCCTGCCCCTTCCCCATTCCTTTTGGTTCACAGACACACAGACGTGAAGGAACTGAAGTCTGGTAGGTAGTGTGCTTTACTGTGAAGTGGTGATTAGAGAAGTCGCCTTCCCCACAATTTACACAGGCAATAATTAAGTGTTTGTAAAGTGTAGAGATGAGAGGTTATTGGTAAAGTTAAATATGCTTAGAAAAAAGCTTCCCGGACTGTCCTCTGACGGCGTGCAAGACAGAAACGCCTTCGCACTCACGTGTTTTGCGTTCTTCATGCTGGTATGAAAGCGTGACTGCTTGTCAAAACTTGTGTACATGCATTTACACAAAAACCTACACGAAAGTGTTAAGCACCCCACACTGATTTCATTTTAAATAGTACATGTGTAATATTTAAGTACAGACAGGTAACGTAGGCACTTAAAATTATTGCGATGTTAGTAAAAAAAAAAGAAGATTATATGCATTAACAACAAAATGACGACCTTTAAAGGATGGAAAGTCTAATGTCAGAATTTGTTGTCATTTTAATCATATGGCAAGCCTTAGGCACTGGGACACACAGCAAGGAGGCACAGTCTTTATTAACCTCGTCAGCTTGAAGTCTTTCAGAAAGAAACTATCATCAGAGGTGATGTATACATTGGAAATGGGTTGAAGAGCCTCTGGAAAGGTGAAATTTCACCTAAACCTGGTGCAAAGCCTGCAACACAGTTACTATAAATAGGTAAAATTTTGGTTGGTATAATTGTAGAAGATAAATGTCATCCGTGGCATAATACATTACACTTCACGTCACCTAAAACCAAATGCAGCAGATGTTTAAGCCTTCCATCAGTTGATAGTTCTATTGTCTTGATTGATTCTATTGATTTGTGCACCTGCCAGTATCAATTGCTTACCAATAACCCACTGACAGTATGCTACTGATGACTTGTGGTCAGGGGTTCTCCCAGATGATCCAATGAAAGAACCTGTTTGAAAGTCCACGTCGTCCTTTGTAAAGAATAAAATTGTAGGCTGCTTTGTGTCACAATGTACTTGCAAGTCATTTAAGAATAATTATTTGGTATTGATCATATCAGACATTCCTATGTTGCCGCAAACAAATAGTTTTTTTTTGTAAAGAGCACATAAAACAAAACCATAAGTATTCGTCTGTACTGTTATCATGGCTGCATCAACCATTCTCTCAATAATGTAAATCAGTTCAGCATGTGAATTTTTTTCATCAAAAACCTTCATCAAACTGGTGCTTGATGGTGAATTAATAGAACAACATTTATATTCATATAACACCAATCAATTTTATGATGTGCTCATGCAAAGAAAAGTTTTCATTTTTTTGATCGTGTATGAAAAGCGGTTAAAAGCAAATAATTGGTATATATTTATATACATATTTACGTGTTCCAACAATAAGATCTGTGATAACTGGTGGTGTCTTGTCTTCCAGAAGAGGGCTAAAGTATGCTACGCTACTGTTGTTCGTCCTGGTGAATTGGATGCTACCACAGTCACGTAGAGTGGTGTGCCATGCTGGAGTATAAATCCCATGGTAGAACCGTGCTGTCGCCGTGCTACACTCTTGAGCCCCTCTGAGACTGATGAACACAATGTTTACAAGATCCAGCATGTATTTCAAGAAGGAACGTTGCTGAAACAGATGTAAACATCAAATTAATTTGTTTAAACCTGCTTTTCTCTTTACATTTCTGTTTCTGGCACTAGATTCCGACCACGTTATTCCTATATCGTAGCTGGAGGCTAAAGGCTCGTCTTCGTAGGGTTGAGCCATATTGTTGTATGTTAAAGATGAAAGAGGTTTGATGCAAATTAAGAGGTTAAAGGCAGCTTCTCGTTCTTGCACGGCGACCTCTCCACACATATGAAAAGTAACGATTCAAGAATAAGAATAAGAATAGATGTTTATAATACGCAGCATCACGACCAAGATAGATCGCACTCTCTGCGCAGACCAGTAATGATAAATGAAAGATAACATTGGACAACGATAATGGAATAGACACACTGAACAAAATAAAGATAAAGTGCAAGAGTAGAACGTAAAGCAATGAAGTAAGGTACATGGTGGCTAGCATGACAGAAAATATTGTACTGGAGTTAAGGATAGTAATTCAGGGATAGTGCTTTGTGAACAGATTTATTTTCAGAGAGAGTTTGATTGTAGCTTTGGAATCAGAGTGGCGAATGTGACGAGGAAGAGAGTTCCACTGCTTAGCAGCACAGAGGGAAAACGTGCGTGATACAGCTGAGTGTCATCAGGAAAGAATTAGAATTAGCTTGGTTTTAGTACATAAAACACACTTTTATTGACAATCATGTAATAATTTGTCGTAAATATAGTTCAAAGTTTATTATGGTATTGACCATTACGTGTATTTCGCAGTTACTGTTATGACGAATTTGCATGCGAATCGATCTGTCCAGGGACGTTTAAACCCTACAGCACGCATTTCACATCTCAGTGTGGGTGTGAAGGTATCAACAATCGACGAAGATCAACGATCCGTGCACCACCAGCTCGTCCCTCAGGTAGCAAGAGAATCGAATATTAACCAGCTAAGTGGTTGATGAATGCATGAACGAGTGTACTGTGCGGTGTGCTTTTTTAAGAAATAAACTTACCTTTCATTTTGGATTAGCAGTAGGGAAGATAAATGGGAACCTACAAACCAGCCACTTGGAATTATTTGTTGTTTAATTGCATTTGTGTAAATATTTATAAAAACTCTAGATCATATTAATAACCCTTAATTTAACACTAAAATGTGTCAAGTTCGTTAGTAGGGACGTAAGCTTGGGACTCTGGGTCATTTTTGAGAACACTAGTTAGCAATTTAGTGTAAGGGTATTGCCTACACACGTGTCGGGCCGGGTGGCAGAGAACTCGTGAGTGTGATTAGCCCGAGGCAGCAGCTCAGTTACGACCCCTCTGTCCATTCCGCATGCCTGGTCCCTGAGATTCACGACACGTGGTCAAATGAATAAACATAAACTGTGCAATCTTAAAGTTTCAATTAAAACTAAATTATTGAAACTAAATTATATCTTTTTTAACGAAAACTTTTTTTTTAAATGTCAAGAATTTAAGTTGATCATTTTCAGGTAAGTTCAATTATTCCCTTTTACCAGAAAGTGGGCACAACTTTGAGTTCCTCACATGAATTTGTGGCAAAAAAATAACATCTATATTTTTAAGTATTTAACTAAGGATACTTGAAACTAAGAATAAAAATTTGTTTACTGGCTAAGTGACACTGTACTTGGAGTATGACTTGATGATGAAAGAAACAAAAAAATATAATAATCAGGCCTATCCTATACATATGCACATACATTCCTCGCTTGCTTTCTCTTCCACACTCCCTTTCTATCACAGACACAGACACTGCCTTACAGACTGCAAAAGGCCACATTCAACTAGTACTGGTCCTAACACAGTCAAATTAAACAAATTAAATTCAATAGAGAATAAAAGAACGCAATCTTCTCAGAGTTATCTGCGTGTATTCTTCTATGCTGCGTGGGAGTGTTTTGTGGGTTGGTTTCCACATGAGATCTCTCTGGCCTCTCACAGAGTCGGCATACTTCTTTGTAGTCACCTACACGACAATAAATCAAATTGACATTAACAAAAACAGCCGAAATACATTTGCAAAGGCAACTCATGTTAGCAATGGGAAGACCATAAATGAAGACTACACTTTAAGTGCAGCAGAAATGTACCTTTATGGTGTTAAAGAAGTCCGGGTATTTTAGTTTCTCTCCTTTATTCCTTGTGCAGCAGAGCATGGCATAGCATACATTTTAAATATGTGACCATTAATGTTCACTACATACATTTTCCTCCCTTTCTTTGTGCACAAGAACTTATAACGAACCAGAGAAATAATCGTACTTGCTTGATGACTTGTGGAGAGGAACTGAATGTACAGACCAGCAGAATGCATCTGACTTTTTTTAAGCTATAACTGAAGTCTGTTTTCACAGAATTCAGTGGCCATTGACTCATACTGTGGCTACTCTCCCTTCTCTCTACCTAACTGTGAGCAGTCGTTTGTGGGACACGATATGACAGCAACGGTGAAGGTGCGCAAGTTAGACATTATGTCATTATGTCTCCAACCTGGCGGCCTACCCACTCTTTGATGTTTGTCAACCACTTTCTCTGTTTACCCCGTCGACGTTCTCACTTCGCACATCCCTGAAAGACTGTCTTGGCCAGTGTCATGCCAAGAACAAAACCACTTTTCACTGCTTGAAGGGGGCGAGCAGAAGTTCCTGGATACAAACCAGGATGGGACCAGATAGTAAACAGATTCGTTTGCCTTCTGTTCCACGTAGGAGATTTGGAGCAATCTCCAGAAGCCCTTTAATTCATCTCGAATGCCTGGATCTTTCTCTCTGTATTGGTCAACAAGGTCCACGTTTCGCAATCGTACAGCAAAATGGTAACAACCAGTGACTTGTAAAGCTTGAATTTGGTCTCAGAGTTCATACCCCTGCTGTCCCAGACCTTGTTCAGCCTCGCCATTGCTGTCGTCGCTGCTGTGATTAAAGAGTTTGAGATTCAGCGCTCGCACAACGCGTGCGGGAGCGGCAACCTGCAGCGTCACGTGAATTTGCGCCCTGCATCATCACATCCACAAAATCCAACCAATCGCTTTCTCACAACGGGTAGGTTTAGAGGCTCGCCGTTCTCGTTGCCGCACACGTCTCCCTACGCGTCGTGGATCTCAAACTCTCTATTCTTTGACAAATGTCCCCACACAGCTGTTGTCCTATTAGAACGTCGCTCCCAGGTACTCGATCCCTCCCTCCTCCAGTTCGATGCCATTCACATGGATCTCTGCTTTTCATTATCCTGCAGTTTTGACTATTGTTTTGTCCTTTTCAGTGCTGATGTCCATGCCACGTGCGCTTGCAGTGGTGGCGAGTCTACATACGACAGCCTGCTGCTTGCCATCATCTCGATATAATCAGAGAAGGCTGCTTAACGGTCTTCCAGAGGTGTGGTACTCATTCAGCATATCTCGCATGATTCTCTCCAAACAAAAGTTAAACAGAACCGGAGACAAAGGGCATCCGTGGCAGGCTCCCACTGTCGTGGGAAAGCGCTCTCCCACTTCTCCAGCAAAACAGAACTCCCAGAACTAATTAAACGCACAGCAATTTGAAGGCTAGGCATGTGCCCTCCCTTTGAACTTTCACATCACGTGCTACAACTCCTTGCACTATCAACTTAATTATTATTCTCGATTGAATTCCATTTCTGATATTACAGAAGACTGCTACAAATACTACCTAAGTTACTTTGTACTTACTGTTGCCAAAGAGTAGTGCTGAACTGAGCGATTGTTCACGAAGAATTTTCTGCTGCAGCAGCAAAAGTGGCCAAAACGGGAGAAAACCGAAACTTTAAAAACGGCGGGCATGCAATGTACGTGGTAGCAGTTTCGGCTTAGTCTTCCATTGGTTTAAAGTCCCTTCTGCGATGGCCGCCTCTCACCGGCGTCCGCGCGCATGATCTGTGTATTAACTGATATTGGCTAAAAAAAAAAAATTATAATTGCCGGGCGTTAATATTACATGACCTCCAAATAGCATGTGTCCAAGATTCTGAGGATAGGGTTGGAGTAATTGTCCCTATGTTGGAAATATTTCCAATATTACAATATGTACTCTTGATCCCTAACTACACAAGAGCTTTACTTTAGGAGTGGGTGTGAAAGAAAACAGTGCTTATTTTGCACCATTTTGTTATTTTTTGAAGAATTTTGATTCATGGTTTATAGAGAATTATTATGAGCTATAAAAGCAGTACATCACAAACTACTTGATGCTTTGATTCCTGAAGTGTGAGATAGTTGTAAATTCCCTGTAAAGAGATTTTTAAATTTTGAATTCCTTTTGGGAAGATTTATGCATGTTCAGTTCCCTAGTGGAGGTTAATACAGTGCTGTGTTGTGTTATTTGTAGCATCCCCCTTATGGCGTTGTTGTGTGTCTCGTTAGTCCATGCCTGTAGATTAGTGTACATTTCAGAACTTAGATGAGTGCTCAATACTGATGGTGGGAGGAAATATTTTCTGCCTTGTCAAAGTATTCAGACTAGAGAAAAAAGAAAAAAGAAATGAATCTGCAATTAATATAGCAAGATATGGACAGTACATTGCAATATTAATCTGCTGAAGAATGTGCAATTGTCATAAAAGAGTGTGAAGTGTACATAACACACATGCACTCATAACACAAAGAAATCTAAATGAATTAGCAAGACATACCCCTACTGTCATGTACGTAGGGTTCAGATGTCAACATGAGATCAAGGTCTACAATGTTTGTGACCTGAACTTTTGCAACATATGCATGTTGTTCATGAAGTTCCCAGTGAAGCTCTGATATGTTGAAGGCAGCACATGATGGTGGAGTGGACTGGATGCAATTACCGGAAGCTCGTGCGAGAGACTTTGGATGCAGTAAGGTGCCACTTGTTAGCTCCTCTGCAAATTGAAAGTAGCCGGACAGTGAATATTACAATCAATTCTTGCATCAAAGCTTCAATAAAAAGTATTCCACCAATGGTTATATATTTGCCACTGTGTAGCTTGTCCATATGTTCATATGCTTTGTTGTCTTTTAAACTGTTGATTTGTTTTCTCTTCTGTGAGCAAAGCACATTGTTTGTCCTCAGGTTAATAAATATGGTTACTAGCTGTTGTTATTGTTAAATCTTACATAGCACAGAAACTAAACAAAACATCTCTAGTTTATGCTTAGTAATTCATAATGAGTTAGCAGACAGAGGGATGGCAGATTGAATACAGATTTTTTTCTCACTCACTCCCACATGAGTGCACACACACACACACACACACACACATACACACACCTGTCAAATAATGTATATAAAAATTTGTAGTGTACCTACCCAAGGCAACATAAAACTTAAGATGTTGTTTCTCTGGATCTGTGAATAGCTGTACATCCCACCGGACAACCAGAAAATCTGATTCCAGAGTTAAATTTAGTGTTCCTAAGTAAGTGGCTGAAGATTGAATTACAACTACAGGACCCAATTCCTGAAACAGGAGATTAAATTGTAATCCAGTTCTGTCATACTAATGTGCTGATATGTTTTGACCAAAATACACTTCAGGGATATTTCTTAAGTACATTCCTGTTTTTTTAGGCAAATAAATCAAAAACTATCTTTAGATGTATCATGAATCTAAGAAAAAGATGAGAATGAAGAATGAAATAGTATTCATGCTGAATCACACTGGCAGGGGATTGCAGAAAATTTATTAAAGTCAAGAGGTGTGACCTGTGTAATTATAGGAGTGATGGTCAAGCAGCAATGTTTAAGAATGAGAAAGATAAAAGGTCAGCTGTAGTCATTTAAAGCACATAATTTAATGTCATTTTACTTACTGCATAAGAAACATTTCCAGCTTTGTTTTGGGCTTTGATAAATATGTAAAATGGAGTTCCAACTGGCAGTGATAGATTGTCATTCTGATAAAAGTAGTGGTGGTGTGTGCTGGTAAAAGGAGAGATGTCAGGAGCATCTTCATAATTCTTTGTTGAAGCCAGACCCACTTCATAGTCATAGATGTCACTTTCATTGTCATATGAAGACCAGTTCATGTACAGCTTGGGATATGAAGAGATTAGAGTTATTGATCACATCATAGTTTTTAAATCCTGACTAGAAAGCAATTGCAAGGACATAGGGATGTAAAGTTATTAGGTAGTAATATGGCAAACACTGGCTTATAAAGAATCTAACCAAAGACATAGAAGAGCAACCTCTCACAAAGATGATTCCTCTTTTAAAATAAGATTTGACATTTGCAAAAACTTTGCCTTAAAAATATCACTGACAGAAAGGAGAAAAATGCAATTAACAGATATCACTCAAAAGTTCTTTTCAAGCAAATATTCAAAAAACGATGATGCCATTATTATAATATCTTGACCAACTCACATGGTGATCTCTGCCTAGGTAGAACATTAAAGTAAACCTGCTCTCAAAAGCCTGATACTGACAGGCTTCAGAAGCTTGGACAGAAGACTTTATTGGACTCATAGGAAAGAAGTTCACATTCAGTCCTGGTGTGGCTTTATTGCTGTTGACCAAGTAAAGCAGAATCTAAGAAATGGTTGGTTCTGCTACTTAAAAACTGTACATGCATTTAATTTTTGGAAAGTATAGTATGTTAGCAGAATCGATGAATTCATGAGCAGTATATTCTTAAGATTAACTTTTCACAATAAACTGTTACACTGCAAAGACAAAAATAACTGATCTTCTGTCATATTCTGTTTTGTAAGGAACTCACATGCATGCCTGGTCAGGGTTTTCCACAAGCCTTATCGTGCGGTCTGAAGCCCCCAGCCATATGCGATTGTCTGATTCTCGGATCAAGCCAGGTGCAATGTAAGCCCCAGCCACATAAACATGGGACACTTTTTGGCTAGTCTGGTCAACAGTAACACCATCTGAACACACAGGTGAACTGGGCTCAATGGCACTGTTGAAAGCCACAACCGTGATGTAAAAAGTACCATCAGCTGGGGCACTCCAGGTTGCTGTGGTTTCATAAGTCATGACAACCTGCTTAGCAACAGAAATTAAATGCTCACAAAATTTCTTTGCTTTCTGCATAATAATCTTCAAATGACACAAATGAAAGTATTCCTTATTACATTATAATTACTTTGTCCATGTCTGCATAGTAATTATGAATATTTATCGGTCCCTTCTGAAAGCTAGTGGCTGGAGAGAAAAAGGTGAACTCCCATCAGCCTACATGATTATAGTTAACCGGCACCAGCATGTGATACGGGGATCTTAAGAAGGCGATTTCTGAATGGGAAGTTGCTGCATCTAATTGAACAAGTTCATGCAAAATTAAGCCTCACTCTGCTGTCTTGTGTGTTGTGTCCAAATACACTGCTGTTGAGACACGAGGTGTGAAATGCATACTGGTAGAACTTGATCCCACTCTCTCTGTCAAAAAAGTCTGACCAGTATGCATGTAATGTCCTGCTGTACTGATAGTCCACTTCTGGGGAATCTGGTATTCCATCATTCACAACACCTGGATATGGGGGACTTGCATCTAGTGTTATCTAATAATGATGAAAAGCAAAAAGGCACTGTTAATCCTATCAATTTTACTTTCAAATAATCAAGTTTTATAATACATTGTCAAACATTTATTAGCAGATTGGCAAGCTCATTTATTGCCCATCAAAGTGCCCCGTTGATCTTAGACATTTCATTTTCTCTCCTATTCCCTTTCATATATATTTGTCACTCTGTGTATCCATTTTTCTATCCCTCTCTTTTTCTTTCTCTCTGTGGATTTATCCATGAAGGAACTAACCTGCTTCCTGATGGTGGTGGAAAGCTTGGCATGATTGACAACTGTGACTTTGATATAGTAATCATAATCATGAACACCAACACTGCCATTGCTCAAAATGCCACCATGGCCAAGACTGAAGTCCACAATGATAGGCTTCACTTGAAAATGGCGATGATAGCAGCCAACAGGCCCCGTGCAGTAACAGTTTGCACCACGAGCATAACTTCCATAGCGCGTCTGACATTGTTGAAGAGTCTAGAAAGAAAACCACAATTGTTATTGACAGAACTGAAATTCTGAAAGAGTAAACTTTTAAACCCATTTACAAAAATGTATTACTCATAGATAAATTAGTGTGAAGTATGATAGGGCAAAGATTTCACACTATATAAACGTGCATGCAGCCCTTATGAGTACTCTAGAAGCACTGAGCATACAAAACATATAGGATTCATTATAAAGTATCTGAACCCATTTACTTTGCAGTGGGACCTACAGAGGTTTGCCTTTAATTGCCTGTTGAATGGTTACAGGAAAGGATGTAAAGGTTTGAGAAATGTATATGCTGGTTTCCAGTGGTGAAATGCCTCCACTCCTGTCCTTAAGATATGTCAGAGCCAGCTATATTGCAGTGACAGGCCTGTGGGAGAGGGATACCAAAATTCCAGAATTCCAAAGCTCTCCCTTTCCAGCTTTGGCAAACATTCTTCTAGACCCACAGTTTGGAATTCCCTGCAGTGAACTTACAGCACAAACAGACTCTAGTAACTTTCACAAATTATTTCAAAGCACACTTTTCCAAAATTTCTTAACAAACTGACTTTCTTCAAGCTACAACCAAGTGCAATATAAAATGAATTACTGTAATACACACAAATCATTGAAGTATATTTTTAATAGTATCACCCACTTTTGCTTTGATTGAATATTATGTGAAGGTTATTTGAAATCAAAGGTACCCAGCCTGCAAAACTAGTAGGTTGGTGGTAGGTCCCACAACAGGTAGCCATCCTGTTTATGGGCTGTAGGTGTCCCATGAAGCTCTGAGCAATGCAGCTGGTAGGTTACCCATTAGCCTTGAGCTAAACATTACACCACCTTACCCTCATTACATAGCTATTATTATTGCAAACTACTATTATTACACACTTTTGTTATTGCCACTCAGACAGGATCTATTGCCTTATGGTGAGTAAGGTTCTATGGAGAAAGATTAAGAAGAGAGGACCCAAGAGTTTTGTAAAAAATATTTACTTACATTAGTCTCCCCTTGTGGTGATACATTTTCTACCCCATGCACAATGTTCTGGCCATTGTAATTGTCCACTAGCTGCCACTGGACACTATGCAGCCCACTGTGGTCATCGTAAGCCACCCATTCTATTCTGTGAAGCAAATCATCAGTAAAGAATTTGGAGCAAGACATCAAGGAATGTATTATATTCACAGAATTTTACAATGTTGCATAAAACTAATTAACCTAGTTAATGCCTTTCACAAAAATTTTTTGCAACTTGCAATGAGGAGAGATAGTGTGGTCCCAGAGCCTACCCTTTGATCAGATAGTTTCTTAGAAATTACTAGTTCTAATATACGTAATACAAAGTGGCAAGGCAACTGAAAAATGTGACTACTTTGTCCAATTACTGATGACTTCATAAACTCTAAAGAGGACTTTTAAGACCTCACGTCATTGTCTTGAGCTCCTCAAGACCATGGACACTGATGTTCTCAAAGTTGTCTTTGGTCAGCCACAGATTTGTGATGACTGGAGGTGAGCTGTCCACATGTACTGTTAGATTCTCTTCATAGTAGTCCTCTCGGATGTCAAATGCTCGCACCCAAAATGTCAGACTTTGGCCATCCACAACATTTGCCTTCAAACAGTTTTATTCTTATCTTATCTAATTTTCCTAATTGTTTCTGTGGCAAGAAGACTATGTAAAATGTAAAGAGAGGGACAACCAAAAAACTTGTCAAAATGATCAAGACTCAAAGTATAATGAACACTACAACTACACTTGAACTCATTACTCTACAGTGGCATTTTCTTAGATAAAGCAAAGTTAAAAATTAATGCTCATTCAACCACTGAACAACACTCTGTAAATCTCAGTAAATAATCAAGTCAAACAAATCAGAAATATACATATTTTTGTAACTAAATAACTAAGAAAAAAAGAAATAGCACACCTTTATAGTTTTTGTCATGGACAGTCCTAGTTCCTGACTAAATGCAGTATTAGATGGTGTTCTCTGAGCTGTTCCTCCTTTTGCATCTACTGCCCAAGCAGTTGTAAATTTGACAATACCTGAAAAGAGTTTCCCCAATAAAATTATCAATCAAAATATGTTTTTCTGTTAAGACACATAATTTCAAAACTTATGACCAACTTTAGCAACCAGCCACAGTAAGTTATAAGAATGAATGTTCACAAGGTGTTTAGAAAGTCTTGCATTACTTCCACTCTGTAAAGCCCCATTAGATGTATATATATATATATAAAGAAATTGTGAATGTAACTGAGGCCACTCGTTTTCTCACATACAAACAGAGCCTACTTATGTTTCAAGCATTTGAAATTGCTAACCTAAAGTGTTCTGAATGGCTGCTACAGTCCTGTTTCCTTCAGAGTCATCATAAGCACTCTCTACTCCAGGTTCTGATGCAACAGCTGCCAGAAGATTGTGGCTGTTTTGAAATACATTGGTGTACCTCTCTACCCACGACAGAGTTACATCTCCCTCACTGTGTTGCCAGGTGAAGGATGTAACCTGTGCTGCGGAGGTCACACGCAAAACTGATGAGGCTGTGATGCTGATCTGGGAAGACGAATCATAAAGAAAAACCCTCCGGCAAGATTTGTGGTTTCCAGCTCGGTCCAGTGCAGACAGGACAATGGCATACATTCCAGAGCTTGTTACAGAAAAGCTGGTACTTCCCTAAAAGATCAGAAAGGCATGACCTCATGTAGGTTAAAAACAAGGCAACACAGCCAACAATAATGCAGACATGAATTTGCATTTACATCTTTTTTTTCAATAGATTCTTTGTTGACTTCCAGCTGTAATACATAGCACAGAAGTAAAGAGATAGGTCTTCAAAACCATAAAAATTGTTTATAATTTTCTCATTTCACACAGAAAAATCACATAGAATTTGATTGGACATTAAATTTCTCTGTGTAACTTTTTCTAGCTTTTAAAACTTAATGTCATGCAACAGAAGCAATAATGGAAAGCAAAACAAAGTAACCTTTAACACAAAATACATGAGACTAATTTGCCAGATATCTCCAGAAAATGAAAATAAAAATGTTTTAACCACTATACTAAAGTGCATCACTTCGAATAAGGGAGGCGGGAGCTGCCTCTTGCTTTCTATTTATACCAACATTTGGGTGCTCTATTACCCATTCTGAGGTCACTCACCTAGTTCCCCACAGCGTTTGCATAGCTGGCTAAGATGCAGGATAGTGAGGGCAGAGTGGAGACAAAGCTCCTGGTAGCTTTCAAGAATCTTTGTCAAGTATTTGCCCAGAAACAGAAGACAGGTAAAAACAACATATATATTGCTTCCCTTATAAAACCAATACTCACAGATCCAGTACTGTTGACAGTGCCTTTAGTAGTAAGAGTTTTGTGCTGGAGTGCAGTTCCTATATAATCCAGCTCATACACTTGGTATGTCATCTGGTGTACTCCAGCATCATCATCTTTCCATCCACTCCACAGAATATTTTGTGTGCTCTGAATTATGGGAAAAGAATTCTGCATGACACTGATGTTAGGAGATTTTTAGCACCTTCTCTGAGAACTCAAAACATTCTGATGGAAAACATTTTTACTAATATACTGTAATATTAACAATAATCAAACCATTTACATTTAGTGCATTTCACACTTGGTATCTTGAAAATACTGTGATATCAATAAGAGGATGTTCAAAGGGTATTTTACAGGCCTACAATATCTAAGGGTTTTCATCAAGATAATATCAGTTATTAGAGAATAAGCATTTACACACCATGGCACATTAGACAGAAGCATATCTCTCGCTCTCTTTCTTTTTATCATTTAATGAAAACAAATGTGCATTTTAAAAATTATGCACAAACATATGTTGCAATTTTATTTGTAACTCACAGATTTTGTGATATCTTTGACAGTTAACATGGAGTCTGCACATTCAGATGCTACTTTGCAGTGATATGGAACAATGGTGTCAAAATGAACCTAGAAAAAAAGACAGAAGAATAATATTTTACTCACATAAGTAAGCATTTGAAGGAAATTTAAGCAAACACTGTACACTGAATGTTAAACAGAATTAGATTAAATTTACTACTCACTGAAATTTTCTCTTGTCCCTGTGATTAGCCATTGCTGTCAGTGAGTGGATGGATGTAAATGTAGGATAAATATAGTTGGGGTAAACTAGCCAATGAGTAGTTTATAGTAGTCACTTCATTGTATTGTTACAGGATATACCATAAAGTGCAGTATTACTTGATACAACAAAAGTTCTCACCTGGAAAAGATGGGTTTTGGTGTTACCATTGTAATAATGTGTTTCTATGATTCTCGTCTCTTTGTTTTCAACCTTGACAAACCCTCCCACATCTGCATGGAAGTAAAATTCTAGCCTGAAATGAATTGATCAGGCAGTTTTAGTCACAGAAGAACTACTAATAATCTAGCAGGTGTATTTCTAATCTGCAAGGGGTGTAAGGGGGACAATTTGAGTCAGTGTCACCATATTTCACACAGGCATTCAGTGAATGTTAGATATACCAAAGTCACATTTTTATGTGTGTTTATTTCTCGAGAATGTCATATTTTGCAAAAAAAAGTACATCATATGTTTATACAATCTTCAGGTAAAGAACAAAGTAATATCCAAGAGGGAACAACTCCATTTAAGCAGGTAATGAAACAGCATCCTTACTGTTACTGCTTCTTTTCATTGCTGGATGTTTTAAGTCCTTAATACTGAATCTGGTGACCTTCGTCTTGAATAAAAACCTCACTGTAAAACTTTAGTTTACTATTGTACAAAAAAAAAAAATTGTGACTATTATGTGACTTGTCAGTGTTTTTTTACAACAGTAACAAGTACGTTCATAGACAATATGGTGAAGGTGAACAATAAACTACTGATTCATTGTTAGTGAAAAGGCTGATCCTTCCCATCTGTCTTTCACTAGATATAGTGTTTTTATGAACTGTGTTTACTGACCAGTCACCATGTTGAAAAGGCACTGTAAGAGAGCCAGAATACTCAGCTGGCTGCATGGTTGCACTGCAGCTGAATGCTGCACGGTTTGGGTCATCTCGACTAGAGCCACCACAATTGCGTTCATACACTTGGCGTGTTGTACCTACATAGGAAAACATTGACAGTGGATAAAATCTCTGAAAGAGATGTTAACTTATTAGCTTTATTTTAACAAAATATTTTATCGGAAAACTTCAGGAAAGAGTAAAGATAAATTTGAAAGGCCAAGCAAAGACAAAGTTTTGAGATAAGCAAAAGCTGACAGAAATAGGAGTCGAGATAACAAGTTTTATATTGTAGAAGTCTTAAACAAATAGAAAAATTCAAAGTGTGCAGATCATTAATAAGATAATATGGCATTGCAAATATTCAAGTACAAAGAAACATGAAATCCATAACTCTCATCTATTAAACATAAAAAAGAAAAAATTACACTTCAAGAACTATTAAAAACATAAAATTTACAAGCATCTAGCTTTATTCAATACACACAGCATACCCCTGTTTAAGATCAGTTGTGTCTTTCCTCCAGTCACCCCAACCTTAGCATCTGGGATGTAGGCGTGGTAGGTAGGGAGAGAGGGACGAAACTGGCCATCCCATCGGTAGAAGATGTTTGCAGGAGCTATAATATTTGTCCAGACTTCATTCTGGGCAGCAGATGCTCCTGCATTTATATCTAACGGTGCAGTCACAATAGAACCATCTACAGCAGTTAGCTTTAGCTCATTATAGACGATGGTGGCTTGAGACACAACTGCAAAAGATTTTATTTAAGTTCTTAAAACTTTTCTTTATTTTTTACCATTTAGTTCATTTAAGTGGTTTTTGTACATTACCCTTTTACTTTTCTTCTATTAACATCTTTTCTTAGTTTGAATGTAATTTCTAATATATTTTAGCCGCCTGTGCTGTTCTTCAATGTATAAATATTTACTTACAATTTAAGTTAAGCTCTGGAAAACATCTGCCTCATGCTCTCCAAAGTCTGATACATGAAATACATTTGTTGGATTAAGAGGAAAATGTTATTATTTCTTGTTGATTTGATGATGAACATTTTTCAGGTTGGTCAGTAGAATAAAGGGGTGTAATAATCTTTGACAGCCATCAGTAGGTCAGCATGGGCTACACCCAGAGGGAAAATTCATGAGTCAAAGATGAGCTCTACAATCATGATTCACAATCTCTGTCATGTCGATGACAGATGTATAGCTATCAAAGCACCACATATACACTGTCTTAATACAGCACAGGTGTGTACCTCCACATTCCTAATGACATATTCTGGATGAAGAAAAAATCTGCAGGTGTTCTTCTTAGATAGCAAGGCTATCACTGTTTTCATGGAAATATGTTACAATATTGTCACATTTTAACAAATAAGCACTTTCCTTTTTTCAAATTTGGCTGTTGTTTATTCTATTTCTTTCGCCTCAAGTTTTGGAATGGCCTGACTGGATCTGTTTCTCCACTTAGCAAGGGGTTACATTATTTCCACTCTGGACTCTAAACATCAAGCTCTCTATGTATCATACCAGATGACTTAACTTACTGTTTTGACAGTGGATTCCTCCAAAGCCAGATGAACATGTGCAACTGCTAGAGAGCTCTGTGGAGCAGCTGCCTGGGTAGCAGCGTGTACTGTCAGAACGCCAGGAACATGCCTCTGAAAAAAAAATTATCATAAGGGTGGTTATAAATGTTTGAAAAAACAAACATAAAATACTACTTTTCACAACAACAATGTTTTAAGATCTCTAGTTCACTCCTTTTTTATTTTCAGAAATGAAATTATGAAAAAGTCATAAAACGAAATTGTAAGAAGTGCAGTTGTCTCTAAAATTTTTTTAATGAAGTCCAATATTTTCTTAATGAATGTTTTTGCTGAAATGTCCTCCATGATGTAATAACATAATCTACTAACAAACATTCATTTTAAAGAATCAAGCACAGCTTACTGGTGTAAAGGAAGTCAAAGTCAAACAAGTCTGAACAGGAAATCCCCAAGAGGGTGTATACATCCATTTAGTACCATATTCATCAATTCTCTTCACAGTAAACAGAATAATACAACTTCCAACAAGTTCTGAGTTTTAATAATGTATCAGCACTAATTATGTTACTGCTTTAGATCAGGGATTTACAAAGAAAAACTGCCTGGTATTTAGAGACAAAGACAATAAATGATCAAACTCTAGAGTACTTACGATTGCAAGCCCTCCTGTCAGGAGATGGAACATAAGCTCGAGAGCCAACCAGATCAAGTACTGTGCCTTCACACCTGGAGCATATTTGGTTTGTACTGGTAGTGCAAGTCTCTAGGTTGCAGTTCGAAATGGCTGTGCACACTGCACACAGATGTGTAAGCATGTTCAGATTATCAACAGGAAATTTAGTAACACATCCAGAAAAAAGTTCATCAACAGTAAATCTCTCACATGTAGGGAAGGGAAATTAACCTTTATTTGATGTCATATTTTCTACTAATTAAATAAATTCTCTATTATCATCTGAATTTTTCCACCTTAAACTCATAATAATAATAATAATAGTGAAGATTTTTATAGCGCATATTCACACTCATAGAGAGCATGCTCTTAGCGCTTAAAACGAGGAAGAGACGTGGACTAAGTAGACACAGAACAAAGGGGACGAAAGAAAACGACAGTACTGACGAAACAGAAAACATTAAAAGGCATCAAGTAACAGGAACAGAAAAATATAGTGATTCTGCGAGAAAGATGGGTAAAGTAGCAAGAGGGAAGGGGGCGGGGTTAAGAAGGACGAGCATTGTGCGGACTGTGTTAGGAGAAATGCTCAAGGAAGAGGTGCGTTTTCAGTGCAGATTTGAAAGATTCAGTTGTAGGAAGGTGGCGGATATGGAAAGGAAGAGAGTTCCATTGTTTTGCAGCACAGTAGCCAAAAGTCCTGTGACCATATGTTGTTGTTCTGGTGACAGGAACAGTTAGGATACGGTCGTCAGACGAAGAGCGTAGTTGTCTGGACGGAGAGTAAGGTATGAGAAGTTCAGAGAAATATTCAGGACAGGAGCCAGCAAAGAAATTAAAACACAGCACAGACAGTTTGTACTGAATGCGAGAACGGATGGGTAGCCAGTGTAGAAAACGAAGGAGAGGAGTGACATGGTCCCGTTTCCTTGCTCTAAGCACCATGACTTCTTTCTTTCTCTCTCTTTCTCTCTCGCTCACCAATAAGATAACATTGATATGAGATCACAAGGGTATGGGGAGACATTTATATATATATATATATGAATTGAAATTTTGCATATTGATTTATTGGATCTGAAGGTAATAAGAACCCTATCCTTTTGAATAAGTGGCTTGCTCCTGTATATTTAAATGCATCTGTACATACCATGCTATTCAACAGGTAATGTTCCAAATACCTAAAGATGTGCATATGTATAGATGGATGGAAGTATAATGAACATATTTATATAATTATAGTCATGTCCCTTTGGTAAAAGAAAATGCCTGATGATCATATTATACTTAGGTTCAAATTCTATGAAAATGTCCATTTGCCTATAGATTGCTGTTGATGATGCTGTTTTGTATTCTAAATATGCCTGTATATTCTCCCCAATGTCATAATGACCATGAGTCAGTAGCATTAAAGATGAAATATCTTTTTACCAATAAGTACCAATATTTCATTCCTCTGTTCATTCATTAAGCCATAGGAAAAATTTGAAATGAAAACTGTCAATTATCACTTTTGAAAAGAAAACATAATTTCCTACTCAAACAAACTGGTCCTCCACTGTAAAATCCTGCCTTTGTGCATGTACAGCTGTTGGGACTGTCACAGGAGCCTTCTGGGAAGTACTGGATGGTACCATCAGCATAAATGATGTGTGAATTATCAATGCGAGCTTTACAAGCTCCATTTAGATTTGTCAGACCGTTGCATATAGCTGAAACAGAAATAAATCAAACAAAAACATTAGGCATACAGCATACATTAAGCTGCACTGTTCACACACTAAAAAAAAATAAAATAGAGAGATTATACTTGCATACATAATATACAGCATGACTGAAGTTATTGTCAAACATCCACCCACAGCTTTTTTATTCTATCATTCTGTAGGATTTCTTTTTCACTTTTGGTATTCCACAGTATATATGATCCAGGTTTGTTACTGTCAAGTGTTAATTTGTTGTTTTTTTGTGTGTTCATGTTTGTGTGTGTGTGTGTGTGTGTGTGTGTTTTACAATCTGAGCATTAGTATGTGAATATAGTATGCATGACTGAGTGTATCAGTGGATGAGAAGGTGTGAATGAAAGAGAGTATGGATAAATTACACTGTGTATGTAACACCAAGGACAAATTAGCACATTTGTCATGTGTATTTACTTTTTTTGTTTAGTAATTTTGTATTATTTTATTTTATGTATTGATTTTAATGTAGTCTCTCACCACGAGACCAGACTTGAGTTAGGCAAGGGAAGTAATTCTTTGGGTCCCCAACGTTCTTTCTTTTTGTGAGGGAGACGTGACCAGGGCGGGTCACAGGGCCTGCCCTGGGATGTGGTTGTCCTAAATCAGGTTGGTGAAAAATATTTATGTTTGATAGTTAAAAAACTGCTCTACGAGGGCATGGTACTTTTGTATGATTTTAGATTTGTTAGGTGTAAGATGTTTGAAGATTTTGTACAAGGAGATGAGACCATTTTTCCTCATGTTGTAAGTGTATAAGGAAAAGAGGATGTGAGGAGATGGATGGAGGAATTATGTTGAATGTTATTGTTTTCATGTGTTTTATTATGGGATTTTGTATGTGTGGCATGATGTATTCTAAGGGAAAATGCTGTAATATGATGTATTTGGTACGATGTTTTATTGAGAATAGGTGATTGCACGTGGTTAACATGTGGTCAATGTGCACGAGGGGTAGAAGTCGTTTTGTATCCTATATGTACACCCATAATTGTCCTTTGTAATAAAGAGATACTTTTGGGAGAAAGTGCCTTGGTTGTGATTGATGAGGAAAAACACTCCACCCGCATTTTAAGCCTCCCATATTCAGTACCGTTTGGTGCCTAATGTGGGGCTGAATTGGGAGTACTACAGGGAGGAGGTTTATTCTACGCAACGCATCATCATGGACACAATGGACCAGGTAGCCCAGGGACCGGGACAAGGGGACTCTACTCCTACTTCCAGCGCAGTTTCTCCACCAGTGATGGAGGAGCTGCTACGGTTACAGAGAGACCTGGTGGCAGCGCTGACCAACCTCAGACAACCCGCAGCGGTGAATGTTAGCCTAAGTTCACCATCACCCCATCTAGGGGTATTTACAGGACTCGCACCTGCAGGGGCTGCAGAACTGAAATTTCCAGATTGGAAAGAAAAGACGTCTTCATACCTTGGAGAGAGCGCGGACAGTGAGGATGTAAAGACAAAGAAATTGCAGGCCAGCCTGCAAGGTGTGGCCCTAGAACAAGTGAAACTGTACTCAAACAGTGGAGACATCTTGTCCACTTTGGAGAAACTCTACAAGAACCGTGAGTGTGCCGATGACATCATCGTAGGATGTTTTGGCATAAAAGCACACAAGGGGGAGGCACCGTCAGGATTTCTATTATGTCTGTGGGACAGATTGGCAAAAGGCGGGCAGTTCTCTGATGGGGAAATCTAAAGGAGAGTGTACCATGCCTTCATGACACAATTAAAAGTCACTCAGCCCATATTGGCTTCAGAACTTCGCACCAGCTTATTTGGAGCCCCGGGTCAAGTCAAACCTGACCTGCCTGAGGTGCTGTGCCAGGTGAAGGAGGGGGAGAGCACAGTGAAGGCCCACCACCAAGTCATCAAAGGCGATGTCGACGTCCCATTGAAGGACACACTTGACCTGGATAAACTGGCCACGCTGGTAGATCAGAAGCTGAGGGCACAAGATCCATCCACTCCACCCCCCGGGACCCCTATCCCTTCCACAGAGGGGACACAACGTCATGAGGCACCGTGGAGACAACCACCCGGGATGCATCGTCCGAGAAGGGCACCCTGCTTCAACTGTGGAGGCCAGGGACACTTGGCACGAAATTGCAGGCGCAGTGGGCTACCTTTAAACGACGATCAATCACTGGCAAGGAGCGACCAAGGAAAAATGGCCCCACTGTCTTGGGGGAATCTTCGGAAAGATAAAGGCCAAGGGAGTAAACCCCTACAGAAAATCCTGATGCTAACACAGGAACGGTGGGAAAATTTGGCCTTGTTGAAACCAACAAGAGGGGCATTAGACTCCTAGAGTTCACACAGAGCCAGAGACTCACCTTAGCCAACACCTTATATCCCCACAAGAAATCAAGGACGGCCACGTGGCACACTCCAGATGGATTGGTCCATAATCAGATCGACTATATCCTACTGCCGAGACGCTTCACATCCAGCATCAACAGGGCCAAGACAAGGATGTACCCATGCGCTGACATAGGCAGCGACCATGACCTTGTTCTAGCGAACCTAAAGCTGATGCTGAAAGCGAAGCGACTCTCAAACAGCCCCCGAATTCGCTTTGATTTGGAGAAGCTGCAAGACCCAAAGATTGCAGAAGTCTTCAAGGCCACGGTTGGCGGAAAATTTGGCGCACTGAACCTGGTGGACTGTGAGGTAGACACCCTCGCTGGAAACATCAAAGAGGTGCTACTGTCGACAGCCCAGGAGGTTCTAGAGCGACATAGGAATAAGAAACAGCCATGGGTTACGAACGACATCATAGACGTCTGTGACCAAATAATAATAATAATAATAATAGTGAAGATTTTTATAGCGCATATTCACAGTCATAGAGAGCATGCTCTTAGCGCTTAAAACGAGGAAGAGACGTGGACTAAGTAGATACAGAACAAAGGGGACGAAAGAAAACGACAGTATTGACGAAACAGAAAACAAAAGGCATCAAGTAACAGGAACAGAGAAATATAGTGATTCTGCGAGAAAGATGGGTAAAGTAGCAAGAGGGAAGGGGGCGGGGTTAAGAAGGACTAGCATTGTGTGTACTGAAGGCATTGAAGAGAGAAAAGAAAAGAAAACCAGAAGCAGCCACCAAATACAAAGAAGTAAACTGTTCCATTGAGAAAGGGATGAAGGCAGCTAGTGAGAGCTGGATCGAGAATCAGTGCCGGGACATAGACGATGGAATGGCACGAGGTGACAGCAAAAAGGCCTATCAACTTCTAAGGACCCTCACTAAGACAGACCAGCAGAAGATCTCAGTCATCGAAGACAGCAATGGTCACCTTCTCACAGAAGGCAATGCTGTACTCAACCGATGGACAGAATACTGCAAGGACCTGTACAACTACCAGCTGAAGACCAACGCCAACATTCTCCAAAACAACCAGGCTAGAGACAGCGAACCTGCAGACCTACCAGTCATACGGGAAGAGGTTGAAAGAGCTGTACATAGTTTGAAGGGAGGAAAGTCACCAGGCGTTGATAACGTATCAGCTGAGCTGCTCAAGCAGGGTGGCGAAGAAACTACAATGGCCCTCATTGTCCTGTGCCAAAGAGTCTGGGACCGCAAGGAATGGCCCAGAGAATGGACGCAGTCACTAATCGTATCCCTCCCGAAGAAAGGAAACAGCAAACAGTGTCAGCACTACAGAACCATAAGCCTTATCAGTCACCCAAGCAAAGTCATGCTGAAGGTCATACAGAACCGCATCAGAACCACCGCAGAAGAACAGGCTGGCTTCAGACCACGTAGAAGCACAGTTGAGCAGAACAAGTGCCTGAGGAGGCTGCTCCGGATCTCATACAAAGAACATAAAACCAACGACTTTGTAAGAAACAAAATTGCCACACTCGTAGGACACCAGGAACCTCTACTATCAACAGTCAAGTGAAGTGAGCTGGTCTTCTTTGGCCATGTGACCCGGCACGACACCTTGTCGAAGACTATCCTTCAAGGTACCTTGGAGGGTAGTCAACGCCGCGGTGGCCAGAGAAAGAACTGGTTTACGAACGTCAAAGACTGGACTGGTTGTCCTGTACAGGACCTGCTCACTATCGTCCAAAATAGGCAAGATTGGCGGGCCCTGTCAGCTGCCACGTCTATCCATGTGCTCCCCCCAACGCCTGGTACCCGGCAAGGGACGACTGACTGACTGAGACGACAGAGAACCAGAGTGAGAGATCAGCGCAACACAGACCTGTGCAGGCAAGCTTTCGTAGCCCATCACGTGAATAAGTGCTGACACAAGTGCGGGACTATTTCAGGGAAGCCTCGCTTACTTCGAAGGCGACAATGGTGGATTCGCCACAATCTTTGGACACTTTTGTGGGACCCTCTTTAGAAATAATATAATTATATGTGATATAATTGTATGTGGGTTTTCTACACGAGGTTTGCTAGACAGTGGATCGCAGGTTACCACTGTAGCAGAACGCTTTTATAAGGATAACCTCTCCCACATTCCCCAGTTAAATCTAGAAGATATTGTGTGGTTCAAGTTATCAGTAAGGGGAGCGGCGGGCCAGGTGGTACCCTACATTGGTGCCATCCACATTGATTGCTGCCTGCCAGTGACAGTAGTAGGGACAAACGAGACAGTACGTATCCTAGCGTTAGTGGGCAAGGATACAGAATATTCCTCCCAGGTATCCGTCATAGTGGGGAACCAACGTATTTAAACACCTAGCTGGGAAAAGCACTCCAGAAAACATCTTTCACCAGATTCCCTCTAAAGCAGCTTTAATGTATAAAGTAGCGGTGTCGGGTGGTGATACAGAAGGGTACCTGGGAACAGTAAGGCTTAAGGGGGGGGTGATGTCACCCTTCCTGGCCATTACCGGGTGATGATGAGGGGGACCGCCCACATGGTGGTACCACAGCCGGGTACTAATGTACTAATTCAACAACCTATTTTGCAGCGTCTTCCCCAGGGCTTGGGAGTAGTAACGACCAAGGTGTTCATAACTGATAGGCGTGATGTAGATGTTATAGTATATAGTATGTAATGTTTCAGAGAAGGACGTGGTCTTGAGGGAGGGGTCTGTGATTGCGGACATTATGTGTATTCGGGCCGAGTATGACCTGTATCAAATGTTACAGGAGTTAAATGCTGATGCAGCCAGTGACCGTGTGAGCCCGGGTGTCTAAGGTCAAACTCAGAAAAATTGTAGCAAGATCCCTTTTCAGTTTGGACAGAATATACCCGAGGATTGGCGGGAACAATTTGAACAGAAACTCCAAGAGTATGCCGACCTTTTCATACAGGACGAGTTTGACATTGGCCGGGCGAACACGGGCACGGAGTTCAGTATGGAGATTCAGCCGGGAAATGATATTAGGGAGCGTGCTAGGCCCCTGTCACCCCAAGACTTTCAAGATTGCATAAAAACAAATTCAGGGACTATTAGATGCAGATATAATCAGACCCTCAACATCCCTTTTTGCAAGTCCTATAGTTTAAGTCAGAAAGAAATCAGTGGCCTTGCGTATGTGCGTCGATTATAGGAAGCTGAACAGCCGCACCGTACGGGACAGTTACTGTATCCTGAAGGTAGATGACCTTTTTTTAACCCAAAGTCATGCGAAGTACTTTTCCAGCATGGACCTATGTAGAGCCTATTACCAGATACCGATGTCCGAGGAAGCCAGGAAGTTCTCGGCGTTTATAATGCCGTTTGGACTGTTCGAGTGGGACAGGCTTCTACAGGGACTGTGTAATGCTCCAGGCTGTTTCCAGCGTATTATGGAAATGGTTATGAACCTGGTAGAGCTTATTGTCTTCTTATATGATATCCTGGTTCATGCCCAGAAATTAAACGAGCTGGAAGAGCGGACGCTCCGTGCCTTGCAAAGGCTGAAAATGTACAATCTGAAGTTAGATCCCACCAAATTACGTTTGGTGCGATGGAGGTTAGGCACCTAGGATACCTGATATCCGAAGGGTGTATCCGACCTGATCCGGACAAAATATATATCCGCTGTCACTTCGTGGCCAAAACCCACTACGGTGGGAGAAGTGAAGAGTTTCGTTGGTTTTGCGGGGTTTTACTGCAGATTTATCCCAGACTTCTCACGTCTGGTTAAACCCCTGAACGACTTTACTGCTGGGCTATGCCCCCGGCAAGCCGAAGTGCAAGTAGAAATCGCAGGGAAACGTCACGCTAATACTCTGCTCAGATATTACAGGGCTGTGGGGGGTAGAACAAGATAAAGCCTTCCAGAAAATCAAGGATGCTCTTACCAGCAATCTAGTCCTAGGTTTAGCTGACAAGGCTAAGCCTTTCTTTTTGCATTGCGATGCCAGTGGCACTGGAATCGGAGTAGTCTTATGCCAAGAATTTGATGGAGAAATGAGGGTTATCGCCTACGCGAGCAGGGGATTAAACCGCTCGGAGCAGAATCATCCGGTCCAAAGGCGAGAGTTCCTTGCCTTGAAGTGGGCAATGAGTGATAAGTTTTGTGATTATCTTCTGGGGTCTAGCGTCACCGTTGTCACGGACAACAACTCTCTCTGTTACATTCTAAAAAACGCTAAGTTGGATGCAACGAGCCATCGTTGGTTAGCGTCTCTGTCCAGGTTTGATTTTCAGCTGTGGAACAAGAAGGACAGTGGTCACATCGATGCTGACGCATTGTCTAGAAGACCTCAAGGGCCAGCAAAGGAAGATGTAAACTACAAAAGAACAACGGAGCAAATAGCATTTTTATTAGAGAAGGCTAGAGAGTTTGACAAACTTGAACATCCCGATGAGACAGCGGTAGACTCTCATTCAGTGAGAGCAATTTTGAAGATGCACAAGGTGAGTATACCACAGGGTTGTGGAGCTCGCACCCCCAGTCAAGAAATCAAGTAGACTAAGTCACAGTCTGCTGTTGATGGCACAGAAGATGAGTTCGTTCCTGTTGTAGAACAGATGATCATGGACCCACTCTTGATTCCCTAAGAGGGCATTGTATTTTTGTATGTTTCATAGTTTTGTAGGTGTAAGATGTTTGTAGATTTTGTATGAGGAGATGGGATCATTTTTCCTCGTGTAGTAGTTTTATCAGGAACTCGAACTCGAACATTTTATTGACTTAGGGCCATTTCAGCCATTGTCACTCAAGGTGAGCATATAGGGTTCATCCTCTCATACATACAGTCATACCCATCCCGTCGTACACTTTAAAGACATGCACTGTACAGTAGTCCTCTCACACACCCACTCATCCTAACACCTCTTCATTTATACCCTCTCATCCCTACCCTACATAGACACATCGTATGTACACATACATTATGGCAACTTTCAGATGTCAATATTATCAATCAAAAAGGGTATTTTTCGAGCAGAGAGCATCCATATACAGAGGGTATCAATCAGACTTCACATAATATCAACTTCGCTTATCTCCCTTCTTCTCCTTAAACATTTATGAATATACCATGCCAATTGTCGTATTCTTCCTGCGCTCTCGGATGATAGTATCTGCACAAGATATTGTTTTTGATTGTGTTGTGAGACTTGCTGGAGATATTTGGGTCGAAGGTCTACATATCTGGGACATTGAAAAAGGACATGGGTTTCATCCTCTATATAATTTGTACAGAAAGGGCATTTGTTTGTGTTTTCTGTCCTTTGTTGTATAAAACGATTTTTATGGGTATTTATCTCGCTCACACCTAGCCGAAAGCGTACTAAAACATCCCTGAAAATTTTAATGTTTACATAGTCAAAGTATAGCTCTGGTACGAGAGTGGATTTGTACGATCTGTATAACTGGTACCGTTCACTATTCCTCATGTTGGCCACCCACGTTTGCTGGGTGACATCTATCACTCTACGTTTGAAAGTAGCGAGAAACATTTTATCGTCTCCTACTCCTTGGTTTACCCATACCAGATTAAAACCCATAGATCCTAGGGCTACTCTCACTTTTGTTACCCAGTTTGTTTTGCCTTTTGCATCTAGATTAAATAGTAATTGGTATGCTTGTTTGGGTATGCGGTTGATGGGCATTTTTGTCACTCGGAGCCAGAATTTAATTGTTCTCAGATAGCAACTGACGATGAGCGGATACCTTCCAAGTTCGCCATATATCATCTCTGATGGAGTAAGTATGGGGACATTCAAAACTTCTTACATGCGTAAAGGTGTACCTTTTCCACAGGACTATTGTCATGGAGAAGTCCCCATACTTCAGATGCATATAGAAGGGTTGGTTGTACTACTGCGTCGAAGAGTTTAAAAAAAGTCTGTCTACTCATGTTGTCAATGTTTTTTAAGGCTCTAACTATGTCAAACGTAGCATTTTTCCCTTTTACCGCTAACTGCTTAGCCCCTTGGAACGAGCTCATGGTTGTTGTAAAAGTAAAGCCTAGGTACACGTAGCTGTTAACTACTTCTAGGGCTGTTTCTCCTATGGACCACTTTTCCCGTCTTCCCAAGAAACCCCCCTTCCTAAAGACCATTACCTTAGTTTTGCTACTGTTAATTTCTAGTCCTAGCTTCTGGCATGACTTAGCGAGGCAGTTTAGCTGGTTTTGAAGACCAGCTGGTGTGCTTGATAAGAGTACCAAGTCGTCTGCAAACATCAGAATGAACAGTTCAACTAGACCGGGGCAAAGCTGAATACCGTGTTTACCTTCGGTAGACAACGCATCGGCTATTTCATTCATAATAATAGAAAAAAGGGTTGGGCTAGCTACACACCCCTGTCGAAGGCCGCGGGGACAGTGAAAGGACTCAGTAAGTTCCGTTTTTGTCCGTATGCGTGCCTTCAGGGAGTCATACATCGCCATTACTGCTCTGGTGAAAAATCCGGATACTCCGCATTTAATTAATGCTCTCAATAGGGTTTCGTGTTGGACTGAGTCGTAGGCCATCTTTAAATCCACAAAGCATGTGTAAAGTTTAGCTGGTTTACTAAGGTATTTCTGGACAATAGCATATAACGAGAATATGTGGTCAGTTGTAGAGTACCCCTTTCTAAATCCTGCTTGTGATTCAGGGATAATCTTGTTTTCTTCCAGCCATTCATACAGCCTAGTGTTCAGGATTGAAGTATAACATTTACCAATCACACTCAGTAGCGAGATTCCTCTATAGTTACTGGGGGACTCTCGGTCTCCTTTTTTGAAGACTGGTACAATGATAGCTTCTTTCCATAGGTCGGGACATTTCCCGTTTACAAACATATTATTGAAGTATTTAGTCAGAAAGGCCAATACGTGTTCTTCGGCAACTTTTAACATTTCTGCCAAAATGTTATCTACACCACATGCCTTCCCAGAGTTCAGGCCCCTGATTGCTGAGCGCACCTCGTCTTCGCTTGCAGGAAAAGATGTTGTGAGGAGATCGAAGTAGGAGTTATGTTTAATGTCATTGTTTAAATGGGTTTTATTGTGGGATCTTTTACTTGTGGTATGATGTTTCTGATGGAAAATGTTGATGTGGTAATATGATGTATTTTGTAAGATGGTTTAATGAGAATAGGTGATCACATGTGGATAGCACGTGGTTACCAAGTGCCAGAGGGGTAGCAGTTGTCAAAGTATAAATTTGAAGTGTATGTAGTATAGGGAAATGTTGTGTAGAATGTAATTGTAAGGCACAGTAGTGTGGTTTGTTTTGTTAAGGACCTTTTATTATAAGATGTAGGAGGGGGGGGGGTAGATAAGATATAATAGTATATGTTTGGAAAGGTTTATGACTGAGTATTTTGATATTATGTGTTTTAGGTATTATAAGTTTTTTTGTCTGTTTGATTTGCAGGGCAACAGTTATTTCTATATGTACGCCAGTCACTGTCCTTTGTAATAAAGAGATACTTTTGGGAGAAAGTGCCTTGCTTGTGATTGATGAGGAAAAACATTCCACCCGCATTTTAAGCCTCCCATATCCAGTACCCGTTACATGTACATTAGTGTACAAAAGAGTGTTTTTCTGTGTTGGCATGTGCACTTGTGCACCCAAATATCTTTCATTTAGCTTGTAAATCTTAGATTTTATAACAATCTAATATGCATACCTCAGTTATTCTATAACTATCACAATACCTGCTCTTTTAAATCATTATTAAGTTTGCCTGAAGGCACCTAAAGTTAATAAAAATAGGACATATATTTCAAAAGGCTCTAAATATGTGCCCTGCACAATATCTTACCATAATCACATGAGATGCCATTGTTACTGTACCAGCCTGATTCACACTCATAATATTCTTTACGTACGGATCTGAATAACAGACAACAAGGAAATAGAAGCATCAGTATCTCTTTTTGTACACTATAAATAAATCATTAAAAGTACGCATCTCTTGTTCTTTCCAGCTGTTTTTGTGCTTGTTTTTCTTATAGCACTCAAAATCATTGTGCAACATACAATACAATTACTTTGTCCCAAAGTTATAAAAAAATGTACATTTAAGTCATCCAAGTAAACAGATATGGCTTTGGAAAGACACCTTTGATTATGAAATGATACATCTAGAACTTACTATGTCTGTTAGTGTTATTAAACCTTCTTTATCTGACTCAATATCCTTTTAGTTCCTATTTTCAGCTAGAAGTCAACATATGTCTGAAAGCAAATGAAACGTGTAGAAAAATTCATAATTTCTATTTATTTCTATTAAAGTAATGTTGGTAAACCTGGTCTTGTTTCACTTTTCTCAGGATTTCAAGGTCTATCATAAAGTTCTGTCAGCGCATAAAAGAAAAATCTTAGTTTAGAATATACAGTGTTATTAGTCAAAATCGTCATCTTTGCCTCTTACCTATAAGCATTGAAAAAAATCCAAGTTGTGTATCTCTGTTGTGTATAATAAACTTGTAGTACCACATGATTTCTGTAAAAAAAGAAGATAATTAATGACTAATATTAATGCCTTACAGACCATTTTAAAAGTAACTTTAATTAATGTTTTCCTGGGTTTTTTTAGTTACTGTACATGTACATTACATTTTTTATTTACACACACACACACACACACACACACACACACACAGGGGTGTGTTTGTGCGTGTGAATGAATGGTTAAGTCAATGAGTGTGTGTGTGCTCATGCTCAACACTCAGTTAATTAATTCCAAGTGCATCACTCACTTCCAAGAGCTTATGGTCCTACTTCATTGTACGTTGGTTATTGATGCTTGGGAAAGATAAAGGCTAAGGGGGTAAGCCCCTTCAGCGAATAATCATCTTTACAATTTACTTATGAAAGACTTCCATGGTGAAAGTGCTATCCAGGCCAGTGTGTCTATATGTTTGTGACTTAAGCAAGCTGTCTAGCTGAAAGACCTACCAGGTTGTTAGGCAGAGATAATAATTTAGATAATATAAATACGCTCTGTAAATTCAATCCCACCCCACAATTAAAGAAAACTCCATGCAGGTACTTACCCATTTGGTTGTAGAGCGGCGACAGTCGCAATACGCAGCACGACAGCAGTTAAAGCAAACCACGCGTGGAGTGTGTTGCTGTGAACCTCCATATGACTGCTCAACCGTCTTTCTCAAACGACCGACAGAGAGAAAGAGAGAGAAAAGTGCCTTGATTGTGGCCAATCCAGTGTCTGTTCTGTTTTCAGTAGCTACCTGTTTTCTTCAGGTCCACCGAATGCGTCTCTCAACGAGAAGCAAATCCTACTTCAGAACCCGTCTGGGGGTTGGGGTATACCGTGTGGAGTTCCCTCCTTCAAACGTTTGTATTTTTTACACCTTTTTGTATATTGAGAACGGGACTTTTCCAGTCATTAGACTGATTAGAGTGATAAGAAAGCACTGTTTCAGCAGTAAATGGTTTAAAAGTTGCTTAACACGGTTAAGTCTTATATATACTCTACAACTTTTGTTTTGATTATTTACCTGTAAAATAACGAGACCAAGTTTTTCACGTATGTATTCTGATTAAATGCACAGTCACGCGCGTCAAGTGATCAACGTAGGTTTCCAACACTGTTCACACATTTCAGTACGAACGATCTGTGGTGTTCATAGACTAACGAGATATGTTCGCTATCGGTTCCAGAGTCTGGATAAGTCGATTAAATCCCTCGATCCCGACCTGCAGAGCGAGTCTCGCTGCATTCGTGTTGTCTCCTTGTGACGTTCGCGATAAAGTGATCCAGTCTCAACTTCCCGGTCTGGCGCTGATTGCACAACATGTTTGTAAACCTTAAAACGGTTCTACAGAAGCAAAATCTCTTCTTTACCATTTAGAGAAATTGCATAAGAACATACAAAAAAATTGTACCGACAGGACGGAAAGTCAGACTTAAACAACCTGATATTATTTAAAGCACTTTTAGTTATAAAATATCTAAAGTGTGCACTTTAAACTGATTATCTAAATAGATTTAAGGCCTAAAAGTGTTTAAAATTAGAAATGTGTTGTGCAACTGGGCCCTGTATTTCACCCTTTCCACCCCAATGGATCTTATTTAGTTCCGGGATATTTTAAACCAGCAGAAATTGGCGCAGGGTGGCAAGTGGTCACACTCTGCACACTTGAATGGTTACTCGAGATATGAGTGGACCCCCCTACCCTTAACAAAACCTGGCAAGTTGTCAGCTGCGTGAGATATTCTTTTATCAGTGCCCTTGATCTATGAACCGATGACTGAGCTGGTACCGTTATTGGTGAATTACTGTAAGTTATCAATAATACAATTTCAAGAAAGTGATAGGTCTGTGTACAGCCAAAGCAAATGTTGACTGATGAACCAAATGAAGCCTCAATAGAAACTCTTGAAAAACGTCATTATAATTATTGTCCGCCTTGGCTATGCAACTGCTTTTAGTTTTGATGTCAACAGAAATCAGCAGACCGTTTTTCATTAGTGACAAGCGCGGACAACACACTGTAACCCCAGACTACGGTTGTACAGAGAAGGCGGCTGGTGTTTTACACCGAATCAGAAGCTAAAGCTACACGACAGTAATTACTCAAATCCGTTTGACAGGTGTCTCATCAAGAGAAAAATAACGCGAGAGGCTAACAACATTGAACCCGTCTCTCTCTCTCTCTCACACAAACACACACATGTTGCATTGTATCGGTTTTTTAAAAGCTATTCTCCACCTGAAGGGTATGGATGGGTGACGAATATAAAGGTTAAAGCATGTTTTTTTTTCAAGGAAAGGTCCGACTGATTTAAATAAAAATTCCTTTGTTGATTTTTTCACCCGGTTGAAAAAAGGGGCATAGAGAGTGATCCCATACCGAACGTGACTGAATGACATGAATAAAATCAAACGAGAAGGGAACTTGTTTTTAAAAGAAAAATTCAGTCATATTTTTTGTTGATCGTTGTCTGATACACTGGTTTCTAATCCATGACTTTGCTCGACAGCATGTTAGACTTACTGACTAACGAACACATCGGCGTGAGTACTGTAAAGGTTGCTGGGTGGCGTAAAGGGGACAGACGATGTATAATGGCGTTGCCTTTGGGCACGAGCGACCACGGCCTCTTCTGTTGTCTACTATCGGGTGAGCAATTTTCTTTCCTCTGATGTTAGTGGCTCCTAGTTGTTTAGCAGGGCCAAATATTACAAACCAAATACTCAAGGCAAACATTGCGCCTATGAACAGTTTATAAAAAGAAATTACTTATACAAATCTATATAAAAATACAAAAAAATTTAACTTTTTGTAACTACTCACAGACTTCAACAGTCTGAGTCGCTACCACAGTGACAGCATCGTTTTAATGAGTATTAAAATGACTTCTAGTCGACTTTAAGCAGAGCTGGCCATTATGTTTTCTAATTCGGGCTCAGACTCAACAAGACCTATGAGGGGGGTGGGATTTTTTTCATTTTTATAGATCATCTTCCCTGCCAACTGTGGCAGCACCAACCAACAGCACATCGTTAAACTTAGGGGTGACACTCACCTTTGGGACTAGCTCTGACATGAAATTTGAGGACGTTTTTGTACAACATACCTACATAGACTGAAGAGGTGCTGGATATTTCGAAAAATATGTAGCTTTTTTTCTACGGCGCTTGACAGGTCTTATGTCACAGAGGACAGACTATTAAAAATACCTCCCGCTACCAATACATGCCATCGACTGAAAGCTGACGTTTACCACCGTTTTCGGCATGTATAAATAGCAGCCTTTTAAAAACGTTTACTTTGTTTACGCAAAGCAAATATCAAGAATGAGAAGTTGAATCTCACATCGCAGCTAGCACATACATACTTATCTAAGCTTGGGTATAGAGCATAGCAGAGCTCTAAGCAAGCACCGAGGCTATTGTCGAGAAAACTGAAGCCCGTGTAAGACGACAATACAGGCTTTCTTAATATTCCCCCTAGGTGGTTTTTTATTTTGTTTGTTTGTTTCCAAAGATGTCAAGGGCGCGACATCAAGAGATCTTTCTGGTTAGAAAATACCGACTGTAACATTCAAAGCGGCTTTTTTATATTCCCAAGTAAAACTACTCGTCGGAAATGTCGGAAATACAGCCGTAGTTTACCTCGCTAACAAGAAGCTAAACAAACAAGAAGACATGGCGTGACACGATCTGCACCTTATCTGCACCCAGGGTGCAAGAAAGAGGGAGGGGCCAATATATACAGAGCACGCTTCTATGCGCTTTATGCTGCAGTTTATCAGCATTTTACATCTGGTATGTCGAGATGTTAGAACTTTACTTTCTCAGGAGTGCAATGTGATTTCTTCTTCTCTTATTTCTTTTTTTAATCAAGGAGATTTCTAAGCACCTCATTGGGGCCACACAGTCTTCATACAGTCGGACTTCCCTACACGAACTCTCGACAGAAACACTTTCACTTCCTAGTAAGTGGACTATGGGGCGCCAAGAGGGGAATTTTCTCTACTTTCTATCTCTAGCTACGGAGCGCGCGCCCTGTAGTTACAGAGCTTTCTCTAGCTACAGAGAAGATTTCTCTAGATACAGAGAAGATTTCTCTAGCGACAGTGGTGTTTGTACCGAACGAGGCTGGCTCATTTGCATATGGGACAAGAAGGTCGTTGCAACATGACAACAATGCTACGAGCTATTAATAACAATGTTGTTATTTTGTAGGGTGAAATTGTTGGTGGTCTATTGATTTAATTGTCAAAATATTTTGTTTACGGAAGTAGTTGTATAGCTAGCAATCGTACAAAAATGATAATAAACAATAAAGTGAACTCATATAGCGCCATATCTAGGCCCCATGTTGCTCTCGGCGCTTTTCAAAGAAGGAACAATCCAGGTGAGTGGTAAATGTATACCAAAAAGCACAGATCAAAAGGAGAACTAGATAAAGATAAGACCAAAATGAGAGAGAGAGAATTCCCATGTCAAGCCAATGAGGCGAAGGGAAATCACTTATTATTAATAAGTAGGCCCGCCTTATTATGTGTTTATATTATAAACATGTACGTAGAAGGCCCTTCTATCACCGGACAGAATAGCTTTGTCCGAATACAGAGTTATGTCTCTTATAAACACTTATATCATTAAAATTCAAACGGAGTTTGATAAATGCATCTCTAAACTGATAAGCAGTTACAGGAATGCAAGCTGTAAGGAACGATATTGAAGAGCAAATTGAGTCAAATATCAGACCCATGGGTAACAGTCCCCTGTATACCCCTATTCACTTGTGATTACTGTCATTTGTGCTCAGGGTACTGTGCAGCAAAACAATGGAACTCTCTCCCTTTCCATATCCGCCACCTTCCTACAACTGAATCCTTCAAATCTGCACTGAAAACGCACCTCTTCCTTGAGCATAACTCCTAACACAGTCCACATAATGCTCGTCCTTCTTACCCTCCCACCTTCCGCTCTTTCTACTTTTCTACCCATCTTTCTCTGCAGAATCACTATATTCTCTGTTCCTGTTACTTGATGCCTTTTTGTGTTTTCTTTCTTTGTTTTCTGTTTGTCGTCCGTACTGTTGTTTATTCTTCCGTCCCTCGTGTTCTTCCATTTAGTCCATGTCTCTTCCCCGTTTTAAACACTAAGAGCATGCTCTCTATGAATGTGAATGTGTGCTATAACAATCTCCGTTATTATTATTATTATTATTATTAAAAAACAAACAACGACGCACCAAAGTCATTAAAGGTCTTCATCTGACTCATAGCGACCAACGTGTGATAACATTTGGTGAAGTCTTCACACCACAGTTATACAAAAACTTTGCCAAACTTGTCTATAGCGACAGAGAAATGCAGCGGGTTGACTTAATAGTCACAAAAAAAAGCGAGTGAAGCAGGAAGAACACCATCGATAGGCACAGACATGACCAGGTATGACAGGCAGACATGCTGCGACCAGCTTGGACTGAATTTTTTTTTAGTAGGCCTATATTTCTTCAACAGAGTTGGCAAGTTACCAAAGCCCTCTCATAATGAATTAAGTTGCTTAGATCAAGAATGAGATTAAACAGATAATACCCAACTGATCAATAGATTCAAAGAGCCTCCAACATGTGTTCTGTTGGAGTGTAATGAAAGATAAACACGAAAGAGAAGAACTCAAACAGGACTTAGAGAAATATAAACTGGCATTTAAGAGTAATAGATGCCTTAATACATCCAAAGGGTTGTGGCATACTATATTATCATTAGTAGTGACAATGGTGGCAAGCCATCTTAATTCAAGGTTCATATAAACAAGCAAAGTACAAACTGAATCCCCTTAAAGATGATAAAAACCAAATCAAAAATCCTTTAACTTTGCCATGAAATGAATTAATAAGTGCTAACCTAGCATAACCATATAATAAATTTGAAATATCTTTGAAACAAACTAAACCATAGGAAATATGTGGTTCCTTTACTCATCCATAACCAGATCTATAACCAAGCACAAGGTAAGGTGACAATAAATAAAGTAAAAGAATAAACTTTTATAAAACTATGCACAAACTGTAAAGAATGTACCGAACCATACAAATACCAGGTTCTAAAGGACAACAACAATATTAAACAAACGGAAGGGTCTAACAATAGAAGCAAATATAGTGGCTAAAACTAAATAAAGGTTTAGAATATGGTAACATAAGGGATCTGGCAGGCCTCCTAGACACCAAGAGCAAGCGACAAGAAATAGTGTTGCATGGGGTAGACAGACAAGTGGTTACAGCAGGCCAAGCACGACCAGCCGATGACTTTCCTTCTGGAAGTGCCCGTCGACTGCCCGTCGTCACATTCCCCTCGATCTGCCAAACACGTCAGAAAACAGATCGAGCGGAATGTGACGACGGGCACTTCAAGAAGGAAAGTTATCGGCATGTCGTGAATGTCGACTGGAGTACTGCCCCTCACCTCACCACAAGCGTAGACCTGCAGGAGAGACTGGCACTACGAGAGCAGCTGTAGCAATTGCCCACAAAACACGCAAGATTTGCCCAAGATCGGGCCGATAATAATAATAATAGTGAAGATTTTTATAGCGCATATTCACACTCATAGAGAGCATGCTCTTAGCGCTTAAAACGGGGAAGAGACGTGGACTAAGTAGACACAGAACAAAGGGGACGAAAGAAAACGACAGTACTGACGACGAAACAGAAAACAAAAGGCATCAAGTAACAGGAACAGAGAAATATAGGGATTCTGCCAAAAAAGATGGGTAAATTAGCAAGAGGGAAGGGTGGGTTAAGAAGGACTAGCATTGTGGACTGTGTTAGGAGTAATGCTCAAGGAAGAGGTGCGTTTTCAGTGCAGATTTGAAAAATTCAATTGTAGGAAGGTGGCGGATATGGAAAGGTAGAGAGTTCCATTGTTTTGCAGCACAGTAGCCAAAAGTCCTGTGACCATATGTTGTTGTTCTGGTGACAGGAACAGTTAGGATACGGTCGTCAGACGAAGAGCATAGTTGTCTGGCCGGAGAGTAAGGGATGGGAAGTTCAGAGAAATAGTCAGGACAGGAGCATGCAAAGAAATTAAAAGACAGCACAGACAGTTTGTACTGAATGCGAGAACAGACGGGTAGCCAGTGTAGAAAACGAAGGAGGAGTGACATGGTCCTGTTTCTTTGCTCTAAGCACCAGACGCGCAGCGGAGTTCTGTACTTTCTGGAGTCTCTGAATGAGGTAGTCAGGGCAGCCTGCCAGCAAGGTGTTGCAGTAGTCAAGTCGAGAAAGAACAAACGCGCAGACAAGAGTGTTGGTAGCGCGTGTAGAGAGAAAGTGACGGATGGCACTGATCTTACGGAACTCATAATAGGCAGACCGACAGACAGATGAGGTGAAGGTGATGTTGCTGTCGCCCACCTTGCTGTGATTGGGCAGACTGACGAGTGAAGGTTGATGTCTTCGTCTATGGCACATTGGGGCTTCCGTTTTATCATCGTTTAGTTTAAGCTTGTTTTTTACCATCCAGCCCTTGACATCGCTGATACAAGCTTCTAGAGAGCTAATAGCAGAGTGAGACTCGGCTGGTGGAGTGGAACAGTAAAGCTGCGTGCCGTCAGCATAGGATTGATGAGAAACCTGGTGAGACCGGATGCATGATGAAAGTGGCTTAGTATACAGGATGAACAGAACTGGGCCAAGTACTGAGCCTTGGGGAACACCACAGAAAAGTGAAGCAGGGTGAGATATCTGACCATCAACTAACACAGTCTGGGTCCTATCAGAGAGATAGGAGTTGAACCATGAGAGGGCAGGTCCAGTAGGGTTAATGGAGAGACATCACCACTGTCAAGAGCAGATAATATGTCTGTTGTCACTTTAATAAGAGTGGTCTCGGTGCTGTGGAAAGGTCTATATGCCGATTGAGCTTGTGGGATAAGATGGTGCTCTTGTAAGAAGGCCCAGAGCTTTGTCAAAACATTTTTCTCTATGATCTTAGAGAGAAAAGACAAGTTGGCGACTGGGCGGTAGTTGTTCAGGACATTGACGCCAAGCGTGGATTTCTTTAGAAGTGGGCTCGCCACCGCATTTTTGAACAAAGATGGGAAAACACCTGACGACAGGCTGACATTTACAATATTTGTGATGGCAGGAAGTAGAGTATCTAGACACTCGAGCAGAAGGCTTGTGGGCATCGGATCTAACTCGCAAGTTGTTGGTTTAGCTTTTAGAATAATCGCTTTCACATCGGTCTCAGAGACTGGTAGGAACTTGGTCTTGGAGCATCCTGGGAGGACATCACTGGAGATGCTGTCAAGCGCCGACACCGAGTCTAAAGATGATCGAATGTCCGATATCTTGCTGGTGTAATAATCACAAAAAACTTGCGGCAGCAGTGAAGCAGGGTAGGCAGTAGGCAGTGGTGTTGCTGTCTTAGATCCAGTCATTTGAGAGCAGATGGCAAAGAGCTTTTTGGAGGAGGTGCAGTTAATTATTTGGCCCTGAAGATATGATGCTTTAGCCTCATAAATGCATTTTGCAACGCTTCGCTTTGCGGCATTATAAATTTCTTTGTGGATGGCGAGTCCAGTCTTCCGCCAAACACGTTCAGCTCGCCGGCGCGTGCGCTTCAGGTCACGGAGTTCGACGCGGATCTGTGAATACCAAGGCGCACATTTAGACTGGCGCATCAGACGTCGAGACACAGGGGCATGGTCATCAACTACTCGACGCAAAACACAGTCAAGTTGCTCGGCAGAGGGTGGTTGGAGAAGCGCCATCTGCAGCTGTGCTTTGAATGCTAGTCTATCCACATTTTGTAATGACCGAGTGGGTCTGAAAACTGGCGCCGAAGATAGGCATTTGCGATCCAATTCGATTAGTACTGAGTAGTGGTCAGATGAGAGATCGTGGGAAACATCAACTGACTGGACTAAGTGGTCATCAGGTCGATGTATGACCCAGTCCAGGATGTGATCTCTTTTGTGAGTTGGTTGCGACACGGACTGGACAAAACGGAAGGTGTGCAGCATTTCGGACAGTTTGACAGTGTCAGGGTGAGAACTGTTGTCGAAGTGTACATTAACATCTCCCAGGAGTATTGCGGGTCCAATTAGTGCATTGCTATAATCCAAGAGATCATGGAATTCTGAGAAAAATGTAGAGGCTGTAAGTTTGTTCCTGGCGCTTGGAGGAGGTCTGTAGATGCAGAGCAGGTGCATCGAGCAATGAGGAGCCGAAGAGGAGACTTGTACAAATTCAAAAGACGTGTGAGGGAACGATACTGCAGTAGTAAAAGACAGGTACTTGGCAAGTGATGATCTGTAGATCATAGCAATACCACCACCATGTGTAGGGCGGGGGAAAGATTTTGGGTGAATCTTGTTACACCGGCTTGCCTATTGCCGAGGATCTCCCAGACAAGCGCCTGCGTTTGCCAGCTTTCGCGATGCGCTCGCAACGCGGTCCGTGGTGGGGGAGACTGGCAAAGACCAGCAAACTGCTCACTTGCAGACATTCAACACTCAACGGTGGCTGTCGATATTGATCCGGTCTTGTTGACATAAATATTCATGACTAAGTTGTCGTTCGCTAAAATGTTTGTGATAATAATTATTTTGTAGATTGTTAAACAACTTATAAATATATTTGATACTTTATGGTTATCAGAGTTTCACAAAATATAAAGTAAATATAGCACCAAGAACGCTCACTCGCGCAAACCTTCCCACGTGTTGCTGGGCTGTTTGTGCCATGTAAATACAGCAAAATAAAGTCGCTCGTTCGGTCTTTACTGGTCTTCATTTACAGATCTCCACATTTCGTAAAAAGTTTTCAAGGTAAAAGTACCCAGATTTTATATATTTATATATTTTGATACTTTATGGTTATCAGAGTTTCAACTATGGGCTGTGGTCGAATCGGTCAATGATCGATCAGCCCCCATAACAACTGGCTTTGTAAAGTCTAGCCATCCCATTCTATTTTTGTCATTCTTTGGCAAATTCTTATAGAGCTAGCATATGTTTATAGTAGTATAGTGTGGCGCCGTATTGTGTTCACATTGATAGGTTACGCATAGGCAAGGACCGTGTAGCGACACCACGTGATATTAAGTTAACCGATTGACGATTGGTTAGTTAAAGAAATAGAAGTATTGCGAGAAAATGCGAAAGTGAAAGAACCAATGGGAAGACTTCCACACCTGACCATGTGCCCGAAGAAAGGAGACAAGGAAAGGAGCTTTCGACTCTGAACCGCAGCTGGAAGAAGAGGTGGGAGCATCGCTCCACCAAGCAGCTGGGAGAACGTGTATCTGATGTACATGCTTTCGCCTTTGTCAGACCTATCCTCTGGCGCACAAGTAAAATCTGAACCCACGACAGTGTTGTGTTGATTATTGTGGTGAGACTGGGCAAGCTACCCTCATCCCACCCTGTTACAAAAGCACGAGCTGTTAAAACCAACTAGGACTGCTGGTAGATCAAGCACCAGAGTTGCAACATCGACAGTTACTATACCGTCTGGGGGAAGAACTGATGGTGATATACATATAAGGAGCTAAATATGTTTCAAACTATCATTATATTTTTAATTGTAAAAAAATCCTTATCAGCTGTCAGTTGTAACTATAAAATAAAAATGCAATGCTTGAAACCATCAAATACAAAAATTACAGGAGTTTCTCTTAGACAAACACTTTTGAAATCTGTTTACATTTTATTAGCAATAATACACATGGGAAAATTAACTCAAATGCGCCCACTTAATTAGTAACAGATAATCAGTAATAATACAACGTATATAGACTGCAATGACCGTGATTGTTGCCCATTAAATTTTGATCTGATTGACTTACCAGTCTGTTGAATGAAATCAGTTTGAACCATTTAATTATTTTTAAACTTCATTTAAAGCTTCTAAATAAAGTTCCAATCTGTATGGGTGTATTCCAAATTCAGCTGTTTCATTTTTCGGGCTAAAAAAATCGCTACTTGAAAATGAAAACCTGAACGATGTTCCTTCATTTGACTTGAAGACAGGCACACTCACTCTTACAAATACTCAGGGCGCGTAAGAGAACCTTCAGTACAGGAGAGTATTTTTCCCCCAACTTCCAAGTTGCAGCTGAGAATGCCGATGTTTGAAAGCTTATATCTTTAAAATTAAGCATAATTATGTACTCATATTTTGGGAATTATTATTTTAAAACAAAGTTAACCCGATTATAAAGAAATAATGTTATGCTCGGTTTGTCCTTTAAATCTTACACATGTTTGAACCTGAGGAAGCCCAAACACAATATGCTCAGGCACCAGACGACGAAGAACACTTTAGTAAGCATCGTTGATGCTCATCAAAGTTTGTCCGTTTACTGTCAGAAAATTTATCATGCTGATTTGCACACTTACATGGTTGTTGGTGTAAATAACAGTAAGAAAAATACTTTCACAAACCCAAATTTAAAAAAAGAAAAGGACATTTTCAGGAATGCTGTTTCGTTTGCTTTGTGCCCGTTACTAGCAAAGTGTCCGCGTTGACAGCTGTAATACCATATGGCTTGAAAAGTTGAATTTAAAGTACATTTATCTTCAGGTGTTCGTCCAGATACTCTGTGTGGTTGAGGATTAAAAGCATGGTTCTGTAGAGTCGGGGAGGAAATCGTTTTTATTTAATTTCTTGAGATCCGAATATCTCCTTGCGATTTCATGTTTGATGCATTAAAAAGTGATATGGAAGGAGTTTTCTGAGCGTGATATGTGTGATCAATCGGGTAGGTATTGAAGGAATTTGACTGTATTCTAAAAAACCTGGAATCATGTCAGTTTGTTTACTACACACCATAAGAATAGCTTTTTTACAACCATACCAAACTATATATAATCATTGCCAGGGTAAAAAAAAATATTCACCCTTCATTGTTACCTTATCTTGTCTTGTCCAGCAGGAAGGAGGCGTAAAGTATGTTAATGGTGAGTCTAAAGCCATAATTAACGCCAGAAACATCACCACCGACACTTGGAATGTGAGGACACACAAAAGCATGGCCGGTTCTACCTATTAGGCGAACTAGGTAGTCGCCTAGGGCGCAGCGACGAAGGGAGGGGGGTGCAACAATGGCATTCTGTTTTTTTAAAAAGATGAATAATTTTAGGAAAGAATATCATTTTCACACAATGACATTAGCAGGACACCTTTCCTCTGCTTGTAGGTTGACCACCACGCTAGTTTTTCAGTACATGTATTACAGGAAAACCCCATTATTCCAGGGCGCAGGGAGTAGAGAGCAGAATGGCGCGGCAAATGGCGGGGGTTTGGGGCGGCGTTGATGGGTGGGGAAGGGGGCCAGTCAAGGAGGGCAGCGCAAAAATGACCTGCTGTTTCGTTTTTAAGTGATGAAAATTGTTAGGGAAAAATATCATTTTAATAGAATGACATTAGCAGGGCACCTTTCCTCTGCTTGTAGGTTGTCAATCAGTCAGTTGTCCCTTGCCTGGCACCTGGCGTTGGGGGGAGCACATGGATAGACACGGCAGCTGACAGGGCCCGCTACTCTTGCCTATTTTGGGCGATAGTCAGCAAATCCTGTACAGGACAACCAGTCCAGTCTTTGAAATTCGTAAGCCAGTTCTTCCTCTGACCTCCGCGGCATCGGCCACCCTCCAAGGTGCCTTGAAGGATAGTCTTCGACAGGGTGTTTGTATTGTGTATATAAGCAGTGTGAATGAGTGTTTTAGGAAGGAACTCGAGCGAGAGTACAGTAGAGAGTTTGTGCGTGCGTGTAGCGCCGCTAGCTGAGTCAGGCCTGTGTAGCCTTAGCTTAAATAGGCGTGTGTACCTTTAGTCAGCGTGTGTTGCTGTAATCAGTTGTTGTGTCGGGCGCGTGTGTCGCCGTTATAGTAGCAGGAGTCGCTGCTAAGATATTGTCAGAGTAAGCTATTTGAATTGTGTTGCCAGCGCGTGTTGCTGATTTGATAAAGTGAGATTGCTATACGAACTTGTGAAATAAAGTGTTTGGTAGAAGAATCTTGACTGCAGAGACTCTGTTTTCCGTGGAGAAGCTGGCACCGCAGATTGAGGACCCATAACGAGCTATTGACGACGACATAGGCGCATGGAACTTATGCTACGTCGTTCAATATTAATTACGGACGTTCAACATTTCCAACGTTCACCAACGTTTCATCCGTAACACTAAGACTTCTGGTCATAATGATCTCGTTCTTGTAGACAACAACTATTTTTAAACAGTAAACATGTAGTCAGTGCGGTTTGTCAATAATGCTAATTGCAAGTTCATGATCAAGATCATTTGGCTTCTTTATCAGAACTGTAGCAAAGAACCCACAGAATTTATGTATGACCAGTGGGGGTGTTATTTCATATTATTTATCAAAATTTCCTGCATGAGAGGTAATGGATAACATATCTCATTCTTTAATCTGTGCTTAAATTTTCATACTGTTATCAATATGTTTAGTTGTGTTTACCAGCCACAAATCTAGTTAATAAAAAACCCAGGGTCAAACTGCACTTTCATGGGCATATATGCAGGCGGGCACATACCCCCATTGGCTCAAAATAACTACAAAACATGTTTTAAAGAAAGTATTTTACTTTATCAATCCCTGATAATACTGTTCTGCATGCAGTAGATTTAAATTGTCACACGTCAAGTAGAAATGAATAAACATTACTCACTGTGATAAAAAACAACTAGAGTCCATGTCAGATGTGGAGGCTCTTTTACAGATGATATTGATTGCACAAAGGGCTTTAAACAAGGTAATGCATGTAGTGCTATTAAATCTTGTTTGTCATTAATGAACTGGATTTAGAAATTATAAACAATGAAAAACATGGGGCAATGCTTGCACATATTTCATGGAAATAATTATCCTGTTATTTGTAGATGGTATTGTATTGATGTCAGAAATTGTAATAGGACTACAAAATCATTGGAATATGACATGAAGCATTGTTAGCTCTTAGCCTAAATGTTAATGTAAAAGTCACATTGCTGCTTTTAGAAAAGGGCGACTTTTAGCAACAAATGAAACATGGATCTATGGAAGTGTACAGATGAATGTGGTTAATACTGATAAATATCTAGATCATTATTTACTAGGTTAAATTTTTACATGCATCAAAAAATTTAACAGCTAAGGCCAGAATCAAAATCAAAATCACTTTACTGAATACGCCATCGGCCTGTTTCAAGGGGGAGAATAACAAAACCATCAAGGGTATAAACACATATATATATATATAGAGAGAGAGAGAGCAATACGTATCAAGCCAACTGTCATAAAATTATGTATAAGCATATGACCAGGTACAACCAAAGATATGCATTAGGTCAGGGGTGGGCAAAATACGGCCCGCGGGCCGGATCCGGCCCGCCTCGCCGTTTCATACGACCCGCCAAAACGTATAATATTTTTTTAATATTCACAAAATTTGACAGTTTTCAACCGAAACTCAGATTCCACTTTTATGCGTTTTACCGTGAGAGCCGGCAGCGCGCATGCGTACTCAGTGCGGAAATCCCCGCCTGCAGCACTCGGAAACCCCCATATCAGTACACGTTGCTGACATGAGTAAAAGCATGAATCCTTCCAAAAAAAAAAAAAAAAAAACGTAAAGTTGATACGGAATGTCGAGTGTTTAATGAAGAATGGACACATAAATATTTCTTTTGTAAAACGGACGATAAGGCAGTGTGCTTACTGTGTTGCGAAACGATTGCTGTTTTCAAGGAGTTTAATTTGAAGCGACACCATCAAACCATGTAAGTTAATCTACGTTCATGATCAAACGAAACATCGCGAATTTGGCAGCAAATTTTCTGAAGAAGAACGCAAGAAAAAAGCCGCAGAGTATGTCACCAAAGCTCAAGAAACAACAGACTATATTTTCCAAACAATCAACCATCCAGGATAGTGCAACGGAGGGGGCTAGTTTCATGGTAGCATATAATATTGCAAAATGCAACAAGCCCTTTTCAGACGGGGAGTTCATAAAAAAGTGTATGGTCGATTGCGCAAGTGTCGTGTGTCCAGAAATCAGAAATACATTTGAAAACATTTCAGTATCAAGGCGGACTGTCGAGCGGCGCATAGAGGTAATCAACGATGAGCTCATACAACAGCTGGACACTGCAAGCCGTGATTTTGTGTGGTATTCATTGGCATTAGATGAGAGCACAAATAATGAAGACACCACACAACTGCTCATCTTTATCCGTGGAATTGACAATACTTTTACCATCACAGAAGAATTGTTAAGCATGGAATCAATGAAAAATACAACTGGTCAGGACTTGTTTGAGTGTGCAGTAGACTGTGTGGAAAAAAGAGGATTGTCATGGGATAGGATGGCCAGTATCACCACAGATGGAGCTAAATCCTTCACTGCCAAAAACAGGAATGGTGAAACGTTTGAAAGACAAATTAACAACTGAAAATCCAGGCAGTGATATTTTTTCATTTCACTGTATTTTGCATCAAGAAAGTTTGTGCAAATCAGCATTAGATATTAAGCACGTGATTGAACCTGTGATAAGTGTTGTGAATATTATTAAATCAAAAGCGCTCAACCACCGGCAGTTTAAGTCTCTGCTGGAGGATTTGGCGGCAGAATATGAAGACGTTCTTTACCACAACAATGTTAGGTGGTTGAGTCTGGGCAAAGTGCTAAAGAGAGTCTGGGCATTGAGGGAGGAAATCATTGTTTTCCTGGACATGAAGGAAATTTCTTGTGAATTCAAAACCAAAATGGGGTATGAAGAGTGGATGTTTGACTTGATATTTGCTGTTGATATGTTCGAGAAATTAAATGATCTGAATGTGACATTTCAGGGAAAAGGTTTAATTGTTTGCTCATGAAATGTGGACACATGTGAAGGATTTTAAGTTAAAACTGAGACTCTTTGCTCAGCAAGCAGGTGAAGGCAAGTTACGCCATTTCACTTTTCTAGAAAAACAGAAAGTGCCTGGAAATATAGCAACCAAAGTTAAGGGCTATTTGAAGAACTTGGAGGAAGAAATGGAAAGGCGATTTCAAGATTTTAGGAACACTGAGCCAGAATTTAATATTCTGGCTTATCCATTCACTGCTGATCCGGGTGCAGCACCTGATTAGCTGCAGTTGGAGCTGATCGACTTGTAGTCAGATCACGCAATGAAGGAAGCGTTCAGTTCCGCGAAACTAGTGGATTTCTACAAATCTTTGTCTGCTGACAAATTTCCTCACCTGAGGAAATTTGCAATGAAGATGTTTTCACTGTTTGGGTCCACGTACATATGCGAGCAAAGCTTTTCGTGTATGAAAATTAACAAGAACAAATACAGAAGCGCACTGACTGACACAAACTTGGAGGCAGTACTGAGGATATCTACCAGCAAAGGATTGTGAAAAATTGTGACAGGCTACATTTGTCCCATTAAACTGATTAAAGAATAAGATTTATAAATTGATATGAATTGTCTTTATTGTTTATTATTATTTAATGTTTCTATAATGGAAAAGAAATGCCAGTATTTAATGAACTGGGCAGTTTTAAAAAGGTGCGGCCCTCCGCTAACTTCCGCCGACACAATGTGGCCCCCGAGCCAAAACAATTGCCCACCCCTGCATTAGGTCATTCAACACCCCATAGTCTTGTAAATATGCAGGTACAAACACTAATATTTATCAAAATATTAGTCATTATGTATCATATAACCAACTTATGTTACCATTTTTATATGACATTCTTGGGTATAATGGGCTTTAATCTACACCATAACTTTTCTTATTTCTAATGCATTTAAACAAAAGAGCCAAGGCATAGTGTAATTATCATTCTGTTATCTGACATCAAGAGTGTGAAATGTAAAAGGGAACGGTGCTTAAAGTAATTTTTAGGGAGGAAAAGTTGATGAAGTTCAATATATTTAGGGCACACAATGAGAAAAAGCTGTTCAATTTCAGCTGTATCAGGGCAAAAGGGGGCAGTTCAAACCTTCTGAGTTTGTTAAGCAATAAGGCTGCTGATGGCATTTAAGTACAGTTATACCCATTCTAATGGACAACTGGGGAGGGAGTCCCAGAACTGGGTTCACTGGCGTGGTGTAGTTGTGGCCCTATTCTTGACTGGGGGTGAAAGGAATAAGAAGAAAAGAAGATACCCATTCTAATATGTATGAAATTATCTCTTCTGCTATTGTGTTTTAACCAGACAAGGAAGTTACTTAAAATAATATGAGTCTTGAATAAGGATATGGGAAATATGTTGAACTGCTTTGAATAGCATCATGCCACTGCTGATGATGACAGTCTATCAGTCTCTGTTTCAGGATTTGTAAAAAAAAAAGAAAAAAGTTTATCATCTCCAGTACCTTGACTTTCCCACACCATGCCAAAACCATATTTACACAAAAATATCATAATAAAGTGTAGCCATATTTTCTTGTTTTGCTTGTGCAGTAGTGATAACATTAAATAGGCTTTCTTCTGGAATCTAGTTTGTGGCATTCTTAGCACAATATGACATCAGGGGTCAGCAAGAAACATAAACATATGATGCATCCTCCCTTCAAATCAATGATAACACAAGGGCTTTATATTTAACTTCACTTAAATGCAGTAACTATAGTGGCTACCTTTTCCTCCCCGGTTTCTTTCTGTAGGTTTTAATCTGTGCTTTTGAATGTTTTGTCTTGCTCTTTTGTTCAAATGCATTGAGCTCACTGACAAGCAGGAAACTGTAATATTAAGAGTATAATTTTTATAAATGCTCAGAGAGAGACTTTCGCTATATAAACGTTCCGTGATTCTGGCCAAGCCAGTGTCTGTTCTGTTTTCAGTAGCGACCTGTTTTCTTGAGGCGCATAGAAAGCGCCTGTCAACGATTATATTTTTTTTTATATAAAACCAGTCCTGCTTCAGAACACGCCTGGGGGTTGGGGTATACCGCATGGAGTTCCTTCCTTCAAACGTTTGTCTGACACTTTGTATTTTTTGCACCTTTTTTGTATATCAAGAAAGGGATTTTCCAGTCATCTGAATGATAAGAAACCCCTGTTTCAGCAGTGAATGGTTCAAACGTTGCTTTATACAATTAAGTCTTAGTAGACTTTATAGCTTTTGTTTTGATTATTCAAAAGTAAAATAACAAGAGACGACGTATTTATGTATGTATTGTAATTAAATGAACAGTCACGCGTCAGAAGGGATCGATGTAGGCTTTCAGCACTGTTCACACATTTAAGTCTCCACATCAGGTACACATCTGTGGAATGCACAGACTGACGAGATATGTTTGTTATCGGGTCCAGAGTCTGGAAAGTCGAAGAAGTCCCTCCTGACCTACAGAGCGAGTCTCACTGCATTCGTGTTGTCTCCGTGTTGTGACATCCGTGATAAAGTGAACCAGTCTCCGATTCCGGGTCTGCATTTTACCCTTTTCACTCCCGTGGATATTATTTTAAGTCCAGGATATTTTAAACCTGCAGAAACTGGCGCATGGTGGCTTTTCCAAGTCGTCGCAAACAGTTCGACACACTCGAATGGCTCCTCAAGTCTAAGGATATGAGAGGAAGTATAGCTTTCTATATTCTCAAACTACCATAAACTACTCTTCGTAAAGACTTAAGCGAATTGTACCTGACTAACAAAAAGCTAAACAAAAAACACAGGGCGTGACAATCTGCTCACGCTACACAGGCTGCAATAAAAAAAAGTGGTGTGTATGTGGGGGGGGGGGAATGTATACAGAGAACGTTTCTAATCACTTTAACATTTTGCTGCTTGGATGTCAACATGTTAGAGCTTTACTTTTTCAAGAGCACCGTGATACACGATTTCCTCTTCTTGTATTTCTTTTTTTTTTTTAATCAAATAGATTTCTTAAGGCTTGGATAGGGAACAAATGGTTATTTTTGTATTATATTTCTTTGACAGAGTTGGCAAGTCACCAACACCCTCCCACAATATATGATCAAAGGTATACTGCAAGATTGGTCTATAAAAAGCGACAGACTGATTGCAACAATACTTATACATCGTAATTTATAATATACCAAGACAACACTTATTGGGTAAGGGGTCTCTTCTAACTCGTTAGTAATCACGTCGTGCACACTCATGAACAATTAATTTATTTAAACATTTGGATTAATTGTAACCCATGCGTATTACGAAGAATAATGAGCAGTCACGAGGCAAGCTCGCACATGTAACAGCGAAACTCGATACCAGGCGACTGCTTTTGTAAAGCGCATTGATCCAGCCGAAGGTACGAACATGCCCTACACAAATAATCTATTTTTATTATCGTCTCATTCGAACACACTGTAACATCTAATCTAATGGCGACCACAGTACCTGAAGTGAGTTAGGCTGCTACAGACCGCAACCAGGAACAATTAGGTGTATGTGTATCTGTCTGAAGAAGTGCACCTGTCCATGAGGTGGAATATATAGTGTGCTACCTTTTATAGTTGCAGCTCAAGTGTATTAGACAGGAGCAAGCAATTAAAGACAGACAGGTTCGCGTAGACCAGAGGTGTTAATATTACCACACAATGTTCTCTAGAACATTTTATGTTGTTATTTGTAGAAATGATTTAATTATCCTCTCTTAGTACTGCGTCGACTGCCATGTTTATGTGGGAGCGCGAGTCGCTTGGATTATGCGATAAACATACAGGAAAAGTACAGACTGGAGAACTCGTTTAGATCTTTGAACCAGACTTCTCTCATATACTTTAATTTGTAAACCTGCATGGGCGCTGTCTAACGATTGGTGGCGTAAAGCCACGCGTGTTAATAGGATGTGAGCATGAGGCCAGTGTTTTATTAATGAAGATTGTCTAGCTCGCTCTTTCACTGCTAGTGGCCTTCATAGCTCACATGCAAGAGTATATGTTATGTAAACTTTATTGTTTTGTTGTGAACAATTGTTTTTTGATGTAGTTTGATACTTTTCTGGCCACGTACTTATTTTTTTCAGTTTACCTAATGAAATTATTACTTCGCATTCGCTTTTTAAAATTTTGTTCTGGTTACTTTTTATTTTTTACATTTGTTGTTACTATTAGTTTAGCATTTTCTGACATGTTTATTACAATCTAAAACTCAGAAAGGCAGACTAAGAGATTAAAAAAAGGACACACAGATACGCACGCACGTACGCATACACGCACGCACACGCATAAACACACACGCACACCTTTGAATACATCATACTATACCTTATAGCCTATTCACGCCTTGTTTCTTCTTCACGTACTTGTCTTTGCAGCGATGCAGCAGTTCTCGTGTTTTCTCATAAGTGGTAAATAAGATCTTTAGGAGCGGCGGCCTTCCTCATTACAAAAGCTACCACGCCAAACGTCTGCAGTCTTTGAGAGAGGGTGCCTCTCTTAGAACTATGATCCCCCGGGGCTCTTACCAGCTACTTGGCAGGTTTCATCTATCTATGGGAGGAACTGAACAGGCAATCCTTACTTGAGACAATCACTAACAGGACCAACTGAGTATACAGGGCGAGCGGACCTTCTGACACTGAAAGGGACAGCGGCTTCAGATTCTGTTAAAAAACAGTTCTGCCTGGAATGACCAACTTGTGACTCTTTCCATGAAGGTCTTTAGATCACCTGGCTGCAGGATTCTTTGAACCCCTGGATCATATCTTCCTGAGATTTTTAAAGTGAAACAATGCAATTTTCTGGTGCCTCTGGAGACAGCAACCAGATCGAATCAGTAAAATTCATGGGCTTCTAGTTTATCGTGACTGAATCTTCACTCAGGATAGGTCAGTCTCACTGGTTATTATTCTCGGCTTCCTCGTCAAAAATCATCTTCCAGAATGGAGACACACAGAGCCATGTACCTCACGGTCCTGATGCAGCCTTCCTGTTGCCCAGTGCAACGCTTTCTGTCTACGTGATACTTACCGGTGTGATAGCTGTGCACATGTACTGGAGATTTCATGGGACTCTTGTTTGCAGCCTCACATTTGAAAACGGGGCGGTAATGTCAACACAAGTCAGCCTAAGGCGGTGGATGAAGACATCCAAAGAATTAATGCTGAATGGCGTTCATTTTTGTAGTGCTTACGGCAGATTGCTCTAACGCTCTCGCACTTGAAAGGCGACAAACACAAGTACATTGCGGTAGGACAGCTCAAGAGAATAGGTCAAGACTTCAGATATGTTTGGCTGCTCATTATTTAATCCAATAGGACGCCTGTGTACGAGGAAATCGACCAGTTGGCAAGGAGTTCGTTTTACAGAAACGTTTTCATCTGGCGGTCTCTCTTTTTTATTGAATGAGCTGTGCGTGTTAATCCTCTAGAGAATGAAAGACCTTCATTTGACATTTGATTTTTTTCTTTCTGCCTGTCCATCTACCTGCTTGTTCCCTTCCTCGTCCATCTTGTATGCAAATATACAAATGTGGAGGCAGCGAAGTCTGGTGGTGAAAGTGCCCCCCTTTACCCTTCTGTGTTTTTCGTTAATTATGGTGAAATGAAAGTCTACTTGTCAAAACTTGTGTAAATGCACTTACATAAACACTTACACAAAAGTGCTAAGCATGACACACTGACTTCATTTTCCCAACTTTAATTTAAGTATAATTTTCAGTACACATGTAACAGGGTGGGACGAGGTTCACTTGCTCAGTCTCACCACAATGATTAAGACAACACCGTCGTGGGTTGAGTCCGGTTTACTATTGTGTCAGAGGATAGGTCTGACTAGGCGAAAGCTCTAACAACTTGGTGGGGCGATGCGTTCACCTCTCTTCTCTCCGTTCGACTCCCCTCTCTTCTCCCTCTCTCACCCTCTTATTCCCCTCATACCCGACTTTTCTAGAAGCCCTGTCCTTGTTACTAGGCGACCCCCTTCCGCTCTCCTTCGGCCGGGTCGCCATTCGGCCAGTGGTTTTCCCCAACCCCCTCCCACTCTCTTTCGGTCACAAGGTATGTCACCTACCTTTCTATCCCTGTGTGTGTGTGTGTGTGTGTGCAATGCGTGTGTGTACCTGTGTCTGTGCGTGCCATACCCCATACTACTATACACACATGTAACACAGGCATATAACATTGCAAACAACACAATTTTTTATTATTAGGAAATTAGTATAATAATAAGATTATATATATTAACAACAAAACGATGCCCTCAACTTTAGGAGAAAGGATGGAGAGTCTTGCATCAGAATTCTTGTCATTGTCATTTGATTTTTCAAGATTCAGTAAAATCTTTAGCACAGTACGGCCTCTAGACAACAGCGATGCTATATCTTTACAAACACAAAATTATTACAAACCCCAAAAATGTGTTCAATAAACAGTTGAGTTTTCGCTTAGAGACCATGCCTAGTGAGGTGTAGAGGGGAGGGAGGCTCCATTAGTGTTTCATACAGAAATAGATGGCTATGTCCCCTGAAGAAAACTGCACCATCTGTTTACATCATGTGTGGTCATTGTACTGTCATGATTGAGAACAGTCTGGGAGTCTGCTATTCAAGGTTAAGTACAGAGTTTGTTCTACATAGTTTACATTGCAAACTATAGGTGTCAAGTGAAATCTGCTGTCTTAGATGAAAGACAATGATAAATACTTGAAAAAGAAAAGAATTTAATTCAGTTTCACAGACCCTGTGCTTGCTGTATGATAACCACAAGGATCAATAGCAGTTATAATGTAGTAAAGGGAGACTGGTGTAACTTTGGGCATGAAAGAAACAATAGCACTTGAGTCAGTGGTTTTATGCCAGTGGAGTATGTCAGTACCACCCTTAACTGAGCCAACAGAGACTTCAAAGGTGAGGTCATGATCTGGCCAATCAGAAGTGAAAAGGTTTCTCCAAGAAAGAGACAGGTGGGTTCCATTCCTGCTGAATTCTGCTTGTACACTTGCTGAAACGCAAAAACAAATGCTGATGACAATATTTTAAAATTTATGGTTATACTGTTTTCAAGTGTTTCATGTATTTTACTATTTACTATATTCTTACTTAACTTTTTTACTTTTATTTAAGCTCCTACAGTGCATACAGTGTCAATGATCTAGTAAATAATAAATAATCACAAAACCTTTCACTGTAGGTGCATTCATTGACACATGAACAGATTTGTTGACGGCTTTGCCCACAGAACCAAAGGTATTCACAGGTGATACACTCCATGTATGCATGGTAGTGTTTGTGAGAGCAAGTCCTGAGATTCTTGTAGCCTCCAGCAGGTAAGGAAGGTTCTTTGTCTGATATGAGTCTTGGTCATTGTTGGAATAATGGTCAATCTGCAAAAGGTGTTTTCAACTTAAGTCTTGAAATAAATATTTCACAAAGGGAATTTATAGTCAGTCTGTGTTGTCATATAGTGGAGACTCCAGGTATAACATTAAGATACAGTGGCTACATACCTACATACAGCACATCCTCATCATAACTTGTGCATTGTTATAAAACAGGAGTTCACTCAAGAAGCTAACATTACATTGGGCTTGATCTGTAATGCATGTTCAGCACTTATGCTACTTTCCTATATAAAAATGAAATAAGTGAGCAGTGTTATCTGCACAATAATTGTAAAATTCATTCCTTAACATGTAAAGACTTTTTAGCTTAACTAAAAATCTGTGATTAAATATTAAAGCTCAGAATAAGCTAGGATCCTAAAGTGACAATTTTGGGTTATCCCCAAAGCCTTCTAACAGTTTAAAGAGAGCTGTCTTTGTTAGCATATCAGCTTTGACAACATACCTGAAAGCCAGCCAGTGGATTTAGGGAGGCAAAGTTTTGCCAGCTCATACGTAAGTAGTTTTGCATCACATGACAAGCTTCACGCACTGGATACACAGTGATGCTGTCACCAAGGAGATGCAGTCCTCCAAGCTTAGCCTCCTCATTATCAGATGTAATGGTGAGTCCATCAGTATGACCAAACCCTGGTAAGCCTGCTTTATTGTAACAGCGAACAGAGACATAGAGAGTCTGGGGCAGCTTCAAGTCTTTGAGAGAGAAACCAACATCAGCGGTGATGGTGTATGTATTGGACGTAGGTTGAGGAGCTCTCTGGAAAGGAGAAATTTCACCTGACCCTGGTTCAAAACCTGCAACGCAGTTAATATAAACTGGTAAAATTTGTTGGCTGGTATAATTGTAGAAGATATGAAACATACAATTTCTGTGACATAATGCATTGACCTTGATTCCTCACCTGAAAAATATTACAGATACTAAATGGAAGGTAAAGTACGTGTTTGTGCCTATCAGCATTTGATAATTCCCATTGTAATATAATTTGGGCACCTGCCAGTATCTCTCCACTTATCATCAATTACTTACCAATAGCCCACTGACAATAAGCTACAGATGACTCATAGTCTGTGGCTTTCCATGATGCTCCAATGAAAAAACCTGTTTGAAAGTCCGCGTCCTCCTCTGTAAAGACCAAAATTGTGGGCTACTTTTTGTCACACTGTATTTGCAAGTTATTTAAGAATAACCACTGGCTACCCATTAGTCATGGGTAAGTCACCATAGACAAAAGCCTTTTTTTTAAAGACCACAAAATAAAACCATAAAAAGTATTTTTTGTTACTGTTACCATGGCTATATCAATCGTTCTCTCAATATTGTACATCAATTCCATGGACTGTTTCAGAATCAGCATAAGATTTGTTTATCAAAAGTTTTCACTGGTGCCTATTATGATAATAGATCAAGAGCTTTCTTAGGATTAAAAAAAAACACATTATACTGTTCTAAGAAATATATTTCAACGGGATAACAAAAGCAACATTTATTTTCCTATACCAGCAACTTAAGATGTGCTCATGCAAAGTAGAACAACTTTTGCTGGGTCACATGGAATACTACCAAAAGCAGCAATATATTTACGTGTTCCATCAATAAGATCTGTTATAACTGGTGGTGTCATATCAACCAGAAGAGGACTAGAGTATGCTACTGTTGTTAGTCCTGCAGCATTGGTTGCTACCACAGTCACATAGAGTGGTGTTCCATGGTGGAGTATAAGTCCCAGGGCAGAGCCATGCTGTCGTCGTCCTACACTCTTGAACCCCTGGATTTGAACCCCACCTGCCACCGTCCCTGAAAATACCAATTATTCTTTTCCTCATGAATAATAATAATAGTTGTGAATGAATGAACCTACCTTTGTTCTATTCTTTTTTTCTTAACATAATACAGAGTTCAGCAATATTGTATAGTCATCGCCTGATGAAGAGGTATTCAGTCAGTCAGTCAGTCGTCCCTTGCCTGGCACCTGGCGTTGGGGGGAGCACATGGATAGACGCGGCAGCTGATAGGGCCCGCCACTCTTGCCTGTTTTGGGCAATAGTCAGCAGGTCCTGTATAGGACGACCAGTCCAGTCTTTGACGTTCGTAAGCCAGTTCTTTCTCTGACCACCGCGGCGTCGGCTACCCTCCAAGGTGCCTTGAAGGATAGTCTTCGACAAGGTGTCGTGCCGGGTTACATGGCCAAAGAAGACCAGCTTACGTCGCTTGACTGTTGATAGTAGAGGTTCCTGGTGTCCTACCAGTGTGGCAATCTTGTTTCTTACAAAGTCGTTGGTTTTGTGTTCTTTGTATGAGATCCGGAGCAGCCTCCTCAGACACTTGTGCTCGAATGCCTGGATTCTCCTTTCTGTTTCGGCGAGTAGAGTCCACGTGTCGCATCCGTAGAGCAGGATCGGCACTACCAGGGATTTGTATAGCCTGTACTTGGTAGTGAACCTTATCTTGTGGCTATGCCAGATCCTATCTAGCCTAGCCATTGCTGCTGTCGCTGTTGCGATCCTGATGCGGATATCTTGCGTGGAGCTGCCGTCCTTGGAGAGAGTGGCTCCCAAGTACTTGAAGCTGCTTACCTCTTCGAGCTGTACCCCGTTCATATAGATCTCTGCTTTGCCGTTGCCATTGATCATAACTTTGCTCTTTTCTGTGCTTGTCTCCATTCCATATGCGTTTGAGCTGTCTGTCAGTCTGTTGGTGAGGTCTTGCAGTTCCTTGTTTGTACCTGCTAACAGATCTATATCATCTGCAAAGCGTAGGTTGCAGATTGGTCTTCCACCGATTGAAATGGAGGTATGGTGGTCATGAAGAGCTTCAAGCATGATGTTCTCCAAGAATATATTAAACAACACGGGTGATAGGGGACATCCTTGACGTACCCCTACTGTGGTACGAAAGTAAGCTCCTATTTGGTTGTTAAGCAGTACTGTACTCGTTGAGCTGTTATACAGCGCTTCAACGACTTGGACAAGCCCTTCTTCAATGTTGAATTTCCGCATCACATGCCATAGCCCCTCGTGCCAGACTCTGTCAAATGCCTTCTTAAAGTCAATGAAGTTGTGGTAAAGGTCCCGCTGATGCTGCAGATGCTTTTCTATAAGAAGACGACAGTTGAAGATCTGCTCAACTGTGCTTCTACGTGGTCTGAAGCCAGCCTGTTCTTCTGCTAGCAGCTCTTCTGCGGTGGTTCTGATGCGGTTCTGTATGACCTTCAGCATGACTTTACTTGGGTGACTGATAAGGCTTATTGTTCTGTAGTTCTGACACTGTTTGCTGTTTCCTTTCTTTGGGAGGGGAATGATTAGTGACTGCGTCCATTCTCTGGGCCATTCCTTGCACTCCCAGACTCTTTGGCACAGAACAGTTAGGGCTTTTGTAGTTGCTTCCCCACCCTGCTTGAGCAGCTCAGCTGGTACATTATCAACGCCTGGTGACTTTCCTCCCTTCAGACTATGTACAGCTTTTTCGACCTCTTCCCGTAGGACTGGTATGTCTGCAGGTTCACTGTCTCTAGTCTGGTTGTTTTGGAGAATGTTGGCGTCGGTCTTCAGCTGGTAATTGTACAGGTCCTTGCAGTATTCTGTCCATCGGTTGAGTACAGCATTGCCTTCTGTGAGAAGGTGACCATTGCTGTCTTCGATGACTGAGATCTTTTGCTGGTCTGTCTTAGTGAGGGTCTTTAGAAGTTGGTAGGCCTTTTGCTGTCACCTCGTGCCATTCCAACCTCTATGTCCTGGCACTGCTTCTCGATCCAGCTCTCTCTAGCTGCCTTCATCCCTTTCTTAATGGCACAATTCACTTCTTTGTATTTGGTTGCTGGTTCTGGTTTGCTTTTCTTTTCTCTCTTCAAGGCCCTCCTTTGGTCACAGAGGTCTAGTATGTCGTTCGTGACCCATGGCTGTTTCTTGTTTCTATGTCGCCCTAGAACCTCTTGGGCTGTCGACAGTAGCACCTCTTTGATGTTTCCAGAGAGGGTGTCTACATCACAGTCCACCAGGTTCAGTGCGCCAAATTTTCCGCCAACCGTGGCCTTGAAGACTTCTGCAACCTTTGGGTCTTGCAGCTTCTCCAAATCAAAGCGAATTCGGGGAGTGTTTGAGAGTCGCTTCGCTTTCAGCCTCAGCTTCAGGTTTGTTAGAACAAGGTCATGGTCGCTGCCTATGTCAGCGCCTGGGTACGTCCTTGTCTTGGCCCTGTTGATGCTGGATTTGAAGCGTCTCGGCAGTAGGATGTAGTCGATCTGATTATGGACCAGTCCGTCTGGTGAGTGCCAGGTGGCCGTCCTTGATTTCTTGTGGGGATACAAGGTGTTGGCTAAGGTGAGTCTCTGGCTCTGTGCGAACTCTAGGAGTCTGATGCCCCTGTCGTTGGTTTCACCAAGGCCAAATTTCCCCACCGTTCCTGCCCATTGCTGGTAGGCGTCTGGTCCGACCTTGGCGTTCCAGTCTCCGAGCACAACCAGGATGTCCTTTTTTGGAACTGCCTTCATAATCTTGTCCAGTTGTTGGTAGAATTCTTCCACTTCGTCGTCTCCATGTGTGGAAGTTGGAGCGTATACTTGGACAATGGTGACATTATGAGGCTTGGCTGAGACACGAATGGAGATCAGGCGGCTGGATACGGGTGTACAGCTGATGACGGCCGCGGCCACCTTCCTGTGCACAAGGAAGCCCACGCCGTACTCATGCCTGGTGTCCTCCCCACTGTACCACAGTCTGTGGCCGTCTTCCGTCACTGTTTCCCCAAATCCTGTCCATCTGACCTCCGCCAGTCCCACAATGTCCCACTGATACCGTTTCAGCTCGTGTGTGAGTTGGTGCACTTTTCCGCACTGGTATAACGTGCGTACGTTCCACGTGCCAATGGTTGTTCCTTCTCTTAGTTTGATTTCTGTTTTGGTTTCAGTCTTGGTCTTGGTCTTGGCTCCAGTAGCACACTTTTCGCTGACCCCACGCTGGAGCCTCCCGATAGGGTGCGCGGTCGTTGTTAGTCCGGGCCGCGACCGATCCGGCATGTTATCTCTTTTCTGGCGTATATCCATGGTCCTTTCATTGAGCTTATACACTTGGTAGCGCTAATCCCTTCTCCAAGTGAAGAGGTATTATTAATATTGCAATTATATTATAAATAAAGAAATATATTGATAAAATGCTGATAATGCTGATTTATCAGATAAATTCTCTGCTCACTAGCAAGTCTATTGAGCATTGTCATAAGCTAGTAAATATTTAAAAGTTGCATTATCATGGAATACCTTATTTTATACTATTTTATACTTATTTTATACTTTTATACTAAAGCATCACACCCAAAACAATGCATGATGAAGAGATTTGAAGAATAAATATAAATTATTACAAACACAATTTAAATGTCAACATTAGAACAACATTATAACGTCCCACAAATATATTAGTGACAGTCATAGGCTGTAAGGAAACCAGAAGGGAATATTTTAAAATTTGTGTCGAGTTGTTCAAATGACACTTTTTTTAACGTACACAATAACATTACGGGTTTCATATTACAGCAAAATATCGATGTTCTGAGACCACTTTCACATACCTAGCGCCCACTTGTAGTCAGTAATGGGAGAGTCATTGTCCAAGAAATGCCAGGATGACTGCACCATTGACCAGTGTGGCAGGAACACAGCACTGGCAGAGAGATGAGACTCACTAGAGACATTTCTTGAAGTTTCTGTCTGCTGGACATAGTGGATGGTCTCAAGGACAACGTAGTCAAGTGCTAGCTGCTGGTCAGTAGAGGAGGATGTTGTGCTAATGACCAAAGCTAGCGTGGAGTTGTGTGCTGTCACCACATAGGTGAAACTGTTGATAGAGGTATGAAAAAATTGAAAATAAACAGAAAGACAACAACCATAACATCAGGCAAGGGATTATGTCAGATACACAATTATGTACCCTTTCTCTCTTTGTCAAGTGAACTCGAAAAAAAGGCTCCTCTGTTTTGTTACTAAAGCATATTATTCATCATCCATGATTTATTTCAAAATGTAAACTTCAAAAGTGAGTATCAGAGAATGAATGTTTGTTGATATGAGCTAGCAAGAAAGTAATTTTACCAGTTTATTATCATGCCAAATGCCCAAGACAAATATATCAACCATTGTATCAACTATTCCAATAAAAATAATAGCATTTTCTTTAAAAGAAAATAACTATACCAATCAGCAACGTAGACATAGTCCAGTTGGTGCTTTTATGACATCACACATATAAATGATATGCCCACACCAACCATCACAGACAGCAAGATGAATGATCAGATCTTTCTCATTACCTGTGCCACATGATAACTGGCTCTTTCTCAGTGTCACACACACCCCGGCACATGGCAGGATCAAGTGTGAAGGTGTGTTGCTGGGTTCCGATCTGCACGTAACCTTGCACTGGCTTGTGGTGGTCCCTGAGGGTTTCTGGGTGAGCAAGTCTAACTGTCAACCGGTAAACTAACCCTGAAGTAAGGCCAGATACATTCTGTAGGATAGAACCAGAAAGCAACACATGCTGTGTGCCGTCTGCAGAGATGACATGCCGAGGGTGCTGAAGGATGATGCAAGATCCTGCCCCAATCTGCCATTTTAACATACAAAATAGAAATTGATGCTGTTCACACCTTCAAGCTAATCTTATTTAAGCATTGTAAATATTTTTGCAAGAAATATATTAACATTTTTCTTTAGAACATAAATTTCTCTAATGAAGTTAAAGACCAGTTTTTATCAGCAGACAGTTCAAGTCTGAATGAAGTCAAAGCTTAAAGCCCAGCGATACAAATTATAATATGTTAGTCCTGCAGCATACTTCAAATGCAGGAATATGTGTTAACTAGTACTGTGTTAACTGAGAGATGTGTCTTTTGTGTATAATGATATGTCTGACATTAACAACATATATCTGTCCATGCATAGGTCTTGTATTATTTCATATATGAATGGTGTTCTGTGTCAGTTGTCTTGTGTGCATCATTTGTTCAAAGTCATTTGGACCAAAAATGTAGTCATAAAATAAGTAGTTTTATTAATGGTTGCATGAGCTGCGGAAGAATAACTGGCTGCTTTCTATCTTTCAATAGCGGAAGAATAACATTTTGTTCTGCAGTCCGGTGTCTTCCTTGTTCATCTCAAAGTGTACTTTCTCCGTACTTTTACCACTCTGGCAGCTGTCATGCATCGACTGCCTTCATCTCTGTGACCTTAGCTGAATGTCATTTCTTCACTCTACATCATAGTTTCAGTTGAAAATCAACAATCTCCTCTTTCCACCATCTTCATCTGCAGGGGCTTGTCAGAGTGTTGTCTAATTGTAATGAGTTTTGCGTATTCGGAGTAAGTATACGTAGGACATATTACATCCAATATGTGCATGGTGTGTATGTATTGTGGGTGTGTGTGGTGAGTGTATGGTAAGTAGGTGTATTGTGAGTAGGTGTGTGGTGTGTAAGTGTGGTGTGTAGGTGTATGGTGTGGTGTGTGGTGAGTATAGATGTGTGGTCGGTGTGTAGTGGGTGTGTGTATGTGTGAACATGCATTTAAAAACACTCCCTCAAAATGTTATCATATAAGAAGAGGGTATCTCGTATCTTAAGTTACCTTCCAAGAAGATGGAGGCTTGCTGTCACACACCATCTGTCCTGTGTTAGATGTGACATCATTTTCAAAAGAAGGGTTGTTTACATGGTTAATGCTGTCTGTATAAATTATGTCAAGAGCACGTGGGGGTGTTGTATCGACCTTCATCCCATCTGACACACTGACACTTGACCTGTGTCCCACTGCATCAACAGCATAGACTTTGCTGTAAAATACTGTGCCTGTCAGAACAGAAAAAGGAAGAATTATAATAAGATCCTACACTAACTAATTTATCTCATGGAATGTATTGTGCAGGTGCAAATGTTAAAACTGCGGTAAGTACACTGATCATATTTATTTCAGATTCACATCAATATTTCATCAGACATTACTGAAAATGCATGATAACATCAACATTAACTGGCTGAATGATGGAATACAACTTTGTAATCGTTTTCAGATTTTTATTTTTTTATATGTTATTTCTGTGTTGGGATGTTTGTGTGTATAATAAGTGTGCATTATAGCATTATCCCTAATAATGATGACAGATTTCAAGTATTTTATCACATGCTTAATTTTTACATCTTCTGGCTAATCATTGTATTATTATAAAAGTGAGATGAAATTCTGACCCTGGTTTACAGGAGAGGATGGTATAAAGCTGCCTTTTGTTTTTAAGCCAACATCTGTCCACTGCATGACATTACATACGTCTGTGTCATTGGTAATGCCAATGCACCAGAAGAACCTCCGAATGCCAGAACCAGAATCAGTAAAGCCAAACCATTTTGCACTGATCAACTGGTCATACAACTGGTAGTCTGTATCATGTAGACCTTTAAAGAACATGTAAATGTAGAAAATTAAATGCTTACTATATAGACTAAGCACAATACAGATACATATTTTAAGCAATCAGCAGTCAAGAAAGTAATGAATGCAGTTTAATTATGTATGATCAACAAACATACCATCTCCATCTAACACAATGCCAGCAACAGGTGGCTGAACATCCAGCATGAAGCCATCAGAAACATCCCAAGACATCAAACCACTGCTACCCACTGCAACTACCGTGGTGTAGTATAAAGTATCTTCTCTCAGTGACAGACCAGTAGCATAGTAAGACTCTGTGTTACCCGACAAAGGTCCTGAACTGTGCACATCATATCCTGATTGAAATAAAACATAACTGTCAATATTGTTTTCAAAACCAATTTACCACCTTTACTGTTTAATGTGTAAAGTAAAAAGTTTCAATGCAACTGGAATCATCAACTTATGAGATTTGGCTGTACCAGATATCTGATAGGCAGCATGAACATACCCTCGATAGCAGTCCCAATGTAGACTTGAAAACTCTGGAGTGGTGCTGTAGTGTTCAGGAAGGATCCTCTCCAGGATGTGTAAAGTGAATCAGATCTTGTCACATAGTCTACATCCTTGTCCTGCCCAGCTTGAGCATGTTCTTTGACCTGTTGCACAACACATAGTCAAGATCTGCCATTAGAAACTTTCCACAACAGGACAGGTAGATGACTACTGCTGCACAACACATAGCATTAAAGGTCTGTTATTAGCAACTACAGGACAGGTAGCAGATTCATACTGTTGCAAGACACATAGCAAAGGTCTGTCATTAGTAGCTTACCACTACATGACAGGGAGCAAACTCTTGCTGTTGCTAAGAGTTTGCTTTCATGTTTATGGAGGTGTTAACGTTAACTCTTGCTGTGTAACATTCTCCATACTGCATAAATACTGCATCATCTAGCATTACAAAGATAGGAATTCGGTTAAACAATGCTCAAATCCATAATTTGTAATAAGTATAACCACTATTAAAAGTGTGTTGTGATTAATGTCCAGCATACTTGTTTTAATAAATAGTACACATATTCTGTATATGCATACTTAACCTCTTTGACTATGGTGATACACCTACTCACCCCTCTGCCTAATAGGTTGATGACACTTGGACGACTTGGAAGAGGAATAATGCCCTTAGATTTAAATAGTGCAAAGTTCCCATTTGGATACCAAGCTCGCACAAATGTTGAATATTTTAGTTTGGAAATGAGTGGATTGCCTGCTCAGAAAAAGACAAATAAGCAGCAGCACTGGAAAGAATGCCAAACTGGCGATGTTCTGTAGTCAAAAGGTAATCAGAACATCAGTCAAGATAACAAGAACAATAAGCAATCATGACATCATCAAAGACAACAAAAACAAGTAATCAGGTTAGTAAGAAGAACAAGTAATAAGGACATCAGTAAAAAAAAGTAATCAAGACATCATTAAGAACAAGACCAAGAATTGAAATCCTGTCAAGTTGTGTTGCTATTTATAAGGTTTTGTAAGTGTGTGTGTTTGTATGTGTGTGGAAGTGGAATGTATATCTAAATAGTTTACATCTTTGTAATGCATTCTTGCAGGTCAGAAAGGGCTTAGATCTTCTGCACAAGCATAAATGTTGTGAAAAAAAAATTAGACTCTAGTGATACACAAGTATTACTGTGTGCATGTTAAATACGAGTGAAGTAAACTAATTATTGCCCATCTACTGAGCTTTGCTGTTTGCTATAATAGTGTATACTGCATTAGTTGCTATTATAAAGATGAATTTGTCTCCTACAAATAGCATATCTTTTTTATTCATTTAATTTCTTCTTGACATTTCAGCATAATATTTACTAATATCTTATAATAATTTTCTTTATCATCAACATTTATGCCATAAGCATATTATATTTTCAGGAAACAGATGACTATGTTTGAAAGAACAAGCAGAAACTTGAAAATCTACCTGACGGAATGGTGAGGAGGGAGTATGGTGTCAAGCCCACATCCATCCATATGCGATCAAGTGCGAGACGAAACACACCTGCAGCTGTTGCCTGATCACTTCTGCCAGCTGATACTTCATATCTTTTGATTTAAAATCACATAAAAATATAAGATTCACGTCTGGAAATTCAATAAAGCCATATATGAATGCTACTTAGTAGATATTATTAACAATGTTAGAAGGAGTTTGAGTACGCATCACAAATGAGATCTATACACCCAAGCATACAAGATCAGTCTATCAATTCATTAAATCAAGTTAACCATGCAAGTGCTAACCAGCCAACCTTACATAAACAACTAAATTATTATGCCTGAAGTTTAAAACGACACCTGTTTGGTTTTAGTCCTCGTGACACAGTTACATTCCAAGAAGCTGCTAGGTAAGAATTGCTGGGTGTGTAGTCTTCTGATGATGATGACGAAGTCCTTGGGGATATGAGTCTGGTCAGATCAGCATGATCATACACAGTCAGCAGTGAGTTAGGATTACTTTCTGCACAAAAATTTAAAAGATTACTGCTTTACTTCCATTTCCATTTTTAAGTTAATGGGTCTGCCTCACTTTTTTCTTCTTTCAATTAGTTCTGTATATATAATTATTTCTTCCTGTAATGAAAAGAAGAAATGAACAGCCCTAAACATATTGATCAAAATACAACATATGTAAACTATGCATAAAAAAGGTTACAAAACATCATGACTGTAGCAGTGCAAAAGTTGAAAGTTTTTTTTTTTATTTTGCAAGAGAAGAAAGAATGATATCACTGAATGAGGCCACATATACAGGGCTGATAATGAGTAATTTAGCAATTTATAAAAACTAGTTCCATAATCTTTTTTATAAATACAAAAAAAATCTCTAGAACAGACTACTGAAAATGTATAAAACAGTTAATATCACAGTTTAAAATAAGTGAAAATAATTCTTCCAGAAATTTAATGACCAATTCATCACAGAAAAAAAATCATGGCTGTCAAATACATAGTGTTTTTCTCAAACTTTAAAAAAATGCAGACCATTACAATATCATATTGCGATGTTACCTTCAGGAAGCGGGGCACAGGATGATGCATTACATGTGGCCCCTTGCACAGCACAAGAGCATTGAGCAAGACAGTTGAAGGGGGTGCAACGACGAACAAGGGACATACCGCCACCTTCTTCCAGCTCAAACTCAGAAAGGGCAGGGTGGCTCAGTAGGCCAACCTGTCATTATTACAGAAACAATGTCATCATATGCCATTTGCCTTTTAAAATTAAACAGAAAATTTTTGTTGATAGTATTTTTTAAAACCCAAGACCACCAATAATACTAGAAAACATTCATTGTGTAGGTTTGTGACCACATCATATGTTATAAGCTAACACAAGTATTTTCTTCTAAATTTATATCTTAGCAGTCATGAAGTATGAAAGTATGCCTCAGTGTGCATAATGGCAAAGGTAAAGCCTACCAATGAGGAGCTAAAAAATGCATTAGAGTCACCTCCCACTCCATGTAGGGACTTCTTGTTGGCTTAACAGCACTTTAGGATGAAGATGGACTCTGTAATTTCATTGTAATGATCTGGATCTTGTAGCTATGATATGAATTGGTGTGATTAACTTGAACACTAGCATTTCCCTAGACAGTGATGATTAGCCCTAAGTTACTTCAGATAACTCACCTTGTTCACAGCCCAAATGGCAATAAAGATCTTCAGTCTAGCAGTTAATGGCTGTGTGGATACCTCATACACCTGTACAAAGCCCTCGTTCTCATACTGAGTTCCAGACCCATTGTGAAACACTTTGATGACAGTGTTCTCCTGAGACAAAACAATCAGCTTTATTGGTTCACCTGGTAACTATTCATGCAAAAGGAAAACTGGGCAGCACATAGATAAATCTAAAAAAACATGTTTCAACCTGAAGGACCTCCATAACATACTTGAAAGCTATTCATTTGAATCAGGACAACCATTTAGAATAAGTGCACTCCTTACATCAATCCAAAAAGAGAAAATGATCAAACTTCAATGAGCAGCATAATAAAATCAAAAACGAAAATCGCATGAGAGAGAAAACACTGGACACATTGCACTCACAAGGTTAAGGTCATTTGCAAAAGGGGTGGACCCAATACTGATGATGTAATGGTCAAGTCCTGAGTGGACATCAAGGAAGCCAAGCCAGGCTAACCGGAGCTGCTGGCTGGACCACACCATCCACCCATCAAGATGGCGTCTGAGATTAGCTGCATGGTCAGTCTTTACAGCAAACATACCTGCAAAATGGGTACCTGATTTATCAAGGAAGGTAAATGGAGAGTAAGGCAAGGATTGGGGTTTTCCTTCCTAGACATGGTAAGCCATTCACTGCCCTTATGGGCATGAGGCTATCAAACTCGATCTTTACTGTTTTCTAGAAATAAATGTGAAATATGGAAAATATCAAAATACAAACAGAATAAAGTCATGCAATCAGGCACTTAACAATTTGTGATGATCATGAACAAAGGGAAGAGACCACAAAAATGGCAAAGAACAAACTAAATGTCAACACATTTCTGATGCATTTCAGACCTGTTTCTGATGTTTAAACCCTGTGTCCTAAGTAAGGAAGTATGCATGTACATCAGTCTTTTTTTCTGAGACATAAAAAAGCATCATGACATATTGATAATACCTATGACTTTTAACTGCAGTAATGAAAAAAGATCTGTTAGAAAAGAATTATTCTGAAGTGTTTTATGATTCCTTTACCTGTGACAGGAGGAGTGCTGTCATGCAAAATCTCTTCAGACACACTAGTTGCACACAGACGTGCTACATTACAGGTAGTGACCTTGACTCTGTACAAGCTGCCATCATGGAGGCTCAATGATGTGAATGTATAAACTGACACTGGTGCAGGTACCTGTGGAGATAACTCTGCTATCAAGAAAGGTCTCTAGCTGGAGTTTAATATAGGCAAAAAAGAAATACCTGGTGAATAAGTGACCACATAAGTAAGTGAGTGAGTGAAATTAAACCTTCTAGGAAAAAAAACTCATGTTTAGACAGTTACATGTATATTCTAAACACATGTACACATGCCCTGTCAGAAATACACCAATCAACTACAAAAAAGACATGAAATACTTGATCAACTGTACAAGGACATGAAATACTTGCCTGCAGTGGCCTTGATTCAAACTCTCCCAGCAAGTGGCTGGTGATGGATACAAAATGTGCTGCCAGTGGTGATCCTGCATCTTCCAGTGACCACCTGGCAGACAATGTGTCTTTACTAACCAGACGTGGCCCCCCAAGAGTTCCCAGTCCACCATTCAGCTGGGGAACCTGCTTCACTGTTGGTGCTGTTGTGTCCACCTTGAAGCCATTGGAAGTAACTTCGATCAAGTTACCTGAAGAGACAACAAAAGGCTAAAACTTGTTTGTTACTTAACTCACTTGGCAATTTACACCCTTTACTGCATAATTCTGACTACTGTCATGTTAATCTGCGTTGACTAAAAGCTGCCTGATGATTGTAGTTGTACACAAGTGTCTAATGTGTTAAAGAAAAAAAATGTTAGAGAATACAATACATAGGAGGTCAAGTACAACACAGGTATGTGAGGTTGGAAAAGGTTGAGCATGTTCTTTTCTAGTCCAATGAAATAAAGTCAAGAATGAGGAGATGGCACTCATGACAAATTTCTGGTAATTGCTCAATGATAATGGCGTTTGCTTGTAATAAGTGTCTTGTCTATAGGATCTTTGTCTAGTTTTAAAAAAAGTACCTGCTCTGTCCTTAGCAGTGATGGTTATGAATATTGTCCTGTTTCCTGGAAGTGGAGTTGAGAGGTCTGATGTGAAGGCTTCAAGTGCCATACCAACACTGCGTGATGCCATGATATCAGAGGCTCCTGGGCTTGTACCCGACCTCCACATAAACCCAGCCAGGCCTGAGCTCACGTCTACAAATCCTGTCCATTTGGCAGCAAGAAAATCTCTGGCAGAATACAAATCAACTGATTAATGAAACTCACCAACCTATATAGCTGCTTCTAGCATTTTTATTAGACCAACTAATTTTTTCATGCTTTAAGTGCTTCAAAAGAAAGGAGGAAATTTAACAAGATAAAAATTGAGGAGACAACTGAATGGACAAATAATCGACAAAAGCCTCCTCCCTTTAGTTATTGTTTTTTCATGGCAGCTCTCTCTACATGTATATATGAGTGGATTCAAAAAAGGTCAAAACTGTGTTGAAACACATACTAATAAAATCAGAACACAGAGAATTTATATGAGAAAAAAGAATTCACTAATTGCTGTGCCAATAACATTAAAACAGGAACAGTCAAGAATAGTAATCAGTAGGAAAACACGAAGTCAAATATGTCATCAGTATCAGTGCTGACAGAATTTTCTAGTAACAAGCCTGAGATATATTTCAGAACATCAGTACAAAAATATGAATAGACTCAAATATGTATTAAACTGATAGATTTTATGGATCGATCAAATTATACATTAACTCCCTGCTTGCCTTTGAGACTGAAAGGCAATATCAGCATCTCCTGCTCCATCCCAAACATCCCCTTCTATGGGTGGTGTGGTGTCAATCAAGATACCATCTGATTTTATCTCTGTGCACCAGTCTATGGCATTGCAAGCTCTGACTGTGGTATAATAGCGAACACCCTCAGACAAGGACACATGATTCCATGTCACCTCTGTTGAATGAGTCACAGCAAATAAGTTTTAATGTCATCAGATTTCTTGCTTTATTGTGGCATGAATATGTTGCATTTAAATTTCATAAAACCCAACACCCTCAACAATCATGTGGACAGTAACTAGATTACAGTAACTTGGTGATTGGTGGGGGGGAAGGCATGCAGCTTAAAGTTTTAATCTGTTAAAGCTTTAGCATAAGCAGCCATATAGTTAGAATCCAGTCTTGCGACAAAGTTACTCAGTTCAGTGATCTTCTGAAAAGTTCCTGTAAAACAGCTACACCTAAAACCTCATATTTTTTTCAAGATTTTTGCATGCAGTTGATGCAAACTCCGAGTTGAGAAACAAGGATGCAGCCATAACCACAAGTCATATAACTCAATAATGTGGTATTATACAAAAGATATCAAATGCACCTAATGCAAAAAAAGAGTGACTCACCCTGTGAAAGGCCTATATCAAATTCACCAACAATGTCATCACATCCTGAACAAGTTCCCAGTCTCACATAGTAAGTGGCTACAGGAGACAAACTGGTGGAAAACCCACGCCAGAATGCTGCCACATCACTGGGTAACCTGGTGAAGTCAACATCAAATGCCATGCCACCATCTGTGGGAGGTGGGCCATCGTACACATGACCAGCTGCTGGTACAGCTGTCATAACAACCCGTGGCCGAGACACAGCACTGGTGAAGAGACCTGCTCCATTCATAGCCTATCATGAAAGCCATAGAATATTAACCTTTTCATAAGTATCTTTTCACATACTATCATAAAGGACATAGACTTTCAGCCTTCTCATAAGTGTTTCACTTATCTATACTTCTTTCTCAAGAAAAATATGGATGCTTCTCTTTGTTTCCATTTTAAATCTATAATAATCATAATTTTAAGTCTTTTAGCAAATCTTGTTATTTCTGATTTAAAGAATTAAAAGACTATGTCCAAAAGGAAAATGTTGTAGAAAATTGCTTCCTACCTTGATAGTTATATAGTATGCATGGCCTTCGACAAGCAGACTGTCAGGAATGAAGTCTCCGCAGGTGGTGGTAAGAATCTGACCCTCCATGATGTCATCATGACCTGGTCTTGAGCCAAGGGAAACAATAAAACTGGCCACACCACTCTCTGCATCTTCAAACATGGCTTCCCAGCTTTTAAAAGTATGAACAGAAATAATTATTAAACAGGACCATCAACCCAAAGAGAGTTGACATATAACTGAGGTAACTTTCAACAGTATCTGTTGATTGCAAAGTGTGCAGGTCACTTTGATCTGTCTGAATGATCTTGGAGCTAATGTTTTTAACTTGACTGTTTTTATCCTGGACCGATAAATTATTAAAGTATTTGATCAAAGAAAAGGACAATGCAATCTATGTATAAGACATAAAATAATTGAAGGGATGTGTGGACACTTGTTTCCTCAAAATGGAAAAGCATTGTTACACCCTCTTTGTAACAGTGTTGACATTCTAGTGAAGTTTCTGGATCAACATGATCAGTGGTTTCCCTTCCATGATGAACTTTAATCATAACTAAGCTAAGTGAAGAAGCTGGGGACTATGGAAAAAAGTGTTGCATGTGTCACTTATGGAAGACTGTAGGGCACAAAGAGAGCACTCTCGGATATATTCTTTCATGATACATACCACACACTGAAGGAAGTATGAGATGTGATACAGGTCTCTGGAAACTGCATCTGTTTATCTGTCCTCTTAGGGGCAGTGTTGTCAACAACAAAACCAGAGGATATGCCATCCATAATCAGTCCTACATTATCCTCAGCTTTAAAAAAAAACATAAATTGTTTATTGTTCACTGAGCAGTTAATAAACATTATCTTCTTTAATCTATTTTACTTCATTTTAAAAAGACATTTGATTTATGTATGACAGATTATCTTAAGCTCAGCTACATCATCAGAAAGTTCTTGAACTTTCCAATCTAGTTTCTTTTTTACATAAATTTCAGAACATAATGGGTTACTATAAACAAAAAATATTGCCTGATACTGATTTTTTACTTATGTAATGCAAATTCTTAAATTTGCTGTAATTATTGACATCATTATGAAAAATTTACAGCTTCAGATGGTACCTCTGACAGTAACATAATATGTATGTCCACACTGCATGCTAAGAGTATGTAGCATGACCTGATTGACCTGACCCACATCCTTAAAGTTCATCACCTCTTGACCTCCTGGAGTGGAGCCTACAATGAAAGAATTAAAACTTATATGTTTAAAAATACACACATTCATCATTAAGCACACCTGTGTGAAATACAAACACACATGCATACACATGCATGCATCATAGTTATAATCTTCATACACAGCAGATCATAGATACTCGATCAAAGGTATTACTGTATACCATGTTTATGCTTACCAACAGAAATATAGTATCGCAGGATTCCAGAGTGATGTGGAGTTAATCCCAGCTCTTCAACATCACTGAATCCATCCCATCTGACCGACAATGTTTTCAGGGAGGACTGCACATATCATAAACATTTAATAAGTCACCTCCTTTAAGATGGTGACATTCTAAAGTTACTTTCAAAACTATGCTATAAACAACACACACACACACACACACACACACACACACACACACACACACACACACACACACACATTTATATATCTTTTTATTGTGATAAATTGGCATTAAAATAATTGTAAAGTGAGTCCTGAAATCTTTTGGTTGCTGGCAAATAAGATGTTTGATACTGCACTTTTAATGAAGCCAGCTTGTAAATTTTTATCTCTCAACCCTCTGAAGGGTCAGGTACACATTCAACAGCTAAGTGAACCGAGGGAAATATACACCACAATGCTAATAAACTGGCTAAAGTGTATGCATCAAGAGCTGGACAATGGTGCTGTAATTGTCTATCCATTTCCTTTTATGAGTATAACTAAAGTATAAAAACACCAGTTTATCAAAAACCTCTTCCCTAGATTTTTGCTATTTAAAGTTTTGTAGATTAGTTACAAACTATCCTGCAAGTTCTCTTCAAACTTTTTACCTGATAAATGCCTCCCAGCAAGCCATCAACATAAACCACACCTTCCTGTGGAGGTGTCTGGTCCACAGTAATGCCATCGCTGCACGCGCTGACCTCCTGCAGCACTTCCGACCATTTTTCATACACCACAGTTTCTGCTTCAGCATGCACGCACACGTAGTAGCGATGACCATTCTCCAACAATGAACGCTCGTATGGTGGGCCAAAGAATACATTTAGGTACTTCTGGCCTAGAGGAAGAAAATGTTATTTGCTAGTTTTTAGCTTACGCCGATGTAACTTTTGTTATAGAACCAACTTGATGGGCAACCATTCCTTTATTCAAGATCTTTATCTACCGTGTGTAGGTCACCAGGTAATAGACATAATCATGGCCTGAAATCACTAGGTGAGAATGAGTTCATTATCATGAGTTCAGATAAATGACAGATATTGGTATACCAATACTGGTATTAGGAATATGCAGAGATTACAAGATAAGTAAACACCCACAGGGACTAATTGTTCAGATATCCTTAAAACCTTTAAAAGTGCAGAAATCATTAAGCAGTTTTGTCAAACATACCAGAGACTTCTCCACAGGCAACTGCATATACAGAGGAGCAAGGATCCGTCATGTTTTGTTCCTCTTCATCTATAAAAAGAGAGCTGACATCTGGACCCTGGCTCTCAAGAACTGCCCATCTGACTCGAGAATGACGCAATGTGGGCCACACAGCAGAGATGATGTTGGTGTGAGTTGTGTACTCCTGATCTCCTTGACTCCACTCATCATTAAATCCAAGTGACACTGGCTGACCTTCAGCTAATGAAGGTAAAATATATAAATCACTGAGAAAATCAAAAGTCAAATTCTTTTGTTGTAAAGAAAACACTACTAATATCACTTATTCAATTGCACTGTATATTTTAAATCAGCCAAAACCAGGAATAGCTAGATAAAACTTAACTTGCAGACAAAAAGTAACTGTTTAAGTTCTACAGCATGAGCAAGTTTTTTTTCTAGTAAAGAAAGAAAAATGCATTATGGTTTATAACTTTATTCATCTTAATTTTCGATGTTATGATTAGTTAGATGTGGACTTTGCAGAATTGCCAGCCTAAGAGTGAAGTATACCATAATAACACATACTACAAAGAATTGTACCAAAATGCAAGTCCATATGCTCTCGATTCATGCATGAACTTACCTCCTGATGCTCCCCCACAAGCATCAAGAACAAGTTTAGGAACAATATAATGTGGGTCTTTTGCTGAACAGTTTTTGATGTCTGAAGACAAGAGAGAAACCAACCCCACTTTGTTGGTTCCTAGCAATGAGACACGGAGACATCTATGGAAGCTGAGATTTCTTGACATTTGTTGGGCAAATAAGCTCTGAACAGAACAGACAAAGTTTTGTGGGAATAAATACAAAAAGAATTAGTGAGGGAAGTATCATATTTCTCTTAAAGAGGTAGGAAGAGAGAGAAAAGGAGTTTTATGCCAAGCCATCATGCAGCCAGCCCTGACCATGTTCTGAGATTCTTTTATATATAATAACAACTTACATGTGTAGCATTTAAAATCTGGAGTTTAGGAATTGTCTTCCAGGCCTGAAGTAAATGAGAATCATGGCTATCTGTCACAGACCACTGGTAGGAATGCATTACAGTCTGTGCTGCAGTCAGGTCGCTGATATCTGGATCTCGGAAGTTTTCAAATCTTATCTCCAGCTGCAAAGCAACATCATAAAATGTGGGTATCAACATGCCTTTTTATCAATTTTCACACATTTTCCATAGAAAGTTATGCCTTCATTTCATCTTTCTCTTGTAAAAGACTCTATTTAAGGTCAGTGATAAAACTGCTCATTTTTTTCTTAGTGCCTTGTAAATGTTCCGATTTACCATAAACATTTTTTAAATAAACACGTCTCATTACCTACATTCAAATTATGGGAAGACAAGATGATGGTGTCACTAAAGGAATTAAAGTAATGGAAACATACTGTACTATTATTGCCTTGCATGCCTTCCATATAGGTGACTGCAATGGAGCCTGTACGAGCAGGACCAGAGACAATAACAACACCAGAGCTGTAAGCTGGCTTGCTGCACAAATTTCCAATACAGAACTTGACGGCAACTCGATATTTATTCCCAGGCTGTAGTGCCAGTCCTTCAGCGACAATAGCATACGTTCGGGTGGAGAACTGGTATTCTGTGGCATTAGTCCATATTTCTGATGATAAAAATGGAATTTTGAGTAGGTGTTGATAATAGGCAACTTGTCAAACTAAAAATAATGAATATTCAAGTTCGTAACTGTGCTATTTTAACAATGAGAAAAATTATGAAGTGAAAGTATTTAGTGACTAAAAAAGAGAGTTTTAATGAATCACGCATAAAATTATGTCAATGGGGAGTGTAGAGCGAAATGGTAAGACCACCAGCATCCAAGGACAGAGGTTTACATACTAGCAAATTTGATACTGCTGCAGTGCAGCATAATTTCCACAGTTAACCCAGCTGTTGAATGGGAACCTGAACTATTAGATGGTTGGGTGATGAAAGTCAGTGAGGAGAGGAGGATGGCACCTCAGAAAAAGTTGGCCCCAAGAAAAGTGAGGACACCTACGCCTGACTCCCAGTGACTGAAATGTCATGGGAATACTTTAATCCCACAAAATACTTATTCACCTCAAAAAACTCCTCCATTAAATTTAAAAGTACTGTTAACAAAATAAAATGAGGTTTCATGGCACCATGCTAGAGTCAAATTCACTAATGATAATTCTTCTCACCGACACCAGGAACAGCCTTCTGGATTTTCCACTGAACATCAGGAAACCTTATTTTCTGCTGTGCTGTTAAAGTCCAGTGACACCACAACATGTTGTGTGACAACTGAAAGCTTGCATCATCTTCACAGGGTATGAAAGGTTTCTGCAAGAACAGGTCAGGAACAGGCAGATATTTGGGATTATGTAACATGTTACAATGTTGAATGAAACCATGAATACATTGTATAATAATTTTTTAGATAAGAATTTTTAATATGCTTATCCTTTTATGTCACATTCAATACATCAGAATTTCTTTGCATTTCACTTTCTTGTGTGAAAGAAATACTACTGGAGATCGATTGCGTTTAAATTTACCTAGCTAGAAAAAAAAGTCTCTGAAATTTTACTTCCGGTTCAAATAGGGATTTAGTGTGCATTAGCTAATTAAAGCCAAAAAAATAAAATTTACAAACTGTTATGTAACCATATAACTGCTGTCCCTGTTGGCTACACAGGGGTGAGCAAGTCACACAAGAACAAAGATGGAATTAGCTGCAGAACTTTAGATTTGTTTTTCAGGGCTTCACTCTGTGGCCATCCTGTCCTCTCCTCCACTCTCACTCCTGAAGACCATGCCTTACAACTCCCAAACCAAACTATATTTATCCCATCACTGTTGAACGTTCTAGAAGCTACCCTTCCCTTCTTATTATGTGATCAACATGTTCTGTCCCTCAGCCACTATAGCAGTGGCTCAGTTCTCATGCCGGTCGACCCCATATGTGTGTGTATGCATGCAATGAGTGTGTCCATGGCTGCTCTAATGGGTGCGCATACAACCCCCATTCTGCCCTCCTAAATAGGTCAGGTAACTCTGGCTGTAACAATGGGCCAGCAGGCACAAGCAGAACAGTTCAAGGTTGCCTGTTACTACACAGCACTCAAGGAAAGGAACAATGTCCAAATCAACCTAGTACCCTAACCTAACTTGGTAACTTACCAGGGTGTTGCGGTTAAAATGATTTAAATAATTACATTTAAAACAATGAGTAAGGAGGGGGAGACAAATTTATAAAAGTTTGTTAAAATTTTGATAAACAACACAAGCCATCAAAATGAAGCTTACATCTTCATGTTGCTCTGGTGACCAGGACGAAGTCTCTGTGTGATGTAAAACACAGTGTTAGAGTTCTTTATAGAAAATATATGTAGTACCTGCTGAAGTTTTACAATTTAATGACCAACTTTTTGAAGTATACTCCTAGCTGTCTTTATTATACAAAACCAAATATTAGCCCAGTCTTTGAAGAAGACAGGCAGTTATGATGCATAGTTAAGAGAAACAAACTGGTTGCATGCATCACTTTCTAGAACCAAAATTTATTTACTGCTCCCTTAAGGTGCTACATATAACCTAGTTTATAAGTGACATTTCACAAATGCACAAATGGGTACAAACAAATGCACTCATAATGCAAGACATACCGCTACTGTTGTTACACCCTGAGCCATCCATTATCTTAATGTTAACTTCCTCATCAGCTTCAATAACAAGCACACCATCACTTGATACAGCAACCTGTCCTCCATTTGTCAAAGCAATAACCGTGCAAAAATATTGCTGAAAGAAAACCCAGAATTACCTATAAAAAACATCGCTTAAGCTCTCTGATATACTAATATTATAAAATCTTATTTTTCAGACCTTTAAATAATTTAATGCAGTATTTCTTAATAAAGCCCCAATATTTAGAACCCCCTTTTAAATATTGACAAGAGTTTGCTTCACTCACCTTGTTTTTTTGTAGACTAAGGCCTGCAAACACATGTGCAGTAACTGCCCCAACCATTACAAAGGATGCCACATCATCTGCTCCTTGTTTACTACCTAGTCCAACTTTATACGTAATCTGCTGTGCTCCACTGTCAAAGCCTGACCAGCGAGCCTCATATGTAGTCTTGGACAGTTGAAAATCTGTGTCCTCTGACCTCTGCGTTAGAAAAAACTCTACAATCTACAATTTTTATCTATAGTTGGGTGCTGACGTTGTCAAATAGAAGCATTGTATAAGCTTCTAATGTCACACTTTCAGAAACAATTATAAACAGCTCTAATATGAAATATAAAAAGCTGGACATAGCATGATTTGCATTAAGGACATAAATTTGATATAATAAAGGGATAAGGACAATAAAACAAAATGGTCCTTTATCCCTGAAGAGTACTAAAACTAGCAACTGTTTCTCTCCCTCTCTCGCTCCTTTATTTCCACACATGAGCAGGCAAGACTATTTACACTTCATCATCATCATTCCTCGAGGAGCATAAGGCCGCAACAACACCTCGCCAGGGGACCCGGTTTAGGGCAGCCCCCAATGATCTGTTGGGCCCATGTGGTCCAGCATCCTTTGCCTCACTCTCTACTGATCTCCTCCAAGTGTGTTTTGACCTCACAACTCTCCTCTTCCCCTGAGGGTTCCAGTAAACTGCCTGCCGGGCAATGGTGTCAGCTGGTTTGCGCAGGTTGTGTCCTATCCAGCCCCACTTGTGCTTTTTGATGTCTTGACAAGTGGCATTCTGGTTAGTTCTTTTCCACAGGCTGCTATTGGAGATCTTTTCAGGCCGTCTTATTCTCAAAATATGGCGAAGGCATCGGTTGGTAAAGGGCTGGAGCTTGTTGTTGATGGTATTTGTCACTTTCCAGGTTTCGGAGCCATACAGTAGGACTGCCTTCACATTGGTGTTGAAGATGCGGGTCTTACTGCTGAGGGATAATGCTCGGGAGTTCCAGATGGGGTGTAGGCTGTTGAAAGCATGCCTGGCCTTGTTTATGAGGCTTCTGATGTCATCGTCCTCTCCACCGTCCTTGCTGACAATGCTCCCCAGATATGTGAAGCGGTCTGTTTCCAGGATGTTCTCTCCTTGAAGATTGATTGGAAGTGCCTGCTTGTTGATTTTCCTCACTTCAGTCTTCTTTTTTGTTGATCTTTAAGCCGGTCTTCTCTGCTTCCTCTGATAGCTTACTCAGTTTGGTTTGTGCATGCTGCTGCTGATGAGACAGGAGACTAATGTCATCTGCAATGTCCAGGTCCTCTAGCTGTTTGGTGAAGGTCCAATGGATACCGGTGTTGTTGTCTTGGGTTGTCTTACGCATAATCCAATCTACGACCATCAGGAAGATTGTCGGCGACAATGTGCAACCCTGTCTTACGCCAGTCTTCATTACAAAAGGTTTAGTGAGTAACTACTATTTACGTTTAATTCTTGTTAAGCTGCAAAATCTAGTCCTTTGATCAAGCAATATCCAGTACTGTTTTATACACTTTAAGTACACATTTTGTCAGCACTATTTCTGAGTACCCATGAGCTAACCAATTAATTGTTTGATAGAAATACTCTTGGTTTTTGTAAGCTGTTTGGTCAGCTGTTTACCGTTTACTTCCCTTCACTCTACTTTATACTTAGTATAAAATGTAAATGTTTTTAAGTGATGGTTTACTTCTCTTCAGTCATGGGCGCGAGCCCACGAATAAAGTCTGAGATCCCCTTTATTTTGATATATATATATATATACACACACATACAGAAATTGTCCCTGACTTGCCCATTCACCTAAACACATATCCACATTCATCACACTTGAAATTCTGTCTCTTCTGCACTGACATTTCTTTCTCTTCTTTTATCAGATACAGAAAAATAGATTTATTACCGCAACAAACAGAATAGTTTCTTCTCCACTTGGCACAACATCAAAGACACTTCCTGTTGCTGCTAATCGAGTGTCATGTACATAAGGTTCAGAGGTCAACATGAGGTCAAGGCCTACAATGTTTGTGACCTGAACTTTTGCAACATATGCATGTTGTTGATGAAGTCCCCAGTGGAGCTCTGAGATGTTGAAGGCAGCACATGATGGTGGAGTGGACTGGATGCAGCTACCCAAAGTACGTGCCAGAGACTTTGGATGCAATGACGTACCGCTTGTCAGCTCCTCTGCAATTGAAAGAAGGCAATAAGTAAATACTACAATCAATTCTTGCATCAAAGCTTCAGTAAAAATAAATTTGAGCATAAATTATGTTTCTTCGAGACTTACCAGATGACATGACCATAGGAGATAAAGGGTTACACTAGCTCTTCAACCATCAAAACGTTGTCGCCCTGACAGTTAGCTAGCTCGTGCCAGGGATACAGAGCACTCCAATAGTCAGGTGAGCAACTGCTCTCTCACAGTGTAAAAGGCCTAACTCAAGGCCAGTTTTTTCGACCACCCAAACTGCGGGGAGGTCGGGAGGGCATTAACGTCATGCCATCTGGTAAGTCTCAAAGAAAGACAGTTTACTCTAAAAAATTTATTTCTTCTTTGACTGTACCAGATGATATGACCATAGAAGAATAAAGATCAGGTGGAGGGAAGAAACTATAAGAAGGAAGGAACCAGCGTGCACGAAACCAAAAGAACATCAGCCGACTGCGGACAAAAGTCTGACAAGGCAACTATACGTTATGACAGAAGGCAAGGCCAGCACAAGCGCCGACACACCTGGGTGCATACAAAAGAAACCAAGAAACCTGCGTAGGAGAAGTCGCAGGCATCTAAGAACTATAAAAACCGAAAGACCAGTAGAGAGCAAACACCTAGTACAGGCAGTACACCTTGACAAAGCATAAACACAGAGTGCAGAAGGAATTGGTGTTTACGCAGAGCCAGCAACAAAAGTCATATCACGGCAAGGCAGCCAGCCCCGTAAACAGATGCCACATATGCAGACAAAGAACAGCGTGCCCGAGACGAGAGCTGAACCCAGGACAGCCAACCTTCACTGTATTGGTGACAGGAGCTAACCGTTGCGCTACCGGACCGCCCACAAAGACAAAGTGAGTGTCTCGCGTGGTGAGAGCAGAGGTTAGTGAACACCACAGTAACCATCGGGAAAACTGGTGTGCTGGCCTTGCGTTTGGCCTTTTGCGCTGTTGTAGGGCAGTTGCTCCCCTGACTAGTGGAGTGCTCTGCACGCCAGGCACGTGCTACCATACTGTCGGGGAGACAACCTTTCAATGGTTAAAGACCTAGTGTAACCCTTTATCTCCTATGGTCATACCTTCTCTGATCATGTCATCTGGTGCAGTCAAAAAAGAAATACTGTCATGTGTTATTTGCATGCTTTTCCATGTTTGCTTTGATGTATGTTAGGCTGTTGATTTGTATTCCTGTGAGCAGCACACACTGTTTGCTTTCAGGTGCTTTATATATAAAGTTACTGTTATTACTGTTAAATATTATTGAACAAAAACTAAGCAAAGCATCTCTAGTTCAGGCTTAGATATTCGTAACTGAGTTAATGGACAGAAAGAGGGTAGATGAAATCCATATGCTAGCTATCCCCCCCCCCCACACACACACACACAATATTAGGCAAAATGATGCACAAAATAGTTTGTAGTGTCCCTACCCAGGGCAACATAAAACTTAAGATGCCGTTTCTCTGGATCTGTGAATAACTGTACATCCCACCGGACAACCAGAATATCTGATTCCAGAGTTAAATTCAATGTTCCAGAGTAAGTGGCTGAAGATCGAATTAAAGCTACAGGACCCAGTTCCTGCAACAGGAGATCAAATTGTAATCTGACTCTGTCAAATTGATACAAAAGTTAAAAAAGTTTTGACTAAAATATACTTAGGGATACAGTATTTCTAAACTACATTAATATTCTTTAAGTAAATTGAAAATTATCTTCAGATGTAACATGAATCTCTGAAGAAGATTAAAATAGAAGACTAGATAGCATGAATACTTATCACATTGGTAGGTGACTGGAGAAAATTTATTGAAGTCAAAGGACGTGACCTGTGTAAATATGGGAGTGATGGTCAAGCAGCAATGTTTCAGACTGAGAAAGGTAGAAGTTTAGCTGTAATGTAGTCATATGAAGCACATAATTTAATTAGTCCTTTCACTTACTATGTAAGAGACATTTCCAGCTTTGTTTTGGGCTTTGATGAAAATGTAAAATGGAGCTCCAAATGGCAGTGTTGGATGGTCATTCTGATAAAAGATGTGGTGGTGTGTGCTGGTAAATGGAGAGATGTCAGGGGCATCTCCATAATTCTTTGTTGAAGCCAGACCCGCTTCATAGTCATAGATGCCACTTTCATTATCATATGCAGACCAGTTCAAGTACAGCTGGAGATACAAAGGGATTAAAGTTAATGATATGATAAACTATGATGTGAAAGACATTTTGTATTTATATAGTAGTATGGTATTGGATGGGCTCTCTCTCTCTCTCTCTCTCTCACACACACACACACACACACACACACACACACACACACACACACACACACACACACACACACACACACATCCATGTGCATAAACAGAGGCAAAGAAACACATGAATCCACTGGGTAGTAGCTGAAGGTTCCTGACCACCTTGTGACTTGTTTGGCAAAGGCACACCCTCAGAGAGAAAGAAATATACTTTATAAAAAATGTGGGTGTGTGAGGAATAAAAGACTGTGATGGCAAGCAACCTGAATTAGTGCAAAGTAGAGTTCTGAGATGAGAGATTTACCCCACTAATTCGAGAAATCAGAATTTGTTTCACCCTGCTGGAATTATCAAGTGGCACAGAAATAAACATCTGAGCTCAATGACAGAGTTGAGTTTTTGTGAGGAGTGGGAGACTGTGCAACTACATCCATCTCCCTTGTTACATTTAAAAAGGTTTAAAAGCAACACCTTGGATCAGCATGTATTAAACTTTACTAGCAATAAAATGACAAAAAGTAGAAAGTTTTGATTTCTTTTCTACAAACAATTTAAAGTCAGAGGTTCTCTAAACTCTCTCTGGAAAGAAGGGATGTTAAGGTGTTTTACTTCACATAACTGAGATTATAATATGGTGAGCACTTACTAACAAAGCATTTATAGCCACATACATATAAGAGGAAACGCTCATATTCTTAAAAAAACTTTTGACATTTAACAAAGCCACAGACAGATTTATTCAGCAATGAACAGAAATCTCTCTAAAGTTCTTTTCAAATATTTTCATAATATTTTGGACCAACTTACATGGTGATCTCTTCCAAGGTAAAATGTTTGAGTAAATCTGCTCTCAAAAGCCTGATACTGACAGGCTTCAGAAGCTTGGATGGGGGATTTTATTGGACTTGGAGGAAAAACGTCAACATTCAGTCCGGGTGTGGCTTTATTGCTGTTGATCAAGTAAAGCAGAATCAAAGAAATGGTTGGTCCTGCTACTTTAAAACTGAAGTGTACATGCATTTAATTTTTGCAAAGTCATGTGATCACATATTAGTAGATTCAATGAATTCATGAGCTGTATATTCTTGATATTAATTTTTCACAGTAAAGTGTTACACTGCAAAGAAGACAAATATAACTGATCTTCTGTCATATTTTGTTTTGTAAGGAACTCACATGCATGCCTGATTGGGGTTTTCCACAAGCCTTATCGTGCGGTCTGAAGTCACCAGCCATATGCGATTATCTGATGCTCGGATCAAGCCAGGTGCAATGTAAGCCCCAGCCACATAAACCTGGGCCAGTTTTGGGCTAGTCTGGTCAACAGTAACACCATCTGAACACACAGGTGAACTGGGCTCAATGGCACTGTTGAAAGCCACAACCGTGATGTATAAAGTTCCATCTGCTGGGGCACCCCAGGTTGCTATAGTTTCATAAGTCATGACAACCTGCATAGCAAAAGAAATAAAATGCTGACAAAATTTTTTTGCTTTCTGCAGAACAATCTTTCTTCAAAGTACACAAATGAAAGTATTCCTTATTACATTATAACTACTTTGTCCAAAATCAGTATGGTAGCTATTTATAGGTCACTTCTGAAAGCTAGTGGCTGGAGAGAAAAAGTTAACCAGCCAATGGGTTTGACACTGAACTCCTGTCATCCTACATGCTTTCAGGTAACCTGCTCCAGCTCATGTTATGGGGATCTTAAGAAGGTGATTTCCGAATGGGAAGTTGTTGTATCTTACTGAATGAGTTCATGCAAAATTAAGCCTCACTCTGCTGTCTTGTGTGTTGTGTCCAAATACACTGCTGTTGAGACACGAGGTGTGAAAGGCATACTGGTAGAACTTGATCCCACTCTCTCTGTCAAAAAAGTCTGACCAGTATGCATGTAATGTCCTGCTGTACTGATAGTCCACTTCTGGGGAATCTGGTATTCCATCATTCACAACACCTGGATATGGGGGACTTGCATCTAGTGTTATCTAATAATGATGAAAAGCAAAAAGGCACTGTTAATCCTATCAATTTTACTTTCAAATAATCAAGTTTTATAATACATTGTCAAACATTTATTAGCAGATTGGCAAGCTCATTTATTGCCCATCAAAGTGCCCCGTTGATCTTAGACATTTCATTTTCTCTCCTATTCCCTTTCATATATATTTGTCACTCTGTGTATCCATTTTTCTATCCCTCTCTTTTTCTTTCTGTCTGTGGATTCATCCATGAAGGAACTAACCTGCTTCCTGATGGTGGTGGAAAGCTTGGCATGATTGACAACTGTGACTTTGATATAGTAATCATAATCATGAACACCAACACTGCCATTGCTCAAAATGCCACCATGGCCAAGACTGAAGTCCACAATGATAGGCTTCACTTGAAAATGGCGATGATAGCAGCCAACAGGCCCCGTGCAGTAACAGTTTGCACCACGAGCATAACTTCCATAGCGCGTCTGACATTGTTGAAGAGTCTAGAAAGAAAACCACAATTGTTATTGACAGAACTGAAATTCTGAAAGAGTAAACTTTTAAACCCATTTACAAAAATGTATTACTCATAGATAAATTAGTGTGAAGTATGATAGGGCAAAGATTTCACACTATATAAACGTGCATGCAGCCCTTATGAGTACTCTAGAAGCACTGAGCATACAAAACATATAGGATTCATTATAAAGTATCTGAACCCATTTACTTTGCAGTGGGACCTACAGAGGTTTGCCTTTAATTGCCTGTTGAATGGTTACAGGAAAGGATGTAAAGGTTTGAGAAATGTATGCTGGTTTCCAGTGGTAAAATGCCTCCACTCCTGTCCTTAAGATATGTCAGAGCCAGCTATATTGCAGTGACAGGCCTGTGGGAGAGGGATACCAAAATTCCAGAATTCCAAAGCTCTCCCTTTCCAGCTTTGGCAAACATTCTTCTAGACCCACAGTTTGGAATTCCCTGCAGTGAACTTACAGCACAAACAGACTCTAGTAACTTTCACAAATTATTTCAAAGCACACTTTTCAAAAATTTCTTAACAAACTGACTTTCTTCAAGCTACAACCAGGTGCAATATAAAATGAATTACTGTAATACACACAAATCATTGAAGTATATTTTTAATAGTATCACCCACTTTTGCTTTGATTGAATATTATGTGAAGGTTATTTGAAATCAAAGGTACCCAGCCTGCAAAACTAGTAGGCTGGTGGTAGGTCCCACAACAGGTAGCCATCCTGTTTATGGGCTGTAGGTGTCCCATGAAGCTCTGAGCAATGCAGCTGGTAGGTTACCCATTAGCCTTGTACAAAACCTTACCCTCATTACATATAGCTATTATTATTGCAAACTACTATTATTACACACTTTTGTTATTGCCACTCAGCCAGGATCTTATGGTGAGTAAGGTTCTATGGAGAAAGATTAAGAAGAGAGGACCCAAGAGTTTTGTACAAAATATTTACTTACATTAGTCTCCCCTTGTGGTGATACATTTTCTACCCCATGCACAATGTTCTGGCCATTGTAATTGTCCACTAGCTGCCACTGGACACTATACAGCCCACTGTGGTCATCATAAGCCACCCATTCTATTCTGTGAAGCAAATCATCAGTAAAGAATTTGGAGCAAGACATCAAGGAATGTATTATATTCACAGAATTTTACAATGTTGCATAAAACTAATTAACCTAGTTAATGCCTTTCACAAAAATTTTTTGCAACTTGCAATGAGGAGAGATAGTGTGGTCCCAGAGCCTACCCTTTGATCAGATAAAAGGTAAAAGGTCATCCCATAACCTTTTCAGGTCGTAGGGGAGTGAGGTGTTAGAGACCCCACTTTTCTCGGGGCCAGCTTTTATGAGGGTGGTGCCAATCTCCTCTCCCTCGCTGCCTTACCTTCCCCAACCCTCTAAGGAGTCAGGTACCCATTCCCGTCAGCTGGGTCGACTGGGGGAAGTATGCTGCGCTTATCGGGAATTGATCCAGCGCGCTCTCGGTTCGGAAGCCAGCGCTCTAACCACTCGGCCATCCGCTTCCCTATCTTGATCAGATAGTTTCTTAGAAATTACTAGTTCTAATATACGTAATACAAAGTGACAAGGCAACTGAAAAATGTGACTACTTTGTCCAATTACTGATGACTTCATAAACTCTAAAGAGGACTTTTAAGACCTCACGTCATTGTCTTGAGCTCCTCAAGACCATGGACACTGATGTTTTCAAAGTTGTCTTTGGTCAGCCACAGATTTGTGATGACTGGAGGTGAGCTGTCCACATGTACTGTTAGATTCTCTTCATAGTAGTCCTCTCGGATGTCAAATGCTCGCACCCAAAATGTCAGACTTTGGCCATCCACAACATTTGCCTACAAACAGTTTTATTCTTATCTTATCTAATTTTCCTAATTGTTTCTGTGGCAAGAAGACTATGTAAAATGTAAAGAGAGGGACAACCAAAAAACTTGTCAAAATGATCAAGACTCGAAGTATAATGAACACTACAACTACACTTGAACTCACTACTCTACAGTGGCATTTTCTTAGATAAAGCAAAGTTAAAAATTAATGCTCATTCAACCACTGAACAACACTCTGTAAATCTCAGTAAATAATGAAGTCAAACAAATCAGAAATATACATATTTTTGTAACTAAATAACTAAGAAAAAAAGAAATAACACACCTTTATAGTTTTTGTCATGGACAGTCCTAGTTCCTGACTAAATGCAGTATTAGATGGTGTTCTCTGATCTGTTCCTCCTTTTGCATCTACTGCCCAAGCAGTTGTAAATTTGACAATACCTGAAAAGAGTTTCCCCAATAAAATTATCAATCAAAATATGTTTTTCTGTTAAGACACATACTTTCAAAACTTATGACCAACTTTAGCAATCAGCCACAGTAAGTTATAAGAATGAATGTTCACAAGGTGTTTAGAAAGTCTTGCATTACTTCCACTCTGTAAAGCCCCATTAGATGTATATATATATATAAAGAAATTGTGAATGTAACTGAGGCCACTCGTTTTCTCACATACAAACAGAGCCTACTTATGTTTCAAGCATTTGAAATTGCTAACCTAAAGTGTTCTGAATGGCTGCTACAGTCCTGTTTCCTTCAGAGTCATCATAAGCACTCTCTACTCCAGGTTCTGATGCAACAGCTGCCAGAAGATTGTGGCTGTTTTGAAATACATTGGTGTACCTTTCTACCCACGACAGAGTTACATCTCCCTCACTGTGTTGCCAGGTGAAGGATGTAACCTGTGCTGCGGAGGTCACACGCAAAACTGATGAGGCTGTGATGCTGATCTGGGAAGACGAATCATAAAGAAAAACCCTCCGGCAAGATTTGTGGTTTCCAGCTCGGTCCAGTGCAGACAGGACAATGGCATACATTCCAGAGCTTGTTACAGAAAAGCTGGTACTTCCCTAAAAGATCAGAAAGGCATGACCTCATGTAGGTTAAAAACAACGCAACACAGCCAACAATAATGCAGACATGAATTTGCATTTACATCTTTTTTTTCAATAGATTCTTTGTTGACTTCCAGCTGTAATACATAGCACAGAAGTAAAGAGATAGGTCTTCAAAACCATAAAAATTGTTTATAATTTTCTCATTTCACACAGAAAAATCACATAGAATTTGATTGGACATTAAATTTCTCTGTGTAACTTTTTCTAGCTTTTAAAACTTTATGTCATGCAACAGAAGCAATAATGGAAAGCAAAACAAAGTAACCTTTAACACAAAATACATGAGACTAATTTGCCAGATATCTCCAGAAAATGAAAATAAAAATGTTTTAACCACTATACTAAAGTGCATCACTTCGAATAAGGGAGGCGGGAGCTGCCTCTTGCTTTCTATTTATACCAACATTTGGGTGCTCTATTACCCATTCTGAGGTCACTCACCTAGTTCCCCACAGCGTTTGCATAGCTGGCTAAGATGCAGGATAGTGAGGGCAGAGTGGAGACAAAGCTCCTGGTAGCTTTCAAGAATCTTTGTCAAGTATTTGCCCAGAAACAGAAGACAGGTAAAAACAACATATATATTGCTTCCCTTATAAAACCAATACTCACAGATCCAGTACTGTTGACAGTGCCTTTAGTAGTAAGAGTTTTGTGCTGGAGTGCAGTTCCTATATAATCCAGCTCATACACTTGGTATGTCATCTGGTGTACTCCAGCATCATCATCTTTCCATCCACTCCACAGAATATTTTGTGTGCTCTGAATTATGGGAAAAGAATTCTGCATGACACTGATGTTAGGAGATTTTTAGCACCTTCTCTGAGAACTCAAAACATTCTGATGGAAAACATTTTTACTAATATACTGTAATATTAACAATAATCAAACCATTTACATTTAGTGCATTTCACACTTGGTATCTTGAAAATACTGTGATATCAATAAGAGGATGTTCAAAGGGTATTTTACAGGCCTACAATATCTCAAGGTTTTCATCAAGATAATATTAGTTATTAGAGAATAAGCATTTACACACCATGGCACATTAGACAGAAGCATATCTCTCGCTCTCTTTCTTTTTATCATTTAATGAAAACAAATGTGCATTTTAAAAATTATGCACAAACATATGTTGCAATTTTATTTGTAACTCACAGATTTTGTGATATCTTTGACAGTTAACATGGAGTCTGCACATCCAGATGCTACTTTGCAGTGATATGGAACAATGGTGTCAAAATGAACCTAGAAAAAAAGACAGAAGAATAATATTTTACTCACATAAGTAAGCATTTGAAGGAAATTTAAGCAAACACTGTACACTGAATGTTAAACAGAATTAGATTAAATTTACTACTCACTGAAATTTTCTCTTGTCCCTGTGATTAGCCATTGCTGTCAGTGAGTGGATGGATGTAAATGTAGGATAAATATAGTTGGAGTAAACTAGCCAATGAGTAGTTTATAGTAGTCACTTCATTGTATTGTTACAGGATATACCATAAAGTGCAGTATTACTTGATACAACAAAAGTTCTCACCTGGAAAAGATGGGTTTTGGTGTTACCATTGAAATAATGTGTTTCTATGATTCTCGTCTCTTTGTTTTCAACCTTGACAAACCCTCCCACATCTGCATGGAAGTAAAATTCTAGCCTGAAATGAATTGATCAGGCAGTTTTAGTCACAGAAGAGCTACTAATAATCTAGCAGGTGTATTTCTAATCTGCAAGGGGTGTAAGGGGGACAATTTTTCACACAGGCATTCAGTGAATGTTAGATATACCAAAGTCACATTTTTATGTGTGTTTATTTCTCGAGAATGTCATATTTTGCAAAAAAAAGTACATCATATGTTTATACAATCTTCAGGTAAAGAACAAAGTAATATCCAAGAGGGAACAACTCCATTTAAGCAGGTAATGAAACAGCATCCTTACTGTTACTGCTTCTTTTCATTGCTGGATGTTTTAAGTCCTTAATACTGAATCTGGTGACCTTCGTCTTGAATAAAAACCTCACTGTAAAACTTTAGTTTACTATTGTACAAAAAAAAAAAATTGTGACTATTATGTGACTTGTCAGTGTTTTTTTACAACAGTAACAAGTACGTTCATAGACAATATGGTGAAGGTGAACAATAAACTACTGATTCATTGTTAGTGGAAGGCTGATCCTTCCCATCTGTCTTTCACCAGATATAGTGTTTTTATGAACTGTGTTTACTGACCAGTCACCATGTTGAAAAGGCACTGTAAGAGAGCCAGAATACTCAGCTGGCTGCATGGTTGCACTGCAGCTGAATGCTACACGGTTTGGGTCATCTCGACTAGAGCCACCACAATTGCGTTCATACACTTGGCGTGTTGTACCTACATAGGAAAACATTGACAGTGGATAAAATCTCTGAAAGAGATGTTAACTTATTAGCTTTATTTTAACAAAATATTTTATCGGAAAACTTCAGGAAAGAGTAAAGATAAATTTGAAAGACCAAGCAAAGACAAAGTTTTGAGATAAGCAAAAGCTGACAGAAATAGGAGTCGAGATAACAAGTTTTATATTGTAGAAGTCTTAAACAAATAGAAAAATTCAAAGTGTGCAGATCATTAATAAGATAATATGGCATTGCAAATATTCAAGTAGAAAAAAACATGAAATCCATAACTCTCATCTATTAAACATAAAAAAGAAAAAATTACACTTCAAGAACTATTAAAAACATAAAATTTACAAGCATCTAGCTTTATTCAATACACACAGCATACCCCTGTTTAAGATCAGTTGTGTCTTTCCTCCAGTCACCCCAACCTTAGCATCTGGGATGTAGGCGTGGTAGGTAGGGAGAGAGGGACGAAACTGGCCATCCCATCGGTAGAAGATGTTTGCAGGAGCTATAATATTTGTCCAGACTTCATTCTGGGCAGCAGATGGTCCTGCATTTATATCTAACGGTGCAGTCACAATAGAACCATCTACAGCAGTTAGCTTTAGCTCATTATAGACGATGGTGGCTTGAGACACAACTGCAAAAGATTTTATTTAAGTTCTTAAAACTTTTCTTTATTTTTTACCATTTAGTTCATTTAAGTGGTTTTTGTACATTACCCTTTTACTTTTCCCCTATTAACATCTTTTCTTACTTTGAATGTAATTTCTAATATATTTTAGCCGCCTGTGCTGTTCTTCAATGTATAAATATTTACTTACAATTTAAGTTAAGCTCTGGAAAACATCTGCCTCATGCTCTCCAAAGTCTGATACATGAAATACATTTGTTGGATTAAGAGGAAAATGTTATTATTTCTTGTTGATTTGATGATGAACATTTTTCAGGTTGGTCAGTAGAATAAAGGGGTGTAATAATCTTTGACAGCCATCACTAGGTCAGCATGGGCTACACCCAGAGGGAAAATTCATGAGTCAAAGATGAGCTCTACAATCATGATTCACAATCTCTGTCATGTCGATGACAGATGTATAGCTATCAAAGCACCACATATACACTGTCTTAATACAGCACAGGTGTGTACCTCCACATTCCTAACGACATATTCTGGATGAAGAAAAAATCTGCAGGTGTTCTTCTTAGATAGCAAGGCTATCACTGTTTTCATGGAAATATGTTACAATATTGTCACATTTTAACAAATAAGCACTTTCCTTTTTTCAAATTTGGCTGTTGTTTATTCTATTTCTTTCGCCTCAAGTTTTGGAATGGCCTGACTGGATCTGTTTCTCCACTTAGCAAGGCGTTACATTATTTCCACTCTGGACTCTAAACATCAAGCTCTCTATGTATCATACCAGATGACTTAACTTACTGTTTTGACAGTGGATTCCTCCAAAGCCAGATGAACATGTGCAACTGCTAGAGAGCTCTGTGGAGCAGCTGCCTGGGTAGCAGCGTGTACTGTCAGAACGCCAGGAACATGCCTCTGAAAAAAAAATTATCATAAGGGTGGTTATAAATGTTTGAAAAAACAAACATAAAATACTATTTTTCACAACAACAATGTTTTAAGATCTCTAGTTCACTCCTTTTTTATTTTCAGAAATGAAATTATGAAAAAGTCATAAAACGAAATTGTAAGAAGTGCAGTTGTCTCTAAAATTTTTTTAATGAAGTCCAATATTTTCTTAATGAATGTTTTTGCTGAAATGTCCTCCATGATGTAATAACATAATCTACTAACAAACATTCATTTTAAAGAATCAAGCACAGCTTACTGGTGTAAAGGAAGTCAAAGTCAAACAAGTCTGAACAGGAAATCCCCAAGAGGGTGTATACATCCATTTAGTACCATATTCATCAATTCTCTTCACAGTAAACAGAATAATACAACTTCCAACAAGTTCTGAGTTTTAATAATGTATCAGCACTAATTATGTTACTGCTTTAGATCAGGGATTTACAAAGAAAAACTGCCTGGTATTTAGAGACAAAGACAATAAATGATCAAACTCTAGAGTACTTACGATTGCAAGCCCTCCTGTCAGGAGATGGAACATAAGCTCGAGAGCCAACCAGATCAAGTACTGTGCCTTCACACCTGGAGCATATTTGGTTTGTACTGGTAGTGCAAGTCTCTAGGTTGCAGTTCGAAATGGCTGTGCACACTGCACACAGATGTGTAAGCATGTTCAGATTATCAACAGGAAATTTAGTAACACATCCAGAAAAAAGTTCATCAACAGTAAATCTCTCACATGTAGGGAAGGGAAATTAACCTTTATTTGATGTCATATTTTCTACTAATTAAATAAATTCTCTATTATCATCTGAATTTTTCCACCTTAAACTCATGACTTCTTTCTTTCTCTCTCTTTCTCTCTCGCTCACCAATAAGATAACATTGATATGAGATCACAAGGGTATGGGGAGACATTTATATATATATATATATATATGAATTGAAATTTTGCATATTGATTTATTGGATCTGAAGGTAATAAGAACCCTATCCTTTTGAATAAGTGGCTTGCTCCTGTATATTTAAATGCATCTGTACATACCATGCTATTCAACAGGTAATGTTCCAAATACCTAAAGATGTGTGTATGTATAGATGGATGGAAGTATAATGAACATATTTATATAATTATAGTCATGCCTTTGGTAAAAGAAAATGCCTGATGATCATATTATACTTAGGTTCAAATTCTATGAAAATGTCCATTTGCCTATAGATTGCTGTTGATGATGCTGTTTTGTATTCTAAATATGCCTGTATATTCTCCCCAATGTCATAATGACCATGAGTCAGTAGCATTAAAGATGAAATATCTTTTTACCAATAAGTACCAATATTTCATTCCTCTGTTCATTCATTAAGCCATAGGAAAAATTTGAAATGAAAACTGTCAATTATCACTTTTGAAAAGAAAACATAATTTCCTACTCAAACAAACTGGTCCTCCACTGTAAAATCCTGCCTTTGTGCATGTACAGCTGTTGGGACTGTCACAGGAGCCTTCTGGGAAGTACTGGATGGTACCATCAGCATAAATGATGTGTGAATTATCAATGCGAGCTTTACAAGCTCCATTTAGATTTGTCAGACCGTTGCATATAGCTGAAACAGAAATAAATCAAACAAAAACATTAGGCATACAGCATACATTAAGCTGCACTGTTCACACACTAAAAAAAAATAAAATAGAGAGATTATACTTGCATACATAATATACAGCATGACTGAAGTTATTGTCAAACATCCACCCACAGCTTTTTTATTCTATCATTCTGTAGGATTTCTTTTTCACTTTTGGTATTCCACAGTATATATGATCCAGGTTTGTTACTGTCAAGTGTTAATTTGTTGTTTTTTTGTGTGTTCATGTTTGTGTGTGTGTGTGTGTGTTTTACAATCTGAGCATTAGTATGTGAATATAGTATGCATGACTGAGTGTATCAGTGGATGAGAAGGTGTGAATGAAAGAGAGTATGGATAAATTACACTGTGTATGTAACACCAAGGACAAATTAGCACATTTGTCATGTGTATTTACTTTTTTTGTTTAGTAATTTTGTATTATTTTATTTTATGTATTGATTTTAATGTAGTCTCTCACCACGAGACCAGACTTGAGTTAGGCAAGGGAAGTAATTCTTTGGGTCCCCAACGTTCTTTCTTTTTGTGAGGGAGACGTGACCAGGGCGGGTCACAGGGCCTGCCCTGGGATGTGGTTGTCCTAAATCAGGTTGGTGAAAAATATTTATGTTTGATAGTTAAAAAACTGCTCTACGAGGGCATGGTATTTTTGTATGATTTTAGATTTGTTAGGTGTAAGATGTTTGAAGATTTTGTACAAGGAGATGAGACCATTTTTCCTCATGTAGTAAGTTTATAAGGAAAAGAGGATGTGAGGAGATGGATGGAGGAATTATGTTGAATGTTATTGTTTTCATGTGTTTTATTATGGGATTTTGTATGTGTGGCATGATGTATTCTAAGGGAAAATGCTGTAATATGATGTATTTGGTACGATGTTTTAGTGAGAATAGGTGATTGCACGTGGTTAACATGTGGTCAATGTGCACGAGGGGTAGAAGTCGTTTTGTATCCTATATGTACACCCATAATTGTCCTTTGTAATAAAGAGATACTTTTGGGAGAAAGTGCCTTGGTTGTGATTGATGAGGAAAAACACTCCACCCGCATTTTAAGCCTCCCATATTCAGTACCGTTTGGTGCCTAATGTGGGGCTGAATTGGGAGTACTACAGGGAGGAGGTTTATTCTACGCAACGCATCATCATGGACACAATGGACCAGGTAGCCCAGGGACCGGGACAAGGGGACTCTACTCCTACTTCCAGCGCAGTTTCTCCACCAGTGATGGAGGAGCTGCTACGGTTACAGAGAGACCTGGTGGCAGCGCTGACCAACCTCAGACAACCCGCAGCGGTGAATGTTAGCCTAAGTTCACCATCACCCCATCTAGGGGTATTTACAGGACTCGCACCTGCAGGGGCTGCAGAACTGAAATTTCCAGATTGGAAAGAAAAGACGTCTTCATACCTTGGAGAGAGCGCGGACAGTGAGGATGTAAAGACAAAGAAATTGCAGGCCAGCCTGCAAGGTGTGGCCCTAGAACAAGTGAAACTGTACTCAAACAGTGGAGACATCTTGTCCACTTTGGAGAAACTCTACAAGAACCGTGAGTGTGCCGATGACATCATCGTAGGATGTTTTGGCATAAAAGCACACAAGGGGGAGGCACCGTCAGGATTTCTATTATGTCTGTGGGACAGATTGGCAAAAGGCGGGCAGTTCTCTGATGGGGAAATCTAAAGGAGAGTGTACCATGCCTTCATGACACAATTAAAAGTCACTCAGCCCATATTGGCTTCAGAACTTCGCACCAGCTTATTTGGAGCCCCGGGTCAAGTCAAACCTGACCTGCCTGAGGTGCTGTGCCAGGTGAAGGAGGGGGAGAGCACAGTGAAGGCCCACCACCAAGTCATCAAAGGCGATGTCGACGTCCCATTGAAGGACACACTTGACCTGGATAAACTGGCCACGCTGGTAGATCAGAAGCTGAGGGCACAAGATCCATCCACTCCACCCCCCGGGACCCCTATCCCTTCCACAGAGGGGACACAACGTCATGAGGCACCGTGGAGACAACCACCCGGGATGCATCGTCCGAGAAGGGCACCCTGCTTCAACTGTGGAGGCCAGGGACACTTGGCACGAAATTGCAGGCGCAGTGGGCTACCTTTAAACGACGATCAATCACTGGCAAGGAGCGACCAAGGAAAAATGGCCCCACTGCCTTGGGGGAATCTTCGGAAAGATAAAGGCCAAGGGAGTAAACCCCTACAGAAAATCCTGATGCTAACACAGGAACGGTGGGAAAATTTGGCCTTGTTGAAACCAACAAGAGGGGCATTAGACTCCTAGAGTTCACACAGAGCCAGAGACTCACCTTAGCCAACACCTTATATCCCCACAAGAAATCAAGGACGGCCACGTGGCACACTCCAGATGGATTGGTCCATAATCAGATCGACTTTATCCTACTGCCGAGACGCTTCAAATCCAGCATCAACAGGGCCAAGACAAGGATGTACCCATGCGCTGACATAGGCAGCGACCATGACCTTGTTCTAGCGAACCTAAAGCTGATGCTGAAAGCGAAGCGACTCTCAAACAGCCCCCGAATTCGCTTTGATTTGGAGAAGCTGCAAGACCCAAAGATTGCAGAAGTCTTCAAGGCCACGGTTGGCGGAAAATTTGGCGCACTGAACCTGGTGGACTGTGAGGTAGACACCCTCGCTGGAAACATCAAAGAGGTGCTACTGTCGACAGCCCAGGAGGTTCTAGAGCGACATAGGAATAAGAAACAGCCATGGGTTACGAACGACATCATAGACGTCTGTGACCAAATAATAATAATAATAATAATAGTGAAGATTTTTATAGCGCATATTCACAGTCATAGAGAGCATGCTCTTAGCGCTTAAAACGAGGAAGAGACGTGGACTAAGTAGATACAGAACAAAGGGGACGAAAGAAAACGACAGTATTGACGAAACAGAAAACAAAAGGCATCAAGTAACAGGAACAGAGAAATATAGTGATTCTGCGAGAAAGATGGGTAAAGTAGCAAGAGGGAAGGGGGCGGGGTTAAGAAGGACTAGCATTGTGTGTACTGAAGGCATTGAAGAGAGAAAAGAAAAGAAAACCAGAAGCAGCCACCAAAAACAAAGAAGTAAACTGTTCCATTGAGAAAGGGATGAAGGCAGCTAGTGAGAGCTGGATCGAGAATCAGTGCCGGGACATAGACGATGGAATGGCACGAGGTGACAGCAAAAAGGCCTATCAACTTCTAAGGACCCTCACTAAGACAGACCAGCAGAAGATCTCAGTCATCGAAGACAGCAATGGTCACCTTCTCACAGAAGGCAATGCTGTACTCAACCGATGGACAGAATACTGCAAGGACCTGTACAACTACCAGCTGAAGACCAGCGCCAACATTCTCCAAAACAACCAGGCTAGAGACAGCGAACCTGCAGACCTACCAGTCATACGGGAAGAGGTTGAAAGAGCTGTACATAGTTTGAAGGGAGGAAAGTCACCAGGCGTTGATAACGTATCAGCTGAGCTGCTCAAGCAGGGTGGCAAAGAAACTACAATGGCCCTCATTGTCCTGTGCCAAAGAGTCTGGGACCGCAAGGAATGGCCCAGAGAATGGACGCAGTCACTAATCGTATCCCTCCCGAAGAAAGGAAACAGCAAACAGTGTCAGCACTACAGAACCATAAGCCTTATCAGTCACCCAAGCAAAGTCATGCTGAAGGTCATACAGAACCGCATCAGAACCACCGCAGAAGAACAGGCTGGCTTCAGACCACGTAGAAGCACAGCTGAGCAGAACAAGTGCCTGAGGAGGCTGCTCCGGATCTCATACAAAGAACATAAAACCAACGACTTTGTAAGAAACAAAATTGCCACACTCGTAGGACACCAGGAACCTCTACTATCAACAGTCAAGTGAAGTGAGCTGGTCTTCTTTGGCCATGTGACCCGGCACGACACCTTGTCGAAGACTATCCTTCAAGGTACCTTGGAGGGTAGTCAACGCCGCGGTGGCCAGAGAAAGAACTGGTTTACGAACGTCAAAGACTGGACTGGTTGTCCTGTACAGGACCTGCTCACTATCGTCCAAAATAGGCAAGATTGGCGGGCCCTGTCAGCTGCCACGTCTATCCATGTGCTCCCCCCAACGCCTGGTACCCGGCAAGGGACGACTGACTGACTGAGACGACAGAGAACCAGAGTGAGAGATCAGCGCAACACACACCTGTGCAGGCAAGCTTTCGTAGCCCATCACGTGAATAAGTGCTGACACAAGTGCGGGACTATTTCAGGGAAGCCTCGCTTACTTCGAAGGCGACAATGGTGGATTCGCCACAATCTTTGGACACTTTTGTGGGACCCTCTTTAGAAATAATATAATTATATGTGATATAATTGTATGTGGGTTTTCTACACGAGGTTTGCTAGACAGTGGATCGCAGGTTACCACTGTAGCAGAACGCTTTTATAAGGATAACCTCTCCCACATTCCCCAGTTAAATCTAGAAGATATTGTGTGGTTCAAGTTATCAGTAAGGGGAGCGGCGGGCCAGGTGGTACCCTACATTGGTGCCATCCACATTGATTGCTGCCTGCCAGTGACAGTAGTAGGGACAAACGAGACAGTACGTATCCTAGCGTTAGTGGGCAAGGATACAGAATATTCCTCCCAGGTATCCGTCATAGTGGGGAACCAACGTATTTAAACACCTAGCTGGGAAAAGCACTCCAGAAAACATCTTTCACCAGATTCCCTCTAAAGCAGCTTTAATGTATAAAGTAGCGGTGTCGGGTGGTGATACAGAAGGGTACCTGGGAACAGTAAGGCTTAAGGGGGGGGTGATGTCACCCTTCCTGGCCATTACCGGGTGATGATGAGGGGGACCGCCCACATGGTGGTACCACAGCCGGGTACTAATGTACTAATTCAACAACCTATTTTGCAGCGTCTTCCCCAGGGCTTGGGAGTAGTAACGACCAAGGTGTTCATAACTGATAAGCGTGATGTAGATGTTATAGTATATAGTATGTAATGTTTCAGAGAAGGACGTGGTCTTGAGGGAGGGGTCTGTGATTGCGGACATTATGTGTATTCGGGCCGAGTATGACCTGTATCAAATGTTACAGGAGTTAAATGCTGATGCAGCCAGTGACCGTGTGAGCCCGGGTGTCTAAGGTCAAACTCAGAAAAATTGTAGCAAGATCCCTTTTCAGTTTGGACAGAATATACCCGAGGATTGGCGGGAACAATTTGAACAGAAACTCCAAGAGTATGCCGACCTTTTCATACATGACGAGTTTGACATTGGCCGGGCGAACACGGGCACGGAGTTCAGTATGGAGATTCAGCCGGGAAATGATATTAGGGAGCGTGCTAGGCCCCTGTCACCCCAAGACTTTCAAGATTGCATAAAAACAAATTCAGGGACTATTAGATGCAGATATAATCAGACCCTCAACATCCCTTTTTGCAAGTCCTATAGTTTAAGTCAGAAAGAAATCAGTGGCCTTGCGTATGTGCGTCGATTATAGGAAGCTGAACAGCCGCACCGTACGGGACAGTTACTGTATCCTGAAGGTAGATGACCTTTTTTTAACCCAAAGTCATGCGAAGTACTTTTCCAGCATGGACCTATGTAGAGCCTATTACCAGATACCGATGTCCGAGGAAGCCAGGAAGTTCTCGGCGTTTATAATGCCGTTTGGACTGTTCGAGTGGGACAGGCTTCTACAGGGACTGTGTACTGCTCCAGGCTGTTTCCAGCGTATTATGGAAATGGTGTTCCGGGTTATGAACCTGGTAGAGCTTATTGTCTTCTTATATGATATCCTGGTTCATGCCCAGAAATTAAACGAGCTGGAAGAGCGGACGCTCCGTGCCTTGCAAAGGCTGAAAATGTACAATCTGAAGTTAGATCCCACCAAATTACGTTTGGTGCGACGGAGGTTAGGCACCTAGGATACCTGATATCCGAAGGGTGTATCCGACCTGATCCGGACAAAATATATATCCGCTGTCACTTCGTGGCCAAAACCCACTACGGTGAGAGAAGTGAAGAGTTTCGTTGGTTTTGCGGGGTTTTACTGCAGATTTATCCCAGACTTCTCACGTCTGGTTAAACCCCTGAACGACTTTACTGCTGGGCTATGCCCCCGGCAAGCCGAAGTGCAAGTAGAAATCGCAGGGAAACGTCACGCTAATACTCTGCTCAGATATTACAGGGCTGTGGGGGGTAGAACAAGATAAAGCCTTCCAGAAAATCAAGGATGCCCTTACCAGCAATCTAGTCCTAGGTTTAGCTGACAAGGCTAAGCCTTTCTTTTTGCATTGCGATGCCAGTGGCACTGGAATCGGAGTAGTCTTATGCCAAGAATTTGATGGAGAAATGAGGGTTATCGCCTACGCGAGCAGGGGATTAAACCGCTTGGACCAGAATCATCCGGTCCACAGGCGAGAGTTCCTTGCCTTGAAGTGGGCAATGAGTGATAAGTTTTGTGATTATCTTCTGGGGTCTAGCGTCACCGTTGTCACGGACAACAACTCTCTCTGTTACATTCTAAAAAACGCTAAGTTGGATGCAACGAGCCATCGTTGGTTAGCGTCTCTGTCCAGGTTTGATTTTCAGCTGTGGAACAAGAAGGACAGTGGTCACATCGATGCTGACGCATTGTCTAGAAGACCTCAAGGGCCAGCAAAGGAAGATGTAAACTACAAAAGAACAACGGAGCAAATAGCATTTTTATTAGAGAAGGCTAGAGAGTTTGACAAACTTGAACATCCCGATGAGACAGCGGTAGACTCTCATTCAGTGAGAGCAATTTTGAAGATGCACAAGGTGAGTATACCACAGGGTTGTGGAGCTCGCACCCCCAGTCAAGAAATCAAGTAGACTAAGTCACAGTCTGCTGTTGATGGCACAGAAGATGAGTTCGTTCCTGTTGTAGAACAGATGATCATGGACCCACTCTTGATTCCCTAAGAGGGCATTGTATTTTTGTATGTTTCATAGTTTTGTAGGTGTAAGATGTTTGTAGATTTTGTATGAGGAGATGGGATCATTTTTCCTCGTGTAGTAGTTTTATCAGGAAAAGATGTTGTGAGGAGATCGAAGTAGGAGTTATGTTTAATGTCATTGTTTAAATGGGTTTTATTGTGGGATCTTTTACTTGTGGTATGATGTTTCTGATGGAAAATGTTGATGTGGTAATATGATGTATTTTGTAAGATGGTTTAATGAGAATAGGTGATCACATGTGGATAGCACGTGGTTACCAAGTGCCAGAGGGGTAGGAGTTGTCAAAGTATAAATTTGAAGTGTATGTAGTATAGGGAAATGTTGTGTAGAATGTAATTGTAAGGCACAGTAGTGTGGTTTGTTTTGTTAAGGACCTTTTATTATAAGATGTAGGGGGGGGGGTAGATAAGATATAATAGTATATGTTTGGAAAGGTTTATGACTGAGTATTTTGATATTATGTGTTTTAGGTATTATAAGTTTTTTTGTCTGTTTGATTTGCAGGGCAACAGTTATTTCTATATGTACGCCAGTCACTGTCCTTTGTAATAAAGAGATACTTTTGGGAGAAAGTGCCTTGCTTGTGATTGATGAGGAAAAACATTCCACCCGCATTTTAAGCCTCCCATATCCAGTACCCGTTACATGTACATTAGTGTACCAAAGAGTGTTTTTCTGTGTTGGCATGTGCACTTGTGCACCCAAATATCTTTCATTTAGCTTGTACATCTTAGATTTTATAACAATCTAATATGCATACCTCAGTTATTCTATAACTATCACAATACCTGCTCTTTTAAATCATTATTAAGTTTGCCTGAAGGCACCTAAAGTTTATAAAAATAGGACATATATTTCAAAAGGCTCTAAATATGTGCCCTGCACAATATCTTACCATAATCACATGAGATGCCATTGTTACTGTACCAGCCTGATTCACACTCATAATATTCGTTACGTACGGATCTGAATAACAGACAACAAGGAAATAGAAGCATCAGTATCTCTTTTTGTACACTATAAATAAATCATTAAAAGTACGCATCTCTTGTTCTTTCCAGCTGTTTTTGTGCTTGTTTTTCTTATAGCACTCAAAATCATTGTGCAACATACAATACAATTACTTTGTCCCAAAGTTATAAAAAAATGTACATTTAAGTCATCCAAGTAAACAGATATGGCTTTGGAAAGACACCTTTGATTATGAAATGATACATCTAGAACTTACTATGTCTGTTAGTGTTATTAAACCTTCTTTATCTGACTCAATATCCTTTTAATTCCTATTTTCAGCTAGAAGTCAACATATGTCTGAAAGCAAATGAAACGTGTAGAAAAATTCATAATTTCTATTTATTTCTATTAAAGTAATGTTGGTAAACCTGGTCTTGTTTCCCTTTTCTCAGGATTTCAAGGTTTATCATAAAGTTCTGTCAGCGCATAAAAGAAAAATCTTAGTTTAGAATATACAGTGTTTTTAGTCAAAATCGTCATCTTTGCCTCTTACCTATAAGCATTGAAAAAAATCCAAGTTGTGTATCTCTGTTGTGTATAATAAACTTGTAGTACCACATGATTTCTGTAAAAAAAGAAGATAATTAATGACTAATATTAATGCCTTACAGAGCATTTTAAAAGTAACTTTAATTAATGTTTTCCTGGTTTATTTTAGTTACTGTACATGTACATTACATTTTTTATTCACACACACACACACACACACACACACACACACACACACACACACACACACAGGGGTGTGTTTGTGCGTGTGAATGAATGGTTAAGTCAATGAGTGTGTGTGTGTGTGTGTGCTCATGCTCAACACTCAGTTAATTAATTCCAAGTGCATCACTCACTTCCATGGCCCTACTTCATTGAACGTTGGTTATTGATGCTTGGGAAAGATAAAGGCTAAGGGGGTAAGCCCCTTCAGCGAATAATCATCTTTACAATTTACTTATGAAAGACTTCCATGGTGAAAGTGCTATCCAGGCCAGTGTGTCTATATGTTTGTGACTTAATAATAATAATAATAGTGAAGATTTTTAAAGCGCATATTCACACTCATAGAGAGCATGCTCTTAGCGCTTAAAACGAGGAAGAGACGTGGACTAAGTAGACACAGAAAAAAAGGGGACGAAAGAAAACGACAGTACTGACGAAACAGAAAACATTAAAAGGCATCAAGTAACAGGAACAGAAAAATATAGTGATTCTGCGAGAAAGATGGGTAAAGTAGCAAGAGGGAAGGGGGCGGGGTTAAGAAGGACGAGCATTGTGTGGACTGTGTTAGGAGAAATGCTCAAGGAAGAGGTGCGTTTTCAGTGCAGATTTGAAAGATTCAATTGTAGGAAGGTGGCGGATATGGAAAGGAAGAGAGTTCCATTGTTTTGCAGCACAGTAGCCAAAAGTCCTGTGACCATATGTTGTTGTTCTGGTGACAGGAACAGTTAGGATACGGTCGTCAGACGAAGAGCGTAGTTGTCTGGACGGAGAGTAAGGGATGAGAAGTTCAGAGAAATAGTCAGGACAGGAGCCAGCAAAGAAATTAAAACACAGCACAGACAGTTTGTACTGAATGCGAGAACGGATGGGTAGCCAGTGTAGAAAACGAAGGAGAGGAGTGACATGGTCCCGTGACATGGTGACATGGACTTAAGCAAGCTGTCTAGCTGAAAGACCTACCAGGTTGTTAGGCAGAGATAATAATTTAGATAATATAAATACGCTCTGTAAATTCAATCCCACCCCACAATTAAAGAAAACTCCATGCAGTTACTTACCCATTTGGTTGTAGAGCGGCGACAGTCGCAATACGCAGCACGACAGCAGTTAAAGCAAACCACGCGTGGAGTGTGTTGCTGTGAACCTCCATAAGACTGCTCAACCGTCTTTCTCAAACGACCGACAGAGAGAAAGAGAGAGAAAAGTGCCTTGATTGTGGCCAATCCAGTGTCTGTTCTGTTTTCAGTAGCTACCTGTTTTCTTCAGGTCCACCGAATGCGTCTCTCAACGAGAAGCAAATCCTACTTCAGAACCCGTCTTGGGGTTGGGGTATACCGTGTGGAGTTCCCTCCTTCAAACGTTTGTATTTTTTACACCTTTTTGTATATTGAGAACGGGACTTTTCCAGTCATTAGAGTGATAAGAAAGCACTGTTTCAGCAGTAAATGGTTTAAAAGTTGCTTAACACGGTTAAGTCTTATATATACTCTACAACTTTTGTTTTGATTATTTACCTGTAAAATAACGAGACCAAGTTTTTCACGTATGTATTCTGATTAAATGCACAGTCACGCGCGTCAAGTGATCGACGTAGGTTTCCAACACTGTTCACACATTTCAGTACGAACGATCTGTGGTGTTCATAGACTAACGAGATATGTTCGCTATCGGTTCCAGAGTCTGGATAAGTCGATTAAATCCCTCGATCCCGACCTGCAGAGCGAGTCTCGCTGCATTCGTGTTGTCTCCTTGTGACGTTCGCGATAAAGTGATCCAGTCTCAACTTCCCGGTCTGGCGCTGATTGCACAACATGTTTGTAAACCTTAAAACGGTTCTACAGAAGCAAAATCTCTTCTTTACCATTTAGAGAAATTGCATAAGAACATACAAAAAAATTGTACCGACAGGACGGAAAGTCAGACTTAAACAACCTGATATTACTTAAAGCACTTTTAGTTATAAAATATCTAAAGTGTGCACTTTAAACTGATTATCTAAATAGATTTAAGGCCTAAAAGTGTTTAAAATTAGAAATGTGTTGTGCAACTGGGCCCTGTATTTCACCCTTTCCACCCCAATGGATCTTATTTAGTTCCGGGATATTTTAAACCAGCAGAAATTGGCGCAGGGTGGCAAGTGGTCACACTCTGCACACTTGAATGGTTATTTGAGATATGAGTGGACCCCCCTACCCTTAACAAAACCTGGCAAGTTGTCAGCTGCGTGAGATATTCTTTTATCAGTGCCCTTGATCTATGAACCGATGACTGAGCTGGTACCGTTATTGGTGAATTACTGTAAGTTATCAATAATACACTTTCAAGAAAGTGATAGGTCTGTGTACAGCCAAAGCAAATGTTGACTGATGAACCAAATGAACCCTTAATAGAAACTCTTGAAAAACGTCATTATAATTATTGTCCGCCTTGGCTATGCAACTGCTTTTAGTTTTGATGTCAACAGAAATCAGCAGACCGTTTTTCATTAGTGGCAAGCGCGGACAACACACTGTAACCCCAGACTACGGTTGTACAGAGAAGGCGGCTGGTGTTTTACACCGAATCAGAAGCTAAAGCTACACGACAGTAATTACTCAAATCCGTTTGACAGGTGTCTCATCCAGAGAAAAATAACGCGAGAGGCTAACAACATTGAACCCGTCTCTCTCTCTCTCTGTCGCACAAACACACACATGTTGCATTGACCTGGGAAGAGATTCGTGAGCGCAATCTCACGAAAGGAGGAATGTAGAAGTTTGTAACAATCCATGATCAAATTACACAAAGTCCAAGATTTCTTATTTTGTTTCTGTAACAGCCACGAGTGACTGGATGATAACGACCAGATTAAACCAATATGACACACGAGTCTATTCTCAACATATTCACGCAACAAACACGCCCGTGTGCAATGGGCAAACAGTTTTAAACAGTTTTACCAACTCTTTTCATTACATTTATAAAAGTCGCTGCTATTGTCACTTTAAACTGTGTAGGTATTAAAATCGCTTCAAGTTTGGATGGCGTTGGCGACAACCTTTGTATCCGTTTTTTTAAAAGCTATTCTCCACCTGAAGGGTATGGATGGGTGACGAATGCATGTCTATTATAAAGGTTAAAGAATGTTTTTTTCCAAGGAAAGGTCCTACTGATTTTTAAAAAATTTCCTTTGTTTATTTTTTTCACCCGGTTGAAAAAAGAGGTATAGAGAGTGATCCCATACCGACACGTGACAGAATGACATGAATAAAATCAAACGAGAAGGGAGCTTGTATTTAAAAGAAAAATTCCGTCATATTTTCAGTTGATCGTTGTCTGATACACTGGTTTCTAATCCATGACTTTGCTCGACAGCATGTTAGACTTACTGACTAACGAACACATCGGCGTGAGTACTGTAAAGGTTGCTGGGTGGCGTAAAGGGGACAGACGATGTACAATGGCGTTGCCTTTGGGCACGAGCGACCACGGCCTCTTCTGTTGTCTACTATCGGGTGAGCAATTTTCTTTCCTCTGATGTTAGTGGCTCCTAGATGTTTAGCAGGGCCAAATATTACAAACCAAATACTCAAGGCAAATATTGCGCCTATGAACAGTTTATAAAAAGAAATTACTTATACAAATCTATATAAAAATATAAAAAAATTTAACTTGAGCAAATATTCGAGGTACAAAAAGAAAAATGATTACCAGCCTCCACATCCCCACACGCAATGTCTCGGCACTTGCAGTGTCTGCCTGGAAACTGAAGCGCTGGCTGATGACGGTTAATTATATTGTCTTTCTCCCTTTCTAAAATCTTCCAGCTATCTAACATTATAAAAATCCCTTTGTTTCTCATTCAAGATGTGCGGCTCGGCCACCCGCGCTGTGGTGACTCCTTACCTTCATGTCACTCTTCTGTGACTACTCACAGACTTCAACAGCCTGAGTCGCTACCACAGTGACAGCATCGTTTTAATGAGTATTAACATGACTTCTAGTCGACTTTAAGCAGAGCTGGCCATTATGTTTTCAGATTCGGACTCAGACTCAACAATACCTATGAGGGGGTGGGATTTTTTTCATTTTTATAGATCACCTTCCCTGCCAACTGTGGCAGCACCAACAACAGCACATCGTGAAACTTAGGGGTGACACTCACCTTTGGGACCAGCTCTGACATGAAATTTGAGGACGTTGTTGTACAACATACCTACATAGACTGAAGAAGTAATGGATATTTCGAAAAATATGTAGCTTTTTTCTACAGCGCTTGACAGGTCTTATGTCACAGAGGACAGACTATTACAAATACCTCCCACTACCAATACATGCCATCGACTGAAAGCTGACGTTTACCACCGTTTTCGGCATGTATAAATAGCAGCCTTTTAAAAACGTTTACTTTGTTTACGCAAAGCAAATATCAAGAATGAGAAGTTGAATCTCACATCGCAGTTAGCACATACATGCTTATCTAAGCTTGAGTGATCGAGCATAGCAGAGCTCTAAACAAGCACCGAGGTTATTGTCGAGAAAACTGAAGCCCGCGTAAGACGACAATACAGGCTTTTAATATTCCCCCAGGTGGTTTTTTTTGTTTTGTTTGTTTGTTTCCAAAGATGTCAAGGGCGCGACATCAAGAGATCTTCCTGGTTAGGAAATACCGACTGTAACATTCAAAGCGGCTTTTTATATTCCCAAGTAAAACTACTCGTCGGAAATAGAGCCGTATTTTACCTGGCTAACAAGAAGCTAAACAAACAAGAAGACATGGCGTGACACGATCCGCACCTTATCTGCACCCAGGGTGCAAGAAAGAGGGAGGGGCCAATATATACAGAGCACGCTTCTATGCGCTTTATGCTGCAGTTTATCAGCATTTTACAGCTGGTATGTCGAGATGTTAGAACTTTACTTTCTCAGGAGTGCAATGTGATTTCTTCTTCTTGTATTTCTTTTTTCAATCAAAGAGATGTCTAAGCACCTCATTGGGGCAGTCGGACTTCCCTACACGAACTCTCGACAGAAAAACTCTCACTTCCTAGGATGTGGACTGGCTACATTTGCATCATATTTCTTTGATAGAGCTGGCAAGTCACCAACACTGTTCCGCAAGACGAGTAGCTACTTAGATGAAGGGTGTAATTCAAGGTTGGCCTATACAAAAGCGGGCTCGACAAACGAACTGAAACCTACTCATGCGCATCTGAGATAACTTCCTACACCAGTCAAAGGTATTTGAATTGTGAAACTCGGCTAATACAAAAAAATCTAGCAAAGACAGACACAAAGTAGATGCGAGGGGCTGATAAGTACGAACAGTGGTTTCAGATTCTACCTAAGAAGGGGCATTAAGCCTTTAACCATGCAGTTAACGAAACTTAAAACCACATAGCTATAGGCTCAAATAGGTGGTGAGATTTCCGCTTGCTACATTTGCCTCCCCTGGGAGTTTGTGCCCTAGTATTTTTTTTTAAAGAATTAGGTCTAATGTTGAATGCTTCTGATGTACACAAGTTACACAGATTAGTACACGCAGGGTTCATCAAATGAGACAGTAGTCAATGACAATGACCAACTTTACTTGTCCCAGTGGGCAATTTGAATATGGGAATGTGCTCTTGTCGCAAGTAAAAGTTAGAAATAATAGTAAGAAATAAAATTCGTTGCAAGTTGCAGCATTAAAGATGTGAACGGTGAAAAAATGAAAAATGTAAAATAAAGTGGGCAAGTGACAATCATATCACATCAATCCTATAAATATATATATAAAACTTACATCAAGGATAATCATGCTCCCACCTACTGCATCACACACACACACACACACACACACACACACACACACACACACACACACATACTGTTCCTATCATGGACAGAGAGATTGCGAAACCAGCATACACACGAGAAAGATGAAAGACTCTCAATGAACGACGGGTAGAAACGGCCTAAAATTGCTTAACTAACTGAAAAACCCCCCCGATGGATCACCACCTTGTCGCGGTCGGGGGGCTTGTGTGTCTCGATGACCCTAAGAGCTATGCCGACAGGAGCGTCAGCTCCTAGCAGGGTCACCCATGTCGGACAGGTCGAAGGGTAGAGACCAGACAAAGAGTGATCCATGAGTGCTGAAGTCGGAGGTGGTGGGCCACAAGGCGCACTCTGAAACAACCACTCCACCACGCAACACTGCCTATATGACACTTGGAGACAGAATTGACAGAAATGGTGCTCGCCCTGTGAAGACCCGCCAGGCAGGTGCAGTGCCGGGCTCCGTGCCTCAAAGGAGCCCACCCTCAGCTACTGGAGGTCCCTTCAACCCGTCTCGTGAAGCCAGGGGACGAGGAAGGAAAGCGACTGGCCAGCGTACCACCAAAGCCAAAGACAACCCCAACATTAATATCATGCATTGGAATGCAGAAGGGGTTACCAATAAGAAGACAGAACTAGAACAGTTCTTGCACCAGAACAGCATTAACATCTGCTGTATACAAGAAACTCACCTACAAAAAGAAAAGCCCTTCAAGATCAGAGGATACCAGACCTTCAGGAGTGATCGCCAGGGGAGAAAGAAAGGTGGAGTGTTGACCCTAGTCAGAAACAACATGAATGCTAGCGAGACCAAAAGATACATGGATGAGGCAGAATACATAGAAGTTAAGGTCTCCACCACAAACAACGTCCTCCATGTTATCAACTATTACTGCCCCAGTGACAAGATGCTATCCCTTGACACTATCCAGGTTCTAGACAGCGGCTTCCTCATCGCTGGAGACTTTAACAGCCAGTCCCAAAGTTGGGGATACAACACCCTTGATAAGCGAGGAGAAGATATTGAAGCTTGGCAAGACGAGAACCATCTAATCCTTGTCAACGACCCCACAGATCCACCAACCTTCTTTTCGCGCCGCTGGCATACAACAACAAAACCAGACCTGGCGCTCTGCACAGACGACATCCACAAAAATTTGAGCAGAAAAGTCTTAGACCAGCTGGGAGGAAGTGACCATCGCCCAGTACTCCTCACCATCAAAGGAAGTACGACACCTGAACCCCCGCAGCATGCCAGATGGAATCATAAGAAGGCACAGTGGGGGCTGTTCAGAATACGAACAAATGAGCTTACAGAAGATATCAAGGTGGAAGGACCAAACATCAACAAGGTCGTCAAAGATTTCAACGCCAGTATCATCAAGGCAGCTAAAGAAACTATCCCAAGAGGGGTGCGAAAGGACTACACTCCGTACTGGACAGCAGAACTACAGAGAGCCCATGACGACCTGACAAAAGCCAGAGAAGAAGCAGAAACCAACCCCAGTCAAGAAAATAACATCAAGCTGCAAGAAACAAAAGCCAAACTGCTAAGAATAAAAATAGAGTGCAAGAGAAGAAGCTGGAGAGAAAAGACAGCAGGGCTGAATATGGAGAGAGACACCATCAAACTGTGGAGGCTGACTAAGGCACTAAATGACGAGGGCAACAAGGGACAGAAGATCACCCTTGAAGAAGATGGACAGATATTGACAGATAAGACAGCAGCAAATATATTTGCGCAAGCATATGCAAAGGAGAGCAGCATCACCATCCCACTGCATCTGAAAAAAGAAGCCAGGAAAGAAGAGAAAGAAAGAACAACAAAAGGGGATGTTCATGAATCGATGCAGCAAGATATTACCATTCAAGAACTGAAGAACGCCATCAAACAGTTGAAGAAGAAAAAATCTCCAGGTCCAGACAACATAACGAATGAGATGCTGCAACACCTTGGCAGCACAGCCCTCACCAAATTACTGGACATTTTCAACCTTAGCTGGAGAGAAGGCCAGGTACCTCAATGCTGGAAGGAAGCCAGGATGATCCCTGTTCTGAAAAAAGGGAAGAACAAGTCGCGAATCTTGAGCTACCGCCCCATCAGCCTGACAAGCTGCGTCTGCAAGACCATAGAGCGCATCATCAATCAGCGCCTGCAGTGGTACCTGGAATCTGAAAGTATCATCATCCCAGAGCAAGCAGGCTTCAGAAGATACAGAAGCACAGAAGATCAAACAACGCACCTAGCGCAGGCCATTGAAGATGCCTTCCAAGCCCAGAAGGTCACCCTAGCGGTCTTTATTGATATGCAGAAGGCTTTCGACAAGGTATGGAAGGATGGACTCCTGGTCAAGCTCCAGCGAAGCAGCATCAGCGGCAACATGTACCGGTGGATTAAGTCCTACCTACACAACCGAAAAGCCAGGGTGATTGTAGATGGACACTGTGGCCGTAAGGTGCTGCTACGGCATGGAGTACCACAGGGGGGAGTACTCTCGCCGACCTTGTTTATACTCTTCATCAACGACCTGGTACCAGAGCTCCCAAAGGGAGTCCAGGCAGCACTGTATGCAGACGACCTGGTCATATGGTGCTCAGAAGAGTATGCAACAACAGCAACCCACAGGATGCAGCTTGCACTAGACAAAGTGGCAGCCTGGGCAGACAACTGGTGTGTCACCATCAACCGAGACAAGACAACAGCCACACTTTTCTCTCTCTCCACCAAAGCACAAGCTGGCAGACTAAAGTTGGGAGACGCTACGCTGACACTTGAAGACCAGCAGACGTACCTGGGAGTCACTTTTGACAAAAGATTGACATGGAAGCAACACATCCTGGACGCAGAAACAAAAGCTAGAAGAAAGCTGAACATCATGAGAAAGCTGGCAGGAACACACTGGGGCGCTAACGAACAGATCCTGAAGACCGTGTACCAAGGTACTGTAAGACCACATCTAGAATACGGATCAAGCACGTGGATGACAGCAGCCAAGTCACACCATCAGACTTTGGACAAGGTACAGAACCAAGCACTGAGAATCATAACAGGCGCCATGAGATCTACACCAATAGATATGATGGAGCAGATAACAGGCATTTCCCCACTAAACAAGAGAAGAGAATGCAAAGCACTCGTGCAGGCCACCAAGTACAGGCACAGTGAAGACCACCTGATGAGTGCCAGACAGAAACTACTGTCCTCGGGAAGACTGAAAAGATCTAATTTTGTACGAGTGACACAGGCATTACACAGAAAACACCAAACAAAGCTTCCCGCGCAGGTCCTGGTACCGACTCCCTCCCTCGATCCTCCGTTCTGGAAAGACAGAACAGGGAACATCACCATCTGCACCACAGTTCCTCACCTCGCAACAAAGGATGAGCATAACAACGTGAGCAAGAGAGCCCTGACACTAGCCATGCTAGAAGAAAGGTACCCCCAGGAATCATGGATAAGGGCCTACACAGATGGGTCAGCCACAGATGCTACCCAAAGAGGAGGGGCTGGTGTCTACATCCAGTTCCCAAATGGACAGCGGCAGGCAGCAGCAATACCAACTGGCCTCCACTGTACAAACTATAGAGCAGAAATAGAAGCCCTGGTCCATGCAGCAAATACCATCAGCAGCAAAGCAGACCACGACAGCCAGGTTGTCTTCCTGACCGATGCTCTGTCTGTGCTGCAGGCAATCAACAACAACAAACTGCCAGACCTGGAGGATGCACTGCTAAACACCAAGTGCCTCAGAACAGCCCTACAATGGATCCCATCACACTGCGGAATAGATGGGAATGAGGAGGCTGACAGGATGGCTAAGTTGGGTGCAGAGGACGAGCAAGAAGACAATGCAGTCAACATGTCAGAGATGAAAACCATCATCAAATCCATGTACAGGCCACAGCAACCACGAGACAGTTACCATCAGCTGTCCAGACCGGACCAGGTCGTTATTTTCCGCCTCAGGACCGGGCACAACAGACTGCTTCAACATCTACACAAGAAGCTACACCTCGTACCGTCCCCGAGATGCCCATGTGGAGAAGCAGACCAGACTGCAGAACATATCCTACAGGACTGTGGGAACCTCCGTCCCCTAAGGGAAGAGATTTGGCCACAGCCGGAGACTCTGCTTAACAAACTGTACGGGCCAGCGGAGACTCTACGAAAAACCACCAGTTTCTTCTCAAGAGCTGGCCTCCAGGTGTAACCAGGCGAACGACAAAAAAAAAAAAAAACTGAAAAACTATTTAACTTACGCAGAAGGTACATTCTTTGTTGGCCACGTTTAACAATGTGTTTGGTGTTTAAATTCCATTTGAGCTGGCTATCAAAAATAGTTCCCAGATACCTGAAGGAGTTAACAGTTTCAACAGGTTTACTGTGAATAATACTGGAATAACAAAATCCTCCTTGATCCTCCTAAAATCTATAATTAATTCTTTAGTTTTTTCTACATTCAACATGATCTTTCGTATGTTCCTGCAAAAGAGTCAACACTGCAGTCTCATCAGAAAACTTAATGAGGTAGCTTTTCTCCTCCGTGCTTCTGCAGCTGTCAGTGTACATGATAAATAACAGGGGTGAAGTCAAGATAAGGTCGTTGGGTAAGGATAATTATATAAGAGATAAAAATGGCCATTAGTTACCCCCAGGCCTGACGAGAAGGGGGAGGACAGGGGGGTCTGGTGTTCCCGGGCCCGCGACTGTGAAGGGGGCCCGGCCTTGGTCCTCATTTACTAACCACTCACGTGTAAACAATTCTATGTTCAAGTAGTGATGTAGATCCTTGTACACTTGTCCTAATGTTTGCAGTCTATATTTCGTTACTGAATGAAATGTAGATATTGACAATCGAATTTTAAACATATTATATACTGGGGAAATAATTTACTATTACAATTACAAGGGCCCGGAAAGTCGTCTGTCCTGGTGCCCGTGCTGGCTCTCGGCGGCCCTGGTTACCCCTACAGTAAGATGAAACGAGACATAAAGATACTCCCCCGCCCCCCCGTTTCCCCCGCCCCCACCCCACTTCCCACCCCCCCCCCCTTCGATTTGTTTTCAGCTGATGGGAACGTGTTGGTGTGTTTTCGCCCCTTGCCGAGATAGCCTCCTTTTTCATCAAATTCTTCTTATTATTATTATTCCTGTACGCTCCCAGCGGAGCATAGGGCCGCAACCACACCCCGCCAACGGACCCGGTTCTGGGCATTCCTTTCTAGTTGGGACCATGTCATGCCAGCTGTCTCTGCCTCTCTGTGGACTGATCTCCTCCACGTCTCTCTGGGTCTCCCAACCCTGCGCCTCCCCTGTGGGTTCCAGCCCAGAGCTTGTCTTGTTAAGTTGTCGGCTGGCTTTCGTAAGATGTGACCAATCCAGCCCCACTTCCGCTTCCTGATGTCGTGGCTGGCAGGTTTTTGATTGGTTCTCTCCCACAAGTCTTTATTGGAGATCTTATCAGGCCATCTGATGTTGAGGATGTGGCGCAGACATCTGCTGACGAATGTCTGTATCTTGTTAGTAATGGCATTTGTCGCCCGCCATGTCTCGGATCCATATAGAAGTATTGCCTTTACATTTGTGTTAAAGATGGGGATCTTGGTGTGTAAAGATAGAGCTTTGGAGTTCCAGATAGGTCGTAGGGTGTGGAATGCAAGCCTGGCTTTGTTTGTTCGGCTTCTTACATCCTCATCTGAACCTCCATCTTTGCTGACTATGCTGCCAAGGTAGGTGAAACGGTCAGACTCTGTAATGCATTCCCCATGCAGTTGTAGTGGGGCTTCTTGCTTGTTGTTGACCCGCATTACTTCTGTCTTCTTGATGTTGATGGTCAGGCCCGTCATCGCTGCTTCTTCTGCGAGCCGAGTGAGCTTTGTTTGTGCGTGTTGTTGTTTGTGGGACAGCAGGCTGATGTCGTCTGCAAAGTCAAGGTCTTCAAGTTGCCTGGCGAAGGTCCACTGAATGCCCGTGTTACTGTTAGAGGTTGTTCTTCTCATGATCCAGTCTATGACGATCAGGAAGATTGTCGGTGAGAGCATACAACCTTGCCTCACTCCAGTCCTCACTGTGAAGGGGTCAGTCAGCTTTCCGTTGTGGATCACCTGGCATTTCGAGTCCTCATACAGCTGTTGGATGATGCAATAAACTTTGGTGGAAATCCGTAGTTGCATCAGTTTCCAGATGGTTTCCCTGTCTACGGAGTCAAAGGCTTTCTCAAAATCCACAAAAGTTATGTATAGTGGTGCCTGCCATTCAATGGACTGTTCAATAATATTTCGTAGTGTAGCGATTTGGTCTATGCATGATTTTCCCTGCCGAAAGCCTGCCTGTTCTTGCCGCAGTCTCTTGTCTAGGGCATTTTTTAGTCTCTCCAGGATGATTCTGGTCAGCACCTTGCTAGGAGTGGACAACAGCATAATCCCACGCCAATTGCTGCATTGTGTAAGGTCGCCTTTTTTGGGTAGCTTTACTAGGTAGCCAAGCTTCCAGTCTGCTGGAACTTGTTCCTGTTCCCAAATTTTCTTCAGCAGTGGGTGTAACATCTCTGCTGTGGCTGTTGGATCTGCCTTTAGTGCTTCAGCAGGAATGCCATCTGGGCCTGCCGCCTTGCCAGACTTCAAGGACTTGATGGCTTTGATGATTTCTGCCTTGGTTGGTGGGTTGGTGTTTACTTGAAGCTGTTCGGCGGCTGGGGGAATGTCCAAGGTGGTTGTTGGTGATGGTCGGTTAAGTATTTCATCAAAATGTTCCACCCAGCGTGATCTTGTTTCTGCATCTCCGGTGATGGCGCTGCCATTCTTATCCTTTATTGGTCTGCACGCATTGGTGTTTTTTCTTCCTGCCAGAATTCTTGTAATTTCATATAGTCTCTGTGTTATTTTGCCCAGCCGCTCGTTCTGTCTCTTCTGCCATCTTGTGTGTGAACTGCCTCTTGTCATCTCTTCCGCTCTTTTTTACTTCTCTGTTTATCTCCCAGTATTTTGCTCTGAGTTCCTCTTTTTCCTGCTGGTCTTGACATTGGTTGATCTTCTGCTTCAGCTCTTTCCTTTCCTCTATTTTTTGCCAGGTCTTTATATTCAGCCAATCCTTATGCTGTTTTCCTTTCTTCCCCAGAACGTGTGTGCAGGAAGTTTTCCAGGTCTCTTGTATTCTTGTCCAGTGGTTGGTCACTGTTTCTTCCAAGAGTCCTTCCAGTGCCGCAAACCTGTTTTTTACTTCGCAGTTGAACTCTTCTTGTTTTTTTCCGATCTCTGAGGAACTGCACGTTGAATTTGTGGTGCGGTCTGTCTGATGAGTCATGGAAGGACCTCAGCTTTATCTTCATGGTTGCCACAAGTAGATGGTGGTCTGTGGCTGCATCTGCACCTCGCTTTACTCTGACATCCAGCAGACTTCTTCCAAACTGTCGATCGATGGTGATGTGATCGATCTGGTTTTCTGTATTTCCATCTGGTGAAGTCCAGGTGGTCTTGTGAATGGTTTTGTGAGGAAAGACTGTGCCTCCAATTACAAGGTCGTTTAACAAGCAGAAGTCTGTGAAAAGCTCACCATTCTCATTGCAGTTGCCTACACCGTGCTTTCCCATTATGTGTTCTTTGTCCGTGTTGTCATCTCCAACTTTGGCATTCATGTCGCCCATGATGATCTTTAGGTCTCGTCTTGGAGTACGATCAACCAGCGCTTGTAGGGAGTTGTAAAAGTCCTCCTTCTCCTCTTCGTTTGCTGCGTTGGTAGGTGCATAGCACTGGATGATGGTGATCTTTCTTCCTTTGGAGTTGAACCGAGCTGACATGAGTCGTGGAGAAACTGGTTCCCATGTTATTAGTGCCCTTGCAGCCTCCTGTGTCATCAGTACTGCTACTCCTTATGAGTGGTCATGGTCAGGATCTTCATGTCCAGAGTAGATGATAGTCTCCCCTGTAGAGAGTCTGGTCTGACCGCTACCATTCCATCTGGTCTCGCACAGGCCAAGGAGCTTGATGCCATAGTTCTTCATCTCCTGTGCTACCTGAGCTGATTTACCTTGCTCATATAGGGTTCTGATGTTCCAGGTCCCTATCCTGGTTTTGCCTTGGCCGTGAGAAGATAGGTCGGCGAGCTGACTTCCCGAGGGCTTTCGTCAGCACACGTCATAGGCCCCTCCAAGGAGGGATCTTCCCGTCCAGGCTCTCGTTGTGGTAATGTTCTTTTTGCGGTTTCTGTAGCAGGGTTGTTTTACAGGGTGGGGTTGCTAACCCCACGCCCAACCCTCCTCCTTCATCCGGGCTTGGGACCGGCAGGTTACCCGGGGGGTTTCCAGGCGAAGTTTTTCATCAAATTATGAAAATAAAAATACCAAATTTCAGTTTTGTTACAGTGTTGGTGACTTGATACTAACAATCATATTAAGTAATACCAACCATGTGTCATATGACTTTGCTCTCAGCACATACACACAACCCCCGCGCTTGCCTGCAAAAAGCAATTTACCTTTACAAAAATTAAAGTCACCGGTTTAAACTGTCGACCTATTGAAATCGCTGCAGGTTAGGAAGGCGTTGGCAACAATCTCTGCCCTTTCTTTCTTGAGCTACTTCTTTGTCTAAGGCTGTGCATGGGAAGCTTGTACACCTAGAAAAATAGCCGGCTTTTCTTTCTTGTTTACCCCCTTTAGTCGTCTTCTTCAGTCAACAGAAAGACAGGCAAAGCCAACCAGGATCTAGCCATTGACTTCAGTCGTCAGGTCCAACTACAGCGACTCTCACACAGTCACCAGCTCAAATGTCATGCCCCATCCCCACCCCCTTATTATCCAGTAAATTAGCATGCAATATGACACCACAGTGAGCAGACATATTTCATTACCAAAAATAAATCCCCAAGAGCTTGTTCTGTTCTTGTTTATTGCCAGAGGCCAAGGGCGTGTTACCAAGAGGTCATCCGTGACAGGGAACAGGACAAAGCGGCCTCCAGCTTCTCCAGTGGAAACTAAGTCAAAGATACTTAACCCTGTTTCACCTGGCTCCCGGCCAACAGCAAACAGCAGCACGCGGCGTGAAACGATCCGCACCCAGTTCTGATCAGGGTGAAAATAAAAAAAAAGAAAAAATATATAAAGGATGTACGCCTTTATGTGCTTCTGCTGCAGCCTATAAATAACATTTTCCAGCTTGTGTGTCAAGTTGTGAGAGATCTTCTTTCTCGGGATCACGATGTTTTACAATTATCTTCTTCTACTGCTTTAAAACATATTTTTAAAGATTTGTGCATTTGGCAGAAATGACTCACAGCTTCTTTACTGTCAATCTTAAAGATATTCTCGCTCTTCAGAAAGACATTGGCTTCTCGATATATGGCGGTAAATGTATACAACACTCTATACAGCCCATCCCCAACACCATACTTAAACTTTCTCCTTGCAACATGACAACAATCCTATGAGCTATTAATAACAATGTTGTTATTTGGTATGAGTAAGATTATTGGTGGTCTTTTGATTTAATTGTCAAAATATTTTACTCACGGAAGTAGTTGTATAGCCAGCAATCGTACGAGAAATGAAAATAAATAATAAAATGAACTCATATAGCGCCATATGTAGGCCCCATGTTGCTCTCGGCGGTTTTCAAAGAAGGAACAATCCAGGTGAGTGGTAAATGTATATCAAAAAGTACAGATCAAAAGGAGACCTAGATAAAGAATAAGACCAAAATGAGAGAGAGAGAGAGTTCTCACGCAACCCAATGAAGCGAAGTGAAATCACTTATTATTAATAAGAAGGCCCGCCTTATTATGTGTTTATATTATAAAGATGTACGTATAAGGCCCTTCTATCACCGGACAGAATAGCTTTGTCCGAATACATAATTATGTCTCTTATTAACACTTCTATCATTAAAATTCAAACAGAGTTTGATAAATGCATATCTAAACTGATAAGCAGTTACAGGAATGCAAGCTGTAAGGAACTATATTGAAGAGCAAATTGAGTCAAATATCAGTCCCATGGGTAACAGTCCCCTCTATACCCCTATTCACTTGTGATTACTGTCATTTGTGCCCTGGGTATTGTCCAGCAAAACAATGGAACTCTCTCCCTTTCCATATCCGCCACCTTCCTACAACTGAATCCTTCAAATCTGCACTGAAAACGCACCTCTTCCTTGAGCATTTCTCCTAACACAGTCCACATAATGCTCGTCCTTCTTACCCTCCCCCCTCCCGCTCTTGCTACTTTTCTACCCATCTTTGTCTACAGAATCACTATATTCTCTGTTCCTGTTACTTGATGCTTTTTGTTTTCTTTCTTTGTTTTCTGTTTGTCGTCAATACTGTCGTTTATTCTTCCGTCCCTCGTGTTCTTCCATTTAGTCCATGTCTCTTCCCCGTTTTAAGCGCTAAGAGCATGCTCTCTATGAAAAACCTTCATTATTATTATTATTTAACAAAAAATGACTACAAACAACGACGCACCAAAGTCATTAAAGGTCTTCATCTGACTCATAGCGACCAACGTGTGATAACATTCGGTGAAGTCTTCACACCACAGTTATACAAAAACTTTGCCAAACTTGTCTATAGCAACAGAGAAATGCAGCGGGTTGACTTAATAGTCCAAAAAAAAAAAAGCGAGTGAAGCAGGAAGAACACCATTGATAGGCACAGACATGACCAGGTATGACAGGCAGACATGCTGCGACCAGCTTGGACTGAATTTTTTTTAGTAGGCCTATATTTCTTCAACAGAGTTGGCAAGTCACCAAAGCCCTCTCATAATGAATTTAATTGCTTAGATCAAGAATGAGATTAAACAGATAATACCCAACTGATCAATAGATTCAAAGAGCCTCCAACATGTACGTGTGGTGACAGGACCTCACCTGTACTGTTGGAATGTAATGAAAGATAAACACGAAAGAGAAGAACTTAAAAAGGTATTAGAGAAATATAAACTGGTATTCAACAGTAATAGATGCCTTAACACACCCAAGCCATAGTAATTCAAGGTTCATATAAACAAGCAAAGTACAAACTGAATCCCCTTAAAGGCGATAAAAACCTAATCAAAAATCCTTTAACTTTGCCATGAAATGAATTAATAAGTGCTAAACTAGCATAACCATATAATAAATTTGAAATATCTTTGAAAGAAACTAAACCATAGGAAATATGCGGTTCCTTTACTCATCCATAACCAGAGCTATAACCAAGCACAAGGTAAGGTGACAATAAATAAAATAAAAGTATAAACTCTTATAAAACTATGCACAAACTTTAAAGAATGTACCAAACCATACAAATACCAGGTTCTAAAAGACAACAACATTAAACAAACGGAAGGGTCTAACAACAGAAACAAATTAATATAGTGGCTAAAACTAAATAAAGGTTTAGAATATGGTAACATAAGGGATCTGGCAGGCCTCCTAGACACCAAGAGCAAGTGACAAGAAAGAGTGTTGTATGGGGTAGACAGACAAGTGGTTACAGCAGGCCAAGCACGACCAGCTGGCTGGCAGAAAGTGTCAATGACATCTAGGAAGAGAATAGCACCTCAGGGGTCTCCCAAAACCTGTCCTCCAGGACCTAGTAGGATGACATGGGGGAGACTTAGTCGCCTGTCCACCCCACCACCTGTAGGAGGGTAGAGGGTCAATAGAAGTGGTGCCTCTCTCTTGTCCTTGCTGGCTTCCTGTTGACTGGATGAAGGATGATAGGTGAGTGACTGACAAATGGCATCATCCCTTATTGTATGCATCTGTGCGAAGTAAAGTAGGGAAATGAAAACATTGCAAGACACTTCTCGGCACGTAGTCAGTGTGGACGGAGCAACCGGTCAGCTATCAAAACGACTTCAGCTTTCTCCAGCGCCAACTTCTCCTTTACTTCGAGACCGATTCTTAGCCAAGTGGGCAAGACTCAGGAGGAAGGACGCTTGGATTTGAGAACCTTGACGCAAGGGGCGAGTCAGTGACAAATGGTTGTTAGGATTGGCTACTGTCGCCGTGGAAACCAATTTTCGTGACCAGTACTCGCATTACCTTTGAGAAGTAGACGTTCGTCGCCACGGCAGACAGAAGTCATCGTTGTCAAAGGGAAGAGAACGTCTGTTGAGTTCATCCGCGCTCCAAAATACTAGAGTCGGGAGTTAAGGTGGTGTTCTTTCGGCTTTGCTCATCCCGGCATGTACAACTGCCTGCTGTACAACAGTGTAGTCGGGTGAGCAAGTAGCCGTCTAAGAAACCACATGTATGTCCCTGGACCGGGACAGAGCTCGAATATGTGTCGCCGGGAGAGCAGTCGTCGTTTTTTGACGTGTTTGGCAGAGAGTGGTGTCCCTTCGCCTAACAGGCTTGAGGGGACGAGCTCTCCACATTTTCGTTTTCTTCTGGGATTTTATGTGCTTATAGTGGCTATTGTACCGATCTACACTTTTTTTCTGATGTCAGCAGCATATTGTGTTTAACTACTTACTTGCCTGTGGATTTTTAATCATTCCTCTGCTAATATCAACTCTCTTATCGCCGTTAATCCTCTGGCTGACGCCATCACAGTTTCTTCATCCTTACAAGTCGTCCCTGGGAAAGACTTTACATCAGTGCCAAACATTGCGTTTCAACTTGTGCTGCAATTTCTACTTTGTGATCGTCTGGATATTCTCCTGACGATTTGATCGATATGTTTGGATATAGCTCTATTCTGCTCATGTCCAATGACTGCAGATCTATCTCATTGACATCTTGATCTATGAATATCATCCGGCAGAAGAACGAGCTGGTATTCCTATTAACTTTACAGAGAGAGCCACAGGAACTTTGTCTGTCTTGTGTTTTTATGTTTGTAATGCGTGGAGAGCCTGGCTTTGGCTGGGATACCGCGCTATAAAAGCTAACACCATTATTATTAATATAGAACGGAATGTGACGACGGGCAGTCGGACGGGCACTTCAAGAAGGAAAGTCATCGGGATGTCGTGAATGTCAACTGGAATACTGCCCCTCACCTCACCACAAGCGACGTAGACCTGCAGGAGAGACTGGCACTACGAGGGCAGCTATAACAACTCCTCAGCAAAAACGCGAGATTCGCCCAAAATCTGGCCGATCTAGGGTGAATCTTGTTACACCGGCTTGTCCATTGCCGAGCATCTCCCAGACAAACGCCTGCGTTTGCCAGCCTTCGCGATGCGCGCGCAACGCGGTCTGTGGTCGGGGAGACTGGCAAAGACCGGCAAACCGCTCACTTGCCGACATTCGCCACTCAGCCGTGGCTGCGATATTGAGCCGGTCTTGTTGACATGAATACTCATGACTAAGTTGTCGTTCTCTAAAATGTTTGTGATTATAATTATTTTGTAGATTGTTAAACAACTTATAAATATATTTGATACTTTATGGTTATCAGAGTTTCACAAAATATAAAGTAAATATAGCATCAAGAACGCTCACTCTCGCAAACCTTCCCACGTGTTTTGCTGGGCTGTTTGTGTCATGTAAATACAGCGATACACAGTCGCTCGTTCGGTCTTTACTGGTCTTCATTTACAGATCTTCACATTTCGTAAAAAGTTTTCAAGGTAAAAGTACTCAGATGTTCTATATTTATATATTTCATACTTTATGGTTATCAGAGTTTCAACTATGGGCTGTGGTCGAATCGGTCAATGATCGACCAGCCCCCGTAACAGCTGGCTTTGTAAAGTCTAGCCATCCCATTCTATTTTTGTCATTCTTTGGCAAATTCTTATAGAGCTAGCATATATTTATAGTGGTATGGGGTAGGATACGCATAACACACTGTGACTCATGATACCTGGATTAGCCGTAGGGGATTGTGGCTGGACGCCTAGAAACGAGTTGAAATTGTAATTGTGGCAATCTTATTGTGATTAACGTGTTGAAATCTTGTTGATTAATAATTCTTTTATACACTAAGTTGCCTTGAGTTTGTTGTTGGGGACGTACGCTGGGGGCTCGGAGTCAGATTGGATCATTCATCATATTAGCAATTTAGTGTAAGTGTTGCGTACACAGTACAGGTCGACGTGAGTTGGTGGAGGTGTTGAGAGTGTAATTAGTCGGAGCGACGGAAATTGCACCCCTCTGACCATCCTCGCGTGTCCTTCTCCACAAGGTTCACGACAATGGCTCTGCCTAAGCGACCACTTTGCCTCTCACAGTGCGCACGCGCAGGGGGCGTTGTATAGTATTATAGCATGCTAATATAGTACGCACAGACTGATTTTTAATTAGTTTGAACGAAATGTGTTATGTGAAGTAATCGTTCGTCGGCTGTTATTGTCGTTTAGCGATATAAATGACCGATCGTACATAGAAGTCAAGGGAAGTAATTCAGTCGTTTAATTTGACCACTTAGATTTCATTCTTTATTTCCGCACTACATAGTATACACAGTTACAAGATGTAATAAAATACATACGTTTATGAATATGTACTGAATAGCTTAAAATGCTTGCAAACCTTTCCAGAATATGACAAACCCGTCTTGTGGTGGACATGATCTGTTGACCCCTGCGCGTGTGCACTGTGAGAGGCAAAGTGGTCGCTTAGGCAAAGCTATAGATTCATAGATCGTGACACCGGTACACTTAGCACGGAAATAGCGGTTGTTTTCATTGCTGCAGACTGGTCGTCGTGCTGAGCGATGAAAGCAGACGACGGGCGCGACAGTGTGGCGCTGTATGGTGGTCAGATGGATAGGTTACGTTAGGCAAGGAGGGTGTAGCGACGCCACGTGATATTAGGTTAACCGATGCACGATTGGTTAGTTAAAGAAATAGAAGTATTGTGAGAAAATGCGAGAGTGAAACAACCAATGGGAAGACTTCCACGCCTGACCACGTGCCCGAAGAAAGGAGACAAGGAATGGGGCTTTCGACTCCGAACCGCAGTTGGAAGGAGAGGTTGGAGCATCGCCCCACCAAGCAGTTGGGAGAACGTGTATCTGATGTGCATGCTTTCGCCTAGTCAGACCTATCCTCTGGCGTACAAGTAAAACCTGAACCCACGACAGTGTTGTGTTGATTATTGTGGTGAGACTGGACAAGCTACCCTCGTCCTACCCTGTTACATATTTAATGATGTTTTTTCAATATAACTAAAGTTCAAAGTGAAAAAATGTGTTATATCGAACTTTTCTTGGTATGCCAGTATCACAGACCAGGTCGCTGAGTTTATAGGGAATATACATGAGTGTTAAACGTGCACGGTGAGGGATGGGGGCGTCGACCAGCCGAGAGAAAAATGTGCGGGTCTGTAACGGAATACCTTGTGTTATGTCGAGCGTTTATTGTCTAAAAGAATGGACGCCCTGTTGTCATTTGCGAGAGAGGGATTTTTCTTTAAAGAGTTTCTTTACAGTTCATGATCATATGCTTCCAAAATGCTATTTCATTACTGGCACCTGTTGGGACGCGTTAAAATAATATGGCTATAAGTAAAATTGTTGAGGTGATGATTTTAATTGTGAAAAGTCAAATAAATTGCTTTTCTCTTGTCACAGTTTCAGAATGAATATAAATGAAACAAAATATTTGAAATAACATAATAATAATATCCTTTGAAAGCAAGTAATTCTTGAACATTAAAAAAATTAGATTTTTTCACCTCAGTTATTGTGCTTTAAACATGAAATGTCTGTTGAGTCAATAGTTTATATTAGTTTACTTTTTGAAATATCTCAGCAAGAAATAGTGTTGAAATTTTCAACATAAATGCATTTCATATATTTATAATTTTGAATTTATAAAAGTAGTTTCCATTAATTTACTTGAAATGACAAGCTGCATTATCTAAAAAAGTGAAACTTTGTAAACACAAGTGGGTCCTTCACATCAAACTAGGGATACATTTTTTTTTGAACAGCTGGTAAGATATGTGCCATTCATTGCCCTTTTTAAACCCAAACGCTTCTGAACAGAAAATGAAGAAGAGCCTCCAGTTGGATTTCTGTTGTTCTGCGTCAGAGCCATATGCCTTGGTGAAGATCTCCATCACCTTGAGAAACACAATGAATGTGTTTGGTGGTAAAAATTCCCACAGCCACAAAAATGCTGGCAACTATAAACGTGTTCTTCCATCAAATGATATAAGAATAACTACCTCATACTTGAATAGCATAATTGCTAAACACTATTGTATTGTTGACCAGCTAGGGAATCTAGGAGTGGGCTTCTTGAGAAGAATATGACGGAGGGAGAATTTACCACCTAAAGTCTAAAATGTAACTAAAATCTACTACCAATAGTTAGTGAGACAACATAATTGTTCCCAATGACGGGGGTGTAATTGGACAGAAACAGTGAATTTACAGTTTATGCAAAGTGAATGACAGTTAAGGACTTTGTTGATAGACTCAAAGAATAAATTTGTTATAGAATACTTAATATTTTAAAAACTTAGGCATTTCTGCCATTAAACAAAAAGCCTTCCACAACACCAAATGGTGCCAGTTACCTTGTCTATGTTAGCATCCATCTTTTGTAGCCAAGCTTCAAGTGTTTTGCTATAATGCTGACCGTTTAGCACCCAAAAATCTACAAGAGTGACATCTTTCTGCAAAGATCACAATAATAATTGCGCCCATTATTACAACAAAGTTTACATAAAATTATTGTAGCTAAATAAATCTTTCACTCATTAAATTCTACATTATTTTTCATTGGATTTTAGTGATTTGTTTTCTGATATAATCATTATTGTTTATCACTCTACCAGTTGCAAACAATGACAAAACAGCCAACAAATAGCCATAAGAATCGTTACAGAACCTTTTGATGTTCTATATTACTAAAGAAGTAAAATTTACACAAATCTTGTCAGCCCCATACTTGAAAATGCAAGAAAAGATCCATAGACGGCATTGTTCCACCAGTAAAGAAATTCTTTGCCATCCATTCTGTATCAGACCCTGGTTTGACATCAAATGCATATGGATGTTGGCGGTGGCAAAAGACTTGCAAAAAAAGAAAGCCACTAGGCTTTAACCATGAGCTCACTCGCTGGAAAAGCATCTCATAATTCTTCATGTGCTGTCAACAAGCAAAACATGTGGTAAGACAGTATAATATTTCTCTTATCATTATGCTATGATGTATTATATTCATCATAATTATAAATACCTTTATATTTTGTCTTTTACTCTAACTATAATTAAACGAGTAAACTCTTAGTACAGTATATAGATAGAAAGAACTGCCACTAATCTTCATACCCTGGTGTACCTGAGTTATATACTAAATTTATTTTAAAATACATTTTGTAAACTTCTATGAATATGCAAATATAACTTGTCCTACAAGCAGCTGACAGAATTTGATTACTCTTGTTCTCCTCTTATACTTTGATTGCTTGTGTATATATTAATATCACAACAGAATCATATCAACCTAATGAACTAGTTGACATAGAGATAATTTATGCTTCTTTGGAAATTCAAAATGAAATGAAAATGCTTTAGAAGCATAAAACATTTAAGATGCATCATTATAGCATAATAAATATAGTTCCATTCACCTCAAACATCTCTATGGAAACAATTCTGTCATACTTCTTGGAGGTAATGAATGTGTTAGCATCAGCTGTCAGAACCTCAAGACGGTCTGAGAAGCCTTTTGTTTGTGCAAGAGACTGAATGAGCTGTCTCTGTGTGTTGGAATTTGATACACAAGTCACATGCCAATTGGGAAATCGGTCACAAATGTAGAGTCCAAAAGAGCCCCAGCCACAACCAAGGTCCTGTACAGGTTTTTAAAAAATACATTAAAAAGGAAAACCACTTTTAGTAAGAAAAGAAAATTATGTCTGTAGGTATGACGTTTTCAACATTTTTCTATGAAACACAAATACATTAATGATCATGCACATAGTAAGCAGATGTGTATCTTTTGGATGCACACCTGTGTAAGGGAAAATACTTAGTCCTGTCATACCTAAGATGATTTCAAATAGTCATTTAAGGTAAGATTGGACTACTGAAGCAGTACAAACAAAATTTGTTTACCATAACTTGCTGTCCATCCTCCAGTTGAGCAAGTTCACAGTACTTTTGCAGCGAAGCAATTTCCGCTAGTTTAACAAAAATTTGAGGAGAGGTCAAGAACACCAATCACATTCAAAACTATTTGTCAACTTTTTCACAAACTCTCTTTTGTCAAAACTTTATTTATTTGCCATGCATTTTCTCTCTCTCTCTCTCTCTCTCTCTCTCACACACACACACACACACGGACACATTCACAGGAATAAATAGTATATTTTTACCATAAACAATGACTCCAAAGCAGTTTGGCATCTTTCGTCTACTATCTTTAAAGTTAGCTGTATCTTCCTGTCCAAGTCTAAATGAAAAGGATTTCCATCTGATTTTATTTAGCATTTTCAAGACAGTTTAGGCAGCAGCTTCTCATTTCTCAGACTGTTCTATTCTGATGCTGATGTTGATGCTTGTTTCTTATTTGAACATTAATCTTACTGTCCTAATGAATCAGCACAAAGCTCTTAACAAGAGGGATAAAGTATACAAAGATCTGTGTTTAAAGTTTAATATTTCCACCTACATAAAATAAAAAAAGACTAGAAAAGTAAGCAATTTTATCACCATTAATGTCAGTTTCAAGAGAAAAAACCCCAAATTCCTTAAAGAGTATTTTCTGTGTTTTCTCTACAACAGTTCAAAGACAACATAATAAATACAACATGTATTTGATGCAGCTGCTTTTTATGCTCTTTCTCATTGTTAGGAATATGTGTTACCACCCCTGAACGTAGATGTAACGAAGTTGTCACCCTTGTGTATATTCTTGTTGGAGTAGTTATTGTCACCCCTGAATTGAATGTTGATATAGGGGGCGTTGTTTAGAAATTGGAAGAAGAAGCAGACGTGAGAGTCTGGGAGAAAGAAGAATTTGGGGAAAGAGGCACACTCATCACAGGCCTGTATGAAATAATACCTTCATCTAGTGTTGTCACATTCTCTGGCCAATAACAACAGCTATATTTCAGGCGGCTGCCAAGAACCTGCAAAATAAAGGATAGCTTCAAATGGCCAGTTTGCTGTTGTGGCCTACTGATCGTTAAACAAAATGGCTCTTAAAGAAAATTAAAATATCCATCTCTTCTCGTTTTTTCCAGTTTTTCTTTTCTTTTCCTATCCCTAGTTTGTCCTCACACATCTCTACTTATCTAAACATGTGCACTTAGTCATGTCATGCATAAATGAGTATTCACACTCTTATTCTGAATTTTTCTCTGTTTCTCTCTCAAACACACATATATATATATATACACACACATACAAGAATAGTGATATTTTATAATTTCCTGTCTTTTGAGTATACAAAATAAAAACGAATTTCAGATCATTTTAGAGTTTAATAGCCATTCTATGCTGAAATTATTTTTAGTGTAAATGAATGACATATCTTTACCCTTTTAAGCATGTTAATGTAGTTCCAACAAATTATTAAAATCTGCACAGACCATCAACTATGTGTGCGTTTAAGGGTGGCTATACATGACTTTATGAAACACAACGCAAAACAAGTTACAAATAATCTATGGAGTATACTAATAGTATGATGCAAGAAAAATCAGCACAGTTTGGAAAAATTCTGTTGGAACTTCATAGTGTTGTTCGTTTGCTTTATCCACGGCCTCAGCGATGACTGACTGTCGCAGACGACTGATAAACTTTTTCTTAAAAATATGTTGCTTTTCCACATCACCATCGCATTCCAGTTTTCTGATCCATAGCTCCATGTTACTACGAACACCTGCAAAGTTATCAGTTAACGTCACTGTAAATATAACCCTAAGGCTAAAGACAAATGAAGGGTTATAAATGTATCACAGAGGTACTATATACCTCTATGTCTACATAGACACAACATTTCATCAAATTCAACCCCATACAAACAGACAAATGCCGTATTATGATGTTCATATGGTAATGTAACCAATGTGAAAACAGCAGAAATATAGTTTATTCACATTGTGATCTGCAAAGGCAAAGGAACCAGGGGACCAAGGGAGGGCACCACCCCCTCCAAAAAGATATACTGAGGAATCAAGAATGTGAACGTTGACTATCAGCATGGAGTTTGCCCTACCCTCCCCTGCTCCCCCCTTCCCCAAAGCAGAGCATCTTCCTACGCCACTGATCTGTTATCACGATTGCCAACCCTGGTGTAATTCTTATAACCTTTGCATGATTAGTTAATAATCCTACAGAGCATGTACTTTAAATTTGTTTCTGCAAGGGAAACCGATACATTTCAATAAATGAATTCTAACCACTGGATATTAATGTATGCAATAAAATGTTGTGACTGTTGACTGTTGTGAAACTTGAAGTCATTATTTTTGTACTTACAGGCACCTCACAGGGCCATACCATCACAATGACGATTGATAGTTTCTTCTCGAACTGCCCCTGACTTCCCAAATATGGACTACTTTCACCTGTCTGCCGCTGTGATACAGAACCTTGTCTCTATACTGATGTGAAGAATATTTTATCTCAAGAAACCAAATACGAAATAATGTAATTACCCTGCCTCAGCGCAGCGTCACCTTCCATGTTTGTGTGTGAGTGAGAGTGGCCGAGTCACATAACATACAGACTGAGAACTCGTTTAGACCTTTGAACCACAATTTGATCGCGAAGTTAAGTACATCAGACCTCTCTCACATGTCCTGATCGACCCAGCGGTCGCTGACGTAAAGGTAAGCGCGTGATAACCTAGAGGTATCCAAGGAACAAAAATTTGAAAAAAAATGTTTCATTGTTGAGTTTTGTGCTGTTCCAAAAGTGGAATGCTAGGCAAATCCACTGCTACATTGCACATGAAGTTTAGAACTCTAACGCCACTACCGTTCCAACATGAAAGGGGAGGAATAAAATGGGTTAATGGGACGAGGCTATATATAGTGTGTTGACTGGTAAAGGTACAGGTGTGCCAGTACGGCCTTGGCCGTTTGTGTGTGTGTGTGAGAGAGAGAGAGAAAGGCAAGTGATAAATAATTATATGTCTCCTTGACATATCTAGAATACTGCAACACCCTGGTTGCAGAGCGGCTGTAGGCTCGTGGCGGCCCTGGGCAGAGAAAGAATCGGTGGCCCCTTCGTTATATGCATCTTTGTTGTGTTCTTGTGGGACTAGCCCACCCCCCTACGTAGCCATCAGGGACAGACGTGTTGGTTACATATAATACTACACATAGCTTACTGCTACGACTCTATCAGCAATAGTAAATACTAATTAACAAGAAATTCTTTTCGGTCACATTGCCGTCAGCTGTGCCTTTATTTTCTTTTTCTGTTTTATATTGAATATACATAGGCGTGGCTTCCCCTGGGATTTGGCGGCAGTGTGAAGGTGCACAGTTCGCGCATCATGACATTGCTAACGCCGCCGCTGCTGGTTGTCACGAGGCCACTGTCCTCTCCAGAGAGTTCAATCTTCCGCTGCACGCCCCCCCCCACCCCCGATTTTATTGAGTTACTCTTGCACTCCGTTTACAATGAGGCTGCGTGTATGTGCCTGTCCCATCGCATCAAATCAAGGTATCTGCTTCAACATTATCACTGGGGCATCTCCTAGCAGCCTTCATTCCACCTCGCAATCTCAGTTCTTCCAGTGACAGTCGTCTCCTGTCTCTATAGAGGTCGCTTCAAGCGCAAATCACACGAAATCCGTTTCTTTTCTTTGGTGAACCAGAATCATAGGGTCGGGTTAGATATTTTCCTTTTTCGAAGTCTGAATTCTACTCACGCATGTACGTTTTATGGACAGATGGACTAAAGGTGCTTCGCATGCAGCAGGAAACGGTTAATAACCCTTTCCCCGACACAAAACAATGACACTACACAAAGTGTTGAGCAAAATCTCCATGGATCCATTCTCCCCAACCCCAGAAAAAAGACGCCAGAGAAAGACGCAGAATTCTAGTAATCTACCCTGGCCTTTTGTAGCATACCTAACATCGGTTTTGAAACTTTTTCTTTCTTTCTTTCTTTCTTTCACACACACACACAGCTTCAGTCTCTTGCTGGCTGCACGTACTTTATTGCAGACTAAATAAGTTAAAAGCAAGAGATGTTAAGTGCAAAATGTTTACAAAGATGACTATGTCCCCGAGAGACTCCACGTATGTCGTACACGGTTTCTCCCTGACTAGACAACACGTTTTAAAAGAGCATGTGCCAGTGAATAATGAAATATGAGCATTCGACATTCTGCGCTCTTCTGCTTTATGACTACTGAGCACTTGACATACCATGTCGGATTCCATAATGTTACCAACAATGATAACAAAGCCACTCTTAACATTTCAAATTCTATTGTGTGTTAAGCCATCTTTTAACAAAAGAGAGCTGCCATGAAAAAAGAAGAAAATGGATTTGAACGAAATGAGATATTTTAAAAACAAATTGACAAAACAGCATTGGCATTTAGATTATGCATGTGTTGAGGAATATTGACAAAACTTTGATTGTGCATAGGGTTTATAAAAAAGGAGCAAATGACAGGTAGAAAAGTCTGCAAACAGTTCAGCTTGGAATGGGTTGTAATTTTACTTCGTGGGGCAAATATTCGTTTTTACTCGCATGTCGTGTTAAAAAAACTACTTCGCGATGTGAATATATGTCTTCTAAACTCCTTATGTGTGTTTGCTCATACTGCTGTAACCGCCCCTAAAACTCATTGTGTGCTCATTTACACGACAGTAACTGTCTTCAAAACTCTTTTATGCTGCGAAACGTATATGAACCACCGAGTTCTGGCAAGGTAAAGATCACAGTTTCTCTGCAAGTCCTTTTTGTCTCTTCAAATTTTGTTCATTACCACATTCTCAGTCCAAGTTTTGCAGTGATCAGCCATACAAATTATAATAACAATTAAAACAAGAAACAAATTAGTAAAATTAACAGGCGAAACAGTGGAGAAACATCTTGTTTTCCTATTGAGACTTTAAGCTGATGTATATCAATACAGCATAATCTAGTATCACTAAATTATATTGGATAAGTATTAAGACAAATAAGAGTAGGGCCAGCCTTGTAAAGGCAGCAATTCTCCATTCGAGAAGACTGGCACTTTGTGTTGTCGGTTGCTGGGTGAACCAGCAACTAAAAAGTGAGAAAAAGACTTCATTTACATTCCTAATGAAGACAGTTGCTTTTTTTTTTTATCAAAGAATAGGGAATCGTACGGAAGTTATACGCCTCTGAAAAAATATTTCCATAACAGTGGTTAATATTTCATGGTAGTTGTGACTGCCGTACGTACATCACAGCATCAAATCCTTGCTTTTGAAGAAGACCGCCAGTTCATTTGCTAGAAACATGCTTTACCTTACATGTCGGAATACCCTCATTTTTTTTTTTTTTAGTCTTTTTGGCGCTGGCTGCTAGGCTATGACACTGCTCTGTAATATCATTGATTTGAATTTTTCTGAACAAAATCTCCAGTCAGAGCACTTGCAAGATGTTCACAAAGACGTCGGATGTCTGTGTTTGATCTTCGTCAGTAGCGCTACAGAAGCCCTGGGCTTCAAGGTCGGAGGTCGGACGGGAGGTGTCATTTAGCTGAAGCGTACACGGCCGTTGTTTTCTGGGACCCCGTGCACCGCGTTCCCCAGACCCACCACTTCCGGCTGATGCGGGTAGCGAGTGAAACCGGAGGCAGCTGGCAAGGTTGTAAGGGGCTGGCCGTTCCTCACACCCGGTCCGTCGTGCTGTCCCCCTAAGACCCGACTATTCTCTAACGTCTGCAGAAAACAGTAGAGTTCATGAACTCGGGTGTGACAAGAGGAATCTCGCTCTCTCTCACACACACAACTATACACTCACGCACGCAAGTTATCTACTGTCCATTTATCCACACATCAAACAAAATAATCAAAACAATACATCACGTGCTCACACCCTAAATATTCTTCCGT